>JASJET010000156.1:4255000-5455000 GCA_034092305.1 Diaprepes abbreviatus
TAACATGATCTAATGTAAAACAAGTCTATGTTGACAGTGAATGATTAAAATTAATAAGCGCAACAGCAACAATTTTGAATCTTAAAAATACAAGAAGAATTATTTAATTTTATTTCTAAACTGACAAAACTAGAAAATTCTATTAGTTTTCAAGAAACAACTATAGCTATTACAGATTTTAAAGCTTTGTCTGTGTATCTGTATCCTTGACACCCTTATATAAGCATTTATTTGTTGACGCATATAATCTACTCGTAAAATATAACAATATCATAAGGAGAAAACACTGGCCAACTAGAAGATTTAACTTTCATGGCAACTAAACCAGGTCTAAGTGTTTTTTTTCATGTCCGTGTTACCAACGACCATATAGTCTACTACCTAACAGCTAACTGACTTTTCTTTCTTCAAAGTATTGTGTCAACTACCATTTGACAAATTTTCAATCAGAACAAAATGATTAATTAAAAATTTTTTTTTTCTATGTAAGTTGGAGGCCGCCGCTGCTCAATACCGTCACACGTCAGCGTAGTGGGAGCTCGGGACCTTTATTTAAGCCTGAGCAGACCATTATTTCGCTGAAAACTCCACGTTCTCCACCCGGGTCAACAGTCCAAACGGACTGGACTGGGTCGCCTGCCGGACCTCGCCTTCCTGGTCTAGCAATGTAGCTGAGGTTAGGCTTGTGTGTATATGGTGCTTTACCATACACTTCCTTCCTTACGCCCTACCCCTCTAATGGCCAGCATTGCCGAGGACCCTTATAAGAACGGGCAGTGTCGGTTTCTTTCCTAATTTCCTACAGCTATTGGTCGACATTATCGAGGACCCTTCCATCCTGCTGATGCTGTCGAGGACCCGTCACCGATACACACACGCACTAAATGCCGTCAATATCATCTTTGTTTCCGTATTGACCAGGAATGTATTTTACCGCCAGGTGCCCTCCGATGTCCGTTGACAAGGGCGCTAAACAACTGCCGCCCCCGACGCTTTTCGCCGCCGCCACGATAGAGATCACCGTCGCCGTGTAGAGACGCCGCTATCGCCGAACGATGCCGAGTTATTGTTACATACCGTGTATACCGCCGTCGGTCTAATTTTAATACGAAACGCCGTGAACCGTGAACGAGGATTTTAGATACGAGGCGCGATAATCTGCGTACAAGCCGTCGTGAGTAGCGTCGCGACCGTATAGTACGAGATACCGAACAGAATGAGCTACCGTGAACAGCTCTCAAAACATACTCTTGCCCTCCAGACCTTTTATTTGTTAATATTGTTGTATATCTTAGATTTTAAGTTAGTTTTAGGCCATGTCTTTATATAAAAGAATGGAATATAGGATACAGGATGTTTTATAACCGTTTGTTTTATTACCTAGTCCCATTTTTACCATTACATGTAACAATTGGCAGCCGGCAGCCAGCACTAATACACGCAATTGACCCCTGGCTTGCCGTTTCTCCACTGTAACAAGCTGCCCGGTGCAGAAAGTGGGCCCTCGACCACATTAAATCCCGAGGGTGGCGCCCGAGAACCGACCACCGAGTGGATGTTTTGACCTTCAGACAGTCAAACCGTTGATCAGTTGAGAGAGCAGGGATATCCCGAATTTACGTAGCTGCCGCTGACCCGATACCCCTGCGCTGAACATTTGACCGATGACTGTCTGCACGAGAAATATCCACTGACCGATGTTCCGCTGCCGTGAACGAAGAAGAGCCGAAGTGTACAACCTGCTCCTATTGCTCCCCGCCTACGTAAAAACGCGTCACAATAAGATGAGATGCTTTCACCCAATCTATTCATATTTACTCTTGATAATGTTTTCATATGCTTAGAAGCCGATGACAAGGGCATAATAATAAGCGGGAAAGACTGAGTCGTTTGAAATATACCAATGATATAGTCGTAAAAACAGAAGACCTCAAAGAACTACAAATTATCCTACCAGAGCTAGATACAGGAACAGTAAAAACTACTCTAGAAATGAATCTAGAGGAAACCAAATTTATGATGAAAGAAAATCTGCAAATTACAGTCAGAGAAGAAGAACTAGAAAATACCGATTGATATATTTACCTTCGGCACACGATAACACTGGGACATGTCAACCATACCACCGCAGGAAAAGACTGGTGTGAGCTTCATTGGGCAAAGTGATCAGAACTTTGAAAATCATGAACATTTCTATTACTCAAACAAATACGTACAACCAATAATAGATATATGATGTTTAGACTTAAACCGCTACAAAATAGACAATGAAAAACCTTTAGATGACTTAGAGCTTTATGGAACGGCAGATATTGGTCCTGTCACTGAGAAGCCACAAAAACTCATGGACTCGAGAAAAAAACAAAATTAAAACATGTTGTCGAAATCATACCAAAGTTTAAATGGAACCATGAAGGACACATTATCAGATATGCAAAGGCATCTCGATCAGAAATCAAAAGGGCGTCCTTCTTAGTGATTAGCAAGGCTTAATTGGATGGGAGTGGCTTAGAATAGACGACAAATTGGAGAGACATATCTTTAAGAATAGACCGATAACAGTTAACGGATGAATGATGGTAGCACAACAAAATAGATGTTGGAATAGACTGTGATGAGGATTGCCAGACACAAAGCAGAAAAGGCATAGGATGATTATATAAAGGATAATGCAATATAAAGGCATTAACCTTTCGAGAAACTGGTAGTATTGCCTACAAAAGAAGAAAAACTTAAAACGATGCAATTTGGTGTCCCACAAATTTGGAACATCCTATACATCTAAAAATATCGTCGTGAATTACGCTGTATCGATAAACACCTTAAAGTATGCACTGGAATTAAATTCGCAGCTCTAAACCTTGTATCCGCTTAAAGAAAATTTATTGCCCTTATAATAAGAAAAGCCTAACAAACACCTTTTCAAATAATTTGTACCGTATTATGAAAAGTATTTTATCAAGCACCTGAGACATGACTAGACACTTAAATTAGGTATTACGTTTCGCAAATTTAAACGAAATTTCTGAAACCTCGTCTGCATTCACGAGGCTGAATACGAACAAAATTTGAATGTCGTTGGAGTAAGATTGCATACTGCTGATAATGTCAAAGTTTTTATTTCATCTTGACCTTTTAAAATTAGGTACATTATTATCATAAATATTTTTCTGTTTATTTTTAAAGTGATTGAATTTCAATATTACCCTTCAGAGGCGAATCCAATGAAAAAATAAACAGCAAGTTAATAACTATTTATTCTTATATTGAGATTAATCCATTTATATACAGGGTATTGGGATAATGCATCAAGCAACTTGGAGAGGTTCTTTTCCTTTCATTTGAAAAACGGTATTGTTTCTTGACTCGAATAAAAAGAACCTTTGTAGTAAGTATATATTTGTCTTTAAGGTAACATATCTTTTTTCCGATAACTGTAAAGACAAAAAGATATGTGGAAAATTAAATTTAAATTTCAGGTAAAGTGACCTCTGGAGGCACAGTAAAGAAACATTTCTATAACACAATGATAGTAGTAAATAAGTGTTATATCTGTGCCAAACCTAACTTTGACAGGCTGTAACTCGAAAAGAACTAAGTTTCTAACTGATATGACTTACTACCTTCAGTCTAGCATGTAGAGTCATTTGGCGGAAGAACGCAAATCTAAGTCTTTAGATAGGGCATTTATTTGTCAATAAATAAGAACAAAAAATTGAACCAATTAAAAGTATTTCTTTTTGCAACAATTAAAGAAATATATTAGGAATGCGTTCACTTGCCCCGTACTGCGGGTAACCTTGCGCACCTCTTCGGAGTAAGTAAACCCATATGGGATAAGTAAACGCATTCCTTAGTGAAGCACATAAACAATTACAAAACATAGTTTTCTCTTTAAAACATTTATTTGGAATGTTCTTAGTGTTAGTTCAGTCTTATTTATAATTACAACGATAATTCTGATTAATTAAAGTTTTTGAACTTAATCACATTGATCTCAATGTAAAAAGATATTCACAAAGATTCTAATTAATCAACAACAACTAAAACAAAAATGTTATAAAAAAAACAAAGGAAGTACTAAATCTTTTCTCATTACTCATATTAATCTTTGGAAATTCACTACGATTATCACCACAGTACGTACTTGTGAAGCACTAAATCAAATATTTCATAAAAACTACATTATTGAAACGTTTTTGTTGCTAATTGTCATCGAAATTATCACTTACGTGTGTTCGTGCCATCATTCCTAGCAATCTTTACACTTGATCCATTCCTCTGTTGGCGGCTCTTCATATTTTTCTAAACTCTTTCTTTCGCTTTTGAGGTAGAGGACTTCTGTTTCTTTTTATAACGATTTTCTTTCTTTTTCTCTCTGTTTTTCTTCTCTGAAACTAGTATCTTCTTTTAAACAGGAGCAGTTAATTATAAAGCCGAAATCTTCTTTTTGCTTGGTTTATTTTCCTCTTCTTGATGTTTCTTTTCTTCTAGCTTTTGTTTATAAGGACTGTATGTTATAACTTGTAATTTCATAGAAACTTTGCCTCCACGTATTTTTTCTCTCATCCAAGGAAGAGGTGAAAGGTGAGATACTGGCATATATTGGCTTTTGATTTAAATTATGGTCCGCAGAAATACGTTTCTTTTCAGCGCAGGAGGCTTTGTCAACGGATCTTCCATCGTAGGCTCTTCTAATGGGGAGATCCAAGACTAATGTGAATATCATCAATTATGTCATCTGTACCGCGCCAATTTTCAATGCAACGATTATTAGATACGCTGCTACTCATCGATTGGAGCTTTGGTATTTCCACCATGTCAAGTAATGAAGGACATGGAGTAGCAGCTTCTCGGAGAAGATTATCGTCAAGGCATGGTTAAGAATTTTATTTTTTACAGAAGAGAGGTTGTCACCGATTGGTACAATCTCTCTGTTAGCTGCCTCTGAAGACCAGTTTACCTCCTCCAGCTGATCTTGACTCTCATTAGAAGGTTCCACTCCTGTAGGTTGGTTATTCTCAACTTCATTGCTTTAATGTCTGATCTACATCTTGTTGCATCTGATCTGTAACCAATGATGGTACAAAATCTGTTTCATCAAATAGATCATCATCGTAGGGATATATCGCAGTTACTTTAAAGCCAGACTCAGCAAAGCTACTTTTTTATATGCATCGTTAAACAAGCGAGCCACATGATATTGAGTAATGGCTCTTTCAGGATATTACGACATGAATTTGTCCCATTCTGTCGAGTATTTAACCTTTAAAAGATTGTCAAGACAACTGTCCAGGTGCTGAAGTTTGTGACTTCCATGCGAAGAAGGCATCAGCATTATAATGCTATTTTCACGAGCATATTTTACCATCTCTAAGCTGGTATAAGATGAGTCATTGTCAAGTGGCAGTAATACAGGATCTTCCTATGTGGGATGAGCAAAATATTTAAAGTAGTGCAACCAGTTTACAAAAAGCTCAGTGTTTACAAACTCGCTGTCAGACACGATGCAAATGCTTTGTGACGGGCCTTCGTCGAATAAATCATCGCGAAGTCTTTTGTGAGGATAGATAAATGCTGGTGGAATACAATGACCATTAGCACTCATGCAGCAGATCGCTGTCACCGTGATGCCTCTTCCTGCGGATACAACTTTAGACACTACTTTTTTCCTTTTGTAGGAACCAACTTTGGAGTTTACTATGGTGCGGTAATCACACCTGTCTCATCTACGTTATATAAGTGACTTAGCTTAAATTTGTATTTCTCATATAAACCCTTCAAGTTTTTGTAAAATCTGTCAACTTGAACTTTATTAAACCCAATAGCTCGAGTCAGACTGGTCGCTGTAGATTATCGGATGACTAGTTCAGGATGACGTTTTAAAACACATTCAACGCAGTCACTCCCCGCGATTTCAGAGGACCGATCAAATCGGTTTACAATCTTGTTAACGGAAGCACATTCATACGCCAAGCACCTTAAATCATTAATAGTGAGACCCAAATAGCTTTCATCCATTTTCTTGCAATGAACTACAAACTCTTCCTCTTATTCATAATTGAACGTTGGCTTAAAGCGACCCATTGAAGCTACAGCTTCACTCAGTTTAAGTCTTTTGCGCAAACAACATGCACTTATACCAATGATACTTGCAGCACTTCTCTTAGTTTTCCCTTTTTGGATTATCTCTTTAGCCCTAGCAATTTGTTGTCCTATCACTGGTGCTAGTTCGGGTTTTTTCTTAATATATATTCGTGGCATGATGATACTGTAACATATAGAATAATGATGCATACAAAAGGTGTAAGAGGGGCTTAACCAGCAAATCCACTAAGTCATTATTATTTTTTACTGAAATATTGCACACGGGGTAAGTATACTTACTCGCGCACACTTTCTCCAGAGAGCCAAAACACAAATTAATGTTGATACTGATTTAGGCAACAAACATAACCTTACAATTATTTCTCACATATCTAAGAGACTAAGCTAATGATAAAAAAAAACATGACTTAGCAGTCTCAGATCCGAAACTTAGACGAGACATGATTTACTAAAATGCCAAAAACTGTCATTGAAACTAGCCAATTTAATTAATTGCGAATAAAAGATAACGAAAGGTTACACGGCGCAGTGTCATGTCGAACCTAATTAGCCACTGTGGCGCCCTTGTTTTACTCAAATAAACCGCTCTCCCCCGCACTTCGTTTTGGGGATATATGTGGTGCGCTCACTTACCCACTGCGCTCAGTTACCCCGAATGACTCTGCTCTAAATATACTCCAAGTATTCTAACGCATTCTCTGAATAGCCTGTATATGGCACAATAATATGATAAATGAAATAAAGCTCTGCTCAAAATTGATGTCAACCAGTTGGAATGACTGAGAGCTCAAAAGATTTGCTAATAATTCTTTTTTCGAATAAAGCGTGGCTACTATGGAACACTGAAATTGGCTGCACTCAATAAAGCTGTTAAAATTGAACGAAAAAGTACACATTGAAAAAGAATAGTGTTTTGAAATTGTATCAAATATAAAATCAAAATATTCCTATTTGACGTAGGGGAAGAGACTTGAATTTAGGATACTTTTTAAAAATTAGAAAATAAATATTAAACGTAACCATAATTGAATAAAAAATTTTGGACGTAATTTTAATTCCCTATACTATATAAACTTCAAACGAATTAGACAACTGTAGTGTAAAATTATATATAAAATAATATATTTTACTTTAATAAAAAAATTCAGATCTTAACCAAATAGGCTCTTAATATAAGATATCCGACTATATCTAAATATCGGATATCCAATATTAGGTAACCTATTTGACACAGTAAAAAGTTTACAATAGTTTTTTAATTATATACAAAGCATAATTTATGTGTTTAAGAAACTTTTAAAATCAACAGATTTAGCTATAAATGTAATATTAAAATTTAACATTTTTTTTTCAAAAAATAATATTTAACCTAGTTTAACAAATTCTTGTAATGTAATATTAATTAACTGAGATATTTAACATTTTACAATTTATACCATTTAAATATTTTTTTCAAAAAAGAGCATTTAACCTAGTTTAAAAAAATTCTTGTAATATAACTTTAGTTAGCTGAGTATACATCATTTCACAGTTTTTAATAATTTAACAAATTCCTATCAACTGTTTTGTGTTATTTAGAATAAAAAGAAACTAACAAATAATTATCTCGTCCTAGATCAGTCTTCACTAACAAGGAAGGTATCTGAAGTGCCCTCCCCGATTTTAATGAATTTCTAATATGTTGTAGAGGGTACAAAAATAGAAGGCACGAATTTTTTTTATCTGCAGATATTCATTTTAACAGGATGAAAACCACCCCTAAATTTCACCCCTAAAAACAATATATTTGAAATATCTCAGGTTCTAAGTGATCTAAAATATCATTGCAAAAAAATGAGAATTAGTTGTTGTTCGAAATGATGTTAAACTATGTTTTTTTTTCACTCCCTTGTTTTCTATAAGGGTAAACCATGTATTCGCGCACGTAATTTAATTCTAAAAATTACGGAATTTAGTATAACTGTTTGAAAATATTTTTTTTTACGAATACTATAAGTAACTGAAGTTAACCGGTCTCGGATTTTCTAAAAATATCTAGTAAAAGAGGGTGAGCCACCCCCAAAACCTTTTTTTCTTAAATCTCAAGTTCTAATTGAGATATCTTTATAAAACAAAATTACTCGGTATTTGAAATGATGTTGAACTAAGGTATATTCATCCCAAAGAATGTCATTCCTTATTTTTTATAAGGTAAACGTTCACGTAATCTAATTCTAAAACTTACGAAATTTTATAAAATTATTAGAATATATTTTTTCACGAATACCCTAATTAACTCAAGTTAACATCTTTCAGGGTTTCCAAAAATAAACTAGTGAAAGAAGTAACTTCCAAATACTTTTTTTTTAATATATCAAGTGCTAGTTAAGATAACTCCACAAAACAAAATGAAGTTAATTTGTTGTTTTAAATGGTATTAAACTATGGTATTTTCCCTCCAAGGATATCATCACTTATTTTTTATTCGGAGATACTATATATTTTTGCATGAAATCTAATTATATTAATTACGAAATTTAATGGAATTGTTTGAAAATATTTTTTTCATGAATATGATAAGTCACTTAAGTTGTCGTGTTTCAAAAACTAGTAAAAAAAAGTGAGCCACCCCTAAACACTTTCTTTACATCTCAAGTTCTATTTGAGATAACTTTACGAAACAAAATGAAAATTACTTGTTATTTGAAATGAAGTATTTTCACCCTCGAGGATATCATACATGTATAATTATTCTTAAAATTGCCAAATTTTAGTTGAAATGAACGTTACAAAGCTCACTGAAAATTTTTCTTTTAATTAATGAGAAAATATAAACTTATTTCTTTGATTAAGCATTGAGGTGTGTAAATTATTATAATTCATGACAAATAGTGATTTATAATTCTGCAACGTTCATTTAAATTAAGATTTGACAATTTTGTGAATAATATATATATATATATATATATATATATATATATATATATATATATATATATATATATATATATGAAATTATGGTTTACTTTTATAAAAAATAAGGAATACTATCCTTGAGAGTGAAAATACCATAGTGTAATATCATTTCGTATAACAAGTAATTTTAATTTTGTTTTGTAGAAATATCGTAATTAGAACTAGATATATGAAAAAACATATTTGGGAGTAGGTCACCCTCTTGTACTACTCTATTTTCGGAAACTCCGAAACACGTCAACTTAAGTTACTTATTGTATTCGTAAAAAAATATTATCAACAAATTTGGTTTAATTTCGTAATGTCCAGAATTAAATTAATTAAAATGAATTACAAGATTAACCTTCATAAAAAGTAAGGGATGACATATAAGGGAGTTAAAACAGCATGGTATAACCTCACTCAACTAGCAAGTAATTTTCAATTTGTTTTGTAAAGATATCTAGATTAGAATTTAAGATTTAAAAAAAATTATCTGGGGTGACTTACCCTCTTTTACTACATCATTTTTTGAAACCCCAAAACATGTTAACTTGAGTTAATTATGGTATTCATGAAACATGTTTTGAATTAAATTACGTGGGCTAATAGATAGTTGACCGTTATAAAGAATAAGGGATGATATCTTTGGGGATGAAAATACCCTAATTCAGGATCATTTCAAATAACAAGTAGTTTCCGGTTTTTTTGTAAAGATATCTCAATTAGAATTTAAAATACAAAAAAAACTTATTTTGGGGTGGCTCACCCTCTTACTAGTTTATTTTTAGAAACCCGGAAACCCTTCAACTTAAGTTACTTATGGTACTCGTGAAAAAAAATATTTTCGAACTATTCCAATAAATTGCGTAATTTTTAAAATTAAATTACATGCGTAAATATAAGGTTAACACTAATAAGGGATTATACCCTTGGGCGTTAAAATATCATAGTTTAACATCATTTCAAATAATAAGTAATAAGATATTTCAAAAATAACATTTTTAGGGGTGAACTTTAGCTGTGGTTTTCACTCTGTTATAATGAATCTACGCAGATAAAAAAAAACGCATGTCTATTATTTTCGTAACCTCTACAACATATTAAAGTTCCTTGTAAGTCTTCAGTTTTTAATTAGTCTTATCCTTGTATGCAGACATCACAAAAAATCAATTTATTATACTACCATCGGTGCAAAAACAGAGCCCGTGACACCACTGGGAACCGTATTCACCGTATCCATTCTTCTCCATATGTATCATTAAAGTAGGGTCCATTACAATATAAACATTCATTATTCCCATTATCTCCATCATCAGATTCATCTGTTTCAGATACAGTAGTTCTACGCTTATTTGATTTAGCTTTTTTTATCCACTTCCCTGTGTTTTGTTTATCTACCTTCACTGTTTTCTTTTTGGTGAGACACTTTTTTTCTTTCCAGCTTCATGTTCAAGCTCATTTATGTGTGGAGATGCTATAAGAATCATAGGTTTGGTTTGTCTACTATTCTCTTTTTCTGTCTTTGTGTCAATGGATGAAATCGGCCTCATCATTTCAGGAGTTACCAGTAATTGTGAGCTCAGTGCATTATTTTGTGGAGTTAAAAAAGCTGTTACATCAGGCAAGATCTTGATAACAAAGGTGTCAAAGTTCTGTTAATGGTTGAGGAAAGGTTTAAATTTGATACAACAGATCCACATAATTCATGATATCTTACCTCATCCATGTCATTATTGAGTTCCTGACTATCTACTGCATAGTCACGGGAAAAAATTTCATATTTCTGGAATACTTTTAGAGCAATTTCTGCACTTGCAGCTTGTAAAAAGGTTTTTCCTACTAGTTTAGAAATCTGATAGGCCATCACTACGCTGCCTGGGTGAGATCGAAGCCACATCTCTATATCTTGTGCAGAATAATGCCATTTTCTCTTGCTATTTTAAATAAAACTAAATTTTTCAAATGTAAAAAATGACCACTTCACACACAACAAAAAAGGTTTTTCCTTATATGGCTTAACGTAATTACCCAAGTGTGTGAATCCGGCCCGATGGCACAGCAGCTCTAATACAAAAGAATAAAGTCACGTGACTCCCCTCTCTGCCGAACTTATTCCGCCAACCTGTTCCTGACCTTTCAAATATAGAACTTTTTCATTCTGGAATGAACCACAGTCATTCCAGTTTCATCGACGTTAAAAATTCGAGTTCACTTTTGCCTATTCTGGTGGAAATACATTTAAGAACATCTATTTGCCGAAAAAATCAATTTATTATACTACCATCGGTGCAAAAACAGAGCCCGTGACACCACTGGGAACCGTATTCACCGTATCCATTCTTCTCCATATGTATCATTAAAGTAGGGTCCATTACAATATAAACATTCATTATTCCCATTATCTCCATCATCAGATTCATCTGTTTCAGATACAGTAGTTCTACGCTTATTTGATTTAGCTTTTTTTATCCACTTCCCTGTGTTTTGTTTATCTACCTTCACTGTTTTCTTTTTGGTGAGACACTTTTTTTCTTTCCAGCTTCATGTTCAAGCTCATTTATGTGTGGAGATGCTATAAGAATCATAGGTTTGGTTTGTCTACTATTCTCTTTTTCTGTCTTTGTGTCAATGGATGAAATCGGCCTCATCATTTCAGGAGTTACCAGTAATTGTGAGCTCAGTGCATTATTTTGTGGAGTTAAAAAAGCTGTTACATCAGGCAAGATCTTGATAACAAAGGTGTCAAAGTTCTGTTAATGGTTGAGGAAAGGTTTAAATTTGATACAACAGATCCACATAATTCATGATATCTTACCTCATCCATGTCATTATTGAGTTCCTGACTATCTACTGCATAGTCACGGGAAAAAATTTCATATTTCTGGAATACTTTTAGAGCAATTTCTGCACTTGCAGCTTGTAAAAAGGTTTTTCCTACTAGTTTAGAAATCTGATAGGCCATCACTACGCTGCCTGGGTGAGATCGAAGCCACATCTCTATATCTTGTGCAGAATAATGCCATTTTCTCTTGCTATTTTAAATAAAACTAAATTTTTCAAATGTAAAAAATGACCACTTCACACACAACAAAAAAGGTTTTTCCTTATATGGCTTAACGTAATTACCCAAGTGTGTGAATCCGGCCCGATGGCACAGCAGCTCTAATACAAAAGAATAAAGTCACGTGACTCCCCTCTCTGCCGAACTTATTCCGCCAACCTGTTCCTGACCTTTCAAATATAGAACTTTTTCATTCTGGAATGAACCACAGTCATTCCAGTTTCATCGACGTTAAAAATTCGAGTTCACTTTTGCCTATTCTGGTGGAAATACATTTAAGAACATCTATTTGCCGAAAATTCTTTGGCGTGAAGTACTGTTGTAGTTTCAGGTGTGCGTAATTACAAATTTGGATATTTTTTTAAAAAAGCTGGTTACCACTTTTTACCAGCTCGTGCTTTATCATAAAACTGATGAGGAATGTTATTCCTTATTGCTAACTAGAATGCCATTACTTCAATATCTGACGTGCGTAAGCCAGATAACCTCTTGACTAAATCGATGCAGTATTTTGCTAACTCAATTCCATGATGGAAGGTAGGTTTCCGATCAAGTTTACAACAGTTCAACTATAAATATTTTTCTCTTAATATAGTCTTCTAAAGTACTTTTAGGAACATCAAATGTTTTTAATACTTTAAGATATCCGATTTCCTTATTTTTCACAATATTTTCATGTTTCATGGTATGTACGTCTTTCTTTGTTTATTAGAAGCCATTTGTTTAAAATGAAACGAATTAAAATGTATTAATTTCAAGTAGCCTACCTTACAAAACATGATCGCTAAAATCGGATATACTATGTATCTGATATTGAGAATTCACATATGTAAATAAACAAATAATATCTAAAAGTTTTGTTTTAGTTTTCCTACAAAACTAAATTTTTTAAATAAGTAATTTAGTAATTAATAAAGTATAACCAAGAAATAACATTATTAAGCACTAACTTATTCAAAATGTCTTTAAAAAATATTTTAATTAATAATAACCGGGCTAGACAAATGACGTTACTTTGTAAATCCGAAATTAGACGACTATCCGATGTTTGGATCCCTTCCTCTACTATTAAAGTTACCATAGTATTACAAAATTCAAGATGGCAGATCCAATATTGTGCCCATAAGGGTCAAAAAAATTAAATTCATAGAAAATCCATACTAATATGACTTACTATCGAGTTTTTGAAGCTTTTAATTAATATTCTACAGTCAAATTATTGAATGTCATAATATCGAATTCATGCTAATAATCGCGTAAGAATTGAGTTTCACTCAGTATTGCTCACTATCAAGTTTTCAAGGCCACTGATCAATGTCATCCGTCACGATCTAAAATCGCTAAAATGAACAGGAAATTCATGTTATTAATCACACAGGGAGTGAAGTTTTTGCTGAATTGTTCAGTGTCTGAGAAAAAATTTCTATTTAAAGGAGAAAAATCATTCAGCAGAAAATGGAATAGCAAAATTTGGTTCCTAAAATTCTTGCAAATTACATAAACAATGTTTTAGAAACCAATTATTTAATTGTGGTTAAATGTTCAATATATTGGATTGTGCGTTTTGTGTTCGAGCATATTTCCAGGGCAAGAATTCTATGGTTACTGCATAGCGTTTGTTTTGTTCTTATTATGATATCCGAACTCTACCTCACCGGAATATCATTCGAAAATGGATTAACATATTTGAATCGACGGGATCAATCATTGCAATTCAAAATACTTGTCTGTCGCTTGCCGTCAGAGTGTTTGACAATCAACTAGTGAAATCCAGCAATTTCTGTTCGACTCGACGACGTGATCTGGCGAAACAAACACTTACAACAAGCAACAAAGGTTCGGATCTACAAAACCACAATTAGACCTATTATGACATACACCTCAGAAACACGGCCAGAGACGACAAAAACGAAACAACTATTGGAGACTACAGAAATGAGAATACTTCGACGAATAACAGGAAAAACGCTACTAGACAGAGAAAGAAGCGATAACATCAGGCAATCATGCAACACAGACTGCATTAATGAGTGGGTCCTACAACGTGAGACACAATGAAACAAACACATAAGCCGAATGACAGAGGATAGACTGGTAAGGATCGCACGAAATAAATCGCCTAGTGGTACACGCAGTAGAGGTCGACCACGGAAAAGGTGGAGCGATAATTTAAGTCCAGAATGATAAAAATCGAAGAAGGAACAGGTCAGGGACCTATTATAGAAGGTAGAAGAAGAAGAAGAAGAAGAAGAAAAGAAGTCAAGCATTGAATAAAAAAAAACGTCTCTGCATGTTATTTTAGAGAACAGAATACATCTTAAAGCATATCCATTTCATCAAGTGCAGGAATTAAAGGAGACTGACTACTTTTACAGACTGAATTTCGCAACGTTTATTCTTCAGCGGTTTGATAATTTTAGCTTCACTTTATTCAGTAACGAAGTGAATTTCCATTTGGACGGCCGTGTAAATGAACAAAATTTTCGTTATCGGTCAGTGAAAAACCCCAAGCAGAAACATGAGTGACCCCTTCATAGCTCTAAGGTTATTGTTTCAGCGGCGATGTCTGCCAAAGGAATAATCGATCCTTACTTCTTTGAAGATCTTAGAGGTCGAGCACTAACTGCGAATACAGAGCGATACTGCAAGATGAGTTCTATTTTTTTGGCTCCATATTTGCAACAGTTTCATGAAGAACATGGTTTCAATAACATGACTCTACTTATCATACTTCAAATGATTCAGTTGAAGCCGTAAATGAATTCCTCCAAAATAAGCTAACTGGCCACCACGCAATCCAGACCTGAGTCCTCTGGACTATTTCTTATGAGGATTTCTTAAAGAGAGAGTATATGAAAATAATCCGAGGAAATTAACTCAATTTAAGCATAATATCACATCAGAAATGACCTTAGTATCTCAGACTTTGTATGGAGGTATACTGAGAAACCTTTGCTCAAGATTAGAAGAATGCCAGGGAGCGTAACGGACACCATTTTGATTACATAATTCTCAGTAAATAACTTTCCAGTAACCGTAGATTAAAAATAAAATCCAAACATTTTTTGAATATTTTTATTTTGAATTTATTTAACCCTTTCTGGGCACCCTGTATTTGCTTCTAAAATTACTTACAATTGTCATCCTATTTTTGGAGTGTGACTTTACGCCGAAACAATAGGTAACCAATACCAATGTTTTGAGGTTCTCTAATATTGAAGAGAAGGGTTTAAACAAGTTTATTTCTGTAAATCTAAGAGGTGGCATAGCACTACCTAGTAAATACTATAAACGAAAGCTGATACGATTAAGTTATGTGATTTATGAAATAAAAAAAAATATATTTTTTTAAATTTATTGCCGATATTTGAATATGTTTTCAGACAAAAAGTCCAACTTTTGTGATAAAATTTTGCAAACATATGCTTTTTAATAACTCAAAAACCAATTTGGGACGAATTCCGGTAAACATTAACAAAGCCAAACTGTCACGGAACACTGACATAATATGTGTACGACACGCACTTGACCTTTTTCATTTTGTATCATCTTTACGCTATTTGACCGTGTCTACAACTTTGTTAATGGGTTTTGCTCTTATAATACTAAATGGCCCGTTGAAATGACGCTGTCGCCCTTTTTCGGACTAGCAAATTCTCCATTATTTTGGAGTTCTTCGCACTTTTTGTTACAAGAGTAATTCTTACTCTAAATCGCTACACTCGTGAAATTGGGGAAAATCTCTGAAAATTCTCAAGTAATGCAGTGGAGGAATTTGGAAAAGTCTGATCTCTTTCAAAGATATTCGCAGAAAATCGCTAATTTGTTTTAATTTATTCTCGATATTGTTTAAAGAGATGTTTTAAAATATATTGCATAAACTTTGTATCATTTTACTCATCTGTAGGATAACATTATACAGGATGCCCGGAAAATACGTTTACAACATGTAGTGACAGACTCTTGAAGTCAATAGGTCAATTTAAGCCAACTTAGTTATATGCGATGCTGCTTCGTTTAGGCTGAACAAAACGTCACAGTTTTAAAATATTGATTTTTCGCAAAGGTTATAGCGAGACAAAATGGTCAAATATGCCCCCAAGCGATTTACTACGGCCAGTACCGCGTTCGATAACCAATGTCAAAACAAGCTTTTGTGCAGATTTTCAGCCCCCCATAGGTCTTATAACTTTTTTTGGATTTTCTTTTGTTACGGGCGCAATCTTGCTTCAAGAAAATATTCACAGAGGTATATATAAGACAAATTTTTTAATTTTTCAACCCTTTTTAGGTTAGGTTCAACATTTTTGACCTACATAAAAATAATTATGTTTTGTGTCTTTTTTTTGTTTTTTTTTTCAAAGCCGACAATGGAATAACGATTTCTTTGGTAAAACACACTAAAAAATTAAAAAAAAAAAACCTTTTTTGACGTTTTTATCCGTTATTTGAGGCATAACCTGAAATGCATATGACTAAATAGATACCAATATACGTAATAATGCTCTAGGATTTATTTCCAAAGAAAAACAGTCTTGAGAATCGAGATTTACGTCACCGAGAATCACAACTTCAAGTATAAGAAAAATTAATGTAAAATTTTAGCATTTTTTTGGCAAACACATGTAGTTAATTGTATAGTAATCAATAATATTTTTCTCTATTTAAATATACTTCTCAGATAATTACGTCATTTTTTATTTAGCCAAACTATTACAGATTAGAGGCTGTATATGCTCTATATATAATTGCGCAAGGGTCTTACGGCAAAAATAAATGGTACCAAAGAAAGTCATATTCAGATCAGAAGAAGAAACCTTTGTGTAAACCCTTCACCATTTGCATTACTGAGAGGTTTGTTGCAAATCTTTCTGGATCGTTTTTAGGTACTGAAAATGATGCAAGTATCATGAAAAAAGCGATTAAAAATCCTATTGGTGATGAAAACATGTGATGTGTTTATTGTAGATAGAGGTTTCAGGGACGTAGTATCTTATTTAGAAGAATTAGGTTCTAAAGTCCTCATACCTGCCTTGAAAGGAAAAAGACCTAACTTAAATACGACTGAAGCTAATGGATCTCGTTACGTTACGAAATTAAGATGGGTAGTTGAAACCGTCCATGGACGAAAAAAATATAAGCTTCTTCATCAACAGCTAGATAATGAATTTTTACCAAAAGCTGATCTTTATTGTAGGATTGCATGTTTTTAAACAATCGCTTCGAAAAGCGTTTATATGGCGATAAATGTTAAGAAAAGACATAATCATAGAAAGAATGTTGAAGTCCTATACAAAGGAAAATTCTTAGCAAAAGAAGCTAAGACTTCAAGGTGGTCTGGAAGAAATAATACAACAATCAAATTAATATCTCAAAATATATAATATTTATTTGATACGATTCTTGAGAACTTCTATTAATGTATTTATTTATATATATATATATATATATATATATATACATTTATTATAATTATTAATTCTTGTTTCTATAAAAAGAAAAATTATGTTAAAAATTGCAGTAAAAATGTGATAATCTACTCTTGTTATTATGAAATAAATTTTTGTGTTTTTAAAAAGTTTGGTTTGAAGAAAAAGTGTGATTTTTATTTTGTTCTATTATTATAAAATGATAATAAATTCTCTCATATTATATTAAAAATAAGGAATTTCTTAAATTTATTTTTCTATTTTTGCTAAATCTTTTGCTTGACTACACCACTGTTTACGGAATCCGTATTTTCCCCCACTAGTTACACTATTAACTACACCTGGTTGACACATGACAGGTGTCACTATAAAATGGTGGAATAGTCAGGTAGGATGTTTGGCTGTTTTCGAACTTTCTAGAATTTTTGCAATTCCATCAAAAATATGCCTTTAAATACAGTTCGAAAGTGCTAATGTTGTGTTTTCCCTGTTTTCAAACGTGTACTTCTTTAATATTCAAACCACATTGATGAGTTACTTAATAATTATAAGTTAGGATAGTACTCTAACTATTTAATTAATAATTGTAAATAATTGTAGAGATATCCTGAAGAAGAGATAAATAAATTCTCGAGCGCTTGACAGAATCAAAAAAGAGTTTTTCTCCTTACCAAGGTCTACAAATTTTAACAGGCTAGTTTGGAATATTGTTTCTTGACTAGTCAGTCGTGGTTACTTCCCCTTTATATATATATATATATATATATATATATATATATATATATATATATATATATATATATATATATATATATATTTAAAAAGAGTTTTTCTCCTTACCAAGGTCTACAAATTTTAACAGACTAGTTTGGAATATTGTTTCTTGACTACCTTATATATATATATATATATATATATATATATATATATATATATATATATATATATATATATATATATATATATATATATTTATATATATATATATATATATATATATATATATATTTATATATATATATATATATATATATATATATATATATATATATTCTTGATTCTTGAACCATAGATTATATCATTTTTCCTTTATTTTGTCTTTTTTTGGGTTTAGGTTCTATATTTAATAAAAACACAAAACAATTGACGTTTCGCCCTTTACTCAAGGCATTTTCAAAATTTTGTCTTCCTAAAAATATTTTTATATAATTAAAATACACCACATAAAAAACATATATACAATTTCAATAAACAAACAAGACCCTTAAAAGCAATATTCAAATTTTTCAAAATTTTTTAAAAATATTTAATTTTACCGGTACACACCTCGACATTTTGCTGCTCTGTTACTAAATAAAATTCAAACTTTACATCATCTACTGAGGATACATGGAATGCAAATGTGTTTTATTTTTTTTATATATTTGTTAGATTTTACAATGCATAAAAAAACAAATAAGGTATATGTTTTGTTTTATGTTTAAGAGGATATTCAATTTTTTATTCTTATTTGACAGGATCGAATACTTAATATTTTTGTTTAAATTAGGCTTGTGTAAATGTGGCTCAACAGTGTTTTTATCTTTTTTAATTTCAATCATTTCCTTTATCTGTAATTTTTGGTAATTCATATCTTTGTTTTTTATTATGGCACTGTTATTAATCAAAAGTATGTTTTTCGTCCTGTGTGTGTTTGTTTAACGCTGTTGAGGCGTTTTTCATATATTTATGGTCATTTAATCTGTTCTTCAGCAATTGGCTCGTCATGCCTATATATTTTTTGGGGCAATTTGTGCAAGGGATCGAATATATTACATTTCATTTATTCATGAGAGGAGTTTTACTTTTTAAATTTGTGAACAATATATTTAATTTATTATGTGACCTGTGGCATACGATAATATCATGTTTTTTTAAAATTTATTTTATTTTTTCTGACAGCTCACTAGTGTTAGGTAATGCTACATATTTTTGCTGTTTATGTTCTATGTTTATTGTTTTTACGTTATTATAAAACTTATATGTTCGTTTATCAATTATTTTGGTGATAATCTTTTCGTTGAAATTATTATTTATTAGTGTGTTTTTTACTTTTTGCAGTATTTTTGGTCGGAATTCTGGAGACGTTAGGGAATTAGCACGATCAGATAGACCGATTATAACGCTATTTTTTTGAATTTTTGAATGATTAGAGAAATAGTTTAGATATCTACCTGACCAAGTTGGTGTGGTATACCATTCAGTTAAAATTTTGTTTTTTCTGCGTATAAGTGTCATATCTAGAAAATTTATTTTCTTATTGTTCTCTGTTTCGGACGTGAACTGTAATTTTTCGTTGAAACTGTAAAACTCTTGGAGAATTTCATTTATTTTATTTTGTGGTACGGCTGCTATGCAATCATCGACAAAACGTTTGAAAAATATTATATTAAAACTTAATTTTTCTAAAACTTTTTCCTCTAAATATTCCATTACTAATTGAGCAATGGTAGATGAAATTGGTGATCCCATAGCACATCCATCGAGTTATTTGTAAAAGATATTTTCGTACTGAAAGTAATTTGTATTTAGAACGAGGTTAACAGAATCCATAAAATTATTTTTTGATAGCGATGTATGTTTTTTTAAAATTTCCCATTTTTCTGCTAAAATAATGTGGACAAGTTGATTTGAGATGTTTGTATACAAAGATATAACATCTAGCGAAATGAGTCTGAAATTTTCGGGTAGGTTTATTGTATCAATAAATTTTTTAAAGGCGAATGAATCATTAATAAAAAAATCGTTTTTGCCTGTAATATTTGAAATGCAATCCGATAAGAATTTTGATAAACTATAGAATGGCGTTTGTATACAAGAAACAATAGGTCTTAGTGGTATATTTTTTTTATGTAATTTTGGTAGGCCGAATATTTTTGGTGGAATGGCATTGTGAATGGTTAGCCTTTTTGCATCTTTTTCAGTTAACCTTTTACATTGAGTAATTTTTTTATGAAGGTATTATTTTTCTTTTGATATAAGTTCGTTGGATCACTCTTAATATTTTTATATGTATTTTCGTCCTTTAGTAAGTTGTTCATTTTTGTCTCGTAATCTGCCTTGTTCATAACTACTGTTTTATTGGTTTTATCAGGCCTTAGAACAATGATTTGATAAATTTTGTTCGATTTAATTTCTTTTTTAAATTTTTTTGGAGGCTATTACTTTTTATTGTTTGGTGTCTTATTTTGATTTTATGATTAGTTAAAACTTTATTTACTTCAACTCTAATTGTGTCCTTCTTGTCATCTGACTCATTGCTAATAACCGATTCAATTGAGGCTATATATTCGGTTATTGGAATATCTTTTTCTTTAGTAACATCTAATGAGAAATTTGGACCATATGACAAAACTTCACTAACTTCGGACAATATCGGAGTATCAGATATATTTTTGATCCATTTGGACTTGTCGTTGTTTGTTTCCTTACGAAAAAATATTTTTAGGAGGAAAAATTTTGAAAATGCCTTGAATAAAGGGCGAAACGTCAATTGTTTTGTGTTTTTATTAAATATAGAACCTAAACCCAAGAAAAGATTCATTTTCGCAATGATGATTTCAGTCACTTTGGGCTAGTACGGCACGCAGTTATAATTTACTGATCTGGAGAAATATCGAAATTCCTATATGTCGATTTGTAATACCTTCTACTGTATTTTAACAAAACGTTCGGCACACTTTTTTTCCAAATTATTATATAATTCAAAATGTGCAAACGGTTTAATAGGAGTAGCAAACTTGAAAGGGTTCGGAAAATGCGGCGTGAAAACAATTTTTCTTTGAGAAAATTATGTACGAACGCGATAACGTATTTCAGATTCGTATCCTATGACATCAAAGTAGTACGTATGCAAAAAATCCAATTAAAATTCGGTGATTTTAATATTTCCATAATTAGCTCTAAGTTACCCCTTTCTTTGATTTTTCCCTATTTTGTTATACTACGCAGCTTCAAATATTAACGTGAAATTACTTTACGGTTTTTCATCAAAATATTATAATTTATCTGGCTTTATATTTCGTTTTAATGGGGAACTACATATTCGGCTTACATTTATTTATATATCAAAAAAGCAGCTTATCAAATGAGTTCGTAATTAGCATATTGGATCAGTTGAATATTGCATTAACAAAATGAAAATGAATGAATATTTTTCATGCTTGTGTACCTTTGAAAATGGTTATTTTATGTGGTTAGAGGGGAGCTATTTGAGTGAATGTTAATCTTCTTGGATAAAATTAGAAATGTAATTAATGGAAAGGTACCCATTGGTTAGAATTTATAACGTCAAACTCCATTTGTTATTTTTTAATTATTTGCTTGGTTTGTAATTTTGTGTTCTATTTCTAGACTTCTACATACCTCCTAATGGTTACATATTTTATAAAGACATATTTTTTTAAACAAAATTTGTCGTATATATAATAGAGCAAGTTTGATTTTTTTGGCAATGGCGACTTGCTCCAAGTTCGCATGGATCAACTAAATCTTACCATTTTTGGTGTGCTAAAACCGAAACTAAACTCATCTTTTTAATATTGTTTCAAGTTCTAGAAATACGTAATATCATGTCTTCCTATATGTTAACAAAATAACCGCAAGAATGCACATAGTATATTTGTATTGTTATAACAATAGAAGAGTTCGACGTTGCCAATTATACATTTTCCCCCAATTTAAGGAAATTACATAACTTGGCACCACCGCATGGGGGATTTCTAGGCATAATCCCTCATATACGACTTTCGTGTCTGCTTTGTACTAAACAGCCCCTGGATAGAAACAAATGACAAACGCCACTATTGCGAATATTACGAAATTGAACAGAAAATTCTCGAATAATCTCTAAAAATGTAGAGGCAGTTACAAAGCGGAGGGTTAGTCAATCGAAGTTGTTGTGTCGAATCGAATAGTTGAGATTGGAAGATGTCTCGAAGGTGTATAAACAATCCAGATCACTCCTGGTATATTTGTGGTGAGGTGCTTTTGCATCTCAGGGGCGGTCTATTACCTCATTGATAAGAAAGGCATATCAACTTTATTTCGAATGCAATATTGGGAATCAAGACAAACAGTGGACGCCACATATCTGCTGTAGTGCATGCGCCTTCAAGTCTGAGAAACTGGTTTAATAGTAAAAAATTATCTATGCGGTTTGCTGTCCCAATGATCTGGAAAGAGCCCTCAAATCATGTTACCTATTGCTATATCTGCATCATACTTTGTGTTGGGCAAAGCACAGGTAAGAAGAAAAAGTCGGTTATCAACTATCCAAATATACCATCCGCCTTGAAATAAGTGCCTCATAGTGATGAACTTCCTATTCCAGAACTCACAGAAACATTCACTTACGAATCAGATAATAATGACACAACGATTTCTCAAGAAGAATAGAAGATAAGCCATCAACATCAAGAGATC
This sequence comes from Diaprepes abbreviatus, assembly GCA_034092305.1. Taxonomy (NCBI): domain Eukaryota; kingdom Metazoa; phylum Arthropoda; class Insecta; order Coleoptera; family Curculionidae; genus Diaprepes; species Diaprepes abbreviatus. Next base: position 4,277,999 of record JASJET010000156.1, read on the forward strand.
CTGATTTCACACCCAGCATTTTATACCGCCAACTACACAAAATAATCCAATCAGAACTAAATGCTCTTATGAGAGACTTAGAACTTCCAGAAAGTAAAGCAGAATTACTAGAATCAAGATTGCAGTAGTGGAACTTATTAGAAGACGATGTGTCCGTATGTGTTTTTTGTAAAAGCTATAAAGACTAGCACCATTTTTTAACATGGAAAAGATCTTGATTTTCTGCAATAATATTAGCGGGTTATTGGTGGCTTTAAATACAAACTACAAGCCAGATGAATGGAGATTTTTTTATATACAGTTCAACATTGAGTTTAAAAGCAGTACTATTACATATGAGAAATATTTTACTGCCTATTCCTATTGGATTTACAATTCACATGAAAGAATCATACGACAACATGAAGTACCTATTGACAACTGTAAAATACGATAAGCTCCAATGACACAAAGGTGATTTCACTTTTACTTGGATTGCAGTTAGGTTTCATCAAGTTTTGCTGATTTTTGTGTGAATGGGACAGTCGCGCAAAGGCACTTCATTACAAGAAAAAATACTTGTCCATTCGAAAATCATTAAATCCAAGTGTAAAGGATGTACAACATATGCTATTGGTAGACCCCAAAAAGATTTTGTTGCCACCACTGCATATCAAATTGAGCCTAATGAAAAACTTTGCTAATGCACTGAATATAGATGGGTCAGCTTTTCAGTACCTGCGTCTAAAATTCCCTTGGGTAAGTGAAGCAAAAATTAAAGAAGGTATTTTTGTTGGGCCACAGATTCGAAATATTCTGAAAGACACATATCTTGACAGTTCTCTATCAGACATTGAACAAAATGTTTGGAATGACTTTCGCCTCGTGGTCACTAATTTCTTAGGAAATAAAAAAGCTGCCTTTTCTTTACATATTTCTCATAAATCTTTTGAATAATGAATGGTATGCTTCATTTGTCGGTTAGTTGCATTTTTTATTTTACTACAAATACTCGTAGTTCTACTTTTTTGTCAATTTCTCGCCCAGCTCGGTTATTTAATTTTTCTGAATTTTGACTACATTCTTACACTACAAAGTACGGTGATATGTTACATTTGATTATCATTCTCAATGTTTTATCTGGCACTTACTAGTAGTTATTTCTATTGTGTTAACGTTAGGGTTTCCTTTTTTTCTTGCCTACTATTCGAGTGCAATTATTACTTCCATCTTTTTTATAACAGTTTTCTTGAAATTTCTTTGATCGGTTTCATAGACTTTTATTTGTTTATAGTATTATATTTTGGGTTGGGTTTTTTCAGTCACTGTCAAATTTGACATAAAATCTTCATGAAAGTATTACTTTTTGCATTGTCCCATTTTGAGCTGTTTTGATCTTATTATTTGTGTGCGTTATGTAGTAATCGTCCTAATTTAATTAATTTTCCCCATGTTTTAGAATAATTATCACTCCTTTCTCTTTGTTAACTGACTTTATAAACTACCATCAATATACCACCTTTCTGTTTTCTTACTTGTATTAGCGTCTTCGGTTCAGGGCGATATCTAGTTTGCAAGGAAATCTGCGTCAGTAATGGTCCACGGAAAATAGTTTTCTTTAATTTAAAAATAACCAATAGAATATTTGTTTAATTTTGAACCGAAAATATTAATGTTAATAAATTGGTTTATTTAATAAATTCATTTCAGCCAACGGTGATATCCAGGAATTCGTATTGGTGTGTTTTTGAGTTGTAATCTCTTTTAAATTTTAGACACATTCGAAAGAAGGAACGTTGTGAGCACGTATGGACCATTTGCCATGACTTTCCTTTTTTAGAAACAACTAAAGTTTTTCATCTCAATTTATTTCGAAAATTTTTTCGGATTTTGGGGTGAAAAATAGTTACATATGTTCCAGTAATTGAGTTTAGTTGTTTAATTTCCTTATCTTTTCCTTGTTTTGCTGTTTATTAAGTTGTTTTACCAGAATAAGGTTGGAAGCATGGATTTTAGTAGCTCTGCATGTCTCAGTGACGGAATTTTTTTAACCCCATAAAACCACCCAGAGCTTTTTCTCCTTCTGGCTTCCTTTTTTCTTTTCCTTTTGGCAAATAATTTCAGTCTTTTCTTTATAAGTGCTAATATTTAATTGGTACCTACACATCACTACAGGGTATACAGGACAAGTACCAGTTTCACCATCGAAATAACTGGCATAATTAGTATTATTTTTTTCTCCTGTTTTAAATGCTAACAATCTAAATAATCTGGCAAATTAAAGGTTTTCGTTACGAAATTTTCCTGTATTCTATCTCATGATCATGGACTTTACAGGTTTTGCGTTATATTTATTTGATCCTTTTATATAGTATAATATGTTTTTCATTTTTATTGCAATTATTTTACCTTGGTTTAATTTACTTAATTTATTTATCAGTTTAGTAATTAGGAAGTATTAAGTTTTATAACTCTAAAAAATTTTAGTTATTTGAAGTTTTGTGTTTAATCTGGTAAATTTTATTTAAAGCATATTCAGGTTGACATACGATTAGTCAATTAAAGACTTTTTGTTATTTATTAGCGATTTTCATTTGATCAATATGCTTGCGTACCTATATTCAAATCCAAATTTAAATATCATTTAATCAAATATCTGTAAGAGTATAGTTGAAAGCTAATTTTTAACGACCTCGTGGAAGATTTCTGCACTCAACCTAGCTACAGATGCAGTGGCACCCTGAATAATCCACCCCTACTCTCCTGAGTAGATGTTAGCTTGGCATATTTGCTCACTACTAATATTCAACTGAACTCCAATCATTTTGGTCTAATATTTAATTATGGTTCTCCTGTAATATTGAATTTTTTCTCATTTAATCATGATATTTTGGCGCAAACTACTAGCAAAGCACATTCTATATCTGCACCAAAACCTTCCTCGAGAAATAATCTAATCAATCATGGAAACCTGGCATCAGTAAACTATCAAACGGAATTACGAATAATAATAATAAGAGTTTTTATTTAATAAAATATTTTACAACTGTTTTTTCAAAAATAAAATATTTTCAGTTTACTCACAAACGTAAATATAATGTAAAATAAACAAAAAATTAATAATTAAACGAAATAAATGATATTTACTTTATAGAAAAATTAGTTAATTTTAAGAGAGGTAGATTTTCATTTCTAAAAATAGACTTATTTAATGAATGAAAGAATGAAGCAGAAGTTCAAAGACATACCCAAAAAATGTTCTCTAAAATCATGATCCTATCAAAAAATCGGTGGCATGTTCATTCAAACCTTTCAGCATATAAGCTTTTCTTAAGGACTGTGTGGTATGGTAAAAAAATATTAGATGGTAGTTCTATTTTAATTATGCGTAAAATTGTCCCTATCGCTCTTTTTACGAAATAAAATAGCAGACACAGCCCGTGGACATTCATCAGGGTAAAACGATAAATACAATTTTTTATCATCAGTGTAGTAGTGCTATTTTCAGTATTTAAAACATTAGGAAACATAGGAAAAGCAAAGGCGATAAAATAGATCCCTGCAGGACATCAGTGGCAATGCATAAAATGGATAACTGCTCTTCTTCATAAATAACAGCCTGTTTTCTTGCCAATAGAAAGTCTGATAATATTCCTACCGCTGATTGCGAGAAGTAAATGTAATGAAAGAGGGATTTAGTATCTCCTGTTGCGGAGAACTATGGGCTCTATAGTAGTCAAATAGTTCAAGCAAAGTCAACTGGCCCTCATCAGTAGCTTTATAAAGATCGTCGATAATATCCAACAGAGCTGTATTGCAACCATGACCCTGCCTAAAACCAAATTCATAAATTGGTAATATTTTATTTGTTTCGACATATTCTCGGAATTGAATTTCAATAATTGTTTCCAATATTTTTGAAAGCGTTGGTAACATACTAATTCGTCTAATATTACAGAAATATTCATATTTGGTGTGTTAGGAGGGGGAAATACACGTACCTCTTTCCGTTTTTCAGGTACCATTGAACGTAATATGCAATGATTAATAATATGTGTAATGTACGGCAATAAAAGACACCAAGAGATAATATAATACTTGACCTTGATATGGCGCTATATTTGGTATAGAATTTATGAAGTTAGAGTTAATTTGTTTTATATTACCACCAGAAATATTACTGAAAAAAACGTAAAATTTTTTACATCAGACAGGTTTAATCCTAAACAGGCAGTACATTTGCCACAACACAGGGCTGGTATGTCTCGATGCCACTACCTTCAGCTTAATATGTGTTCACTTTAAGCTGGATATAAGAACACGATTCATCCAATGAAAACTGCATTGCTGATTCACTAATTAAACAGACCGCTGACCTGAAGATACTGGAAACGAACATACTAGCAGCTGAAACTAAATCAGTTATGACGAAATTGATTAAAGATTACTCAGATCATAGCTTCAGAATAATATGGGATGAACCAGAAATTATGAAATCTCCAAGCAATTATTAAACCATCCTTAAGTGGAAACCAACAGAGGATATCTGACGATATCCAGAAAACAGAATATGCGACACTTCCTTATGTCGAGGTTGTCAAAGAGAAGATAGTACTGTAGAATATGTCCTATGGGATGTTAGGCAAGTATTAGCCCATTTTGGTACATCATACCATTAGTAATCGTAATAAAACTAGAGATGACTAACAATGCAATTCTTGAATATGAAGACCCTCTAAATACATCTACGTTTTCTGAGCAGCTCGAGAAACTTCTGCTACACTAAATATTTTAAAAATGTACTAAAAAACAAGCTTTAATTAATTGCTGAGGAATGAAGGCAGATATTTCTGTATCTTTGTATAATTTTAAAAAAATAACTTGTTTAGTCTTACTTTAAAAGCTCTAATCAATCACAAAATCTAGTAGACTGTATGCTTTTTATATAGGCATTCAATGTATCAAAATAATAAAAGAAGTGGATGTGATAAAGTTTAAAGCTTGCTTTATAGTCATTGTACGATGCAAATATTAAGAGTAAATTTAATTTCAGAAGTCGTGAACGCAGAAAAGATATAGCCAAAATTTACAATCTGAAGATTCTAAAAAAATTGTAACCTAAAAATGTTGACTGTAATAAAAGAATTAATTTTTTTTTATTATTGCGGACACAACAATTCCTCATAAAACAATCCTTCATAAAACAATCCTTCATCTTTAGGTTTTTATCTTTAATCTTCCTACATAAACTTTTGATTGTTGAAATATCATCTTTAATATCACAATATGATTCTAATCATTTTTTGAAATTTTTCAGGAAAGTTTATTATATTTTTTTTTCAATATAGCTCTAAATAAAAGCTTTTTAAATCAATATTTTGCTATTTTACTCAAAATTGTATGTGGTGTCAAACTAATGTATATGTTAAAATTATGTTTACGATTTTCTGGCAATTGTCAAAATTCATTTTGTATATTGTCTCGAGATAATGTTAGAAAAGGGTTGATATATGTTTATTTCTTATACTTAGTTCATGTTTTTATAGCCTGGATGATATTTTTTTGTTAGTGTTTGTTTGAAGGTCATAGACAATGATGTTTCTTACGAAGTAGTAGATATCTGTTGGACTTCCATTGTCTTTATTTTTGTTGAATATCGTTTCGGCTAGTAGTTATCTCTAGCCGTTTACAAGTGAAACTAAATAAATCCCTTAGCTCCATGACTATTTATACTAAAAGTAATATTAAAATTCTACCAGCGGATAAAGGAAATGCCACAGTTGTAATGAATGCTGAGACATACAATCAAAAAATTAACGAAGTTTTAAGGAAAGGAAATTATACATCTCTTGCTAAAGATCCCACATCTGCAAATTAAGAAACATGAACGGTATATTCCTGAGAGGATCCGGACTCAGTTGACGCCACACCATAGCAAAACTCCACTTCTTTATGGACTCCCGAAAATACATAAGCAAGACATGCCCTTACATCCTATCACGAGTTCCCGGAACTCTCCGACTTCTGAACTTGCCAAATTTCTCCTTCCAATTCTGAGACCATTACAAGGAAATACATCGTCCTGGGTTAAGAATTCGCAACATCTCGTAGAAATTATACGTGAAATAGAAGTACAACCAGAAGACCATTTTATTAGCTTTGACGTGGAAAGTTTATACACCAACGTTACAGTTAAGGACTCACTAAAAGTCATAAGAAAGAAACTTGAAGACCAGACCTTAACAGAAAGAACATCTTTACGACCGCACGCCATTATGGACTTGTTGGAAAGTTGTTTGACTAATTCCTATTTTCAAGAAAAGGAAAAATTCTACGTCTATGAATGATGGACTACCGATGGGATCTTCACTCTCACCGGTGGTCGCAAATATTTTCGTGGAATGGTTCGAGACGTTTGCAATTGAATCCGCAACTAAAAAAACCAAAGTTATGGCTCAGATACGTAGACGATACTTTTATAATTTGGAGTGGAAACAACGAAGATTTTCGAAACTTTCTTTTTCATCTCAACAATATCAGTCCAACTATTAAACTCACCATAGAGAAAGAAGTAAAAAATAAATTACCATTCTTATATTTGTTGGTTGAAAGAAACGGCAGACAAATTCGAACTTCGGTTTACAGAAAAGCCACGCAAGTAGTGAACATAACCCGATTCTCTCAATCCCCCCACTCCTCGACCTTGACCTTGACCTTGCTTCACCCCTCTTTGGCCCCGCCCACATGTCCTTGTCATTGACCTTGAAAGTGCACGTGTGCTTTGGCCTTGGCCTTGTGTTCAAGGTTGTGTGTGTGACCTTGACCTTGACCTTGGTCGAGACGACCTTGACTTTGTTGAAGGTCATCTTGGGTGTGTGACCTTGAAGATATGTTACGTGGTTGGGGGTGACCTTGAATGGTTTTATATAGAGTATGGGGCAGTTTCATTCATCAGTTGGCTCTGACTTGTATAGGTAGTACATGTGTTAATATTTGACAAATCATGGCATATGTTTGTGAAAATTGCGGTTCTAAGTTTACTAATATTTATAATATGAGACGTCATCAAAGAGAATCGTGTGCGGCGAGATTTAATGAAGTGCCTGGAGGAAAACGGCTCCGAATTGAAGAGTATACATCGACGATTCCGGTAATTAATTGCGCTACATGTAATGTAGATGTTCCAATAAATCATATGTCAGCGCATAAACGAACACAACAACATAAAAATAATTCATGTTTGCCGGTATGTCATGGTGTGCAACTCGTTCAATGTGCCTTCAAAAGGAGAATTGCAACCTATCGGGTTAGCAGTGATATGGAGCATTCCGATTACGTAATGTTCTTTGCAGACATTAAATCCAAGGTGGTGGAACTTGTTAATAATTTATTGCGTGTGCATCATGCTTTAAAAGTTAACATGACAGCTGTTGGCGAGTACATGCTTCCGTCACAAGAAATATTCAGTGAAAAATCCTTCAACACTGCTAATCAAATAATTAGTGTAGAAAGTGATTTGGATGCCGTTTACCATTCTTTCACCGAATCAATAAAAACGCAGGCGACAGAGTTCCAGGAGAAAGATTCAGGTATGGAAAAATCAAAACCCGATATATTAAACTGATTTTTATATATTATTTTTCTTGTTATAGGATGGGCTCTTGTGCGAATTTTATACTTGGAAGTTGGTATCAACAAGTATATGCCTATGGGTGGCTCATCATACATCAAGTTGCCGTATTCTATTGAAAAGAAAGGAGCTGTCGTCAATGTGATTAACCAGGACGAATTTTGCTTTGCGTGGGCTGTAACATCAGCATTGTTTCCTCCAACAGCAGTGCCTTCACATAAGACATCCTACCCCCATTTTTCTAGAGTGCTAAATGTAACAGGTATGGATTTTCCAGTAAAATTACGTGACATTAAAAAATTTGAGGAAATGAACAACATATCAATTAACGTATACGGTCTGGAATCTAAATATGAAAATAATGAAGTAATACATGAAGTTATTGGTCCACTGAGGTATGCGTCAAAAAAGTTGGATAGGCATGTAAATTTATTGTTAATTACAAAAGACTGTAGTAGTAAAGATGGCGGTGAACATTTTTGTGATACGACTTGTTCAAAGAGTCATTATTGTTGGATTCGGGATTTATCACGTTTAGTTTCAAGTCAAATTAGTTGTCAACAACATAAAATATATTTCTGTGATGGTTGCCTCATTTATTTTAGTACACCGTCAGCTTTAACTTTACATCAAAGCTACGATTGTAACCACATTTTCACGCAAACACCTTCAGTGGATTTAAAAATCGATAAATTTGGAAAGAGTGTGCCGGAAAATATTTTAAAATTCGAGGGTATAGAAAAGCAAATGCGCGTTCCATTCGTGGTTTATGCAGATTTCGAATCTGTTTTAAAACCCATTGAAACGGTACAACCAAACCCACAAAATTCTTACACTGTAAAAAGTTTTAAACATGAACCATATTCTTTTGCTTATTTAATTAAATGCTCTTTTGACGACTCACTTTCGAAATTTGAGCTATTTCGGGGGAATAATGCAGCTCAAGTCTTTGTGGATCGTATCGAGTGTGATTTAAGGGCTCTATACAACACATATTTAAAAGACATTAAGCCTATGAAACCGTTAACGCCTGAAGAAAAAAGGGAGTTTAATGATGCTAAAATATGTGGTATATGTGAAGGCCCTTTTGAAGAGGGTGAGATTAAAGTACGAGACCACTGTCACATAACTGGTGCAAAAAGATTTGGTGCTGCACATTCCGTTTGTAATTTAAATTATAAATTACCCTCTTTTATCCCTATCATATTTCATAACTTAAGCGGCTACGACAGCCATTTATTTATAAAAGAGTTATGTAAATATGGGGATACAATTGGTGTTTTGGCTCAAAGTAAGGAAAAGTACATATCATTTACCAAAAGCATTTATGTGCACGATTATTTTGATAGTAAATGTGGAAAAGTCAAGAGGAAATATTTAAAGTTGCGATTTATTGATAGTTTTAAATTTCTGTCAACGTCTTTGGAAAATTTAGGCAGCGGTTTAAACGACGACGATTTTATTGAAACGCGGAAACATTTTTCAAATATCAACCAATTTAATTTGATGCGTCAAAAGGGTGTTTTTCCCTATAGCTTTATTGACTCTATAGAAAAAATGGAAAATACATGTCTTCCAAGTAAAGATGAATTTTATGATAATTTACGGGAAGAACATATTAGCGATGAAAGCTATAGAAGAGCAAAAGAAGTATGGCGCTTGTTTGGGTGTAAAACTTTGGGGGACTATTCGGACGTGTATTTAAAATCAGATGTGTTGCTATTGTGTGATGTTTTTGAGCAATTTCGGAATAATTGCTTAAAATTCGATAAACTTGATCCAGCACATTACTATACCCTTCCAAGTTTATCATTTGATTGTATGCTACGTATGACTAAGGTAGAGTTAGAGCTCTTAACTGATATAGACATGATACATTTTTTTAAGAAAGGTATACGCGGCGGCATAAGCCAGTGTACAGAAAGGAAGCACATCGCTAATAATATTTTTTTACCAGACTATGACCCAACAAAACCTTCTTCATTTATAACATACCTTGATGCTACAAATCTATATGGTCATAGTATGTCACAAGCATTACCATATGGTGGTTTTCGATGGTTAAGCGAGCGCGAAATTCTGGATTTAAATATTATGGCTGTTGGTGATGATAGTTTACATGGCTACGTTTTGGAAGTGGATGTGCATTATCCGACTGAGTTGCATGATGCACATTCTGATCTTCCATTTCTAGTAGAAAATATCATACCGCCAACAGAAAACGCTAAATTACCGAAATTAATTCCCAATTTACAAGATAAAAAAAAATACATTGTACACTATAGAACTTTAAAACAAGCCATCGCCAACGGCTTAGTGGTAATGCAAACCCATCGAGTATTACAGTTTGAGCAATCAAAATGGCTAAAATCGTATATTGATTTTAATACCAATTTACGTAACAAGGCCACCACAAAATTTGCGAAGGACACTTTTAAATTAAAAAATAACGCGATATTTGGTAAAACTATGGAAAATGTGGAAAATCGAAAGGATATAAAATTAGTAACACATTGGGAGAACAGTGTAGGCAGAAATGGAGCTAGAGCACTAATATCCCGCCCCAATTTCAATAGTAGCTCGATATTTACCGAGAACTTTGTTGCTATACATATGAATAAAGTTAAAATATTGTACAATAAACCAATTTATATCGGTTTTTCCATATTAGATATATCAAAGACTGTAATATACGATTTTTATTATAATTTTATTAAATCCAAGTTTGGCGATGATGCTTCGTTACTTTACACCGATACTGACTCGCTTATATTAAAAGTGTATACGGAAAACTTTTATCAAACTATATCAGAAAACCCCGAAAAATTCGATACATCAAATTACCCCGAAATTAATAATTTCAACATAATTAAAAGTAATTCTGTAGTTGGTAGAATGAAAGATGAGTTTCCTGGTGATCCGATAATAAGTTTTTATGGTACCGGCGCGAAGGCTTATTATGTAAAGTCCATTAATAATGAATTAAAAAAAGCCAAAGGTATCAAAAAATGTGTTATCGAGAAAGACCTTCATCAGGAAGACTACCAAAGAATTGTTGAACGGGGTGGTTTGATATTAAGAAAGATGAAGACATTTAGAAGTGAATTACATAACATTTATACCAACATAATAAATAAAGTAGCATTGTCACATAGCGATGATAAACGTTATGTAATTCCCAGTTCAACCAAAACTCTACCTTGGGGGCATGCAGACATAGATTTTTACAAAACAGACCCGGAAGAAAACTTAGCAAATTTAGTCACCGTGTTGGAATCATTTCTAAGTCAGGACAGCACGTAATCTGGAAAATCCATATTTCATTATTTGTATTGTTTTTATTATTTCTATTAAACATACAACATTAATATGTAACGATAGTATTGTAATTTTTTTTTTTTTTTTTTTTTTTTTTTTAAATAAAAAACATGTATTCATTGATTGATTGCTTTTTTATTGAACCTTTATTTTAAAATTATAAATATAATGAAGTGTCGACAAATAACAAACTGTAAAAGTTATTGTTGAAAAATTTGTCTAATAGTAAATTAAACGCACAGGTCTACGAGTAAATGTTTAATGTGAAACAGGTTTGCTGACAAGATCCTCCATAGTCTTTTCAATTTTCAACATTCTAGAGTTAAGTTCATCACGCAGTTCGTCTTGCCTAAGTTCATATATTGCAATAACAGTATCATCAATGTATCCTCTAAGTTCTTGACCGGTTTCAATTAATTTCTTGCGTACGTAACCTTCAAGTTGGTTTCTGAATATATCTTTAATAACAATTGTTGAGTCATGTAAAGCTTTCTGCGTATCTTGCACACACTGAGCAAGGTTATTATCAACATAATTTCGTGTGGTCGCATCGTCTCCTTCAAGAGGTTCTGCTAAATAGCACAATCTTTTGCTTCCCATGTCGTAATCTCCATTAGGTGTAAGTTTAAAACCTATTCCTGAAGGACCTCGCATAAAGTTAAAATCCTTAAATTTTCTTTTGCGACCGAACTTATCAATAGTGTTTACTTCTGACATTGTTATGTGAGACTGATTTGAAACCATTAGATTTCACCCTAATATATGGTTCTATTTCATTAATAAACGGACTCTGCAGAAAAATATGGATTGCAAAACGTATTTTAGGTGATGTTTAATAAATACACATACAGATTCATTTTACTATTGTTTTATTGAAAAAAAATTAAAATATAACAAAAGATTGAGTTTACTTTTTATTATTAAAAAAAAAAATAAAAAAAATAACAAACAAAAAAATTAAAAATTAAGAAATAAAATACATGTTAATTTCTTCTGTACAGGTAAGCTTCTTCTATGACCCAATTTCTTCTCTGGATGGCACGTTCATTAATGTCCTTGTTTTTAAAATAACCTTGACAGGACCAAAAAAAAAAATCCTTGAAAATTACAACCTCGAAAACGACCCTGACATTGACGGGTACTTTGACCTTTGCCTTGGCCTCGCATCTAACAAGTTTAGTACTATATTTATATGCTTCTTTAAAATAACCTTGACAGGGACAAAAAAAAAATCCATGAAAATTACAGCCCTGAAAACGACCCTGGTATTGCCGGTTACGTCGGCCTTGGCCTTGGCCTTGCATCTGACAAGTTTAAATATTATACTTAATGCATCGAACAAAAGGAATAAAGGCGGTGTAGTGGGGGAAATGGGCATAAAAGCAGACTTGCTGGCTCGAGCTCTTCACAGTTCGTCAGAACAGCAAACAGTACAGTGCTAAGAAAAAGTTAATTGTGTGAGTTGGAATATCGAAAATGTCTAGTGTACGGTCTCTTTTAGATGCTCTTGACGTGAGCTGCGGTTCACAGCAAGGCATGCTCGATAACATGAGTGGTTTAGAGGTGCTAAGTCCGGGGGTGTTCGAGAACTGGAATGGCGTGGAGCATGAAGATGCCGAAGACCGAGCCCTCAACGATGGTCGCGACGAGGAGTTGGTTCAGTCGGCAGCGCAATTCCTGGAATGCTGGACGGAGGAGAAAGAGCCAAAAATTAATGTGATTAGTGATGTGGTTGTGCGAAAAGCATCGCGGCCTAGGGAATCTTCTCCGAAAGCGTCGAAACTGCAAAAGCTCTTGACTATGCGGAAGTCGGAAATCGCCGATAAAAAAACATTTTATTCGGCGATTAAAGGTGTGGGACAAGGGAAGAAGAAAAAGTTTAACTTTAAGCGTCCCTCCACCCCTGTTCCATTACCCGACTTCCTAAAAACAGCACCGCAAGAGCCACTGTCAGTAGAAGTGGAAGTCATAGAAGGCCCCGATGGACCAACACCACCAACGCCACCAACACCGGCCAGCGTCGAGAATGTAATAGTGTCGGAGGTGAAGTCTTCCCCAGCGCCAGCACCACTGTCGCCGATATTGGGGTGCCGGAAACCCATGAAGAAGCGGTTTAAGCGGTGTTTTGAAGGCGATGAAGTTTCCGCTGCTTCGTCGTCGTCGTCGTCGTCATCGTCTTCACCAAATAAAACCGCGTCTTCTTCCGAGCCATCACAACCGGAGTGGGTCGAAGACTTCACCAACTCTCAGAAGACCAAATTGACTGACATTTATGCCATGAAAAAACGATTAGTGAATGAAGTGAACGAGTGTGCCAGTGACATTATAGAACTTGAAAAACAATTAGAGATAAAAAAGGTGAAATCTGCGCGGTTAAAAAGACAATTAGAGGACTTTAATAAATTATGTAGTAGGTGTTAGGTAGTTGTAGATATTAGCTTTTAATTTATAGTATTAAGTTTGTAAATATATATATATATATATATATTGTAGTTAATAAAAAAGTGTTTGATCAAATTTTTTATATTTTATAATGAGAATAAAAATGACTTGAAAATTTATTTTTGTGTGTTATTTCATATAGGCCCTGTCCCACATAATAGTAGGTAATAAAAAAAAAAAAAAAAAAAAAAGTGAATAATCCACTAAAACTACGCAATAGCAATAGTTGTAAATATTTTCTGATAATATTTACAAGTATGCTAAAACATGGTTCGGTTTATGAAGTTAAGGTTCTGTCGCCAGAACTTCTAATACTTTGTATCTCAATATTGTATGTTTTTATGAAAAAAACATAAAATATTGGTTACAAAGTATTATAACCAACTAAAACTACGATCAAATTATTTTGTGGTCCTGAAAAGGACCGTTTGGTTTTAAAACATGCGACTCTTTTATTGAGTTGTGGAGTCGCACGGCCCGTCATCATCATCAGCGGGGGTGGCGGTGCTGTCCTCTGTGTATTCGATGATGAACCGCCAAAGTTCATCCCATCTAGGATCGTTCGGCTCCCACTCCAAACAATTCTCTGTGGTAGAATCTACCACAGGGCATTGGATGGGTTGTTGTTGTTGTTGTTGTTGTTGTTGTTGAGTCCCTGACATGTTGAACTAAAATGATTGTAATAAGTATTGATGGTCGTATATATAGAGACAAATTAATGGTGGGGGGTGAAAACAAATGTCATATTACGTATTGAGACCAAAAGTTGTTTGTGGTCTCAAATACGAACGAACGATTTAGCTGGGTTCCACCAGCACTTAAAGTTTTAATACTTTGTATCTAATATTGTATATTCTATACATACAATATTAGTAACAAAGTACTAATATGTACTAAAACTACGATCAAAGTATTTTGTGGTCCTGAAAAGGACCGTTGTTGTGTGCCCTTAAAAAGGGCCAGGGAGAGTGTGGGGCTTATGGTGCCCCATCCTCGCTGGTCGACCACCAGCTTGACGAATCGCAGGGGCCTTGTGGGTCGTCGGGTGTTGGTGATGCTGGAATTTCCAGCACCGCATCTTCCGTCGAGTCCGGCTCTGGCTGCGGCGACGGAGTTTCGAGTCTTTGTAAGACCCAATCACCCGCGTCGTCTAATTCCACTAGACCCGGATCATGGTCATATAGTAGCGGAATCGGCTCATCCAAGTCGTCCCAACGTAGGACGTCAATTTCAAAATCCACCTCGTCGTCGTCGTCGAAGACTTGCAGGTCTCCAACGTTGTCGGCTACGGTGTCATCACTAAAGATGGATGAGCCTCGGCTGGCGGGTCTTTCTTCCTCCATGTTCATCGTATGAGGGTTGATGAATATATGACTGTGTAACTGGCCCAGTCTCATATATATAGAACTACCCCCACCCCACCAACGGATTCTAAATGTTATGTATTGGTGAGAGCTTATAGAATTATTGATTTTTTCAAAAACTTTAAATAAGGAATTAGATTTGTTTAGACAATAAGACTTATTCTTAATATTTTGTGAAGAATACATTACAAAAAGCAGGCACACTAAAAAAAAAAAAAAAAAAAAAAAAAAAAAAAAAAAAAAAAACCCTCCCCTACAACTTCCGCATACTCCCGTTCGGCGCTCTAGCCTCCTAACTCGAGAATTTCAATTTTTTCGTCTAAATTTTTTGTCATTTTTAAGATTTTCCAAATTTTTTTTTCACCATTGTATTCTACTCAAAATTCTAGGTAATTAAAGTGCTTTTATTTTTTCTCTATCTTGAACGGTTCCCGAGCTACAGCGCTTTAAAAAATCCAAATTACTAACTTACTATAACCCTTTTCTTAAAATTTCATCTTTCCGAATTTTAAAAAGTACTACCATATGTAGAAAAAAATTCTCTTTCTAATTTCCTAATATCATTTTGCTCCAAAACTTCAACTTTGGCGCGCATTCACCATTTTTCAATTTTTTTTGAAAAAAATTTTTTTTACGTTTTTACTATCGAGAAAAATGCTTGCTTATAGTACTCGATTTCCTCTATAATTTTTTCTTATAACTTTTTTCCCTATTCCTAACCGTTACTTTCCTACAAATTTTCTAAATCGTTGTTTTCATATTTTGCCTTAAAAATTTTTTCTTGTGTTGTTTAAGCTCTTTTTTCCACTTAATAAACCACCATTTTCTAAATTCCCGTACTCTTTTCTTAAAGAGCGGGCTTTTCCGCCAGCTTTTTTTTTTTGGTTGGGTTTCAAATAAATATAAAACTACTACTTCACTCATTACAAATTTATTGATTCAAGAACATTATTTTGTGTTACATACAATAGATACATTAAAATATAGATTTATTGGTCACCGAACCGTTTAATACATTATAACTAAAAAATGAGTCGTGAATAACTAATGCGTACACTTTAGTGTCTTTGGGGAATTTATTCTTTCTCGTTTGGAACTCCAATTTTACATCCACTGTCGATGAGTTAATCGCCTCTGGTTGATGACTGCAATTGATAATAAAAACGGGGTTTTTCATATATTCCGCGAACGTTATCATCGGATCGTTTATCTCGCGCCCGTAGTAGCTGCTTTGGAAGTTTTCGTAATTGTAATAGGCTGCTGCGTACAGTTTCTTGGCGAAATCTAAATTCCATCTTTCGTATGGATAAACGGTTGAATTCAGATACAGTCTAATGTCGCATACGTCGGCGTGGGTAAACTGGGTTGCGTTTTTTTCTTTCTTGTCGCAATTATTGCTGTCTTGAAACCCGACGATTATATAGCGCGGTCTTTCCAGACTTGTACTCGTTCTCAAGGCCCACACGTCGGAAGATGTTTGCCTTAAAGCTGGTAATTCGTACAGATCCCATTTACGATATGCCATTTGAATACTGGCATTGTTTCCTCCTTTATTAATGCGAGACAGTATTTTCAATTTTTGCTTGTCGTCTGGAATGATGTGACGAATTTTCCATTCGATTTTGTCGATACTAATTTCTGCCTCTACTTCGCCGACGTAACAATTGGTAAAAGTGCGAGCTATAATCATAATAAGCTCTTGTTTTACGTTGAAAACACCTTTTGCGTAATCTTCGGCGAATCCCATAAGATATTTTAAGGGTAATTTCCCGGAGAATACGTTACTTGCCGTGTCTACGATATCTTGGTTTGCTTCGTCGAGACCCCATCCGCACGTCATGAGAGATCTTTGTTGCAAACTTCCGAATGAAACCATGGTTTTTAATGTCGTCGTAACTCCAGGTTTACGAACCACGGCGACCTGTTCACCTCCCATCTCGTAGCGAATTTCATCGAACAAAAATGCGAGGGCATTATTTGATAAAAAACATCTTTTCGTTGCGTCTATGGGTTTAAATTTTCCTTCGATATATATGTAACTTTCGGCGATATCCAGTATAATATCTTGAAAATTAATGGGGATACGGACTTCATCCGAATTGTTGAATGATGGAGATCCGTATGGTTTATACGTATGCTCTTCTAGACTAATAATGGAATTGTCCAAGATGGGCTCGGAGAAAACCTCTATTTTATCGCTGGTGGTGGAAATCATTTTCGCACTTTAAGACCGATTGATTTTAAAAATTTATAGTCTTCGGCAGATAACTGTTGAGATGTTTGTGATCTAACGTCTGGACGACGACTAACCTTGACGTTAACTCTTCTTTTACTTTTATTATGTTTCGGCGGTTCCCCCATCTTAGTCGACAGCACACACAATTGACGATTGAAGCAAAAACCCATTTCTATGAAAGTTTCTTCAGTTCCAATTTCACGATTATTTTCTCGCCTTGAAAATTGATTAGATCACCGCTATCGTCCAAGATGCGAAGAGTAATGTTGTCGATAAACTGACGTCCTGCCGGCATTAACGGCATATAAATATTATTTTGTGGTTCTTTACTGATTTTGTAACCGGGCTCCACGTCGATATCGAATTCGAACAAGGTATGACCTTCCACCGAATTCATATATGCTCCGGAAATTATATTACAATCTACGCGTATGATGCGTACTTTCATTATTTCCACCATCTCGGTTGATTCGTGCTTTTTGTCTCTTTTCAACACTGTATGATTAAATCCTAACATTTTACCGATACTCGCCTCTCCCCGGAAATCTATAGTATATTGGGATTTCAGTTCACATTTCAACGTATTATTATTAGCAACCAAGTAAAAGATTCCATCGTTCTTTTCTTCAGTTGAAATCCTCAAAGCCTCCAACATAGCTTTACCTATCTCATCTATTTCATAGGCCCCAGGTGGAATCTGCAATTGTATCGGCTCGGTGGTGTAACCCTCCTTCATGTAGGCAAACTTATTGTTGCTTTCGTCCACATTAAAAATTGAATTGTATGTGTAAAATCCCAGCAATGCCAGACCATATTTGTTTTCTCTATTTAATTCGACTGGTGGATAAAAATCGGCGCTTAAGACGCTCGAGTGTCCTGTTAGTGTGAACGTATAAGACATGACTAACCATTAAAACATCACACATCTCGGTTTTATTCTTAGCGGCAACATTTAAAAAGATTCATCGTCACACCTTTTCTCACTGCATTAGATAGTGATGTTTTTATGCTATTTTCTGCTTTTATGCGCACATCGCTGATTTTGCAATAACAACAAAATATTTTTCTAGCCGTAAGATCCTCATCAGTCATAACCTCGTTTAAATTGCTGCTGCTGCTGCTGAAATAATGTTTGCAACCGCACTGATATTTTAATATATCGATATCGCTTTTAAGATGCTCCGGCAACTTTTCCCAAACGAATGGAATTTCATTTGGGGCTAATGCAATCATTACTTCCTTGGGCATGTTTTCTAACTGTTTCACGGTCATTTTCCTTAATCCACCGGCTAGATGAAATGCTTTCAGTGATTGCAACATTTTAGTATAGTTATTGCGATCCATTTGCGGTGTTAATGGTGACGATGATGATGATGACATCTTTTACGCTGATGATTCGACAAGAAACTTTAAGCACAAATGTCCACACCAGACTGTTCCAAAATCCTGCTGACGATCGTATGTATAGTAAATAATTTTTGATGGTTCCGATCCCGTTTGTAGATATCGTACCAATTCGATCGGTGGGGGTAAATCGCCGAAGCTGTCATAATATGTTACTTTAGAATTATTTTTTCTATAAGCTACCCAATGAGTCCCTGCACCACGCGTACTATCCAAATTCACTATTGCTGCTTCGTAACGTCGAGGACCTTGTCTAGGTAATAAATCCCTCATATAAACGCCTCGAAAGTGTCCTATTCTTTTCTTTTTGGCATATTTTTCTATATCGATGTTAGATAGTGGTCTTCGAGGTAGGGATTCAATTAGTTTTTTGATCTACGATTTAAAAATAATCCCATACCTTTACGATATGGCTTTAGAAACAAACCATTTCCTTTCGATTTTAAATACAGGCCGGCACCGGTTTTATCTTCGCTGCTTTTTTTTACTGCTTTTATGGCGCGCACAATTCCCGCTGCCCCACCGGCTAATGAACCCAAAGCTGATAACCCGGCAAAAATTGGTATTAATGGTAATATTCCACCAGTTTTAGGAATCGGTATTATTCTCGGTGTACGAACCTTCCTTTTGCCACCTGCCGCTTTTACCGATCTACGTGCTGCCGACAGAGCTATTTTAGATGCATTCATGACATTTTTTCCAACACATTTTTACTTCCGGCTTTTAATAATTCCCTTCGAACTGCTTGTCGAATAGCTGTTCCGAAACTGGCTTTCCGAACATGTCGATTTTTATTAACACCTTTCCTTTTTGTATGACGCGTGCCTTTACTAGATGTTTTTTTTGTTGATAATGATGATGATGATGGTACACCCATACCAAAACGTTGTTTTCCTTTCATAATGTTTGTAACTAACCAAGCTGCTGTTTTTTCACCTAAACTGGAATCTTTCGATTTTACTCTATTCCAAGCACTTTGTTCGAGCTCGTAATCCGCTCGATGTCTCGCACTTATGTTGTCTTTATTATGTAAATAGGCTAAATCGTGTTTTTTGCATGCGGCATCCAAAGGATTAATGCCTGGATCACCTCTTGTTACACGTTTTATTACTTTTGTTCCGGGTCCGCAATATTGATAACCAGGAATGTGTACCTCGAATGGTAATTTATTTATTAACGAATTCACAATACCGTATCCAGTTTTGTTGGAAACGTGAGACCGTCCACTTCGTTTGACGCTCGGCATCTGAATGACAGTTTTTGTGAAAAATTGCCTATAAAATATCAAATTTTCCTAAGATGCGCGTTATCGATCTTAAACAAAAACTTCCTATTGACAATCTCGATGAAAAAGTCGGACTTGGATTTGAAAAGAAGATAATGAAGAGACACGGTCCTCTACTTCCTTCCTCTATTCGCGGCCTGTTAATTGGTCCATCCAATTGTGGAAAAACTAATGTCATGATTTCGCTGCTTACACACCCCCTTGGGCTACGTTTCGAAAATGTCTATATTTACTCGAAATCTCTGTATCAACCGAAATATGAGTATTTAAGGAAAATTTTAGCGCCCATCAAAGGTTTAGGCTACTATGCCTTTAGTGATTCCAGTAATATTGTGGAACCGTCCGATGCAAAACCAAACTCTATATTTATCTTTGATGATGTTATATGTGAAAAACAAGATGTTATAAGATCGTACTTTAGCATGGGACGTCATAAAAATATCGACTCCTTTTACCTAGCGCAAACATATTCGCGAGTGCCTAAACAGCTTGTGCGAGACAACGCCAATTTTATTATTATGTTTAAACAAGATGAGTTGAATATGAAACACATATTTTCCGACCACGTTTCACCGGATCTAACTTTTACTCAATTTCAAGAAATGTGCTCAAAATGTTGGGATAATAAGTATGGATTTTTAGTAATTGATAAAGACAGTGATGTGAAATCGGGAAGATACCGCAAAGGATTTGATAGCTATATATTACTGTAATAATAAGAGAAAACGCTCATTTGATTGTTGAAACGTCCTTTGTTAACATCATGAATAACGCGATCGACTTAAAACGTAAACTAGTGGAAGCTACCAATGCCGTCAGAAAAAAATTTAAACAAATTAAAGCGGCTAAAGAGTTTAATGTTGTGGAATTGGAAAAGTTTTACGAACCCATTTCTAAGCCATTGACAACTATATCTGATGTGGTTAAGCAACGTCAGCAGCAGCAGCAGCAGCAGCAACAACAACAGCAACAACATTATCCAGCTACAAAGCCACATAGTCTCAGTACATCAGTGCAGTCGACTCAAATATCAGGTTTTCCCCAACCTACACATTCCTTTCAAACCTCCACACCTATTCAGCAGCAGCAGCAGCAGCATCGCATTTCAAAAGAAGATATTAGCCAATCGGTGTTTGATACACCCTCAACTTCAACTAATACATCTCTCGCATCCGCTGACACCACAACTTCCGATACTTTAAACGCACACCTGAAAGGATTACGTTCGAAACCATCTCTATACGATACTGTATATGGTGTACGTTTTGGTTCAAAAACAGATAACAAAAATTTTATTGGTAATTTAGAGGTGCGTTTTCGAAATGGAAATATTGTCTTATACAAAAAAGGGAAAAATATTGCAGAATATGGTGGATCACCGGCACTTTATGATTTGTTATTTCTTAAAACACCCCCAAGTGTAGGCAAGGAACAACAACAATTAAGTGATAATGTACTTTCAACGTACAAGGAAATTTTGGAATCAACGAGTGCTGTCTACAACAATTTTAAAAAAAGTGATGGTTTACGGGAGACCAGATGGAACAAATATTTACGAATTATTAAACCTCTGATAATGGGCACAAAATTAGGTGGTACTATTACAAGAAAAAATCTCTCGGAAAAACTACAGTTACCCACAAAAAAGAAATTATCTTCGAAAAAATTTCAATATGTCTACTGGAACAAAGCTAAAGAGTTGGTGGATCGTTTACGTTTGTTGTGGAGTTCCAAAATGGCCGGTCACACTGGACACGAAAATGAAATTATGTCAATCATAGAGGAATTACGAGAAGAAGATATAATATATTAAGCTCAATATTTAATGATATTATTCAGTTCTTCCTTCGATCTGAAACCTTTAGTATTACTAATAATATGGAGCCCAGTCTAGAAAAAATCAAGATTGTTAATGAACTACATAGAACGGCTAGAAAAAATTTTGTAAGACGGCGCACGATAATAAAAGGATACAGAGATTTGTGGCAAATTGATTTGGCTGAAATGCAACAGTATGCTGATGAAAACGATGGTTATCGTTATATTTTGGTCTGTATAAATTGTTACTCGAAATTTGTCTATACCAAAGCCATAAAAAACAAGACTGGTATAGAAGTTACTAATGCGATGAAAAGCATCATTGAAGAGGCATCATATACACCAACAAATCTGCAAAGTGATCAAGGAAAGGAGTTCTATAATACAAACTTTCAAGCCCTGATGAAAAAATATAATATAAATCATTATTCCACTTACAGCACAAAGAAAGCTGCAATTGTTGAGCGAGTCATAAGGACTTTAAAAAATAATTTATATAAACAATTCTCGACAAGAGGATCTTACAAATGGATACATATATTATCGGCAGTAACAAAAACCTATAACCATTCGAAACATCGCACCATTGGAATGAAGCCTGCAGACGTGCAAGAAAAAACACATATTAAAGCATATGATTATTTAAAAATTGTACCTAAAAAATTTAAGTTTTCCATGGGTGACATTGTGCGTATTAGCAAGTACAAAAGCTTATTCGAGAAAGGATATACGCCCTCTTGGTCAACCGAATTGTTTAAAGTTGTAAAAGTTAACGTTACAAATCCACCTACTTACTTGTTGGAATCGTTAGAAGGTCAGCCTATAAGAGGGTGTTTTTACGAATCAGAACTACAAAAAACAAGCAGTCCTGACGTTTATCTAGTAGAAAAGGTCCTTAGACAACGCAAGAAAAATCACATCGAACAATTATTTGTCAAATGGCTAGGATTTCCCAACCACTTCAACTCTTGGATAGATAAAGCTAATATTGTTTAAATAACATATTGTATGACTATATTTTTTATTTAAAATGTAAAATAAATAAACAATATATTGTAAAATAAAGTTTTTTATTTCAATCTTCATTATTAAAAACAATGACAATAAAACATCATACACATAAATAACATTTCAATATTCTTGGAGGGAAGGTCCAATTCACCGACGACTACGACGTTATCTTCAAGGCTATGCCACTCGGAGTGCGTTCTCCTATTCTTTAACCTGCTTTTTTTAGATTTTTTTTGAAGTCGAGTCGTACGACAGTGCGCTTAATGAGTCATTTAAAGGCTGATGATAGAGTATTTTCTGCATAACTTCAATTTTTGTTTTAAGCTCACTATTATTTTTGTATATCATGGGGAGGACATCCTTGTTAAATATGTCACATATTACAGCTGCAAAATTGTAAAACTTTCTATTAACAAAGTGTTTTGTCACAGCATCGTCATCATCTTTAGGTTCGCCTAAGTTGGTTATGATTTTTCCACCCATATCATACTGCCCATCCGCTGTAAGTTTAAAACCAATCCCTTGTGGCCCAGATAATATATGATATTTTTCATTATATTTCTGACGACCAAATTTATCAATTGTGTTGTTTCCTCGACTCATTTTCAATCTTTACTAAACTATTTTATTTTTATTTGCCCTACTTATATTAAATATTTCAGCTGAGAAAAAGAAACACTGACTATGATCTACTGGGTTGGTATGTTTATAAAAGAAATAAAATAAAACTGTGATTGTAATAGATATTTATTTACAGTTATTTAATTGCACAAATACAAAAATTATAAAAAATTAATTTTCCATGTCTTCGTTTTCGTTGCTCAAAATTCTATCCCATCCGACACTATTTCGATCGTCAACGTCTTGGGCTGTTGCTGTTGCAGAAACCAATTCATATTTTGCAGCAAGCTCACCTGGTAAATGTGGAATATTGACGAGGTATTCTTTTAATTCTTCTTCAACCATTTCAGCACAAAATGTATCCATGTCTATGGAACCATATAAAAATTTGTCGCACAAGTGTGCCCCAGCCATAAAATTGATTGTATCCCTGATCTCGTTCTTATATTGATCTTTGGTTACATCAATATGCGACCAATCATTTACGCTATCTAACATATCGTGAGCCCTATTTCTTAATTCTCTCCCCAACCAAAATATGTATCTATCTACACATTCGTTGGCGGTCGTCGTCGTCGTCGTCGCATCAGCAGACATCTTTAACAGAAATAATGAACACGCGTAAGTATTCTGACATGTGCAACTATATTTTAAATTTAATTACATCCTTTTTTTCAAACAATTTACATACAATTTACTCCAATGAGCCAAAACGTAATAATGTTCGAGTATTGTTTCCAAAAACTCTAGTGCCCTGTCCCAAATAAGTTAGAGTGTATTTATCTTTAGTTTTACTCATAATATCTACAATATCGTCAGGTAGTGTTTCGGCCACACGTTTTGGTAAAAAAGTCTCAAATGTGCTATTATCACCGTCATCGTGTAAAGCCACTAAAAGAGTTTTACCAAATCGTGTAGTCATTGAAACCATCTTTACAATTTTATACACTTTGCCTACAATCATTTCGGTAACCTTTTTTTTCTCTAAAACCTCGAAATCTTTGCTAAACATTTCATTAATTTCATCTAGAGTTTCTTTTGCAATACTCATTATTGAAAAAATGGTATATAAATCCAAAAATTACCGTGAATATAAAAGCACTTTCAGAACACTACACGAACACAATATTTGATGTTTATGCCACTGATATCTGCGACTGTTTGAAGTCACTTCTTCTCCCACGAACCTTTATAGCGAGGTTTCAAGGTCGAATTGTAACAATGGTGGGGGTAGCTTAACGATAGAAATAGTGGGAGGAGTATTCAAGGTCAAATGACGTCACACATTTAAATTGGTATAAGGATAACTTCAAGGACAAAATATAATGAAACAAATAACTACATTTTATGTACTTTATTCATTGATTTTTTTCTGCCATTCTTCTATGCGTTTAACATTATCACCTAAACCTAATTTCCTTAATTTGTTCAATAATAATTGTTTATTTTTATTTCTAAGAAAATTCTTACAAACTATACTAGCTAAAAGACACACTTCGGCATGGTCCATATACTTAAAAAATACACTAAAGTCCTGAGCCTCCGAATCTTGCATTTCATATGCGTAAAATTCCGAACCGGCTGCAGAAATTAGAAATTCCTCGTACATTTCTCGCACTAAACTTTCCATATTAACTACTACTACGTTAAACTTAAGTCCTACACTCTAATTTCATCTAACACAACCGGATCTGCAATGAACCTAATCAGTTTTTCCAAACAGTCACTAAACCCCAACTTTTTTATCTCACGAACAAAGTCTTGTAAATTTATTGTTTTGCTGCAATATTTACGACATGCATTCGCAGCCTTTTCATATTCATAAGCCAAATCACAATAGCGCGACGCCCATTCTGCTCGACTTTTCATTGCATCATTGAAATAATTATTAGCCGTTTCAGTGAACTCATCGCCCAATTTTTTTACTGTCTCTTGCAAAGCACTATTCATATTATTCACTCATTTTTACATTCACGACACTTTTTTATTGCTGGTGGTGGCCCATCTATATGATGACGATATATTTGTTCATAGTGAATGTAACAGGGTAAGCTTAACTGTAGTTCCTTGTTACACCGATATGACGCTGGCAGCTTATCCCAAATTTGCCGTAAACTCAGCGTATCAACGCAAGTTTTTAAATATTCGAGAGGAAAAAATGCTAGATCCTTCTCTTCAAAATCACACAAACTTTTTAAATTACTCTGATATAAACAAATTACTCTGCCGACTTGCTCTATAATTTTTTCTTTAGATAGTTCCGTATCTGACATTTCACACTGAATGAATGCAAGTAGACTCACACAATTTATAGAACAATTTGCAAGGTCAAAATCATTTCAAGATCATCCCACACTATTACAATGCACAAATAACTACTTCAAGGTCACACACCCAAGATGACCTTCAACAGAGTCAAGGTCGTCTCGACCAAGGTCAAGGTCAAGGTCACACACACAACCTTGAACACAAGGCCAAGGCCAAAGCACACGTGCACTTTCAAGGTCAATGACAAGGACATGTGGGCGGGGCCAAAGAGGGGTGAAGCAAGGTCAAGGTCAAGGTCGAGGAGTGGGGGGATTGAGAGAATCGGGTTATGTTCACTACTCACGCATACAGGACAATATCTTAATTATTCATCTAATCACTCCAAAAACACCAAATAAGGTCTTATAAGAAATCTCGTAGATAGAGCCTTAACTCTCTGCAACTCCAACGAGAACTTGATGAAAGAGATAGATTACATTAAAAATGGTCTGAGAGCCAACGGATACCCAGTATATCTAGTGGATAAATTTCTTGAACAACGTAGAAATAGGACAATATCGACAACGAATGAAGAACGAAAACCAGTATTGAACATCCCCTATGTTAAAGGCATTTCAGAAAAAGTTAGAAGGATAGGAAAACGATATAAAATCAATGTCGTTTTTAATTCAAAAAACTCTCTGAGAAGTCGGCTCACTAGGGTCAAACCAACAACTCAAAGAGACATGAAGAACTGTGTATATCAAATACCATGTGAATGTGACAATTCCTACATTGGCGAAACAAAGAGACCTCTTGACATAAGGATCAAAGAACAGCAAAAATGCACATCTCGAGGAAAAACAGAAAAATCTGGTGCCGCCAACCATGCCTGGACTCATGGACACCACATAAAATGGTCTGAAGCTAAAATACTTCACCGAGAACAACATTGGAGAAAACGGAAATTCAAAGAAGCCGCGGTCATACACCAGAACCCGAGTTGTTTTAGTAAACCATCTTTAGATATAAGAGAAGTGTGGAAACCAATTCTTAGTAATTGTAAACTAAAACTAAATGCACCATAAAAAAAAATGGGATTTTGCCATAGCAATCATGACTGCATCCATCTCAGTCACACTCTACTGCATTTACTTTTAGGATAAATAGTCACGTAGGGATTTATTAAGTTTCACTTCAAAACGGCTAGAGATAACTACTAGCCGAAACCTCGTGATATTCAACAAAAATAAAGACAATGGAAGTCCAACAGATATCTACTACTTCGCATTCTTTTGTCAGTTTGACATATGTATATTTTGCTCTAAATGCCGCATACATCTTGTACTCTACTTAATTATCTAGGTTGATTAGACTTCTTGAAAATGAACCTATTGTTTTGTATATAATACTCGGAATATTAGGTTAATTTTATCTGTTGTCCCTCTGACGTATGGCAGTACAGTGATTGCTCTGTCATCTGTAGATGGTTTATTTCTGGGATATTGCAACACGGGAGAACCTTTTCATTCTACACATGTTATGCTACAAAAAAGTAACACAAATTACGTCAACTTTTGTAATAGAGTCTTTTCTAAATATGGATTTGTCAGTTGCAACTTTTCCTATAACTCTAAAACTAATATAAACTAACAAGGAAGGTAACTGAAGTGTCCGGCTCCGATTTTAATGAAACTTCAATATGTTGTAGAGAGTACAAAAATAAGAGACAGGTATTTTTCTTTACCTGCGGAGATTCATTATAACGGGGCAAAAACCGCCCCTAAAGTTCACCCCTAAAAACAGTATTTTTGAAATATCTCGATTTCTAAGTGAGATATTTTTACAAAACAAAATAAAAGTTACTTTTTATTTGAAATGATGTAAAACTGTGATATTTTTACCCCCAAGAATATCATCCCTTTTTTTATTAGGGTAAATCATCTATTGGAGCACATGGTTTATTTAAAAAATTACGAATTTAATGTATTTTTTTACGAATACACAATTAACTCAAGTTGGCATATTTTAAGGTTTCAAAAAATGAAGTAGTAAAAGACAGTAAGTTACCTAAAATACATTTTTTTCAAATCTAAAATTCTAATTGAAATAACTTTACAAAATAAAGTGGAAATTCCTTGTTAGTTGAAGTGAGGCCATGTTGTTTTAACCAGAAAGATATCATCCCTTACTTTTTATGAGGGTTAATCTTGAAATATATTTACATAATTTAATTTTGGATATTACGAAATTAATCCATTTTTGCTGATAATATTTGTTACGAATAAAATAAGTAACTTAAGTTGTCCTGTTTCAGGGTTTCCGAAAATAAACTAGGAAAACGGGGTGAACCAGCCCCAAATACGTTTTTTAAAATCTCCAGTCCTAATCAAGATATCTCTACAAACAAAAATTAACATTACTTGTTATTCGAAATGTTAAACAATAATATTTTCACTGCAAAGGATATTATTCCTTATTTTTTATAAAGGGTAAACCATCATTTCATACATAGACCAGGGCTTATCTGTTTTTAGGTGGATGTGAAATGGAACATGGAGATTTTTGCATAAGAGCCTTCAGAATAACCTGAATAACAATAAATTTGATATGCGTCAATTCAAAAAATTGGGCAACATTGTTTTTTTTTTAATAAAAATATAAAATTAACGAAAAAAAAAACGTTTTTTTTTTTAATTTTCTCTCGTGTAACTTTGAACGTATTCACTTTAGAGGAAAGTTAAAAAAGAAAAAAAGCAATTAAATTTTCCATAAGATAGGGTTGGTCGGAAATCTCAAAATATATTTCCCTTATTTCAAAATAGCAATAATTAAAAAAAAGGTAAAAAAAAACAGTTTCTTAATCAATTTGTTTCGACCATTTAAATTTCTCCGAGGACCTTCATATTAGAACAAACAAAACTTTATGCCATGATGAAATAACAAGCTAAAATTCGTTAGGATCGAATAGATAATTTTTGCACAATAATTTTGCAATTCAATTTCATTTACAAAAATTGACCATTTTTCCAGTTCGTCTGAGTCCAAAATATCACGTTAACGTATTTAAATTTATTTTCGACATCTAGTAGGGAACTTAGATTTTTCAACCCTTTTTTCAGAATCAAAATTGGATGATTTGGACGCCCTCAGAAATTAAAGACATTGTTGATATTTTTGCTTATAAACATCATTGATTATCTCGGCGGATTTTCATTGGATTTTTTTTTGCAATACATGGATTGAAAGTACTTGAAAAGACGTTTCTTTTTATGAAAAAAAATTTCAAATTCGTCAATTGGTTTCCGAGATACAAACTGTCAAAGTTGCCAGTCTGTTACGGTGAATCTATAAACAATACAGACCTGATTCTTGAACCCAAAACTTTGTCTTGCCGAGTTTTTTTTTGATACAAATATTTAAATGTTTATGTTATCGGAAACTTTAATAAAATATGAAAAGAATATCAGCCCACGCGCGTGAAAAATAAAAAAAAGGGTGGGGAGCTCTTATTTTAAAATTGAATTCGAAGATTCAAAATACATATCTAAAAAAAAAATATTTTTTTCAGCGTCTAATGGAGCGATTTTGATCATTTTTTTAAACCGATGAACCACGAATAATGGAACGCAAATATCATAATGCCATGTGTCCATCATGCATTCATTTTGTTATAAACAAATGATGTTATTCATGCATCATACTTACAGGATACTGCACCCTATAGTATTGGATTTTCCAAGCAAATATCCGTTTATTAACATCATTAAGCATAATATGACGATATGTATTTATATATATATATATATATATATATATATATATATATATATATATATATATCTATATATATATATATATATCTATATGTAAATATATACATATATATATACATATATATACATATATATGTATATATATATATATATATATATATATATATATATATATATATATATATATATATATATATATATATATGTTAATGCGGCTTTCACGGATTTCTCCGTGTGAGAGATGCAGTAGCAGTGGATATATCCACATTATGCCGTTGTAGTGCTGAAATCACATTCAGCAAACGTACAACTATATGCAGCTCTGTGTATGAATTAAGTAAAATGCGAATAATAAATGCAAACTTGGTTCCAACCATATCCTTTCCGTGTTAGAGATTGCATTGTTTGATCAAATTGCTAAGGAACACAATTTATCCTATTCCACCACCATCGAGATGATGGCCTACCTGTACAACCATACCGAGAAGAAAGTCAAAACTTACCCTCCCCGCCACAGTGATACGGCAGAGGTACATGTTTCGTCTCTAATAGAATCATCAGGGTACCGACATGCATATGGCTGTGGAGAGGACAGATCGGAAAGAAGCATGCAAATACTGAATGCGGCTTCGCCGACCTCCCGTCGGATGGCGTATATATGTTTATGCGGCTTTCACGGATTCCTCCGTCTGAGATGCAGTAGCAGTTGATATATCCACATTATGCCGTTGTAGTGCTAAAATCACATTCAGCAAACGTACAACTATATGCAGCTCCTTGTATGAATGAAGTAAAATGCGAATAGTAAATGCAAACTTGGTTCCAACCATATCCTTTCCGTGTTAGAGGTTGCACAGTTTGAACAAATTGCTTAGGAACACAATTTATTCTATTCCACCACCATCGAGATGATGGCCTACCTATACCACCATACCGACAAGAAAGTCAAAACTTACCCTCCCCGCCACAGTGATACGGCAGAGGTACATGTTTCGTCTCTACTAGACTCATCAGGGTACCAACATGTACCTGGCTGTGCAAAGGAAAGATCGGAAGGAAGCATGCAAATACTGAACGCGGCTACGCCGACCTCCCCGGATGGCGTATATATGTTTATGCGGCTTTCACGGATTCCTCCGTGTGAGATGCAGTAGCAGTGGAAAATAGTTTAACATAATTTCGAACAGTCAGTAATTTTCACTTTGTTTTGTAAAGCTATCTCATTTAAAACCTGAGAAATTTTAAAAAATACTCTTTTGGGGGTGAAATTTAGGGGCGACTTTCATCCCTTTAAAATGAATCTCCGCAGATAAAAAAAAATACATGTCTCTTAGTTTTGTACACTCTACAACATAAACAAGTTTAATTAACATCGGAGTCGGACACTTCAGGTACCTTCCTTGTATTTTATGTTGCTCATTATTTATGTATTTACGAAAATTTTTAACCTTTTGAAAATTCGAGTTACAACAATCAGAAATAAACGTGGCACGGCATCAGCCTGAAACTTAAGCAACAAGCGGGCTGGTCATAACCTTGACACAGGGTATTGTTGAATATTATTTTAGTCGATCAAGTGGTTCTTAATCATTAAGTGATGGTCAGTTGTAGTATTGCCTTGTTTTCAAAAAATCATCTTCATAATATTGTTGGGCTGAACTGACAAAATAGAATAAATAATTGTTTTATTGAAGCAACATTAATATTTATACAAAAACATAATATTTTATTTAAATTAAATAACAATATTGTTTATTTATGGCAACTATTACTAGCTCATCCGTACACGCTTGCGAAATTTATTTGCCTGTATAATTTGAAAAGAGGATCGGATGTTTTTTTCGGGCATATTTTATAGTAAATTAGTTTTTACCGAATAAATATATTTAATTCAATTACAACATATGTGCCTAATAAAATGAAAATTAATTCGTTTATTTTTTCGAATGTTGCAATCTGAAAATCTGGGGTTTTGGCTAGTATTTACCAGACATCATAAAGAACATATACGAAAATGCAATCATTCAAATAAAAATAGACGACAAGATGGAAACGAACTCCATAAAACTACAAAGAGGAGTGAGACAAGGGGACACTATCTCGCCAAAATTTTCACCCTAGTCCTAGAGGACATTTTTAAGGAAATTAAATGGGACATCAAAGGTATAAACATCGACGGAATATACTTGAATCATCTCAGATTTGCTGATGACATAATCTTAATAGCAAGTAATCTCCAAGAATTGAACGAAATGCTAGAACAGCTAAATGACGTTTCCGCATCTGTAGGCCGTAAAATGAACTACAACAAAACAAAAATAATGAGCCACGAAGAAGCA
This sequence comes from Diaprepes abbreviatus, assembly GCA_034092305.1. Taxonomy (NCBI): domain Eukaryota; kingdom Metazoa; phylum Arthropoda; class Insecta; order Coleoptera; family Curculionidae; genus Diaprepes; species Diaprepes abbreviatus. The sequence goes on from JASJET010000156.1 coordinate 4,309,469, forward strand.
AACATAACAATACAGAACCAGAGGATAGAAAATGTCGAACACTATGCATACTTGGGTCATGACATCAGACAAGGGAAATCAAACCAGGATGCTGAAATAAAAAGAAGAACACAGCTGACATGGGCCGCTTTTGGTAAACTTGCATACATCCTGAAAAATAATTCAATTCCCATAAATCTAAAAAGAAAAGTATACGACACATGCATATTACCGGTGTGTACGTATGGATTAGAGACCATATCCCTCACCAAAAAGTCCGCTAAAAAATTAGAAACAGTCCAAAGAGCGATGGAAAGAAACATACTTGGAATATCATTAAGAGACAGGATTAGAAACACCGAGATGAGACGCAGAACGAAAGTCAAAGACATCGTGAAGGAGGTTGCAAAGATGAGGTGGCAATGGGCTGGTCACATAGCCCGATATAAGGACAATAGATGGACACGAAGAATCCTGGAATGGAGATTTCGGGAGACAACAAGAAGCACGGGAAGACCTCAAAAAAGATGGGTAGACGACATAAGGACAGTGGCGGGCAAACAGTAGATGAGATTGGCGAAGAATAGAGGAAGATGGAAACAATTGAGAGAGACCTACATCCAGGAGTGGATGGACAGAGGTTGACAAAGAGAGATTAAGAAGAAAGCAAAAAGAACAATTTATAACTAAATTATATTTTATAATTTGAATGTTGTCTTCATAGTGTATAATTGGAATATCACAAGAAGAGATTTCGCTTCAATATATATATATATATATATATATATATATATATATATATATATATATAATCATCTCGCAGAGGTCAAAACGTCGACGAATATAGTACAATTGATCATCTAATGATTTCTTTTGGCCAGGTCCAACCCAATCCCTGATTTTTAATTTGTTCCTTTATTTTAAATAAAGTATTTTTAGTTCAATTGCATGACATTTGAACAAAATATAAGTTAGGGCTGCTCTATCTTTGATTTTTTTGTAAGTGTAAAAAATTTGATTTAATATTAAATCATAGCGCTTTGTATGTAATATAGCACATCAAAGTTCTAAGTAACCTTTCAAATCCTATATAAATTAGTATAACTGTGATCTTCTCTATGTGCTCCCGAAAGCTTAGTAGACATTTAGCTAACAACCCGTGTCACTTTATTTAAAGCTTTTCTGACTGTCGCTTAACCATTAAAATACACGAGTTGCAGTTGTTTGACTTCTACCGTTTCCGGCACGACCTTTTATACTTCTTTCGATTAAAACAGAAGTACAAGTTATAAAGTAATTAGACTACGCAACAGGTTTTAATTTATCTTTTGTACCTTGTACGAAAAGTCATTTATTTGTTAATTTTGGGGCAAAATGACATTAAAATTAAAAATTAAGTTGCGTTTTTCAAGAACAAGTTTTTTAATAACAATACAAATATATCATGTGAATTCTTGTGGTTACATTGTTAATATATAGGGAGACATGATATCACGTATCACGTAAAACTTGAACTAATAGTTAAAAGATAAGTTCAGTTTCGGTTTTAGCACACCAAAAATGGTAAGATTTAGTCAATTTTATTTTAAATACATTTTGACTGTTGTAAAGTATTATGCCTTTGTTCAAAGAATATAAATAAAGTTTTAAAGAAAACTGTATTGTTTCTGTATAAAATATTGTACTTCCTCAATTTTGGACTTACTCATCAGGTATTTTGATGATGAAATTAATTAGAAAGACAATCCAATTATTGGTTTGAAATTTATCATACACTTGCTTTAGGTCCAGAAATCATCAGACATTTATAATAATATTATTTTTCTTTCCTTAGTTAAGGCATAAATGTCTGTTTTTCTTTCGTTTCCTCCGCCTATTCGGACCTTAAATTGTATCTGCATCTTTATCTAGGTCGCCCTACACTTTGCGATCTAGGGGTGGTTCGTCACGTGACTTGTTTGAGTGATCCATGCCTCTGATGTGGTTGTTCCATTCCATAATTCTCTTCAATATCCGGCCTTTTACATTAACCACTTCACACAGTTCTTTGATGCTCTCGCTTCGCCTTTTGTTCATTAGCATTTTTTTAGCTATCTTCCGTATTACCTTTATTTCGGTTTTTGTTATGTCAGGTCGCGCTTTTTCAATGTATGTGATTATTGGCCTAATTGTGGCCTTATAGATTCTGGCATTTGTTTCGACATCTCCATTTCTATTCCCAGATACTTAAATTTCATCTCCTGTTGAATGATTTTCCCTTCGATCTTATTGGTGATTTTAAGGCGGTTTTTTATTTTGATTTAGAAGCAAGATCATATTAAGAGATTTTGCTGTTCGGTTCAATGCCTGTAGTACTCTTTATAGGTCGTCTTCATTCTCTGTCATCAGTACAGCGTCATCAGCGTAACATGTGATTCTAATTTCGCGGTCACCCATTCGGTGTTCTTTCAATTTCCGTATTTTCATTATTATCTGATCCATGATAATATTAAAGAAAAGCGGGCTTAAGGAGTCTTGTCTAATTCGCTTACCAACTGGAATAGGATTTATAAGTTCTCCGTTGATCCTGATTTGAAAATGGTTGTCAGAATATATATTTTCGATAGTTTTAATTAGGTTCTGTGGAATTTGCCTATTCTAGAGAAGATGTAATATATCTCTAAACTGAACGCGATTGAAGGCTTTTCATATATATATATATATATATATATATATATATATATATATATATATATATATATATATATATATATATATATATATATATATATATATTTCTGGTGTGTTTCAATTATATTGTTGTTTGTTCTTTATAAATCTTTGAAATATTCTTTCAATCAATAATTTGATTTGCTCCATTAAACTCTTTTACTTCTTTTCATTGATTTCTGATTAATCGCTACCCACCTTTAAAATAATATTTTTAAAATATCTCAGGTTCTTAGTGACATATCTTTACAAAACAAAACAGAAATTATTTGTCATTCATTATGTTATTAAATTATGGCATTTTCACCCCCAAAAATATCATCCTCTATTATTTATTATTGATAAACCATCTATTCGCGCTCTTAATATAGTTCTAAAAATTACAAAATTTAATGAAACTGTTTGAAAATATTGTCACTAATGCTATAAGTAACTTATATTGACGTGTTTCGGAATTTCTGTAAATAAACTAGTAAAAGAGGGTGAGCAACCTCCAAATTCTTTTTTTTTCTAGTAAAAGAGGGTGAGCCATCTACAAATATTTTTTTTTAAATCTCAAGTTCTAACTGAGATAACTTTACAAACAAATTGAAAAAGAAATATTTTCAAACAATTCTTTTAAATTTCGTTATTACGTACGCAAATATATAGTTTACACTAATATAAAATAACGGATAATATCCTTGGGGGTGAAAATACCACAGATGAACAACATTTCGAACCACAAATAACTTGCATTTTGTTTTATACAAATATCTTAACTAGACCTTGAAATATTAAAAAACAGTATTTGAGGGTGACTCACCCATTTTACTAGTTTATTTTTGGAAACCCCGCAACATGTCAACTTGAGTTAATTATGGTATTCGTGAAAACAATTTTCAAACAATTTCAATAAATTTCGTAATTTTTAGAATTAAATTACGTGCGCGATTAGATGGTTTACCCTAATAAAAAATAAAGGATGATATACTTTTTCATCATTTCGAAAAACATGTAATTTTCATTCTGTTTTGTAAAGATATCCCACTTGAAAACTGATATATTTCAAAAATGCTGTTTTAAGGGGTGAAATTTAGGAATGGTTTTCACCCTGTTGTAATGAAACTTCGCAGATAAAAAAAATCCGTTTCTCCTATTTTTGTACCCTCTACAACATATTGAAGTTTTACTAAAATCGAAACCCGACACTTCAGGTAACTTCCTTGTAAGAGAACTTGTCTTAATATTTAACTATCTACATTATTAACAAACATTTATTATTTTTCCACATATCATCATCCTTAATGTTTAATTCACTTTTAAAAATTCACGGAGGGGTGAGATATTTATTTACTTTTTCAAGAGATTAAATTATCCGAATTCCACATTAATTTTTATCGCTAAATTCCAACTTTGAAGAACGTACCATCTCATGTAAGAGAACTTGTCTTAATATTTAACTATCTACATTATTACCGAACGTTTATTATTTTCCCACATATTATAATCCTTAATGTTTAATTCGGTGTTAACATTCACGGAGGGGTGAGATATTTATTTACTTTTTCAAGAGATTAAATTATCCGAATTTCACATTAATTTTTATCGCGAAATTCCAACTTTGAAGAACGTATCATGTCATGTAAGAGAACTTGTCTTAATATTTAACTATCTACATTATTAACGAACGTTTATTATTTTACCACATATCATCATTCTTAATGTTTAATTCACTGTTAAACATTCACGGAGGGGTGAGATATTTATTTACTTTTTCAAGAAATTAAATTATCCGAGTTTCACATTAATTTTTATCGCTAAATTCCAACTTTGAAGAACGCATCATGTCATGTAAGAGAACTTGTCTTTATATTTAACTATCTACATTATTAACGAACGTTTATTATTTTCCCACATATCATCATCCTTAATATTTAATTCACTGTTAAATATTCACGGAGGGGTGAGATATTTATTTACTTTTTCAAGAGATTAAATTATCCGAGTTTCACATTAATTTTTATCGCGAAATTCCAACTTTATAGAACGTATCATGTCATGTAAGAGAACTTGTCTTAATATTTAACTATCTACATTATTTACGAACGTTTATTATTTTCCCACATATCATCATCCTTAATGTTTAATTCACTGTTAAACATTCACGGAGGGGTAAGATATTTATTTACTTTTTCAAGAGATTAAATTATCCGAGTTTCACATTAATTTTTGTCACGAAATTACAACTTTATAGAACATATCATGTCATGTAAGAGAAATTGTCTTAAGATTTAACTATCTACATTATTAACGAACGTTTATTATTTTCCCACATATCATCATCCTTAATGTTTAATTCACTGTTAAACATTCACCGAGGGGTAAGATATTTATTTACTTTTTCAAGAGATTAAATTATCCGAGTTTCACATTAATTTTTATCGCTAAATTTCAACTTTGAAGAACGTATCATGTCATGTAAGAGAACTTGTCTAAATATTTAACTATCTACATTATTAACGAACGTTTATTATTATCCCACATATCATCATCCTTAATGTTTAATTCACTGTTAAACATTCACGGAGGGGTAAGATATTTATTTACTTTTTCAAGAGATTAAATTATCCGAGTTTCACATTAATTTTTATCGCGAAATTCCAACTTTATAGAACGTATCATGTCATGTAAGAGAACTTGTCTTAATATTTAACTATCTACATTATTAACGAACGTTTATTATTTTCCCACATATCATCATCCTTAATGTTTAATTCACTGTTAAACGTTCACCGAGGGGTGAGATATTTATTTACTTTTTCAAGAGATTAAATTATCCGAGTTTCACATTAATTTTTATCGCGAAATTCCAACTTTATAGAACGTATCATGTCATGTAAGAGAACTTGTCTTAATACTTAACTATCTACATTATTAACGAACGTTTATTATTTTTCCACATATCATCATCCTTAATGATTAATTCACTGTTAAACATCCACGGAGGGGTAAGATATTTATTTACTTTTTCAAGAGATTAAATTATCCGAGTTTCACATTAATTTTTATCGCTAAATTCCAACTTTGAAAAACGTATCATGTCATGTAAGAGAACTTGTCTTAATATTTAACTATCTACATTATTAACGAACGTTTATTATTTTCCTACATATCATCATCCTTAATGTTTAATTCACTGTTAAATATTCACGGAGGGGTAAGATATTTATTTACTTTTTCAAGAGATTAAATTATCCGAGTTTCACATTAATTTTTATCGCTAAATTCCAACTTTGAAGAACGTATCATGTCATGTAAGAGAACTTGTCTTAATATTTAACTATCTACATTATTAACGAACGTTTATTATTTTCCCACATATCATCATCCTTAATGTTTAATTCACTGTTAAATATTCACGGAGGGGTGAGATATTTATTTACTTTTTCAAAAGATTAAATTATCTGAATTTCACATTAATTTTTATCGCTAAATTCAAACTTTGAAGAACGTATCATGTCATGTAAGAGAACTTGTCTTAATATTTAACTATCTACATTATTAACGAACGTTTATTATTTTCCCACATATCATCATCCTTAATATTTAATTCACTGTTAAACATTCACGGAGGGGTGAGATATTTATTTACTTTTTCAAGAGATTAAATTACCTGAGTTTCACATTAATTTTTATCGCTAAATTCCAACTTTGAAGAACGTATCATGTCATGTAAGAGAACTTGTCTTAATATTTAACTATCTACATTATTAACGAACGTTTATTATTTTCCCACATATCATCATCCTTAATGTTTAATTCACTGTTAAATATTCACGGAGGGGTGAGATATTTATTTACTTTTTCAAAAGATTAAATTATCTGAATTTCACATTAATTTTTATCGCTAAATTCAAACTTTGAAGAACGTATCATGTCATGTAAGAGAACTTGTCTTAATATTTAACTATCTACATTATTAACGAACGTTTATTATTTTCCCACATATCATCATCCTTAATATTTAATTCACTGTTAAACATTCACGGAGGGGTGAGATATTTATTTACTTTTTCAAGAGATTAAATTACCTGAGTTTCACATTAATTTTTATCGCTAAATTCCAACTTTGAAGAACGTATCATGTCATGTAAGAGAACTTGTCTTAATATTTAACTATCTACATTATTAACGAACGTTTATTATTTTCCCACATTTCATCATCCTTAATGTTTAATTCACTGTTAAGCATTCACGGAGGGGTAAGATATTTATTTACTTTTGTCAAGAGATTAAATTATCCGAGTTTCACATCAATTTTTATCGCGAAATTCCAACTTTGAAGAACGTATCATGTCATGTAAGAGAACTTGTCTTAATATTTAACTATCTACATTATTAACGAACGTTCATTATTTTCCCACATTTCATCATCCTTAATGTTTAATTCACTGTTAAACATTCACGGAGGGGTAAGATATTTATTTACTTTTTCTTCTTCTTCTTCTTCTTCTTTCTTTGGTTTAGACGAAACGCCTGTTTTCCCTCACCACTCTGTCCACTATACATTCAAGTTGTCGCTCCATCGCTTTCGGGGGCGTCCTGTACTCCTACGTCCCGCTGGTGACTTATCACGTGTGACTCTCACAATTCTTCGGTCGTCCATCCTGTCAATGTGCCCATTCCATTCCACCTTTCTGTTCAGCACCCAGTCGTTTATGTTTTCCACCTTGCACCTCTCTCTTACATTTTCACTCCTTTCTCTATCGTACAGTGTTTTTCCTGTTATCCTGCGCAGCACTCTCATTTCAGTTGTTTCTAAAATCTGTTTGGTTTTTGATGTATCGGGGCGAGTTTCAGCGGTATATGTCATAATTGGCCTAATTACTGCTTTATATATTCTGGATTTAGTTTCTGTTCCGATGTTTTTATTTCGCCATATAGTATCGTTCAGACACCCCGCTATTCTTGTCGCTTTTTGTGTTTGTTCCCTCACCTCAGTCTCGACATCACCAAATCCCGAGATTGATATTCCTAAATATTTAAACTTCATCTCCTGTTGTATAATTTTGCCATCAACTTCCAATTTACATCTCAATGGTATTTTTGACGTTGTCATGCATTTTGTTTTTAAGGCTGATATGGTCATATTGAATGATTTTGCTGTGCAGTTGAATCTGTGTAACAGTCGCTGCAGATCATCTTCGTTTTCTGCCAGCAGAACTACATCATCAGCATAGCATAAGATATTAACGTCCCGATCTCCCATCCTATATCCTCTCAACACACGTACTGCTTTTATTATCTCGTCCATTATGATGTTAAATAGAAGAGGACTTAAAGAGTCCCCTTGTCGGATGCCACATCCCACAGGTATTGGTTTGGTGAGATTTCCGTTTATTTTGGCTCGGATTTGATTGGCTGTGTATATATTTTCAATAGTTTTTATTATATTGCGAGGGATTTGTCTATTGTATAGGAGATGTACGATATCTCTCAATTGCACACGGTCGAAAGCCTTCACCAGGTCGATGAAGCACATATAAGCCGGTTTGTTGTATTCAATCGATTTTTCTGTTACTTGTCTTATGACAAAAACTGCATCTGTGCATGATCTTCCTGATCTGAAGCCTTGTTGTTCCTCTGCCAATGTAGTTAAGCTGTTAATTTTAGCCGTTATTATCTTTGTGGTAAGTTTCAGGGTGGTATTTAAGAGATTTATTCCTCTGTAATTCGATGGTATTTTTTTGTCTCCCTTTTTAAACATAAGAATGGTCGTGCTAGTGCGCCATTCGTCCGGTATTTTGTGTTGATGGAGAATTTTTTGAATCAGTTTTGTCAATTCTTGTGTAAGGCGTTGGCCACCGTATTTGAGTAGTTCATTCGGGATGCCATCATGTCCTGCGCTCTTCCTGTTCTTCAGCTTCTGGAGTGCCGCACTAACCTCCATGGTTCCAATTTCAATGTCTTCGTTTATCACTATTTCAGGTGTGCTAAGTTCAGTCTCGATGTTATCTGCTCTGAACAGTTCGCTTAGGTAGTCTATCCACTTTTCATTGGTAATGTGATTTGTTTCTACCAGCTCATTGACTTCTTTTCTTTGTGTTCGAATTAGTCGCCAGATTTGTTTTTGAAGCCCATAGAAGTCATTCTCCATTCGCTTAGAAAATGCTTCCCAGTGTTGATCTTTTATCTGTCTTACGCGTGTTTTCGTTTCGTTTCTAATTCTTCGGTATATTTCATATGATTCCGGTGTTCTTTGTGTCCTATAATTAAGATATGCTTTTCTTTTCTCCTTACATTTGTCTTTGATTTCCTGACAAAACCAAGGGGTTTTTGCGGCTTTTCCACTTCTATGTGGGATTCTTGTTCCTAAGGCCTTGCTGGCGGCTTCTTTTATGTTTTTCTGTACTTTTTCCCAGCTGGTATTAATGCTATCTTGTCCGTTTATTTGATTAATCTCAATCTTTCCTTCGAGTCTCCTTTCGTACAGTTTTCTTATCGATGTGTCCCATAGTGCTTCTATATTGATCTTTTCCTGCTGTAAAGGTAGTTCTTGGTTTTTCTTTGGTGTAAGTTTCAAATTGATTTTCCCGAGTAGTAAGCTGTGATCGCTTCCCACATCAGCAGAGTTCAGTGTCCTGACATCAAGGATTTGGCTTGGGTGGAGGTGTCTACTAGTGACGATATAATCAATTATTGACTTAAATCCTCTAGTGTTAGTGAATGTGAATTTATATTGGTCTTTATGATCGAAAAAGGTGTTGTTAATTCGCAGCTCATTAAGCGTGCAGAGGTTGATCATTAGCTCTCCATTATCGTTTAACATGTCTTCGTTAAACCTTTGTTTAACCCCAGGTATTGCATTGTTTCCAATGCGGGCGTTAAAGTCTCCCAAAATTATTAGTGATTGGTCTTGTGATAGTGACTGGATAGTGTCCTGGAGCTGGTCGTAGAATGATTCCCTTTCTTGCTTTGATTTATTGTCTTCGGGGGCATAGATTGATATTATATTTAGTTTTTGGTTTTCTGTTTCAAGTTTAACGGTCAGAATTCTTGGGGAGATGTAACCACATTCACGTATACTCCCTTGATATTTCTTATGTACTGCTAATGCCACTCCTTCTTTTGCTCTCTCATGTTTGTCTACCCCGCTGTATATTACTAGGTAGTCATCGTATTGTTTTTGGCCTTTCCCCTTCTTTTTGGTTTCCTGTAGGGCGCCTATGTCGATTTTATGATGTTTTAATTCATTTAGTGTTTCCTGGTCTTTGTTGTTGAATGATCTTATATTCCATGTGGCAATTCGTATTGCACTTTTCCTATTCCAAATCGTTAACCTTTTTCTTGCGTGGGTCGTCATCTGTGAATCCGTCCTGTTCCAAGGCAGAGTGTTGGTTCTGTGAGCCTGCAATCTTTTTTTTACCCCAGATAGGGAGCTAACCTGGTCTGGGAACCTTCCTCCTTTTTCCGGGCTTAGGACCGGCAACATGACCGTTGAGCTACTCAATTCACCCCTCGATCATGCAGGCGGAGTTATTTACTTTTTCAAGAGGTTAAATTATCCGAGTTTCACATTAATTTTTATCGCGAAATTCCAACTTTGAAGAACGTATCATGTCATGTAAGAGAACTTGTCTTAATATTTAACTATCTACATTATTAACGAACGTTTATTATTTTCCCACATATCATCATCCTTAATGTTTAATTCACTGTTAAACATTCACGAAGGAGTAAGATATTTATTTACTTTTTCAAGAGGTTAAATTATCAGAGTTTCACATTAATTTTTATCGCGAAATTCCAACTTTGAAGAACGTATCATGTCATGTAAGAGAACTTGTCTTAATATTTAACTATCTACAATATTAACGAACGTTTATTATTTTCCCACATTTCATCATCCTTAATGTTTAATTCACTGTTAAACATTCACGGAGGGGTGAGATATTTATTTACTTTTTCAAGAGATTAAATTATCCGAGTTTCACATTAATTTTTATCGCGAAATTCCAACTTTTAAGAACGTATCATGTCATGTAAGAGAACTTGTCTTAATATTTAACTATCTACATTATTAACGAACGTTTATTATTTTCCCACATATCATCATCCTTAATGTTTAATTCACTGTTTAACATTCACGGAGGGGTAAGATATTTATTTACTTTTTCAAGAGATTAAATTATCCGAGTTTCACATTAATTTTTATCGCGAAATTCCAACTTTTAAGAACGTATCATGTCATGTAAGAGAACTTGTCTTAATATTTAACTATCTACATTATTAACGAACGTTTATCATTTTCCCACATATCATCTTCCTTAAAGTTTAATTCACTGTTAAACATTCACGGAGGGGTGATATATTTATTTACTTTTTTAAGAGATTAAATTATCCGAGTTTCACATTAATTTTTACCGCTAAATTTCAACTATGAAGAACGTATCATGTTATGTAAGAGAACTTGTCTTAATACTTAACTATCTACATTATTAATGAACGTTTATTATTTTCGCACATATCATTATCCTTAAAGTTTAATTCACTGTTAAACATTCACGGAGGGGTGAGATATTTATTTACTTTTTCAAGAGATTAAATTATCCGAGTTTCACATTAATTTTTATCGCTAAATTTCAACTATGAAGAACGTATCATGTTATGTAAGAGAACTTGTCTTAATATTTATCTATCTATATTACTAACGAACGGTTATTATTTTCCCAGATATCATCATTCTTAATGTTTAATTCACTCTTAAATATTCACGAAGGGGTGAGATATTTATTTCCTTTTTCAAGAAATTAAATTATACCAGTTTCACATTAATTTTTATCGCTAAATTCCAACTTTAAAGAACGTATCATGTCATGTAAGAGAACTTGTCTTAATATTTAACTATCTATATTATTAATGAACGTTTATTATTTTTCCACATATCATTATCCTTAATGTTTAATTCACTGTTAAACATTCACGGAGGGGTAAGATATTTATTTACTTTTTCAAGAGATTAAATTATCCGAATTTCACATTAATTTTTATCGCTAAATTTCAACTATGAAGAACGTATCATGTTATATAAGAGAACTTGTCTTAATATTTAACTATCTATATTACTAACGAACGTTTATTATTTTCCCACATTTCATCATCCTTAATGTTTAATTCACTGTTAAACATTCACGGAGGGGTGAGATATTTATTTACTTTTTCAAGAGATTAAATTATCCGAGTTTCACATTAATTTTTATCGCTAAATTTCAACTATGAAGAACGTATCATGTTATGTAAGAGAACTTGTCTTAATATTTAACTATCTATATTATTAACGAACGTTTATTATTTTCCCACATATCATAATCCTTAATGTTTAATTTACTGTTAAATATTCACGAACGGGTAAGATATTTATTTACTTTTTCAAGAGATTAAATTATCCGAGTTTCACATTAATTTTTATCGCTAAATTTCAACTTTGAAGAACGTATCATGTCATGTAAGAGAACTTGTCTTAATATTTAGCTATCTACATTATTAACGAACGTTTATTATTTTCCCAGATATCATCATCCTTAATGTTTAATTTACTGTTAAATATTCACGAACGGGTAAGATATTTATTTACTTTTTCAAAAGATTAAACTATCCGAGTTTCACATTAATTTTTATCGCTAAATTTCAACTTTGAAGAACGTATCATGTCATGTAAGAGAACTTGTCTTAATATTTAGTTATCTACATTATTAACGAACGTTTATTATTTTCCCAGATATCATCAACCTTAATGTTTAATTCTCTGTTAAACATTCACGGAGGGGTAAGATATTTATTTACTTTTTCAAGAGATTAAATTATCCGAGTTTCACATTAAATTTTATCGCTAAATTCCAACTTTGAAGAACGTATCATGTCATGTAAGAGAACGTGTCTTAATATTTAACTATCTACATTATTAACGAACGTTTATTATTTTCGCACATATCATCGTCCTTAAAGTTTAATTCACTGTTAAACATTCATGGAGGGGTGAGATATTTATTTACTTTTTCAAGAGATTAAATTATCCGAGTTTCACATTAATTTTTATCGCGAAATTCCAACTTTTAAAAACGTATCATGTCATGTAAGAGAACTTGTCTTAATATTTAACTATCTACATTATTAACGAACGTTTATTATTTTCCCACATATCATCATCCTTAATGTTTAATTCACTGTTTAACATTCACGGAGGGGTAAGATATTTATTTACTTTTTCAAGAGATTAAATTATCCGAGTTTCACATTAATTTTTATCGCGAAATTCCAACTTTTAAGAACGTATCATGTCATGTAAGAGAACTTGTCTTAATATTTAACTATCTACATTATTAACGAACGTTTATTATTTTCCCACATATCATCATTCTTAATGTTTAATTCACTGTTAAACATTCACGGAGGGGTGATATATTTATTTACTTTTTTAAGAGATTAAATTATCCGAGTTTCACATTAATTTTTATCGCGAAATTCCAACTTTTAAGAACGTATCATGTCATGTAAGAGAACTTGTCTTAATATTTAACTATCTACATTATTAACGAACGTTTATTATTTTCCCACATATCATCATCCTTAATGTTTAATTCACTGTTAAACATTCACGAAGGAGTAAGATATTTATTTACTTTTTCAAGAGGTTAAATTATCAGAGTTTCACATTAATTTTTATCGCGAAATTCCAACTTTGAAGAACGTATCATGTCATGTAAGAGAACTTGTCTTAATATTTAACTATCTACATTATTAACGAACGTTTATTATTTTCCCACATTTCATCATCCTTAATGTTTAATTCACTGTTAAACATTCACGGAGGGGTGAGATATTTATTTACTTTTTCAAGAGATTAAATTATCCGAGTTTCACATTAATTTTTATAGCGAAATTCCAACTTTTAAGAACGTATCATGTCATGTAAGAGAACTTGTCTTAATATTTAACTATCTACATTATTAACGAACGTTTATTATTTTCCCACATATCATCATCCTTAATGTTTAATTCACTGTTTAACATTCACGGAGGGGTAAGATATTTATTTACTTTTTCAAGAGATTAAATTATCCGAGTTTCACATTAATTTTTATCGCGAAATTCCAACTTTTAAGAACGTATCATGTCATGTAAGAGAACTTGTCTTAATATTTAACTATCTACATTATTAACGAACGTTTATTATTTTCCCACATATCATCATTCTTAATGTTTAATTCACTGTTAAACATTCACGGAGGGGTGATATATTTATTTACTTTTTTAAGAGATTAAATTATCCGAGTTTCACATTAATTTTTATCGCGAAATTCCAACTTTTAAGAACGTATCATGTCATGTAAGAGAACTTGTCTTAATATTTAACTATCTACATTATTAACGAACGTTTATTATTTTCCCACATATCATCATCCTTAATGTTTAATTCACTGTTAAACATTCACGAAGGAGTAAGATATTTATTTACTTTTTCAAGAGGTTAAATTATCAGAGTTTCACATTAATTTTTATCGCGAAATTCCAACTTTGAAGAACGTATCATGTCATGTAAGAGAACTTGTCTTAATATTTAACTATCTACATTATTAACGAACGTTTATTATTTTCCCACATTTCATCATCCTTAATGTTTAATTCACTGTTAAACATTCACGGAGGGGTGAGATATTTATTTACTTTTTCAAGAGATTAAATTATCCGAGTTTCACATTAATTTTTATAGCGAAATTCCAACTTTTAAGAACGTATCATGTCATGTAAGAGAACTTGTCTTAATATTTAACTATCTACATTATTAACGAACGTTTATTATTTTCCCACATATCATCATCCTTAATGTTTAATTCACTGTTTAACATTCACGGAGGGGTAAGATATTTATTTACTTTTTCAAGAGATTAAATTATCCGAGTTTCACATTAATTTTTATCGCGAAATTCCAACTTTTAAGAACGTATCATGTCATGTAAGAGAACTTGTCTTAATGTTTAACTATCTACATTATTAACGAACGTTTATTGTTTTCCCACATATCATCATCCTTAATGTTTAATTCACTGTTAAACATTCACGGAGGGGTGATATATTTATTTACTTTTTTAAGAGATTAAATTATCCGAGTTTTACATTAATTTTTATCGCGAAATTCCAACTTTTAAGAACGTATCATGTCATGTAAGAGAACTTGTCTTGATATTTAACTATCTACATTATTAACGAACGTTTATTATTTTCCCACATATCATCATCCTTAATGTTTAATTCACTGTTAAACATTCACGAAGGAGTAAGATATTTATTTACTTTTTCAAGAGGTTAAATTATCAGAGTTTCACATTAATTTTTATCGCGAAATTCCAACTTTGAAGAACGTATCATGTCATGTAAGAGAACTTGTCTTAATATTTAACTATCTACATTATTAACGAACGTTTATTATTTTCCCACATTTCATCATCCTTAATGTTTAATTCACTGTTAAACATTCACGGAGGGGTGAGATATTTATTTACTTTTTCAAGAGATTAAATTATCCGAGTTTCACATTAATTTTTATCGCTAAATTTCAATTATGAAGAACGTATCATGTTATGTAAGAGAACTTGTCTTAATATTTATCTATCTATATTACTAACGAACGGTTATTATTTTCCCAGATATCATCATTCTTAATGTTTAATTCACTCTTAAATATTCACGAAGGGGTGAGATATTTATTTCCTTTTTCGAGAGATTAAATTATTCCAGTTTCACATTAATTTTTATCGCTAAATTCCAACTTTAAAGAACGTATCATGTCATGTAAGAGAACTTGTCTTAATATTTAACTATCTATATTATTAACGAACGTTTATTATTTTTCCACATATCATTATCCTTAATGTTTAATTCACTGTTAAACATTCACGGAGGGGTAAGATATTTATTTACTTTTTCAAGAGATTAAATTATCCGAGTTTCACATTAATTTTTATCGCTAAATTTCAACTATGAAGAACGTATCATGTTATATAAGAGAACTTGTCTTAATATTTAACTATCTATATTACTAACGAACGTTTATTATTTTCCCACATTTCATCATCCTTAATGTTTAATTCACTGTTAAACATTCACGGAGGGGTGAGATATTTATTTACTTTTTCAAGAGATTAAATTATCCGAGTTTCACATTAATTTTTACCGCTAAATTTCAACTATGAAGAACCTATCATGTTATGTAAGAGAACTTGTCTTAATATTTAACTATCTATATTATTAACGAACGTTTATTATTTTCCCACATATCATAATCCTTAATGTTTAATTTACTGTTAAATATTCACGAACGGGTAAGATATTTATTTACTTTTTCAAAAGATTAAACTATCCGAGTTTCACATTAATTTTTATCGCTAAATTTCAACTTTGAAGAACGTATCATGTCATGTAAGAGAACTTGTCTTAATATTTAGTTATCTACATTATTAACGAACGTTTATTATTTTCCCAGATATCATCAACCTTAATGTTTAATTCACTGTTAAACATTCACGGAGGGGTAAGATATTTATTTACTTTTTCAAGAGATTAAATTATCCGAGTTTCGCATTAAATTTTATCGCTAAATTCCAACTTTGAAGAACGTATCATGTCATGTAAGAGAACTTGTCTTAATATTTAACTATCTACATTATTAACGAACGTTTATTGTTTTCGCACATATCATCATCCTTAAAGTTTAATTCACTGTTAAACATTCACGGAGGGGTGAGATATTTATTTACTTTTTCAAGAGATTAAATTATCCGAGTTTCACATTAATTTTTATCGCGAAATTCCAACTTTTAAGAACGTATCACGTCATGTAAGAGAACTTGTCTTAATATTTAACTATCTACATTATTAACGAACGTTTATTATTTTCCCACATATCATCATCCTTAATATTTAATTCACTGTTTAACATTCACGGAGGGGTAAGATATTTATTTACTTTTTCAAGAGATTAAATTATCCGAGTTTCACATTAATTTTTATCGCTAAATTCCAACTTTGAAGAATGTATCATGTCATGTAAGAGAACTTGTCTTAATATTTAACTATCTACATTATTAACGAACGTTTATCATTTTCCCACATATCATCATCCTTAAAGTTTAATTCACTGTTAAACATTCACGGAGGGGTGATATATTTATTTACTTTTTTAAGAGATTAAATTATCCGAGTTTCACATTAATTTTTATCGCGAAATTCCAACTTTTAAGAACGTATCATGTCATGTAAGAGAACTTGTCTTAATATTTAACTATCTACATTATTAACGAACGTTTACTATTTTCCCACATATCATCATCCTTAATGTTTAATTCACTGTTAAACATTCACGGAAGGGTAAGATATTTATTTACTTTTTCAAGAAATTATATTATCCGAGTTTCACATTAATTTTTATCGCTACATTCCAACTTTGAAGAACGTATCATGTCCGGGATTTCTATCACATAATGAGTCACGTTTTGTTTCTGTTTGTTCTTTCCTAAAAGGGCTAGAACATGATTCATTTGACATCGATTAGGAAAGGAAGTTTGTAGTTTGTTTGTTAAGTATTTAACTTTATCCCACGTACGATTAATTAATGTTTTTCAGTAGATCGAAAAATCACTTATTTAAACTTAAAATTATTATGCCTGGACAAAATTCTTTCGAAGTAAGTTCGTTATTTTGAACTAGTATTTTATTTTTCGATTACCTGTTTCACAAATTTCCCGAGAATTATTTTATCCGCAAGCTGAATTATTATATTTCCGTATTTTCCGACGAGGATAGTATCTACGCGACTACGCGGTTTTTATTAAATGAAGAATTTATATTGTCGAAGCGATTTACTGTAAGAATAATGATTTTTCACCCCGTGAAATCAAATGATGATTCCAATCAGATTCGAGTGCGCGATTTCGGGTTAGACTTTGTAGTTTTCGATTATATTCCTGTTTCAAATAGTTTATTAATTTATTTAGGAAGTTGAGGTGATATTAAAACGGTTTTTTTTAGGATTTGGGCTATGCGTTGACAGTCAGTCGGTCAGGGTAATGCCACTTATAAATAGAGAATGTTTAAGCAAATGTGATAAGATTCGCTTATTCTTTATAGTGCTGTATACTCTAATTTAAGTTCTAAATGACAAGTCTATAACACTGGTATTATTTCAAAAAATAGGCTCTTGTCTGCTTTTGTAATTATTCCCAAGAAGTCAATAGCTTAAAATATGGGTCTATAATGTTCCTTAAAATAAAAAAGTTTTAAAGAGATTTTGATAATAGTGAAATCGGTTTCAGAAGTGGCTTGGTACAAGCACTATTTTTCATCCAGGTGTTTATACAAAAATGTCGCGGTGATAACTCATACACTACACTCAAGTATTTGACAGGTGTCATCATAGAAAACGGTCGATATTGTAAATAAAATAGTATACGAGCGAAGTACAGATTTCGTAAGTCATTTTCTCCCGGACGATAACTCGTGAAATGCTTCAGAGAATTGTCTCATGAACCCTCGTAAACGTCAGCTGCGGCTCCGCGGGTGGATTGAGAAGTGGCGTCCCCTCACTCACCTAGAAAAAAATATTTTTAATCATTTCCTCAAGGTTGAAAATTTGTCAAATAATAGGCGACACAATACTAAAAAAAATGTTAGCTAGCTGTAAGGTGGTGGACTATATGTTAGCTGATAACACGAACATAAAAAGAAACACTTAGACCTAGTCTAGTTGCTATGAAAGTTGGATCTTCTAGTTGGTCAATGTTGCTTTCCTTATGATATTGTTATAATTTATATTACGTGCCTCAACAAATAAATACTTATATAAGGTAATCAAGGATACAAATATAGAGACTAAGCTTTAAAATCCGTAATAGCTATAATTGTTACTTGAAAACTAACAGAATTTTCTGGTTTTATCGGTTTAGAAATAAAATAAAAATATTATTTATTCTTCTGTTTCTAAACTTCAAAATTTTTACTGTTTCACTTATCAATTTTAATCATTCATTATCAACTTAAACCAATTTTAAATTAGGGGATATCCGGTTGTGATCTGTTTATATATTAAGGCTTTGTTTGCCGGAGATAAAGCGGATTTAACTCATATAGTTGATTCATAGCTTAAAAGGATTTGTTTACCACTGCTGTCGTATGATTCGTAAAGGAAAGTCGCATGTCAATGATCACTTCCAAGTACTTCACTATATTTTTCAAAGGAACATTTACATTAATAATTTTTATCGAAATAAATAACTCATGATTTGTAAAGTTTTTGGTGATGAAATTTATTGACACTTTGCAGGATTTCATGATAGAGCAGCGTTTTAATGATATGTAAAAATGTACATTGCGGTTGAGTGTACGTAATGATATTCAAGTAATAAATGAGAGAATATAAGTAACTGTTTTGCTGTGGTAAAATAATTTTAATAAACGATATAGACTAGTTTAAATATATCAGTGTTTAATTTGTTTTCTCGCCAATTCTTAGCTATCTGCAAAGGGCAAGATCAGGAAAGAATTAGTTTTGCTACATAATTCTAAACAGAAATTTAAAGTCTTGCAAACCTTCTGGTGGTAATAACTTTGTGGACGGAAAAAAATTGTGTCTACCCTTAAGATAAAATAGCAATATATATATATATATATATATATATATATATATATATATATATATATATATATATATGAAGTAAAATGCGAACAGTGATTGCAAACTTCGCTCCATCATATCCTTTCAGTGTTAGAGGTTGCACAGTTTGGATGAACTGCTACAAATCACAATTCACCCTATTACACCACCATCGAGATGGTGGCCTACCTGTACCACCACACCGAGAAGAAAGTAAAAACTTACCTCCTCTGTTACAGTGATACGGCAGAGGTACATGTTTCGTCTCTTACTAGACTCATCAGGGTACCGACATGCACCTGTCTGTGCAAAGGACAGATCGGAAGGAAGCATGCAACACTGAACGCGGCTTCGCCGACCTCCCGCCGGATGGCGTATATACGTTTATGCGGCTTTCACGGATTCCTCCGTGTGAGATGCAATAGCAGTGGTCATATCCCATTATGCCGTTGTAGTGCTGAAATCACATTCAGCAAACATACAACTAAATGCATCTCCGCATGTAAATGAAGTAAAATGCGAACAGTTCATTTACATGCGGAGATGCATTTAGTTGTATGTTTGCTGAATGTGATTTCAGCACTACAACGGCATAATGTGGATATGACCACTGCTATTGCATCTCACACGGAGGAATCCGTGAAAGCCGCATAAACGTATATACGCCATCCGGCGGGAGGTCGGCGAAGCCGCGTTCAGTGTTGCATGCTTCCTTCCGATCTGTCCTTTGCACAGACAGGTGCATGTCGGTACCCTGATGAGTCTAGTAAGAGACGAAACATGTACCTCTGCCGTATCACTGTAACAGAGGAGGTAAGTTTTTACTTTCTTCTCGGTGTGGTGGTACAGGTAGGCCACCATCTCGATGGTGGTGTAATAGGGTGAATTGTGATTTGTAGCAGTTCATCCAAACTGTGCAACCTCTAACACTGAAAGGATATGATGGAGCGAAGTTTGCAATCACTGTTCGCATTTTACTTCATTTACATGCGGAGATGCATTTAGTTGTATGTTTGCTGAATGTGATTTCAGCACTACAACGGCATAATGTGGATATGACCACTGCTATTGCATCTCACACGGAGGAATCCGTGAAAGCCGCATAAACATATATATATATATATATATATATATATATATATATATATATATATATATATATATATATAAACCTTCAGAAGAAAGAATCTCATCGAACAAGTATAATTTGTTTGTGACAAAATAGATTAAAATAAAATTTTCAATGTTTTTAGATCGTAAGCCACCGTCGCAAATCTTATTTTTATAGTATGATTGTCAGACAGGAATTGTTGCTACTTACTGAAAATAACTTGAAACAAAAAAAAATACGCAGATCTATGAGTTATCAATCACGTCCCTTTTGAAATGCAGTCAGATACAGACTGGGAGTGACAATTTTCTATTCATAACTCAAAAAATGGGAATCTCCCTAATAACAACGACTGAAATCGCACACTGCTGCATAACAAGAAACTATTAAACAAGAGGAACAGGTGAAAGCGAAGGTAATAAAGAAGGGAATCCATAATCATTCACAAATGTTATCCACGATTTTGACCTTTCTAATCCAGGTACGTGGCCGCCGTTAACTATGTTAAGCCACCGTATAATTGAAATATTGGTTGTAAGGGACCCCTTCAAATACAGGATTACAATTTTCCTGTGGACGATCGAAAAAAAATTAACTATCAACTTATTTGGCAAAATTTTGCCCAATGGCAAACCAATTAAGGAAAATTAATTAGTTTATTGTATTAAATTTAATTCAGCATTCTTTAAATGTTGAGAGCTTTTTAATAGAAGGAAAGGAATTATATTAATATAGGATGGATACACGGACTGATGTGATGCTTAATAGAACTGAAATTTAGATCAACATATTAAACATGAATCACGATTTTTTTTCTATTGTAATTTAATATAATATATATTTAATTGCTAAACAAAACCGTTCTACTATAAAATCTGCCTTAAATATACCCAATCCTCTTTAAAATTTAAGCGGATTAATATATTTCATAAGCGCGCACAAGTAAGTTTTTAATAGCTATCATAATTAGGCAAAATTGGTATTTAATTGTTCAGAAGAGTATACATAAATATTTATGTTACTTCAAGGAAACACAATTATTTAATATATGTTTTCAGTCCAGTATAACAGTAATGTAAACATCAAATTTATCTACAATAAAATGTTTATAAAAAAATTGAACCGGTTTCTAAAAGTGCACTAAAAAGTGAAAAGTAACTAGAAATTTTTTTATGAAATTGGAATTTTTAAAGTCGGCGCCAAACTAATACCTGACAAAATGTGATTGGCATAAACAGATTAAAAATACTTTATTTGTAATTGCTTTCTTAGCATAATTTATATATATCAGTAGTTATTTAATTCATTTAGAAATAATTTTGAGCCGACTTCAAAAATATCAATTTCATATAAAAATTTCTAGTTATTTTTCACTTTTTAGGGCACTTTTAGAAGTCGGTTCAATTTTTTTATAAAAATTTAATTTTTTAATTTTTAGTTTTGAATTCATTATAATATTCATAAATTATTTGAACTACGCGCTAATGGAGATTAGTGTACCTCGCAATGATTCCAAAATGGCAAAAAAGTACCCATTTTATCCAGAATTGTAAATCATCCCAAAATCAACCTTTAAAATTCTTCGATTCTTAGAGTTCTCCAAATACCAATGAAATTGTGTCAAACAAATATTTAGTCTGTCATAGTAAATCCACTATTTTAAATTTCAAATTAAATTTAGATTGGTAATATAGGCCCCAAAACCATCCAATATCGATATTTAAAGAAGTTGAGATGTAAATTTCTTAGCCCGATATATTTTATATTGCATATTGAGTTGGTATACGCCCCAAGAATCCCTCAATATCAATTTTAGATAAAACCGGAAAATGTAAAATTTTTAGTCCCTCATATTGTATCTTATCAACCTAATGGTTGTAAAAAATTAACTTCATATTCGTAATACATACCCCGCAACCCCCTAATACCAAATCTGAAAAAATGCGAATAAGGTAAAATTTTCAATTCACCATATTGGATCCGCCATATAAAATTTCAAAAAAATAATTTTAACGTCTTAATCTAAACTAAATCTAAGCCCCTTAAAGCCTCCTATTCAAAAATTTAAAATTTCTAAACGGTCATATTGCATCTGACATATTAGATTTTCTTAAAATAATTTTATATTCGCTGTTTACATTCTCGAAAACGAACTTCCACATTTGAACTAAATCAAAAAATGTAAAATTTTTAGTCAGCTATATTGCATTCGCAATATTGAATCCTGAAAAAATACTATTAAATTCATAATTTACACCCTCAAGAATCCTCTATATCAGTTTTGGAGAAACTCGAAAAATCTAAAATTTTTAGGACACCATATTGAATCCGTCAGATTGAGTTTTTCAAAAAATATTTTAATTTCGTAATTCACACTAACAAAAATCCCCCATTACTGACTTTAGACAAAATCGAGAGATGTAGAATTTTTAATCAACCATCTTAGATCCGCCAGATTTAATTTATTTTAAATAATATCAGATTCGTAATGTGCTATCCCAAAAACTCCTACATATCAATTTTGAAAAAAAATTGGACAAAATTAATTTTTTATCCACCTTGGATACGCCATATTGAATTTTTTACAAATAATTTGAGATTTGTTATGTGAGACTCCGAAAATTCCCCTATACCAATTTTGGAGAAAATCTCACAAAATTGATTTTTTCGTCCGCCATATTGGATCCGCCATATTGAAATAATTTTAGATTCGTCATGTACGACCCCGAAAATTTCCCCGTACCAATTTTGGAGAAAATCGGATAAAATTGATTTTTTTGTCCGCCATATTGGATCCGCCATTTCGAATTTCTTAAAAATAATTTCAGATTCGTTGGATACAACCCCGAAAATTCATCGATACCAATTTTGGAGAAAATCGGAGAAAATTAATTTTTCTGGCCGCCATATTGTAAGCGCCATCTTGGACTTTGCTGCACAAATTTTATCTAAAGAAAATAGAGGACCACCGCAGCAACTTCCTGAACATAACGTAAAAAATTTCATTCCAATCGGTGCAGCCGTTCCGGAGTAATCTATGCATACATAAAAAAAAACATACTGGACGAATTGAGCACCTCCTTCTTTTAGAAGTCGGTTAAAAATGCACGAAACCTACTGTGAAATATGAGTACAACCACGTAGTTCAATTGTAGATAATATTAAATTATTATGAGCTCTCAATATGAAACCAATAACACTAGTTTTTCCTATCCATCAATTACGGAAAGTATTAGAGATAAATGTTCTTATTGTTAATCCAAATTGGGGTGGAACTGCATCATACTGCAATCATATATTTGGAAAATCTGTCCCCGTTACATTTTCGGTTGCTGGTACGACTTAATTTTCCAACTTGTTATATCTGAGTTTGGACTGTCCTCAATGATAAATAGTGTCGCAGTTAGGCCGGCCCCTGGCGGCTCTAATTTGCGCTTCGTAGAAAAATTTGGTGTTTCGTCCCGGTGTCAGCCGTAGGACTCGTCAGTGGGTTTTGGCTGACACCTTCCCAGACACCCGTCGTCGTACTTATTTATGTTCGAATCTCTTATTTGAAGTTAAATCTGACCGGAGGATGACGGTAAGATGTTGAATAGTCCTGATCTCGAACGAACGCCGAACGTTGGATGCCCAGGAACTGCGGGGACTAACACCCCTAATTACGTGTTATTCAACGTCGTCTTCCGTGGACTCAGCATTAGTTTATGCCTTTCCATGCAGGGATCATATTATCTTAGATTTCATCAGGGCCGTCGGGCACCCTTCACCCCTATCATTTAAGTTACTTTTCGGATATCCTATCAGGGCTATCAGGAAGTGCTTCACCCCTATCATTTAAGTTGCTCCCGTGAATCCCATCAGGGCCGTCCGGATAATGCATCACCCCTGTCATTTACGTCTCTGCATATCGAGGCCGATCAACATCCCCTTTCCCCCATCACACAGTTGAAACCGAGAGTCTTATCAAGGCCGATGCACACTTTCATCCCCCCATCACACAGTGATACCGAAAGTACTTATCAAGGCCGATCCGGTAGTACCGTCCCCCCATCACACGAATATCGAGACTCTATGATCCGCTGCAATCGTCCTCTACAGGGATGCCATGTCGCAGTTAGGCCGGTTACTGGCGTCTCTAATTTGCGCTTCGTAGAAAAATTTGGTGTATCGTCCCGGTGCCAGCCGTAGGACTCGTCAGTGGGTTCTGGCTGACACCTTCCCAGACACCCGTCGTCGTACTTATTTATGTTCGGATCTCTTATTTGAAGTTAAATCTGACCGGAGGATGACGGTAAGATGTTGAATAATACGACAATAGCCTCAATGCACTATTGCAAATAACTCCAGTCCAAAAATTGAAATTTTCTATCCCCAAAAACACCTCGTCATAAAAGAGTAATTATTTCTATTTTTATTCGGTTTGGTACGTGTTACACAAACTTAGTTTAAAATTTTATATGAAATCAAAAATTTATGCAAAAGTGCGTATCCAATTTGATAAAAGTACAACATTGATATGTCATTACTTCTTGGCAACTCTATTTATATGAGCTAACATCCAAATTATAGTTTCTTGTAAAGGGTTAAATATTTATCTAAAACATTTTTAGCTAATTCGAATAATTTTAAAAATATTCTAGAAGTGCAGGACTTCGTACTCGCAGAGTATGTCTTCACTATATGGGAAATATAGGTTTCTAAAACAAAACATTCATGTTTATAACATACCGTGGGGAAGATAAAATCAGATTTGTCAGAAATCAAATAAGACGAAAACAGAATTAAAATAAAAATTGACTGAAGTTATTCGGGGGAATCTTAACATAATAATTTGTTCTTGCATATATAAAAATAAACCAGCGTTTTCAACCTTTATTTTTTAAAGTCTATGTCAAATTTTTCGATATTATTTAATCAACTTTTTTGATAAAAATAATTGGTTTTCAAAATGGGAAATATTAACGCTCAAAAAATGCATCTAAATGATAATGGGACATGATATAAAAACTTGTGCATATTATGCAACATGTGATAGATTATATATGTTGTTGAACTTGAGTTAAAGTCATTTTCAAAGCGATTGAATCACATTAACAAATATGATTGTGGTGTTCAGTGAAAAATATAATGGTACTAAAAATATTGTGTTTTATCTTAAGATCCAACGAGACACAGATTCATCTTTTGTTAAATTTGTAATGTTTCTGAAATTTTACGTTAGATTTATGAAATGCCTAATGAGCTAATATTAAATAAAAACTCTTATTATGTATAGGTCTAGATTTTAATTACCTTACACATCCTAATACGCATTATAATGTACATTATAACACCTACGGCGGTCACGCCGCTCAGACAAAGGCTATGAAGCTCGAAAACTATCTTATCAAGGTAAACCAATATTTCATATAACTGAAGGTACATACAAAATGATGTATAAATTGTTTATTTACATAAACTAATATTTTTTTAGCATAGGTCAGTTTATAAGGCTTGTCGAAAGATATTCAAATTCTAGGTTCAAATAACATTTGATGACTACGTGTCCCTCAGTGCGTGTAAGTAATAGTTTTGAACTGTTTAGTCATAAATAGAATATAAAGAAATGATATATTTAGAGCCGAAATTATATATTTTTTTAATGTATATTGCATTTAGTCGATAGTTTTTTTTATTCCCAGGTCCGTCCTAAAGCCGGACGCACTGCGACCAAAGTAGGCCTATTGTGCTCACCCTAGACATTACAGCCACTCTGTCAACCTAGCCCCCTGGCTCAATCTGTACAGTCCTGCTAAGAAGTGAGTGATTATTTCTCCCGGTTCCAGACTTACTGACCCGAATGTTTGTTGTCTAAATTTCTCCAGTGACTCACAGTCACATATGATATGCTTCACCGTTTCCTCGGCTTGTCCACATAGTCTGCAGCCGAGGTTTCCGTTATATAGATTCATTCTATTCAGATGTACTTTGACGACCATGTGTCCCGTCATTATACCCGTAATTGTCCTTAATTGGTTCCTACTCATCAGGAGTAATTTCCTTGCCAGTTCGGGTCAGGATTCCCAATAAACAGCTTGCTGTGGTTTAAACCCTGTCTGGTCATCCAGTGGTTTTTATGTTCTCTTGTGATCCATTTTTTGACTGCTTCTCGGGCCGCGCACCGCGACACCCCAAAGGCCGGTTCTGGACCAATGTATTGAGATGCTGACCCTGCTCTAGCTAGCTCATCAGCTTCTTCATTTCCATGTATGACTTCGTGTCCTGGCACCCACTTTAACATAACTCTGTTGTCTTTTGCCAAAATTTCCAGCTCACTATGATATTCCTAAACCAGCCTCGATGATACCTTTGAGCCCTTGAGGGCTTTTAGGGCTGCCTGGCTGTCAGAGTAAATGAGGATTTGCTTCCCTTTTTAAGCACTCCTGTTTATCTCATCTGCGCACTGTAAGATTGCATATATTTCTGCCTGGAATACTGTTGGGTATTTCCCAAGGGGAAGGATTAGTTCTTTCCTCGGTTGTAACCCATATATCCCAGCTCCAGTACCCTCACTAATTTTTGAACCGTTAGTGTACCAGATACTTGCACCCGAGAATGTTTCCGGTTTTTCTCTTTTACTTGTCATTCGATCCTCTATTGTGACTTCAAACGGTATGTATCCATTTCCAACTCAGGGCCCTTGATTTTTTTACCTATGTTTTTGTGTCCTGACAACGATTTTACTGTTGAGTGATTTAGTCGGTGTCCATTCTCGCCTCTGCCTGAATCACTATGTGCAGCGGAGGCAGATCCAGAATGCACTCCATTGCCGAAGTGGGGGTTGATTTCATGGCCCCAGTAATACACAAACAGGCGACCTTTTGTATTCCACTCAGCTTTGTCATGGTTGTTCTTTGCATTACCTTGGGCCACCAGACTAAGGCTGCGTAAGTGATGGCTGCTCTCACAACACTGGTGTATAACCAATGTACCATTTTCGGTGAGAGACCCCATGTTTTCTCACATAATCTTTTAACGGTCATAAGAGTTGTTTCCGATTTTCTGGTTATGTTTTCCACTTGCTTGTTTCAAATCAGCCTGGAGTCTAAAATCACCTCCAGATATTTTACTTCCTTGGAAAGTGGTATTGTGTTTCCTTGTAGGATGATGGGACCGAGATCCTCTATTCTCCTCCGTTTTGTGAAGGGGATTAGGACAGTCTTTTGGGGACTTATATTGAGTCCCTCCTGCCGTACCCATCTTTTTACAACCTTAAGAGCCCACTGCATTCTCTCTCATACTGTTGTATTAAATTTGCCTTGGGTTAGGATTACCAAGTCATCTGCATATCCCAGTAGAGTGACTTTCCCTGCACAAGGTTCGCAAAAGCCCATTCATTACTAGGTTTCAGAACAGTGGGGAGAGGACCCCCCGCAGACACCCTCCAGTCACCCGTGCCATCAGCGACTCTCCAAGCAGTTCTGTATAGATCACCCTGTTTTTTAACATATTTTCAATCCACCTGCAACAGGTCTCTTCCAGCTTGATGTTCCTTATTGCAGTGATAATTGATTGAAAAGACGTGTTGTCAAACGCCCCCTCTATGTCTAGAAATGCTCCTAGAAGCACTTCCCCATTTTCCAGAATGTTTCCACCTTGCTAACCAAGACATGGAGTGCTGTCTCTGTAGATCTCCCGGTTCGATAATTACGTGACCACTATTTTTTTTGACTTATTATTTCCCAACCCAAAAGATAAATCACAAAAAGCCATCAATCACACCCAAGCGCATTGCTATTTTGAGTGCACTGAAAAGTTGAATTATCAAATGTTGGACAAAAATCGAGCTATAAACGTGCTTTATTAATATATTTTTTTTTTAATTAGCTTGTTTATACAATTTTTTTTTAATTTTCAAGATGATTGAAAAGAAAACTTTATTTGAAAGACTGAAAACAGAGAAACTTTTTGATTTGTATTGTTAATGCTGCAAAATTCACCAACAGTGCTCAACTCTTGAATCTCTTCATTATTTTGGTATTTCTATCAACCCTTTAAATTCGAAGTAAGACTAAGATATAAAGGTTAATTAGCGTACCGAAACGAAGTTTACGGAAAAAGAGTGTCAGCATTTTTTTTACTTTATGTCCACTGTCTTGTTTTATCTTTGAAAAAATCTATTTAGATTGTTAATCTAAGTTGACCTAAATGTCATTACCATTAAAATGAACTCTAATATACAATATGCAAGAGTTGCCTTTATATAGATTTATAAAATATGTGAATTAGATTTTCTGCGAGAAATTTTTCGGAAACAAAAATAAAGTGTTGTGAGAGCATTTCACCATGGACTCCTGCAAATGGAACATTTTAGTAACGTGTGGGCATTTTCTTCACAATGTACTACCATCCTATATTAGTTAGTAGTTATACTGTAAACCTGTAAATAAATTTCACTGTAGCAAAAGCACTCTGGAAGTCTGATTGATTTTCTTAAGTTCTTGCATTTAGTCCTAAACAACTACATGTTACTTACCAATAACACAAACACAACTTCAAAATTGAGGAAAAGCTGCTATCTAGTTGGTCACCTCAGGCCTCTTGTGTTTGAGCGCTTACATTAGTGCATTACAGAGATTAATCGCATGAAGGTTTTTGTTAAATTAAAAAATAAATAAAAAAGAAAATATCTATAATAAGAAATTTAAGATTAACTTAATGGACAATTCCAAATTTCCTAAAATAATTGCTCTTATCGGCCATTATTATACTCCAGATCATTACACAAAACGGAATTTTGAAAATCTTACAATTAAATAGTTTTCTAAAGCTTAATCAAGAAGGAACATAAAAACATGAAAAATAGCTACCAAAAATATTTACACAGAATAGTACTAAAGTCGCTCTTTACCCAAGTAATACAAAACAGGATTTTTCCTTAACTTTCCCGAAGAAAAATGACAAATTAAAAATAAAACATTTTTCAACAAAACTGGTTATGCGCGAAAAACGTAACCTTCTCTAACAGTTTTCAAAATGTACCGCTTCTGATGAATTTCAAACCGTAACTAATATTATGACTTTTTAAAAAGCACCCCGAAATTTCTTCCCCAGGTTCGTCGCCATAATTCCCGTTATTACCTATCTTGCCGTAATTGCATTCCCGAATATTTCAATTTTTCGTTTACAGAGAGCATTAGCCGTCTTATGTTGGATGTTTAATTCCCAATTAGGCCTGAACATCTTAATTTAATAATGTTTTTAACAGAAAAATCAATAAAACTATTCTACGTCTTTCTATAATTAAAAGAAAACGATAATAACTTTGTTTCTTTTTGAATAAGAAAAACAGTCATTAAACGAATTCTTTGTATATGTAATCAAACGAATATATTACATTATAGTGATTTTAATTGACTATTCCTTTGTTTCCTAATAACGAGAAAATTGTTCACTTTAAAAACATTCTGTTGGCGTTTACCTATAGCATACCTTGGTACTTATCTCTTCAGTTTTAATTAAATAACCAGGGTAGGATTTATTTAAATATTTATCTAAGCTACAGGGCTTATGAACATCCATAAAATATTTAAGTTTATGGCCCCAAAAAAAAATAAATAAACGTAAAATAGTAATGAACTGGCTAAAATTAATAATTGATTTATTTTTTCGTTGCTGATTGTGGATAGTAATTTAATATACGGTTTCTCAGTTCCCATGGTTAAAATCTACATACAAAGTGATTATTTAATTCCTCCATTTATCGGAATATACTTATGTAAAACAATATTTTATAAAATGAATGGATTGTATATATTTTATCCGTTAATATACTATTATTATTTATATTAATTATTATTAATATTTGTTCCATTACAGGGTAACATTTTTATTCACCTCTATTAATTATGGTAATATAGATAAAATATTATAATACTCCAGCTGTTTCAAAATTCAAGGAAATCCAAAATTTATTTTATCTACTGATTTAAATAAATCATATTACAGTAAAGAGATTTAGTAAAAAAAAGTAATAAAAATATATAAGTGGATACCGTGATTTCTTTTCTACAGGAAGCAAAATCTCAATTATAATACCTTATCTTGTTGCCTCAGGAATAAATTTTGCTATATAAAAAACCTAGGGATTTGGAAAGAAAATATTGCTTTACGTCTCCCTTTCTTACCACAATAAGGAAATTAAATGGATAAGGAAGAACAGGTGCCAATTTTTGTTAAATTATAAAAATTTTTTAAAAAATTGTAATAAAATTAACGCCATAGTTTTTAAAATTGTAATAGAACTTTAGTTCTAAGACGTTTCTAATAGTACGCCGTTAATCAAATCTTTATACACTAGTGGACAAAAGTAAGGTAACAAAGTGAATTTGTTCCTTTAAATTAAAAAAGTATAAGTTTATGATCCCATACTAATTTTAATGAAATATTTCCTCACGGCCTTGGTAAAATTTTTTATTTTGGAAAACATTAAAGAAAATTTAGGAAAATAAATATTTATAATAATAAAAATTGATGAAAGCATGTGCAACAAAAATAAAGCAACAAAATCATTAGACACGTTCGAACATTACATTAGTAAAAATATTATATTAGTGGTCAATGTATTATTTTCCGGCTTTTTTATTACATTTTTCGTGATGTTAGAACTGTCATAGTCGAAGTGTTATTTTGGTTGTCAAGCCATCTGGAGTAGCTTTGACGTCGCAGGTTGAATATTGCTTTCTTAGAAAATACCCGTAGGATGAAGAATGTAGCAGAGTGAGGGATAGTGGACTCTTGGTTATTTTACACTATGTTCTGTTCTGGACTAGTTATTGGTTCCAGAAATGCATAAAAATCGGTCCGCTGTTGTTGGTTACATACCGTTGGCAGGTATATATTTTTTATTTTAGTCCCAGCTGTTATTTTCCAGGCATGAGCGAAATCCTGTCATTTTTTTTTGTTATGCATTTTATTTCAATTTTGTTTTTGGCTAAAAATCGTGCTTCTTCATAAAATGTCCGATCAAACGGCGTGAATGATCCCCACAAATGGGTTAATAAACCCTTGTTTCCGCTACAGATAGTCCAAATCCAACCGTACTAAACTCCTATAAAACCACAAACTACTAGGGAGTATCACAGGGCCAAACGATACATTTAATCCCTTTTTCAGGTGGAAAAAATGTCCAGAAAGACGGCTCACACGCTGTTACTTTTCCAACGGTCGCATAACACAAAAAATGTCAGAATTTCGCACATGCCTGAAAAATATCAGTTGAAGCTAATATTAACGATATATATCCGCAAATGGTTTGCAGCCAATCATACACAACAGCTGACCAATTTTTATGTGGTTCTTGAACAAAATATGGTGTAGAGTTCCCCTATCCCACACTCTGTTGCATTCCTCATCCCATGGGAATTCTCTAGAAAGCAATATTTAACCTGTGGCGTCAAAGCTACGCCAGATCGTTTGACAACCAAACTAACCCTTAGCTAATGACAGTTCTAGCGTCACGAAAAATGTCATAACCAATCCGGAAAATGATACACATTTCCTTTGGAAAAGAATAAACACTCACTTAGGAACTACACTATTCCAATTATAAATTAAAAGCAGGCCCCAGGAGAGTATGGAAAAAAAAGGTACTGACATTGCCCTTACTTACAAGGGTCCTCGATAATGCTGGCCACTAGCTGGGTAGGACGTAAGGAAGACAGTGGGTGGTGAAACACCATTTCTTTTCGAGGAGGGGAATTCTTGCATAAACACCAACATGAAGTGTGTAGGTAGTGCCGGATTCCTACCAGCTAAAACCCCCTTTGGACTGAAGGTCAACTTCGGTTGACTATAGTGAAGCTATAGAAGAAGAGCACAGTAAATGTCCCATTGGTTTCCAGGCCGAAGCCTTGTATACCTCTGGTAATCACTCTTTAGTGTTTTCGCCCTAGGTGCTGTTTAACCTATTGCATCGCACCGCCTTATATTTCGCATACAATGTAAGGTTGATCTCTTCGATATTCTTTCGGGCGTCGATCATTTATTACCTAGAATAAAAGTTGGCTTGGGCTTCTTGTGTTTCTTGGTGGTGTCCTTGAGATTTCTCCTCTGGATTCTGCATACCGGCCGATCTTGTTTCCTTCCCTAGTTCTTTCTTCACTCATCTTTATTCTCTTTTCTTTCTGCTTACTGCTCTCTTCTACCTGATATTTCGGATTTTTTCCTGATTTCTTCACCTAGAGTTGCTATCTAAGTCTTTTGTATTTTATTGCATCCACTTTCTGATCTTAATCCACTGCTTGTCTGATCAGTAGATTGTCATGTTCTTCTGCTTTTTGAAAGACTTTAATAGCCTCTACATATTTGTTCATTCCTGACAAACCTAAGAGCGTTTAAGGTCATTCTCATTCTTTCCTGAGTTTCGAGCCTTTTGATGTATGATTCAGCAGCGTAGCCTCATGCTGCTGAGCCGTAAGTCAGCATTGATTTCTGCATTGTTTTCATTATGGTCAATTTGTTCTTCAAACTCATTTTGCTTCTTCTGTTCAGCAAAGAGTAGAGTTGATTTCTTGCTAGCTTATACCTCTTTATTGCGGCAGTGATGTGTTTTCCCAACACAATCCTCTGTCTACTATTACTTCAAAATATCTGGCTTGATTCATCCATCTTTTTTCGCCATCAAAATTTATCATCTCACCCGATGGTCTCCTTCTCATCGTCAGAACGAGGGTTTGACTCTTTCCGGCATTTATTGCTATTTTTCCAGAAATGAACCAGTCATTGACTAGGTCCATTTCTTCTTGCAGATATCTACTGATCATCATCGGATGAGTAGATCTCGCCATAATTGCTGTATCATCTGCGAGCGGGGCCATGTTCGTATTCCCGGTCTTGGGAATGTCGTGAGTAAAAATATTATAGAGATGCGAAGAGAGCACGGACTCCTGTGGTACTCTGGCCACTGGTTTTTTCGGTTGTGACTAGCAAATTAATGGTCTGCTCGAGTTTAAACAGCCCGCCCGAACTCCTACTACACCGACGAATGACGACGTGGGGTGATTACACATACAGTACTGCGCTATCACTGTAGACGGACGCTCTGAAAACCATCGAAAAACCGCATTTCCCGGCATGATGCGGCAAACCTATTTACATACTGGACATATAGAGACTTTAAGCATACTTTTCCCGCAAGAATCAGATTTTTCGAATAATCGAATAAATAAACCCGGCGAACAAATTTGTGGTATATATTTATAAGCATATATATATATATATATATATATATATATATATATATATATATATATATATGTATATATATATATATATATATATATATATATATATATATATATATATATATGTATATATATATATATATATATATATATATATATATATATATATATATATATGTATATATATATATATATATATATATATATATATATATATATATATATATATATATATATATATACATATATTAGATAATGTTTTATGATTAAACCCTTGGGAATTGGGGTTTTGTTATTAAATATGACTCCACTTGTCAAATAAATGTTTCCAAAAGCTGTACGTGCTTCAAGCCACTTCAATATTGAATATATCCCTTTGTCGTTGTCTCTCCTTTTTTCCGATAGAATTGCCTGAACACTTTTAATCCGATCGGAACTTCAATGACAAATTGAGATTCATAATAATTTTTTAATGAATTAAGCTGTGTCTGGTTGACTCAAATGGATGCAATTTTGTAAAACAAAATTAGACTATGATAGGATGTTTTATATAAAACGTTGCGCCGCTTTTATGTAATTTGTTCGCTTCAATTGATTTAATAAGAAGGGTGAGTTTTATAGAACTTTTGTCTATTTTTAACTGATGTTATTTGAGGAATACTATACAAAGGAACGAATTTATGCGCTATTTACTAATATATACTTATTTAAAGAGATTTTTTAAATCAGTAAAACGATTGGTTTAAAAAATTTCATTTTGGCAAGAAATGTTTACCCCCTTATTTGTACTTTATAAGGGGACCGCCTCAGCACTATTTGTTTAAAAAAACAATGTAGACCTTTTTTAAAGTAACAAATAAAGGGGGTAAACATTAATTTTGTTACTGGATCCACAATATTAAAATATAACTCTTAAGGAAGAAAATAAGCTCTTAAATGACTTCAAACTCATTTTGCTTCTTCTGTTCAGCAAAGAGTAGAGTTGATTTCTTGCTAGCTTATACCTCTTTATTGCGGCAGTGATGTGTTTTCCCAACACAATCCTCTGTCTACTATTACTTCAAAATATCTGGCTTGATTCATCCATCTTTTTTCGCCATCAAAATTTATCATCTCACCCGATGGTCTCCTTCTCATCGTCAGAACGAGGGTTTGACTCTTTCCGGCATTTATTGCTATTTTTCCAGAAATGAACCAGTCATTTACTAGGTCCATTTCTTCTTGCAGATATCTACTGATCATCATCGGATGAGTAGATCTCGCCATAATTGCTGTATCATCTGCGAGCGGGGCCATGTTCGTATTCCCGGTCTTGGGAATGTCGTGAGTAAAAATATTATAGAGATGCGAAGAGAGCACGGACTCCTGTGGTACTCTGGCCACTGGTTTTTTCGGTTGTGACTAGCAAATTAATGGTCTGCTCGAGTTTAAACAGCCCGCCCGAACTCCTACTACACCGACGAATGACGACGTGGGGTGATTACACATACAGTACTGCGCTATCACTGTAGACGGACGCTCTGAAAACCATCGAAAAACCGCATTTCCCGGCATGATGCGGCAAACCTATTTACATACTGGACATATAGAGACTTTAAGCATACTTTTCCCGCAAGAATCAGATTTTTCGAATAATCGAATAAATAAACCCGGCGAACAAATTTGTGGTATATATTTATAAGCATATATATATATATATATATATATATATATATATATATATATATATATATGTATATATATATATATATATATATATATATATATATATATATATATATATATATATATGTATATATATATATATATATATATATATATATATATATATATATGTATATATATATATATATATATATATATATATATATATATATATATATATATATATATGTATATATATATATATATATATATATATATATATATATATATATATATATATATATATATACATATATTAGATAATGTTTTATGATTAAACCCTTGGGAATTGGGGTTTTGTTATTAAATATGACTCCACTTGTCAAATAAATGTTTCCAAAAGCTGTACGTGCTTCAAGCCACTTCAATATTGAATATATCCCTTTGTCGTTGTCTCTCCTTTTTTCCGATAGAATTGCCTGAACACTTTTAATCCGATCGGAACTTCAATGACAAATTGAGATTCATAATAATTTTTTAATGAATTAAGCTGTGTCTGGTTGACTCAAATGGATGCAATTTTGTAAAACAAAATTAGACTATGATAGGATGTTTTATATAAAACGTTGCGCCGCTTTTATGTAATTTGTTCGCTTCAATTGATTTAATAAGAAGGGTGAGTTTTATAGAACTTTTGTCTATTTTTAACTGATGTTATTTGAGGAATACTATACAAAGGAACGAATTTATGCGCTATTTACTAATATATACTTATTTAAAGAGATTTTTTAAATCAGTAAAACGATTGGTTTAAAAAATTTCATTTTGGCAAGAAATGTTTACCCCCTTATTTGTACTTTATAAGGGGACCGCCTCAGCACTATTTGTTTAAAAAAACAATGTAGACCTTTTTTAAAGTAACAAATAAAGGGGGTAAACATTAATTTTGTTACTGGATCCACAATATTAAAATATAACTCTTAAGGAAGAAAATAAGCTCTTAAATGACTTGAAATATTCATAAACAAATACGCGATGGCGTTCAACATTAAGCGCCTCAGGATAAACAAATTAACATATCTCAGTATCAAATGTACCAATCAAATTTTACAGAAGCTCATTCGATTCAGAATTAAGAAACCTTCAATTTAGAGCAATATTATTAAAGAAGTTATTTTTAAAATAATTGTAAACATTCTTTTCACTAAATTACTTCCAATATTATATTAGCTACTTCTTAACACTTTTACACCTAAATTACAAATATACTTTAATTAATATTTCTGAACTCGTTCAGTGCTCAAATATAACTAAGGAAACTATGCTTGTCCTATACCTATTTTTATGTCTATAAAACCTATTAGAACATACGAGAAATATGACTAACATAGATATAATATTTCTTACGTTACATTATAACAAAGATGATTCATCTCATCAAAATAATATTTGTATTCAACGGCGTATCCAAATATTCTTTTAGTTCTTCATAACACTGTCCCCTGCTAATTCTAATCGCCCCGATCAGCTTCGATATCTCCGTGATATGAATATGATCTGTGGTGATGTACTATTTTTAATTTAATCTTGGTATTTCGTTGGATTCTATAAACAACGTCATAGATTATTTTCAGAACAATATATGGTCCTTCCCATACTGGCATCAACTTAGGTGATTTGCCTTTTTTTCTCTGTGATTCCATAACCAAGCATTAACACCTTGCTAGATTGTTGCCGAGTTTGCCTTGATGTCATATGAAATGACTAATGCCTTCGGTACCTTGTATTTACCGGGTTTGTTGAAGTATTGAACTAATACGACGTTGCGTCAAGAATTCTCATCCAGTCTTCCGTAAATTATTTTTTCCGTGCTTCCCTTTATTATGGCTGTTTGTCCGGCAATGACTCTGTTGAGTACTACGTTTCTTTGATAGAATAAATTCTTCGGTGCCAAATTTTAAAATGTTAAGCTAGTTGTCTAAGGAAAATTCATGTTGATGAATCTGGTGCATTCCAATAATAAATTTATCTTCTATGTCGGCAACTAACACCAAATGGTTTAATTTTAGCCTTTCAGGTTAAAGCTCCACTTGTGTTTTTCCAATCACATCAGTTGCTTCTCCAATTAGAGTCCTTAACGTTACTTATCCGGATAATGGTAGGATTTTAAATTTACCACCAAGGCTTCACTTTACTAGAAATACTGCAGCACCAGTGTCAACAGGCATATACACTAACTAATTCTTTAAGATGAAGAAATGGCGCCAGATCATTGTCTTCAAATTGATTTTTTTTCATCAGAGCTTAACTCCACTCTGAATCCATGTCAAAAATAACTCTTCGAATAGGAAACTCTTCTCTTTCGTCTATTTTACTGCAGTGCTTGTATTCTTCCTTATATAGTCTTCTTGACAAGGCATCTGCGTTATCATGTAGCCTACCTGGTCTATATTTGATGTTAAAATTGTACTGGTGCAGTTTTCCTGGTTGCCTTCTGTGGGATCTCTGGATGGCGAACTAGACCTTAGTTGCATCTGACACCCCATCTTATGTGTGCAGTTGTAGCACTGGATTTGGCTCCTTAATTATACCCGACAGTCCCTTCTTATGTATCCAATTCGTCCACATTTGAAGCACTTGATCTAGTTTCCGCTACAACGTGAAGTATCACTTATATGACGTTTGATTTTAGAATTTTACTATTGTAATTTTTTCTAGTTCTCTTTCGTGAGATCTCTGGATGTTGAACGAGACCTTGATCGCACCGACATTCTCTTCTCATGTGCCCAGTTCATTCACATATGTTTCTTCTATAACGTGACTAGCTATTTAAGGATTTAAGATAACATTAGCTCCGCTCTTTGGTTGATAAATCCTTGTTTTGCTCTATGGCAACACCTCTTATTTTAGCTTTTATGCATTATAGGTTGCTTCTATTTCCAAAACCCTGACCAACGCTTTGCTACAATAACTCAAATTGCTTCTCTTCCTACATTTCTCTGATGTGTTGATTTAAGTTGTGACTGATATAACTGCACCGATGTTGATCTCCAAATGTTCTTTTCAGTGCAACACTAAGAATTTCATGGTCTCTTTGTTAAGTTACAGAAATGATTTGTAATAACTCCATTGCTGATTCACGAAGTGCAATTGCTCAGGCAGTAGCCATTTCTTGAAAGTTCCAGTTCATTGCAGTAGCGGTAGCTTCAAATTGTCGTTTGTATATTATTCAAGATTCTGTCCGGTGATTATTACTTTATTATAGGGACCATGCTTCTTTATTTAATTTATTTCTCTCTGAAGGTCCTTCATTTTAAATTCTACTTCTTAGCGTACTTTTAATTGTATCACAATTTCTTTCATTTCTTGTCGCACTTCTTCTACGTCTTATCACACTTTGCCTATCTCCTACTCAAACTTTTGCGTTTGTTCTAGTATAGCTTGATCGACTTTTTGCTGTCCTTGTACCATGACCTCTTGTATTCATTTACAAAGTTTATCTGCATCTTTAACTTGAAGTTTTTCTTCTTTTTGGAGGCGTCCTTTATCTTTTTCATGGCGTGTTTCTTCTGTTTGATGGCATTCTTCTTCTTTTGACGACGTTCTTCTTCTTTTTTTTTCTTTTTAACGGCATGATTCTTCTTCCTGTTTTTTTTTTGGCGACGTGCTTCTTCTTTAATGACAAGTCTGATGGTGAAGTCAATTTTTCGTTACCTCTTTTAGTTTCCAAATAGAATGTTCTAGACTTTTATCGAAAATTCGGTTCTGGGCTTTTTTATTTAGGACAAATTCGGTAGTGAAGTCAGTTTTTCTCTTCTAATTTTCAAATAAAATTGTCTAGAAGTTTGTCGAAACTTAATCTTGTCTTCTTGCTTGGTAACAAATCCTAACTCTAATTTCCAATAGAATTTTCTGAAACCTCGATGATACTCCTGCTACACTCTTCCTCTATTTGAAAGCAGAGGATAGTTAATAATAGATTAAAAGATACTAAAAACAAAGTGGTCCTGTAGGAAAAAGCAGTTTAGTGCAGTGAGCAAACCACCGGCTGCTCAGGAGAGGAGGTTCGAATTAAGGGCGTCAGCAGCTCTAAACCAGCTGAGCTGCAAGCTGCCTAAGGTGGTCGCGGTACCTTTCCTGCAGTCTCTACTTACGTAGGGCATCAGAATTTGCTAAACAAAAGGAAAATAAATAAATAAAAAAAAGAATCAACATTCAACACTCAACATTTATTGTCAAATCTAAAACTTTATAGCACATACAATAACAAGTAAGATGCTAGGC
Source organism: Diaprepes abbreviatus (assembly GCA_034092305.1). Classification (NCBI taxonomy): domain Eukaryota; kingdom Metazoa; phylum Arthropoda; class Insecta; order Coleoptera; family Curculionidae; genus Diaprepes; species Diaprepes abbreviatus. Next base: position 4,349,106 of record JASJET010000156.1, read on the forward strand.
AAATAATGGATAGTCGGTTATACAATTTACTCTAAATACTATCACCGGTGTAAATGTGATTACGTTTACTCAAGATACAGATTAACCTCTTTAAATTAATAGATAATTAGCAATTATGTAAATACATAAGTAATCAAGGTGAATCATTAATATAGCCAAGTAAATTAAAATTAAATGAATGGTCGGCTTATCTGTGTTCCTTGTGTGATTCTTCTCGGTTCCTGAGCTATCGTGACTACAGGTTGCAGCTAGTGATGGTGGGAAGTAAGTTGATTTCCGCACGGGAAAATAAGTACCAAGGAACAAGAAGACCAAAAAAAAAGGAAAAACAGTAGAAAAGAAAGAAGTAGAAGAAGAAGAAGAAGTAGTAGTAGTAACCTGAAAAAAAACTAAGAAAACTGGGTTAAATTTAAAATTACGAGCCAGGCTGCATTAATATCAAAATCCACAAAACAAAATAACAATGACGAAGTTATAAATTCTAAACACTCAGTATATCATGCAATAATTATAGAGTCGCTGCCCTGCTTGTAACATTATGAATGTAACATTAAATTAATAGAAAGAAAATACAATATTACATCCCAGTCAAGTTATAAATCATGTCAAGATAAGCCAACGAACTTAACTCATATAAAATTAATCATTAATTACAAAATCTGATCAATAAAATTACAATAAATTGAAATAATTGGTCAAAAATACGGTAATTAGCTCCAAAATTCAGTCTACCCATAAAAATTAGTAAATTTAGTTAAACAAAATAACAATATATTCATAATAATACACAATTCAAGCCTCCTATCAAAAATCACTTAATAAATTATAAATCAATTTATACCATTAAATTTTACAGATTACGAGAACAAACAGGCTTCAAGTAAAATTTGACAAATATATCACAAAAATCACATTTCCATAATTAAAATTATCTCGGTTACACTGTGCTATTTTTAGTCCCATACTGTAGCATCATCCAAGAAGAGAAAAATTTCAAATCTATAAATTAACCCATATAAATTTAAAAAAACAATAAGTAGCAATGATAAAAACGTAGTCAAGATGAATATAACTGAATTAAATAAATAAGCAGTTAGCTGCAAAGCAATTATTATATAAAAAAAAATAATGAGTTTCCTTAAGGTTTACAGATGGCCGGTAAACTTAAGCGTTCTGGTCAAATGAAAGCCTCGATAAGGTTCTTGATGACCTTCAAGGTACAAGGGGGCAAATAAGTTTATGAAATAATAGGGAAAGCAAAAAAAGTCTGCTCCACGTGTGTACTTACTTGTGGATAAATCCTTCCAAGAAGAACTTGTTCATTAACACAATAAAGGCAAAAGATAAGGCAAGCAAACAAAATAATAAAAATTAACGATCAAAGGGCAACTTTGGTCGAATATCCCAAAATATTAGACTAAAAATCTCGGACACTCGTTGTTTCCACCGTTCGGCTGTTTAAGATCAAAATGGACGTGGAAAACGACTATTTTTTCAAAAGTAAAATATTCACTTCCAAAAAAATACAGGAAAAAACACGACAGAAAAATCACCCATGATGAAGTTGACCAGTCTGACAGCAATTGTACGTAGTACAATATTCAAGTACGATTGAAACCGTCAAAGTAACTTTCCAAACCAACAAGAAAATAAATAAAATGAAGCTGTCGGCATATCTCCCAAAACGAATGTGAGCTCTAGATGAACAGAACACAATTAACATCATCCTATTGCAGATCAAAGTTAGAATAATTATTATACTACTACATTTCGGTACAATTAAATAAAATTCCGTACATTAACTACATTAACCCATAAAGCAACAAACCCTAATCGATAAAACCGACCTCTATACTTTAGGCGATTTCGAGCAAAGCATAAGCTACCTGCCCAAATTTCTTCCCGCAAGTACGGAACATACAGAACAGAATCTGCTCACAGCGTCACTATGACCCAGGAGAATACTCTTGAGGCGGTGTAGAATTTCCAAACGATGCAAAAAGAAGAGAATGACTCTATAACTTAATAAAAAAAGAATGTAAATAAATTTGCCAAATTAATTAAAATAATTCCCAGCAAGATGTTAAACCGAAATCTAGGGAAAAAAAGGAGGGCACGGTAAATAGACTTCTATAAAGGAAATAGCCAGGTACGAAGTAATAGAATATTAATGTAATTAAAACTGTATTTGTAGTGTAAGAAAGTAGGATACAAATCAGAGCTGTAAAAGAAATCAAAAAGGAAAATTAGGCTAACAGGGTTCAAAATATAGTAAAGCTGAAAGTACCAAAAATGGGTTATTTTTATACAAGGGATTAATGAGAAATTCTAAAGGAAAATGTCACTGTGATTGCCCTTACCGTGAATATTTGCATAAACAAGGTAAAATTAACAGAACTAGTTATAATGAGCCTAAACGGAATTTTGAACTGTAACACTCCTTACTTCTAGCATCAATTGTTACGATTCCCTAGCTAAACTACGCTTATCCCTTCCCTATTTATATACCTATAGAAACTACGAGAATATAAGAGGATAAAAGGTTAGAAATAACAAGAAATATGACCAATCAAGGATGAATTGTCGTTACATTATAATAAAGATGATTCATCGCACAAAATAATAATTTTATACAAGGGCGTATCAAAAGGTTATCCTAGTCCTTCGTAACGATATGAAGATTTTGAAGTCTAATTTTACTAATATCTCATACCTAAACTATAAGTGACTTTTATCTGAAAATTGAATGCAAATACAACCATGACCTGTTCGAAAATTTGAAATTAACAAATCGTAATGAAGTTGAAAGAATCAAAGGGTACTAATATTAGCGAACCATTCGATGTAAGAATATAATATAGGTACTTCTATTGCGTTTCATAAATATCTTACAGCCATGGTGTAGATTTTAAGTTAAGTGTATTGTTATAGCTATATAAGTTGAACTTTTGTAATTCATTTTACTTTATAACTACTTTCTTGAATGGAATATTATTGGAGTTACACTGTAGTATGAAAATAAATAGTTATATCATATCTCTCATAAATATAAAGGTAAAGCTTTGCTTGATTACATTAATACATATTAAATTTCATATATCTGGTTAGTGTTCTAATTCATTTTGAAATGGTTTAGTTTTAGTGAACGTTATTCAGAAACATTAATTAATATAAGTTACATTGATTGTTTTAGTTTGATTGTTTTGATGGAAAGGCGTAAATGTTTGTAATTAATTAGGTTAGCCGGCCGGTTTTGTATAGGTAGATTTATTTAAAAATAAACTGTAAGTCTACAGGGTGGTTCGAAAGTGTAATAATTTGTTACATAGGGGCTGATTATGAATATAATAAATTCAAATCAGATTAACAATGTAAACAACTAGTCAATATAAAAAAAAATCACAAAGTCTGTTGAAAACATGTAAATCGCGGGCTTTATATCACGTGCGAATTTTAAAAATGTCAATTTGACGAGGGCTTGTTTTTTCTTACGATCGCCCCCCCCCCCTCTAAGAGTTTTCAGTTTTGGAAAATACACCAGATTTTTTATCTTATATTAAGAATATGTATGCTGTTGGTATCTCTCCCTCCCCCTCCGTCGACAACCTGTTTTTTCTTGCGCTCGCCCACTCTAAGTGCTTTGAGTTCCAGAAAATATACCCGACTTTTTCTCTTATACTAGGAATATGAATGCTGCTGGCATCTACCCCCCCCCTCCCCCGTCGACAACTTGTTTTTTCGTGCAATCGCCCCCTCGAAGAGCTTTGAGTTCAGGACAATAGACCCGATTTATCCTGTTATACTAGGAATATGTATGCTGCTGGTATCTCCGCCCTTCGACAACTTGTTTTTTCTTGCGATTGTCCCCTCCCCAACAGCTTCGAAGTCAGAAAAATAGACCCAACCCTGTGTTTTACATTACAAATGGGAATGTTGCTGGTGTCTCTCTTTTGTAATATCACCGATACCCCCAAGAGAGACGCTGAATCCGCCCTTGCCGAGAACTCTATTCAAATTTACCAATATTTCAACGACTTCCTTCGGTTACATTTACGCCGACGGATAATATATTCTTTGGAGGGATTTTGATAACCTTTCCTTCACCAGTACGATGAAAAACTATCTTTTTTAAATCAGGTGTTTTAAAATAACTCACGCACTGTCAGTGATAGTTTGATAAGCTCTTCTAAACAAACTCTTTCCCCGGATACTAGGCGTTGTCACCGCCACCTAGAAAAGTCCGTAAATTCAGGTAGTTTTTGTCGGCTTTATCAACTGATGCTTTAAAAGTAGATAAAAAAAAATAGTTTTCGAACACTATTCCAAAAGCTATTAATAGCATTTGATAGGAGGAAGAATGTCGCAAGGTTTTCTACTTATTTTAAAGTTTTCTAACATATTTGATGCAATCAAAAAATTAGAACAGGTTGGGAAGTTTTAATACCTAGGAGTACATATAACAAGTAACAGGGCAGTAACAGAAGAAGTACGCACACAGGCCAACAAAGCGGCCATGATATCAGGCCAACTAAGAGACATAATCTGGAAAAATAAACATATGACGGTTGAGAGCAAAGCAAGAATTTACAAGGTCTGTGTAAGACCGATACTGACCTACGGCGCAGAAACAAGAAATAAAACCACAAAGACAAAACAAATTATGAGAACCACAGAAATGAAAACGTTGAGAATGATCACGGGAACAAGTTTATGAGATAGAATAAGAAATGCAAAAATACGCGAGGACAGCGGAGTGGGGGATGTTGTGAAGTGGGTTCGAAATCGTCGTAGGCAGTGGAGAGATCACGTGGAACGAATGGACGATGACAGACTAGCAAAAACCGTGACGAGAGAGAAACCAAACATCAAACGGCCGCCTGGACGGCCCCCCAAAAGATGGAGAGACAGCTGGATTTCGACCTCAAACGAGGATCGATGAGGCATTGTGTAGATAACAGAACTTGGTTCTACCTAGAAGAAGAAGAAGAAGAAGAAGAAGAAGAAGAAGAAGAAGAAGAAGAAGAAATTAGAATTGTGCAGTGTGCTCATTCCAAATAAATCAGTAGTATCGAAATTATCGAAAAGCCATTTTAGGAATATTATAAAATTCTTGTTGCTATGGTTTTAAAATTTGAACTTCTTAATAAAACGAATTTGCAAAATACTTAAATAAATTAACATGGTAGATATATGAATCTAATGTTAGAAAAGAAAACGTTTGAACATTTTAATTAATAAATATTAAAACATTATTTAAAAAAGACTAGTGGGCTCTTAGGAGGTCATTTCAGATACATATTTCGCCACTTCTTTAAGTAAAACTATATAAGAGCTGAATATGTTATATTTGTGTATGTTGCAATGAAATCTTCAATCGAAGTACAAACCCAGAAATTTCCCTGCATTATTATCCTTTTTTGAATCACAAACTTCGTTCCATCATATCTTTTTCGTCTTAGCGGTTGCACAAGTTTAACAAATTGCGACAAAACATAATTTGTGCTATTCTACCATCGTGAAGATGATGGCCTGTCTGTCAACCATATGGAGAAGAAAGCCAAAACTCACCTTCCCCGTGTGATTTACGGGGTATATGTTTCGTCTCTTACTACCGAACGAAGTATGCAACACAGCTTCGCCGCAAATATACAACTATAAACAACTTCGTATGTGAATGAAGTAAAATGCGAATAGTAAATGCAGACTTCGTTCCATCATATCCTTTCTGTGTTAGAGGTTACAGAAGTCAGAAACAAATTGTCTGAAAACACAATTTATCCTATTCCACCACAATGGAGATGATGGCATACCAGAACACGTGAACCACCATATAACAGGGTCTCCGGAAAAATGTGGGAAATCTCCGGGGTATGAAAAAAACACGTGAATGGGATATTACAAGTTTATATACACTTTTTAGGCCTCCTCTTCGAAGATATGGGCTCCCAAAGAGCTGCAATGGAATTAAGTTTTTTTACACATAATTATTGAACAGGTATATTTCATTTTTTTAAATAGTATGTATACTAGATAAGAACCTTCAAATGACTATCCAAGAAAGTGTTCTGAATCACTCACAGCTGCAGGGACAGACTAGCTAGGACATTCACGACCCCATTTTCTTTGCGCCCTGTATAATAAGAACTTTGAACAACATTTTTTACATACCTTTAGCTACTGACTAAAAATTAAGTACTCTTCATTCAGTTCGCTAATCCTAACCGTTTTCGAAAAAACTTCATTTCATTTACATCATATAAATGGTGTTTTTTATAGAGGTGTAGAACTTTAAGTTGGCAACACTTTTTTAACTGGCGGCCATTTTGCCAGCTGTCAAGTGATTTATATTTAGTTTGGTTTGGCATTTCAACATGAATAGACTGACGCCTGAACGACGCTTCCAAATTGTGCAAATTTATTTTGAAAATCATGGTTCTGTTCGAAATACGTATCGCGCACTAAGTCCATTTTACGGTCAACATAATCGTCCATCAGAGCAATTAATTCGATTAACTATGGAACGTTTTCGCTCTAAATGATAATACGCATCCACAGAGACGTCCTAACAGGAATTGGATATGTGTCCATTCACTTTATGGAAGATTTTGCGGAAAGATCTTGGTTTGCGTGCTTACAAAATCCAACTCGTGCAAGGATTGAAGCCACACGATCACCTAGCAAGGCGTAGATTCGGTTAATGGGCCCAAAACAAGATTGCCGTTGGCCGAATTTTGTTTAGCGATGAAGCTCACTTTTGTTTGAATGGATACGTCAATAAACAAAACGGCCGTATTTGGAGTGATGATAATCCTCAAGTGTATGTTGAGACACCGTTACATCCAGAAAAACTGACTGTTTGGTGTGCTTTATGGGCTGGTGGAATCATTGGTCCGTACTTCTTTAAAAACGATGCTGGTCAGAACGTTACAGTCAATGGTGACCGCTATAGAGCCACGATTACTGACTTTTTCGTTCATCGATTGAACAACCATGATGTGCAGGAGCTGTGGTTTCAACAAGATGGCGCAACATGTCACACAGCTCTACCACAATTGATTGATTGAAGGAAACGTTTGGTAACCGCATAGTTTCACGTTTCGGACCCGTGAATTGGCCTCTAAGATCGTGCGACTTAACGCCGCTAGACTATTTTCTGTGGGGATATGTGAAGTCGCTAGTCTACGCCGATAAGCCCGAAACGATTGATCACTTGGAGGACAACATTCGCCGCGTTATTGTCGATATACGGCTACAAATGTAGGAAAAAGTCATCGAAAATTGGACCTCCAGATTAGACTACGTCCGAGTCAGCCGTGGCGGTCATATGCCAGAAGTCATATTTAAATTATAATGCCAGAAGGTTATTTTTCGAATAAAGTAAATTTCATGTCAATTTAAAAAATTCATGTTCGTTTTATTCCATTTAAAAGTTCTATATCTCTATAAAAAACACCCTTTATTTGGCGTGTTTCAATAAAAGATACTATCAAATATCCAACTTTCAAACTTATGATAAAAAAAATCGTTTCAAAATTAGAGTTTACCTCATTAGTTAAAAACGTCTAATTTTGTAAGTTGCAGTTCGATCTGGGTTCGCAAAATATGTGCATTTTATTTTATCGGTAAAAAAAAATAAATTATTGTTTTTGTAAACAACTTTCACACCGCTGACACATTGATTCTCTACTTGGATATTAATTTACTGATTTTCGGATTTCGTGGTGAAATTAATTGTGAAATAATTCGAAATATCGAATACACGTTTATTGAGTATGCAGATATGCATCTGATGTATGATTTTGCATCTTTCAATGCTTTGGAAGCCCGGTTATATGACGACAGCTATCTTGACCATACTCTTCCAGACCAGAAAACATTTCAACGAGTTGACTAATGTCTGAAGGAAAATGGTAAGTAATTCCATTTAATAAGGTAATATTATTAAATTTCTTCATAATTTTGGGAAATTTTGGGACAAAAAGTGCTGATGCTAGTTGGGGAAGAACAATACGTACGCCGCAATTAGAGGAAAATATTTGAAATGCTGTAGCTAACGCCTTTTAACGAGCATTCCAAAATTATCAGCGCAGTGCGACACGTCGAAAATAATAGTACATGAAGTTCTTCAAGAATAGCTGTTATATCCATATCATTTACAAAAAGTGCATTCTTGAAGATTTTCTCCGTAGGATTCAATTTACAAACTGGCGATTGGATCAGCAATGAAATAATGTAAACTTCATAAACATTATTCTCTTTACAGACAATGCAGGATTTACCAAAAATGGTATCATAAATTTACACAACTTACATATATGTGCTGATGAAAATCCTCATGCAACCATTGTTTCGCATCATCAACATCAATTCCAATCAATTAATGTCCGGGTAGGGATCATCGGCAATTTTTTGATCGGGTCATTCGTATTGCCAATACTACCGAATGGAGAACTTTATTTGAAGTTCCTCCCAAACGCTTTTCACGATTTAGTAGAGCAATTACCACTTGAAATCCGCCGAAACATGTACTACATGCACGATGGGGTACCACCTCATTTCAGCGATATTGTGCGGGAGCATCTGAATAACGTCTATTCAAACCGTTTGACAGGTAGAAGAGGGCCTATTTCTTGGCCTTCTCGATTTCTCGATCTAACGCTGTTGGATTTGTACCTGTGATGACATCTCAAAACCTTGGTGTATTCAACTCCGGTCGATAGTAGGGATTAACTTTAACTGCGAATCACGTTTCTTTGTGATCAAGTAAGAAACAATGCTGAGTTAATGTGGTGGATACAGCAGTCCTCAATTCATCGTGCCCGCGAATATATCAGACTTCACAAAGCCCCTATTGAATCTTCTTCCGAAGTTTTAACTAAGTAGTTAGATTAATTTTTATTAAAACTATGGTAATAGGTGAAAATTCCTCTTTTTCATGTTCTACTGGACAGAAGTTAGGGGATTAACAGTGTAAATTAAATTACTTTTTTTTTCAAAAACGGTCAGAATTAGAGACATGAATAAAGAGTACTTAATTTTTAGTCAACAGTTAAAGGTATGTAAAAAACGTTGTCCAAAGTTCTTATCATACAAGGCGTTAAAAAAATGAGATCATGAGTGTCACAGCTAGTCCGTCCATGTAGCTATGACTAATTCACAACACTTTCTTGGATAGTAATTTGAAGGATCTTACCTGGTATACATTATATTAAAAAAACATTGCAATCATTGCAGCTCTTTGGGTTCCCATATCTCCGAAGAGGAGACTTATAAGAAAAAAGATTTTAGTATTCTTTTCACCTGTTTTTTTTTTCATGTCCAGGAGATTTCCTACATTTTCTCGGACATATATATATATATATATATATATATATATATATATATATATATATATATATATATATCATTTTTTACGGAGACTAGCAGGTTAAAAGCTTAGGAACAGTTAAAGAGAGATTTGTAAAGGACAGGCAGACCTTAAGAAGGTTGAAGATCACTGTGTGTAGGGTGACTTCTGCCAAATATAGATTATTCAATATATTTGGTTGTGACTTTAGACCGAAGACCCTTGTTCAAAAAACACTGTTACTAAACTCAAAATTAAGTATAAGTGCGAAATAATATAGTCCCATATCTTACAGGAGCCACACAGAGAGGCAATCGTAGTATCCAGAGTTTAGGGCTCTCTGTATATGTTAAGCCAGCTGACATAGTAATTAATGAAACAACGCCTATTAATTCGGGTTGCCTAAAACCAATTCCTTCTGAAAAGTCCAGTATTGAACCTCTAAATGTTTTAATGGAAAATGAAAGAAGAGAAAGGGAAAACAGGAGACCAAGACTCAAATCTAGATGTATTGTCATAGAGAAAGTTTGGTCGGGAAACTGCAGAACAAGGACGCATAGAGCTATGTAACCTAAAAGTCGAACATTTCTGAATAGTGACAACTAAATGACTACTGAATGATTTAGATTCCTCTTTAATGCACCACAAGCTACTGGAAATACATTGTTTTACTATTGTACGCGAAAAGTAATTCAGTAAAATAATATTATATCCGCTAAAGAATTCTAGTATTCCAGCTTTTTGAGAAGTATCAGAAAACTTATTTTAAATCAATAAAAGTTACTAAGGTACCCCTCGTTGTAGATAAACTTATTTAATGATTTTCACCAGCGTATATAATTTTAATTTCATCTATTACCAAAAATCTGAAAGCCAAAATTCTTTTCATTTGTGACAATGTGAGAAAACAAATCCGTATTGCCAATAATAGAGTTACCTATTTTCTTGCAAGTGTATTAAATACTGGAGATTTTCCTATTTTTCGAGGATAAACCGATAAATCTTGGATTTTATTTTCAAGCATATAGCATGTAAATTTTAGAAAATTGAATAACACTTTTAGTGAGATAATCGGTTTATTTTAGAAACTCCGTCTCCTAGGCATAAACTCTTACTACTAGTTGTTGAAAGCTTAGTTGAAAGAAAAACGAATACTTCCAACTTTTCGTTGGAAATAAAATTTTGTTCTGCTAGGGAAAATATTTTGTTTTATTAGCTAGTCATGTTTTAACTGGAAAAAGAGCCCCTTAGTATTAAAAAAAAGATGTACTATTTTTTCTAGGTTAAGATTAATTGAAGAAAATTCAGTAATAAAAGTAAGCATCAAAATCTTCTCATCACATCTTGTAAAATTAACTTTTATCTATAAGCCTGTCAATGTCAATAATTAATACTTGGCAGAGCTTCTTGAGAAGTTACACAAAGTTCGACAAACATGAAATACATATTTATAATTAAACCACCGCAAGAAACAATAAATTCAATACCCATATTTCTTCTAGTAATTATAACTAAATAAAATATTTTAATTAAAATTAAAACGTCATCAAATGTAGTAGAAAATTGTTTAATATGAATTAGACAATAGTCATAAAAGTTTATAGATAAAAAAATCAAGAGATTGTGAGGCTGGTGTAGTTTTCACTTAGTCAACATCAAGTCACAGTTTTGGCAGCATCAGATACAAATCGCCACACTCATTGGTGGTTTTCATCAAAATTAATTTGAGGATCTGGTGAATTAGTTCTAACACCATTTAAATTCATTACTTTTTATTAATAAATAATATTATCTTTGGAAATTTCGAACTAATAATATGGTGAATGCATTCAAAAATTTCATACAGGGTGTCCGGAAAAATGTGGGAAATCTTCTGGATGTGAAAAAACACCTGAAAAGAATACTACAAGTTCATATAATTTTTTTCTTTTTAGGCCTCTTCTTCGGAGATATGAGCTCCCAAAGAGCTGCATGGAATCACATTTTCTTCACATAATTATTGAACTACCAGGTGAATTAATTTTTTTTTATAATATCATGTATAGCAGGTAAGACTCTTTAAATTGTTATCCAACAAAGTATTGTGAATTACTGACAGCTGCTAGAACGGACTAGCTGTGACACTCATGACCCCATTTTTTATGCTCTGTATGATAAGAACTTTGGGAAACGTTTTTTACAGATCTTCAATTATTGACTTAAAATTAAGTACTCTTCATTCATGTCGCTAATCCTGACCATTTTCGAAAAAGCGTAATTTTATTTACATCATAAAAAGGGTGTTTTTTATAGAGTTATAGAACTTTTAAAAGAAATAAAACAAAGATGAATTTTTTAAATTGACAAGAAATTTACTTTATTCGAAAGATAACCTTCTGGCATTATAATTTAAATATGACGTCTAGCATATGACCGCCACGGCTGACTCGGACGTAGTCAAATCTGGAGGTCCAATTTTCGATGACTTTTTGAACATTTGTGGCCGTATATCGGCAATAACGCGGCGAATGTTGTCCTCCAAGTTATTAATCGTTTCGAGCTTATCGGCGTAGAATAACGACTTCACATATCCCCACAGAAAATAGTCTAGCGGCGTTAAGTCGCACGATCTTGGAGGCCAATTCACGGGTCCGAAACGTGAAACTATGCGGTTACCAAACATTTCCTTCAATAAATCAATTGTGGCACGAGGTGTGTGACATGTTGCGCCGTCTTGTTTAAACCACAGCTTCTGCACATCACGGTTGTTCAATTGATGAACGAAAAAGTCAGTAATCATGGCTCTATAGCGGTCACCATTGACTGTAACTTTCTAACCAGCATCGTTTTTAAAGAAGTACGGACCAATGATTCCACCAGCCCATAAAGCACACCAAACAGTCAGTTTTTCTGGATGTAATGGTGTCTCAACATTCACTTGAGGATTATCATCACTCCAAATACGGCAGTTTTGTTTATTGACGTATCCATTCAAACAAAAGTAAGCTTCATCGCTAAACAAAATTCGCTTATGAAAATCGGCATCAACGGCAATCTTGTTTTGGGCCCATTCACCGAATCTATGCCTTGCTAGGTGATCGTGTGGCTTCAATTCTTGCACGAGTTGGATTCGGTAAGCACCCAAACCAAGATCTTTCCGCAAAATCTTCGATAAAGTGAATGGACACATATCCAATTCCTGTGCACGATGGCGGATAGACTGATTCGGGTCTTCCTCTACGCTACGCTCTACAGCAGCAATGACTTCTTCTGTACGCACTGTACGACGTCTCTGTGGATGCGTATTATCATTTAAAGTAAACGTGTTGCGAAAACGTTCCATAGTTAATCGAATTAATTGCTCTGATGGACGATTATGTTGACCGTAAAATGGACGTAGTGCGCGATACGTATTTCGAACAGAACCATGATTTTCAAAATAAATCTGCACAATTTGGAAGCGTTGTTGAGGCGTCAGTCTATTCATGTTGAAATGCCAAACCAAACTAAACATAAATCACTTGACAGCTGATAAAATGTGTTGCCAACTTAAAGTTCTGTACCTCTATAAAAAAGCACCCTTTATTTGGTGTATTTCGATAAAAGATATACCTTTGTTCCTATCAAATTTTCAACTTTTAACCTTATGATAAAAAAAATCGATCCAAAATTAGAGCTTACCTCTTCAGTAAAAACGTTTAATTATGTGAATTACAGTTCGACCTAAGTTAGCAAAAAATGTGCGCTTTATTTTATCGGCACTAAAAACAAAGTATTGTTGTTGCAAACGTTACTACATACGAAGGAATAAATATCCTGCATTTTAGAACTTGTCAGTTTTCATATTGTTGACACATTGATTCTTTACTTGCATATTAATTTTTGGATTTCATAATGAAATTAATTATAAAATAAATCGAAATATCGAATACACGTTTATTAAGTATGCAGTTAGGCATCTGATGTATGGTCTTGCATCTTGCAATGCTTTGGAAGCCAGGAGGTTATATCACGACAAATATCCTAATCGTACTCTTCCAGATCAGAAAATATTTCAATGAGTTGACCAACATCTAAGGGAGAATGCTAGGCGATCCCATTTAGTAACTTAATATTATTAAATTTTTTCCTTATTTAAGGAAATTTTGGGAAAAAAGGTACTGATACTGGTCGGGGAAGAACATTACGTACGCCGCAATTGGAGAAAAATATTTTAAATGCTGTAGATGACACTTCTTCAACGAGCATTCGAAAATTGTCAGCGCAGTTTTATACGTCGAAAGCAATAGTATATGAAGTTTTTAAAGAAAAGCTGCGACATACATATCATTTGAAAAACCTGCATGAACTGATTCCTAAATATTTTCCCCGTAGAATGCAGTTTGCAAACTGGCTATTGGCTCAGCAACGAAATCGTGTAAACTTCATTAGCATTATTCCCTTCACGAATGAAGCAGGTTTTACCAAAAATTATATGATAAATTTACACAACTCACATGTATGGGCTAAAAATCCTCATGCAACCATTGTTTCGCATCGTCAACCAATCAATTAGTATGTGGTCAGGAATCACTGGCAATTTTTTGATTGGGCCATTCGTATTGCCGGCACGACTGAGTGGAAAACTTTATTTGGAGTTCTTCCAGAAAGCTTTTCAGGATTTGGTAGTAGCACTTACCACTTGAAACCTGCCGAAATATGTATTACATGCACGATGAGGCACCACCTCCTTTCAGTGTTGCTGTGCGTGAGCACCTGACCAAACCGTTGGATAGGTAGAGGAGGATCTATTGCCTAACCTCCTCGATCTCCCTATCTAATGCCGTTGGATATTTACCTGTGATGATACTTCGAAATAAGAACCACCATAATGAGGAAAGAGAAACTTAGACCAGAAATAACTGAAAAGCTTAACATAGAATCTTTTGCAGACGACACCATCAGAAACCTATACCAAAACAGATTGATACAAAAAATTAATGAACACAGAATCACTGAGGAAGATGACATCGACGCCGCGCTGATGAAAGTACACACAAACATAATGAAAGCAGCCGAAGAAGCACTGGGCAAAAGAAAAGTGAATAAAAATGGAAAACACAACAAAAAACCATGGTTTACCAATGAAGTGAAATCCTTAGCAGCAGAAAAGAGAAAATCATATTTGAAGGATAGAAGCAAAACAATCACATACGGAGAATACAAAATAACCAGGAACAGAGTAAACGATAGCATCCAATTAATTAAGCGAGGTTACTGGGAAAAGTTCTCAACTGACATGGAGCATGATCTTTATGGAGGGCAGAGAAAAGTCTGGAATATGCTAAGAAACCGCAAAAAAAACCGTGAACGAATACATTCAAACCACTGCAATAACAACAGAACAATGGGAGAAGTACTTTCACAATCTGTACGACAGCATTGCACCCGCAATAACACAGGAAACCCAGGATGAATATGCGGAAAGAAATCAGGCTCCAAAATGGATTATCACAAAAGAAGAAATAAAAATAGCAGCCACCAAATTGAAAAATCGAAAAGCCCCTGGACCAGATGGCATAACAAATGAAATGCTCAAATATGGTGGAATGGCACTACTAGAAGAGTTACATTCCCTCTATATACAAATACTCAACGAGGAGAAAACAGCAGAACAATGGAGGGAAAGCTTGACCATACCCATATTCAAGAAAGGCAACAAAACTGACCCGAACAACTACAAGGGAATAACACTTCTAAGCTCAACCGCCAAGCTACTAATGAAAATCATAGCAAAAAAAAATAGAATCTAGCGGAATCAATGAGGAGCAGCAAGGCTTCAAACAAAACAGGTCAACAACTAACGCCATATTTATAATTCGCCAAATTACAGAGAAGGCCATCGAATACAACAAAGAGGCATATATGTGTTTTGTCGACCTCACAAAAGCCTTCGACAGGATCAGACTTCATGACGTTCTCGAGCCACTTAAGGACAAAAACATATGTCATAGCATCCTGGAAGTAATTAAAGACTTAAATAGCAGAAATACAACGAAAATTAAAGTAGGCAACAAGACATCGAACAAAATTCCAATATCTACCGGCATAAGGCAGGGAGACAGCCTCAGTCCAATTCTATTTAATGTCATTATGGACGAAATTATCCGAGAGGTGAAAGAGGCCGGTAGAGGATATAGAATAGGAAAAGAAGAACTAAAGATAATTTGCTGATGATGCAGTACTGATATCGGAAGACGAAGACAACCTCCAACGGCTCCTGTACAAGTTTGAAAAGACCGCTGAAAAATTTAACATGACAATCTCCATAGGAAAAACCCAATCTCTCACGATCAGTAAAGAACCAAGAAGATGTAAGATCGCTGTACAAAATCAAAGCATCGAACAGGTCATGTCATTTAAATACCTGGGAGCAAACATCACCAGCAATAGAAACTTAAAAGCAGAAGTTCAAGAACAAACAATCAGAGCTGCCGTAATGTCAGGATACCTACGTGATATTATATGGAGAAATAAACATATGGCGACACAAAGTAAGATCAGAATATATAAGACCTGCATACGACCCATAATGACTTATGCCATCGAAACAAGAGCAGATACATCAGCAACCAAAAGACTACTCCGAACAACTGAGATGAGAACGCTAAGAAGTATCACGGGTCATACATTACGCCACAGACTAAGAAACGATGAAATCAGAAAAAGATGTGAAATACAGGACGTCGTAAGATGGGGCAGAGGAAGAAGGAGAGCATGGAGGGATCATGTCGACAGGATGACCGACGACCGAGTGGCAAAAATTGCAAAAGAAAGAATACCAAACTCCTCAAGGCTTCCTGGTCGACCGCCTAAAAGATGGAAAGAGAGCTGGACATCGGTGTCACAGGAACAAGAATAAACGAGATGCATTGACAGTCAATACAGGACAAAGTCTTATACTAAGAATAAGAAGAAGAAGAAGATACTTCGAAACCCTCCTGTATTCAACTCCCATCGATAGTACGGAGGAACTTCTACGGAGAATCACGTTTCATTGTGATCAAATAAGGAACAATACTGAGTTAATGTGGCAAGTATAGCAGTTCTCAATTCATCGTACCCGCGAGTGTATCAGACTTCACGGAGACCATATTGAAACCTCTAATGAAGTTTTCAACTAAACGGTTACTTTCACTTTTTATTGACACTATGGTGACAGAGGAAAATTCCTCTTTTTCATATTTAACCCGACAGAAGTTAGGGGACTAACAGTGTAAATAAAATGACGTTTTATCGACAGCGGTTGGGATTAGCGACATGAATGGATAGAACTTAATTTTTAGTCAGTAATTAAAGGTATGTAAAAAACATTGTCTAAAGTTCTTATCAAACAGGGCGTAAAAAAAATGGGATCATGAGTGATACAGCTAGTCCGTCCCTGCAGCTATGAGTAATTCACAACGCTCTCTTGGATATTAAGTTGAAAAGTCTTACCTGTTATACATCATATTAAAAAATACCTATACGAAAAAAATTTATATGAACTAGTAATATTCCTTTCACGTGTTTTTTTTCAGATCGGAGAGATTACTTCCATTTTCCCGGACACCCTGTATACATAGTAATATCATTAAAAGTGACAAATTTATATATTAAGTATAAACAAAAACGTTTTGATTGCTTATAGTTGACATTTAACTAATATCAAATAAAAAGTTTGATTTAATGTAAATTATTTTAGACTATAGTCAGTTTCTTTTTTTGGAAAGTGAATTTACGACCGCATTAAACCCATACTCAGCTAAATATGACGAGAGATACGCAATTAAAAATTTTTGAACTATCTTCGACAATCCAGGGTAGAGTTCTGGTATTGACTTTTGAAGCTTAGTATCCATTTCTGAATTTTCCTTTAAATTCTCCGTTGGCTGTAATTTCTACCATTTTTCTAAATTTGATAGTTCTATTGTATCTGCATCTGAGAAGGATCTAAAAGCAGTGTGTTCATGATTGGAACTTCCTGAGACCTCTCCGTGAATTCAGCATAAATAAATCTTCCCCTTTTGCAAATACTGCTAATAATAATGGAAAGTGACTGTATTGACCTCTACCGAGATTTTGCTTAAACAAAAAAACGATCTTGTTTTAATTAAATTCAGCTCATCATCTTGAAATTGTAAATTTTCTTGATTGAATATTTAAAATAGATTTTTCAAATAAGTCATGTTCTTTAATCTAATAAAGTTGACGCTCAATTCTTCACCTTTGTTTTCAACGAAATCTGGTACTAAGTCTATAAAAAGGATTTAGACAAATATACAACATTTGTGTATGAAGCTACCAATGACGGAACTCTTCGTCATTTTCACTACATAGCTCGAAATTCTTCTCAAACAAATACTTATTATGAATACCATAATGTACACTAAGCATGTTTGGTACTGTTTGTTTCAAAGGAGCTCTGAAATCTTTGGGACGTCCCATCACTGCTGGATCATTAGCAAAACAAACAATAAGTTATGAGACTAAATTCTAAATCCGCCCTTTTTATAATTTATTTTGCATTGCCAGTGCACTCGCTCTGTAAACAAGTCACTACAAGCTTCCATATTCTTAGTTAGATTGCTAGAATCTCGTAATAGTTATCATTACATACAATCTTGCATAAACTTGTCAGAAATAAGCCTAAAATGAATTAAATGCCAAATTATATTTTTGAAAACTTATGCGTATATATTATTAATTTCTTCAATACAGCGCCCACCACCATGACTATCTTAATGCTCACTCGTTACTCATGGACCCGCTGCCACCCTTTTGAAAGGCTTCAGAGCTCATAGGGACCATTACCACCCGCATTAAGAACCTTTGTTGTAAATAGATGTGGATGACTAAATGCATTGATGTGAAAAAAATTAATGACATATTCTGGTGAGAAACAGTCACAATATAGGAAAATTTGATTTTGGAAACATTACGGTTAACAATTCCTGATAATTTATTTCCACTGTCATTATAGCGCCTCCGGTAATGTTCATTATAACTAAGTAGTGTGATTTTGTTAAATTTTTTCTGGATAATCGGTCAAACACCATTCTATGTTTTGTTCCATTTTTATAGCCGCACATTGTACTCTTAACAAGAATTAGCATTTATGGTTTGAATCATCAGTTATTGAAATCCAATCTCTAAATATTACATATTTTCTGGATATCCAGAGGAATAACGGTTAAAACAGCATTCCAGCTATGTCATAGGGAGAGTATTAATATTTCATAAACATTAAGAGACTAAGAAAGTTTTTTAAATGGGAAAAAAGTTGCGTTATTCAGATCTCTGTATTGTGCTATTTTATTAATTAGGATATTTTTAGTTGTTCCTGAAAAATTTTATTATACTGAAAATGGTTGCTGTAGTTTTTATTTATTTTTTCAAATAATATTTGAAAGAAAAATTTCAGATTTTTCATAAACGAGTAATTGACCAACATGAAGAAATTTACAATTTAAAACATCTTATATTATAGGATAAAGCTAATAATTTCCTTTATAGCTATATATATATATATATATATATATATATATATATATATATATATATATATATATATATATATATATATATATATCACACCGATTACGTAAAAAGCCACAAAAAAACAGCAAAGAAACATTTTCTGGAATCATCAAGTTAAAAATTTAAAAAAAAATTAAGCCCAGTAGTAAGTGAACACTAATAAACAATCAAATAGCACTGTTAACTTTTATATTCTACCGGAATAAAATTTTCCTACTTTCAACACTATTTCTTGCCTAAGTTTGGAAATAAATTATTTACCATAAAAATGAAGTACTCATTTAAAATACGGTTTTATATTTAGATAGAAAATGTTAGTATTTTATGGATCTACATAAAATGTTTAATGGTTTTTTACTTTGTATATAGCAATTTTTAACTATTTTGTATCTTAGAGATCTAATATAGAATCATTTGATTTGAAACTGTAAGTATACCTAGAATAGATTTATTTGCTTATTTTTGACTTGCTTTTAACTAGGGATATGATCAATCCAGGTGATTGTTTAAATCCATTTTTAGTAAGTTGACCTCAACATGGTTCGGGGCTTTAGCTACCTCCGCAATAGTTTTTATTAAAAACAGCTTTTGTACTAAGCCTATGTGCATTACTTGAACGACCTTTTGTAGATATGATTTTCAAGCAAATTTTTAACCGTAGAAATTAGTTATGTTGAAGTAGCTTCCATCTGAATCCTAAGCGAAGTTGTTCAGCTTATTATTCCCATGGAGTAAATGAAATTGCGTTTTTTTGTTCAACCCATAACGGTTATTTTAATTTTCAGCCTTTTCTAACAAAACCGATAAAGCCAGTCTCTCGAATTCTTTGTTTTATTTCAGGTCATTTTTCTTTTTTCTTCTTTTTTTTTCTTTTTTTTTTCTTTTTTTTTTCTTTTCTTTTCTTTTCTATTCATTCCTTTTTTTTTCTTTTCTTTTCTTTTTTTTTATTTTATTTTCTTCTCTTCTCTTTCCTTTTTCTTTCCTTGCTCGGCAATTGAGCGCGGAATGTATGAACAATTGACAATTGTGGCATTGGTTGAAAAACGGCAAACCAACCTCATCGGAGTTGACTTGCCTGTGTTACAATCCCACCTGATTACTTTTCTCGGATGGATTTTTTTTTCTTCTAGGTCTGTTTTTATTTAATCAGTTGTGAATGTCTCAAGCACCTCGAGCCATAGCTTTCCTACGGGAAGGTGGTGTGTGTGAAACTCCTATTTTTACTGTCGAGAAGTAACACCATCTTTTTAAAATCTGTCACAGTCGTTGATTGTAATTTGACTCCCTTAGGAACCGTTATGGTTTTCCCAAAATTTATGTTGTCTTGCATAAAGTGCGATGTTATGTCATTATATATTGACTTGATTCTTAGGGTTACAGTTGAAATTTTCTGTTTTACGTGGAGTTGAGCGTTAATGTTTTTTATCAGCCCCTTGTTAGACACCATTTGTATTGGCCACTTGTTGGGCACCATTTGTATTGGCCTCTTGTTGGGCGCCATTTGTATTGGTCCCTTGTTGAGCGCCATTTCGGTTGGATCCTTGTTGGGCGCTATTTCTATTGGCTCCTTGTTGAGCGCCATCGTGTTAGCGCTATTTGAATTTGCTTCTTTGATGTTGGCTCTTTGTTGGGCACGATACGTGTTTTCCCCTTTTACGCGCCATTAGGTGCCATTTTTATTTGTCTTTTATTTTAGTAGTAATTTGGGGCTTCATTTTTTTGATACTAACACCCTTCACAGAAAACGACTTTAGTTTCAAAAAGAAATAAGTCCCAAGTTTTTAATACTATTCCATATTTACCTATTTTATTCAAATAGCTTTACAAGGCTGTCACCATTATGGTTCGATATAAGATCTTTGTAATAACATTGTGCGATAAAGGAATTTTCTTCTATTATGCAGTGATTTAATAAATAGTCGAAACATAAATATAAATACCCTTCCTTCCCCAACCGTACATTCCTGTCAGTATTCTATTACTCACCACCCTTACTCTTGCCTACACTTATTCACGCTGCTACTAATATGAAGAAATTATTTCTTATTACCTCTTTTCCCACTATTTTTATATTTCCGCATCATTTATTCAAGTTACACTTCACTACCCATTCTACGTACCTTTTTGTTAGGTATGTTTTCTTATGTTATTATAAATGGGCCTTCCACTTGTTAGAAGAAATAAGGTTAAAACGAAATTTTCCGATGGGTCTTCTCATGTAGTAATTGTATACTGAGTGTCATTATTTAATATATAAAGTACGGTAAAGATTGATGAATTAAAAAATGGACGGACGTTATGTTTTTTGGTACTCTCTACTATTATCTTTGATTTATTATTCCTCCAAATGAACTTGATTTATTATTCCTCAAAATGAACTTGAAAGAAATAAAAATTGAGTCCTTCATTTAGTTTATGAGTGAATATGTTGTACAGGGTGAGTCAACGATTGGATGAAGTAGATTTGTGCCTTTTCGGTGAAATTTATAAAGAAACTATATTTATTGTTTGATACAGTTTATTTTTACGCAGATTTTAAAAATATTTAGGACTCTACAGGGTGAGCCAAAAAACTAGGACAGCATAAAGTTGTATTTTTTTAAATAGAACACCCTATATACGAATCGTATTTTCGATTTAGCTTATAATTTTAAATCTTTTTTATTAAGGGTTTACTATAACAAAACTTTATAGTTTCTCAGATAATTAAGTTTAAAGAAAAAAAGTCACATTTTCAAGGATCAATTCAATCCAAAATGACGTTTTCAATTTTGTGACAAATATATTCAAATTTGGAATTTAGCAAGGCCAAGAACAAGTTAATATAATTTTTACCTAATATTTGCAATAAAAGCTACAGAGTGTTGAACGCATCGGCTCAAATTTGAGCAAGTTTAAATGAATAAATATTTTTTTTTTAAATGGTACACCCTGTATATTTTCATGTTATTTATTAGAGTAATAAAAACCCCAAAAGTTTTGTTCAATATATCCTATACCTATTTATAATAGTTTTTGAGATATTTCAGTTTTTCTTATTTTCCCTACTTTTTAACAGAAATAGTCTTCATTATCATAGTAGCCATGGCAAAAACTATGTAAAAGAACATTTTTCTGTTTGTCAAATTTATAACCGCAATCGCTTCTTTTGGTTTTTATGTAGGGTAGTTTGGTTCTTTTTGCATTCATCTTATATTGTAAAATGAATTTTCCAAAGAATGAGTTAATAGATATGATTTATACAATAGGAGAGGCTCAAAAAAATTGCCTTCTTGCTCAAACAATTTACAAAATGAAGTATCCTGATCGACGCCAGCCTAATACCCATACTTTTCAAAACTTAATGCAGATTTGATTCTTCTGGTACTGTTGATTATCCAAAACGTAAAGTGGTCAACAAACCAGTAACTAATGAAGAAAAGAACTACAAGTATTGTTAAATGTTCAGGAAAATCCTTATATTGGTAGCCGTCAGTTAGCAGCATTATGTGAAACATCACAATCCACCGCTAATCGTACTACCAAGAAATATAGTTATCATCCATATCACATGGAATTACACCAAGAATTGCATGGACAGGATTTTGAAAGTCGTGTAAACTTTTGTCGTACAATAAATGCGGAGATTCAATTAAATCCAAATTTATTATGCAAGGTAATGTTTAGTGATGAAGCTACTTTTAGAAGTAACGGTGCCGTAAATAGACGCAACATGCATTATTATGCCACAGAAAACCCATTTTGGATTAGAGAGGTGCAACATCAAAACCACTGGTCATTAAATGTTTGGTGTGGTATTCATCATAATCGAATTATTGGACCCCACTTTTTTAATGAACCACTAAATGGCCATAGTTACCTGAACTTTCTACAAGAAGAACTACCCCAACTGCTTCAAGGTCTCGATAGGGATGAGCTCGACAGCATGTGGTTCCAGCACGATGGTGCGCCTCCGCATTACCATCGTGAAGTTCGTGCGTTTTTGGACCAACGATATCCGCAAAAATGGATTGGACGTGGGGGTTTCATTGAGTGGCCACCAAGGTCTTGCGACATCACCCCCATTAGATTTCTTCCTATGGGGTTATATTAAAAATAAGGTGTATGTTAATCCACCAACAACAGTGGAAGATATGCGAAACAGGATTAGGGATACCTGTAGAATAATAACGCCACTAATTTTGTCCAGGGTCCGAGAAAATCTGCAAAAAAGACTAAATTTGTGCATTGCACAAGAGGGTCGTTTATTCGAATACTTATTAAAAAGAAATAATTAATCTCAGTATTTAATAGGTAATTTTTTTGTTTCAATTTAGTATAAAATAAATATGTATTTGCCTTGTCGTTATTGTTGTGTTAATTTTTTCACATTATGTTTAATTAAACTATTGCCGTTGTAATATAACGAATAATGTATTTCATCATATTTAACCACATTCTGTTTGTTTCTGTAGTTTCTTTTTATTATTTTACATGGCTACTATGATAATGAAGACTATTTCTGTAAAAAAGTATGGAAAGTAAGAAAAACTGAAATATCACAAAATTGAAAACGTTATTTAGGATTGAATTGATGCTGGAAAATGTGACTTTTTTTCTTTAAACTTAATTATCTCAGAAACAATAAAGTTTTGTTATAGTAAACCTTTAATAAAAAAGATTTAAAATTATAAGCTAAATCGAAAATACGATTCGTATATAGGGTGTTTTATTTAAAAAAATACAACTTTATGCTGTCCTAGTTTTTTGGCTCACCCTGTAGAGTCCTAAATATTTTTAAAATCTGCGTACAAATAAACTGTATCAAACAATAAATATAGTTTCTTTGTTAATTTCACCGAAAAGGCACAAACCTACTTCATCCAATCGTTTACTCACCCTGTATAATTTAAAATAGAAGAAAGATCCATTGCAAGGGAATTATTAACACAGGATGTCCGGGAAAATGGGGGATATCTCGCGAATATTAAAAAACACTTGAAAGGAATACTACAAATTTATTTAAATTTTTGTCGTTTAGGCCTCCGCTTCGAAGATATGGACTCCCAAAGAGTTGCAATGATATAAAGTATTGTAAAAATAATTATTCCACCACCAGGTATAGTTCAATTTTTTTTTAATATTGTGTATACCAAGTAAAAACCCTTTTAATTACTATCCAAGAAAGAGATCTGAATTACTCACAGCTGCAGGGACGGACTAGCTGCGACACTCACGACCCCATTTTTTAACGCCCTATATGATAAAAACTTGGGACAACGTTTTTTACATACCTCTAACTACTGATTAAAAACTAAGTACTTATTCATGTCGCTAATCCTAACCATTTTCGAAAAAACGTCATTTTATTATACTCTTAGTCACCTAATTTCTGTCGAGTTGAATATGAGAAAGAGGAATTTTCCCCTTTCACCATAGTTTCAATAAAAAGTTAAACTAACTGATAAGTTAAAAACTTCATAAGAGGGTTCAACATGGGCTCCGTGAAGTCTGATACACTCGCGGACATGACGAATTGAGAACTGTACCTGCCACATTAATTCAGCATTGTTCCTCATTTGATCGTAATAAGCGTTTCTCATTATTATTGATCGGAATGGAATACAATAAAGTTTTCTGGTGTCACCACGGGTAAAAAACGGCGTTAGGTCGGGAGATCGAGAAGGCTAGGAAAGAAGTCCTCCTCTACGTATTTAATGGTTTGGATATACGTCATTCAGGTGCTAGTACATGTTTCGGTGGGTTTCAAGTGGTAATTGCTCTACTAAATGGTGAAAAGTATTCTGGAAGAACTCCATATAAAGTTCTCCATCCAGTCGTGCCGGTAATACGAATGGTTCAATCAAAAAATTGCCAATGATTCCTGCCCAGACATTAATTGATTGGAATTGAAGTTAATGATGCGGAACAATATTTGCATTAGGATTTCCATCAGCCTATACATGTGAGTTGTGTAAATTTATGATACCATTTTTGGTAAACCCTCCTTCATCCATGAAGAGAATAGTGCTAATGAGGTTTACATTAGTTCACTGCTGATCCATTAGCCAGTTTGCAAACTGCATTCTACGCGGAAAATATTTAGGAATCAGTTCATGCAATTTTTTCAAATGATATGGATACAACAGCTCTTCTTGGAGAAATCCATGTACTATTCTTTTCGACATATTAAACTGCGCTGATAATTTTCGAATACTCTTTGAAGAAGTGTCATCTACAGCATTTAAAATATTTTCTTCTAGCATTAGTACTTCTTTTATCAAAATTTCCTAAAATTATGAAGAAATTTAGTAATATTGCCTTATTAAATGGAATCGCCTACCGTTCTCCCTTAGACGTTGTTCAATTCGTTGAAATGTTTTCTGATCTGGAAGAATACGATCAGGACATCGGTTGTGATATAACCTCCTAGCTTTCAACGCATTGCAAGATGCAAGACTATATATCAGATGCATATCTGTATACTCAGTAAACGTGCATTCTATGTTTCGAATTATTTCACAATTAATTTCACTATGAAATTCAAAAATCAGTAAATGTGTATCCAAGTAAAGAATCAATTTGTCAGCGATGTGAAAGTTAACAAGTTATAAAATGGAGGATAATTATTTCAAATATATATTTTTTTTGGTGTCGATAAGATAAAACGCACATTTTTTTATGAACCTAGGTCGAACTGCAATTCACAAAATTAGACGTTTTTAACTAAAGAAGTAAACTCTAATTCTGTATGGAATTTTTTTAATCATTAGGGTGAAGCCTGAACATTTAATAGAAACAAAAATGTATCTTTGATCGAAATTCGCCAAATACATGATGTAAATTAAATCACCTTTTTTCGAAAACCGTTAAGATTAGCGACATAAATGAAGAGTACTTAATTTTTAGTCAATAGTTAAAGGTATAAAAAAATATTGTCCAAAGTTCTTAAACAGGGCGTAAAAAAATTGAATCATGAGTGTCACAGCAAGTCCGTCCCAGCAGCTATGAGTAATTCACAACACTTTCTTGGATAGTAATTTGAAGGATCTTACCTGATATACATTGAAATATACCTGGTGGTTTAATAATTATGTGTACAAACTTGATTCCATTGCAGCTTTTTGGGAGCCCATATCTTTGAAGAGAAATCCTATACGAAAAAAGTTTATGCGAACTTGTTGTATTCATTTCACGTGTTTTTTTTTTCATATCAGGAAGATTTCCCACATTTTCCCGGACATCCTGTAAAATATAAAATTTCGCTAAAACAAAATATATTTATGCACTACTCACTCTGTACACACAAATTAAATGAAAATTATTTTACATAATGTTTAGATTCATAGATTCCATTAAACAAGCTGGTTAAAATTCCTTGGAGAAAAGTTAGAGTGGGCAAATGATTTATGCATTAAGTTAAAGTAGTTTTAGTAGGGGAGTTAAAAGTACACTACCCTTTAATGTAAGCAGGTAGATGAAACAATTTGAATTTAATAATAAACTACGTGAAACTAACAAAAGTTTTACATTCTTAAAAAGGCAAATTTTAAAATCTGCAGCTAAGTTTATAAATATTAAAATATGCAACATTCCGTTTCCATTTCTAAAAGATTTTACAAAAATACATAAACAATATTCAAATTTGAAATAAAAATCTGCTTTCTATGCTGGTAGGCGTGAAATTAATAAAAACCATAAAATTAACACGGTATTTAGTTCTTTACAAAATTGCTTATAAATATTCAAGTATTGAATATCACATGTATTTCTGATATAGGCAAGAAAAGAAAAATACAGGAAAAGCAAAGGCGGTTTTATCTGGAAACATATCCTATTAGAGATATTCCATTAATAAAAACTTTAATGCCAATATGCGCCTAAACCGTGTGGTTTATCGACTTCAATACGGAGTACCCATGCTATTTTTTCCAATAACTGTCAAAAGAAAAAAAATATGTTAAAAAAGAAACTTGAATTTCAGATAAAGTGACCTCTAGTGACACAGTACAGAAACACTTTTATAATAGGATGGTTGAAGTTATTATGTGTAGTTCCTTGGCCAAGTGTCAAATTGATAAGTCAAAAATTAACTACAAGATGTTAAAAATTAAAAAAAATGCTGTAGCTCAAGATGTATGGAGTTTTCGACTGATTGTTATATGATTTACCATGTAGAAGTACCAATCCATGTATTCTGATACATTATTCGAACACCCTATATAAACAATTTTTATTGGATTAAGGACTTCTTGCAATTTTTATTTTTGTTTTTTTGGAAGTTATAAGGTTTCAAATTTATTTTTTTACTAATTTTCCGAATATTGTGATATTTTCTAGATTATGAAGTTTAAATCAAATGTATAATGTTTCAACAGATTTGCTATTAAAAATAGACTTAATATAAAATAAATACTATTATTTCGTTATAACATCCAAACAAACGTGAATTTTTAAAAGCATAAGTTTATTTTAAGTAGATAGAATGGAAGTCCGAGGAAATCATATCTGGTGAATAGGGTGGCTATCAATTCGGTTAATTTAGGGCTGACAAAAGTGCTTTATACTTTTGTGAGCAGATGCATGATGAAAGATAAATTTTCCTTAGCCAAACCAGGTCTTCTTTTACAAATTTTTAAATCCTGCTGGTCCAAAAGCTTGCAATAATATTCATTTGTTACTATTCTACCAGTTTGGAGGTAGTCGATGAAGAAAATTCAATTTTATTCCATATAAAATGGTTGAAATGTTCTTGAGAAAGTTTCATTCGAATACGTTTTTGTTTCAAAGTTAGCAAATGCTGCACTCATCTTACCATAGCTTTCTCATATCCAAAACATTAGTCAAGATCTCGTTTACTGAATCGTATGAAATACATATGTCGTGAGCTAATTCTTTTACAGTGAATGGCGGGTTTCCGTTATCATATCCTGTACTTGATCTACGATTTCTTGAGAAGTGGCTTTTTTGACGACCTTCACGTTCTTCATCTGCCATGTTACTATGACCATGTTTAAAAATCAGATAGCATCCTTTCACAATTATGTATGAAGGAGCATCCTCACCCAATATATTCAACATGTTTTCATGAATTTTCTTCCCAGATATACCTTCTTTAATATTAAATCGCTGAACCATTTTCCAATTTTTCTACTCAAAAAGATTAATAGATCAACATGAAACTTCACATATGTTCTTCTGACAGATACATACGAACATGGGATGCGGCATTTATCTTGAGACAAAGGAATATCTCAGTGAAGTCACATTTTCTCGAAAAATGTTATATACAAAAATTATAGGATGGTGGGGGACTAACTAGCAGTGCCCTTGTTCTTCAAAGTTATTTGAAGGTGAACTTTAGAATTTTAAGTTAGACTCCCCAATTTCGACCCCGGAAATGAGAAGGGCGGGAAATTTTGCCATCGAATATGACCTTGATCTCAAGGCGAAGTTTTAATTATCAAGGTCAATGCAAGGTCAAACAAAGAAAGCAGAAGTTCGTAAAATGTTTCTTACAAAAGTTGTTGGGTCACAGGGAGGCTAAGTGGTAGTGACCTTGAAAGCAACCTTAATCTTCAAGGTCATTACAAGAACAATTTCAAAATTTTAAATGGAAACTCCCAATTTGACCCATCATCAGATATGTCCATATCCTCAAGGGCACTATGAAACAGGTGTAGAATATTTGATGACAAGCTTGTGGGTCCATACTTTCTTGAAGGTAATTTGAACGGCGCAAAATGTTGTTATATTTTAGAAAATCAATTACATGTTTGCCTCAAGAGGTACGTTTAGATGAAAGATAACAAATGTGTTTTCAACACGATGAATGTCCAGCGCATTATTTCCCATCAGCTAGTCAAATGCTAGATCTGGAATTCAACTGGTAGAAGAGGTCCAGTACATTGACTCGCAAGATTGCTAGCTCTTACGTCACCAGATTTTTGTTTATGGGGTTATTGGAAGTGCGAAGTTTATAAAGAAGTGCCAACTACTGATGAAAACACGCACCAAGCAGTGAATTCGAGATGCTTGTGCCAAAATAATACGTGAAATGCTTCGCAGTTGTGGGCAATCTTTTGAAGTGCGGATTAATAAGTCGATTGAAGTTGAACCATTTTGAGCCCTTACTAAAATAAATTCTTATGAAACCTTTAACATCACCATACAAAATGATGAAGGGCGAGAGACTTCATAGAAAACAAGCACCCCGATGTTGCGACGAAAGGGGATTCACGGAAAATAAGCATGGTGAGAAGCAAGGGGACTTACCGAAAACATGCACCCCGAAAAGAATAAAAAATACTACGTCCACGTCGTTGTTTCTGGGTAGGGCTAAAAGTAGTTAATTATGCACATAGTCGTACTAAGCACAATTTTCGCCAACAATTCTGAACAAATGAATTTCTTCAAAGAGGCGTGACGATCGAGATCAAGGTAATGTTATAGCAACTTTGCAATTTTACAATTTTTGTAGTAGTATAAGATTTAATAAAATAATGACGTTGAAGATCTTTGTTTGACTTTAAGATGACCTTGATATGGGACCTCAACCTTGAGGTGAAGGTCATATCTGGTGATAAAATTACTGTAAAATTGATCGATCTTTTCATTTCTGGGGGTCAAATTGGAAGTTTTCTTTTCAAATTTTAAAATTTAGCTTCAAATGTCCTTGAAGGTCACGGTTAAGGTTATCTTTGAAGTCACTGTCACTTAGCCCCAATGCCATCTAACAACTTTTGTACGAAACATTTCGCGAAATACTGCGATTTTTTGTTTTAACCTTAAAGTAATCTTAATGTTTGACCTTCGCGTTGAGGTCAAGGTCATATCTGAAATTTCCGCCCTTTTCATTTCTGGGGTCGAATTTGGGAGATTTCGTTTAAAATTCCAAAGATGACATTCAAATTCCCGTGAAGGATGTGTTCAAGCTCGTTTTCAAGGTCACTGTTGGTTAGTCCCCTGTTACCCTAAAATTCTGGTATAAAATATTTTTCGAACAAATTTGATCCCACCGAGATATTCTGTTGTCTCAAGATAAATGCCTCTTGGAAAATATATTTAGCTCAGAAGAAATATCGAAAATCCGTAACTTTACTTGGAAGAAACTATGATCTTAAGATAATATTTCTTGAAAAATAATTTAAACACACTTAAGAAATCTTTAAAAATCAAAATTTCAGTAAGAATGAATCTGACGTATTTAAATAGTTGTTAATATGTTTTATCCTTTCAAGCAGAGAAATGGTGTGTTTCCTGTAAATACAACTCTGGTTCTCTCTCCATGCGAGTTTCAACCACCTTATGGTCTCATCAGTCGAGCTGTATCGAACCGAGAGCAACAGTAAACAACTGCTATATAAAATATAAATTCCAAAATATGTCGGCAGAATATTAAAAATCTGATGATGTTAAACTGAAAAATATCGTGAAACCAAACAATTTTATGTACTATATTTTAAAACTTATATACTTAATAACTTGTGATCCATATCCAAGAAGCAAAACACCATTTAAAATAAAGCTTTAAAAGAATGTGCATTAACAACCACTTACCATTAAAAGATTTTGTACCAAAACCGCTGCTGCTTAGAGGTTGAAGTTATATCGCTCGGTGGAAATATCTCAAACATTAAGTCACCTAGAACCCAAAATTGACAGATTTGAACATTTTTTCTATAAAAAGAATAATCAAACTCAATAGATTGTTTTTAGTTGGCCACCCTGTAAACTTACGATAAGGTGAAATCAATTCTTGCCTGGAAAATTAATTAATATAGGCAGCTGTAAGGCACTAATTGAAATTAGCTAGTAATTTATTAACAGAAATAAATGATAACCTATCAAAATATTCAACAAAAACCTATATCATGTAAGGAAATTAGGGTAAAACAATAAATCATTCTAACAAAACCTAATTAAAAACGCACCATATTTTTTTTTCGGTATAAAAATGCTACTAAAAAGTAATTTATAAACACTTTTTAAGAAATAACACCTGCTATCTAGTACTTACTTACCGTAAGATCATTAATAAAACTTTGTTCAATTTCATTTTTTACTAAAAAAGGCAAAAAGTCAGTGTGTTAAAAAAATTATACATACGTTGTACTTAAAAAAGATTATATAAATTGAAAATATGATAGACGATAACAATATGCAACAAATTTTAGTTTATTTGTTGTATCTAGTATGAAAAGTGCATTTTGTTCTTAATTTCGAGGCGCTGATCACAAAAATTACAACGAAATTAAAAACAATTTTCAAGAACAAGTTTTTTATTTTATTTTTAACAAAATAACAAAAATACATACTTTTACACTCGTAGAGAAATTAATTATCTTTTTACTTTTCTTTTGTGAATTATTTCTGTAGCACCTTTAACAAAGGTCCAACAGTAGTAGGCAAGCATGAAAGCATTCCACTTTGCCTGATACACCTACTCAATTATTGTTATATCCTGATGTAAGCGTTCTCCGTGCTCATCACTGAGAGCTCCTCAGTTGTCCGGAGCAAAGTCCAGATGCGAGTGTAGAGATCTTTAGAGATATCTTGCAAGCCATTTTTTGATACGATAATAACATATTTTCAACAAAAGTAACGTAATTTTCAACTTTTTTACTTCCGAAAAAATTAGTAACCACTAGGCCAAAGTCATTCCAAGCATTTGTTTCAATATCTGATAGAGTGCTGTCAAAATGTTTGTCTTTCAGAATACTTCAAATCTCTGGCTCAATAAAAACACCTCCTTTTATTTTTGCTTCACTTAGCCTTGGGAATTTCTGACGTAGGTACTGAAAAGCTGGCCCCTCTGTATTCAGTGCTTTAAAAAAGTTTTTCATGAGGCCGAATTTGATATGCAGTGGTGGCAACAAAATCTTTTTGGGTTTTTTGTGGCTTGTTCTACACAAGTGGTTCCCAATTTTTTCCAAATCGCGACCCACCTTTAATGTTTCTCTTCCATATTTTGCGAATAAAATGGAAAATAAAGGGTTTAAAAAATAAATTACAGAATTTAACAAAAGGGATTCTATTTTCTATTAACTAATTATTAATAATTAATGTGATAATTGAACTTTCTTAACAAGTGTTAAAATTCTTGGTTCAATTTTTATCAAAGCCAATCTCATGTTATCTTGGGCATCCGGTCTATTCTTATTATTTGTCTTGATCTGCAAATGTGGTAAAAATCTACTTTCACAGAAGCAAGTACATGTAAATGGCACTAACATTCAAAAAGACAGCATGGAAATATTAGGATACGAAAGACGCATAACGTATCACAATTAACGTAATGATTTTTCATGTAATATATCACTTGTTGTGAAGTAATTTCGCAGAACCTAAAATGCATCCTGTAGTTCATTGGAAATGTCGGCAACATCTAAAGATACCTGAAATGAGTTTTATGCTATTGCAGCTTATTGATTAGAGAAAAAATTACATTGCATTTAAGACTCACAGGCTTGAAGGTTATTAATTTCCGCTTTCAGATTATCTACAATCGCCGTATCGGATTCTTCGGTTTTGGTGTAATAGTGTTCAAGAATGGCAAAGTTTTCAAGATATACTTAACTACGCGAGTTCTGCAGCTTTAATATTAAAACTTAGATATTATCTCTGAAATGAATATTATTGGGTTTTTTAAGCTACAGTTTCAAATTTAGCTTATTTTGCGGATCTAAGATATCAGATAAATGAGCTTCTTTTTAGATTTACATCTTATATCAGGATAGGTCGTAAAATCTTTTCCTTTTATAAGAACTGTTCTATCTTATTTCAATTCAAAGGCAGCAACATTTTCTTGATGAGAGTCCATATTTCTGCATTGTTCGTGGAGCAGGCAAAATATTGAGAGCCATAGATTTTTATATAATTGACAATGGTAATCAAAGAGTAGAATACTTCTTTTAAAGGTTTTTGGAAGAATTTTTGTAGTAAAGGCAAATCCAAAAATCATGCGGTACAATCCCTTTGCTTGAGATGCAAACTCTTTAAGTTTTGACTGAAAATTTGACTTCGATCCAAGTTTGGCTCGTGCTCCATGGGTATACACTTCATACATTTTTTTCCTTTTGAGGAATGAAGTTATCATCTCCATAACATCTTCACTTTTCATAGCAGTTTTTTGCATTTTCCAGAGCAGTTTCATATCATCCCTGCACTACCGCATAAATTTGATGTTGAAACATACTTGTAAAATCCATTTTTCATCGCTCTTCGTATATTTTTAAAAATCCTAATTTTTATTGTAATTTGTTCAAAATGGTCTGGTTTCTGAGTAACGTTTGAGCACTGAGGGATTCATAAATTCATCAGTGAGAACATTATTGCATCGTAGCTTTTCTATGACGTTATTAATAATAGTCGAAAATACAAATTTTAAATAGTTCCACAATGTTGATATCTGAAAGATAAAATAATTCAAATCGATTTTTAAAAAATGTTCAACAATTTTGAATTAAAAAAGTTATTTATTGTACTTAACTTACCAAAACTGTAAGTAATAGAATAGCTTATATTTCTGAGTGTAACGTTTTTCGGATCAAACAATACTGGTATCGAACTATTTATCTACAAAAGACAATAAGAATACATCAACGACTTAATACGACAATTTATCCGTGCTCCTATACTAACATTCAAAATTTTAAACTCTCGAATATCTGAAGACTGTCCTCTATGGTTTCCTTCCGTGCTTATATATCAGTTGGTTATTCTCAGCTCAGTCAATCATCAGGCTATCCGTCTTGAAAATTCGCAATCACTGCGAACTACCCAACTAGCTTCTACCAGTCGGAATTTAGCCAAGCATAAAGACAAATATCTGTGATACTCATCCACTGATCGCGTCGTATATCTCGCATGTTGTCAAGCAAATATAAATTGTTAACATTATATCAACTCCTTTTAAATTTTATTTTAAATTTAGTTTTTTAAATTAATAACCGGGGACGCTCCGAAAAGCATTTTATGAGTCGCAACCCACCAGTGGGAAACAACTGGTTTAGACTATACTTAGAAAAACGAAAATGCTTTATTAACTTGTTAAATATCCAATCGTTATCCATAACGGATCAGGATTTATTTATTCCCCAGGCGGGTATGTGTGACCTGTATATAAAATATCTGATTAAGTTCACACAACTTCACAATCAGGGCCTAAACTCTAGATTATAGTCTGTCAGCTATTCTATCAAACTAAATATACTTCCATTTCCAAATAAATGACACATCTTAAGAACTAAAATCTTTTTGTTTGAAGGTTGTAGACAATGTTGAAAATTGACTAAAATGTGGTTGTCGGACTTGCATTGTCTTTATTTTTATTTATTTTTACGACGTTTCGATTAGGTTGTATCTCTAGTCGTTATTAAGAATAAATTGAATATTTTATCTTAAGACTACAAGCTTACATAGGGACTGTGTCCACTGAAGCGCAAAGTTTCGCTTCACTGTACACACCTCAATAATTTGATATTACAAAGTAGTGGTTACCAAAGATTAGGTATTTCAACACTCGGTTTACTGAAGATTCCATTATTGTTTTTAATACTCACACCACACTGCAGTACATCTTTACAGACTACCAAAAATTCATGAAACGAACATACCATTGAGGCCAATAACCTACTCCAGAGGATCCCCGACACATGCACTGGCGTAGTTTCTTTTAAAAAATCATACAACCTTTAGAAGGTAAGACGAACACATATGTTAAAAATTCCACACATTTCGTGAACATTATTAGAGCATCAATCTAGAGCCAGACGAGAGACTAGTAAATGTGGAAAGACTGTATACTAATGTACCATTAGGAGAATCACTAGACATAATCAAAACTAGACTTTCAAATGATACTACCTTATCAGATCGAACCACGTTACCACTGGACGGGGTGATGGATCTTTTGGAGTGTTGCCTGCGTAGTGTTTACTTTCAAATAAAGGACAGGTTCTACGCTCAGGACGACGGGCTTCCGATGGGTTCTTCACTCTCTCCAGTTTTCGCCAATATATATATATATATATATATATATATATATATATATATATATATATATATATATATATATATATATGGAATGGTTCGAAACTCATGCCATAGAAACGGCAACAGTAAAACCGAAAGTCTGGTTGAGATATATCGATGATACCTTCATCGTATGGAAAGGTAATGATCAAGAACTTAATGATTTCTTGAAACATTTAAATAACATTCGACCTACAATTAAGTTTACCATGGAAAAAGAGGTAAATAATCAGTTGCCTTTCCTAGATGTCATGGTGAATCGCTTCAACGAAACTATTAAAACTTCAGTATACAGAAAGCCAACACATACTGGACAATATCTTAATCATAGTTTCAATCATTCTGTTGTAACAAAACGGGGAATTATACCCAACCTCTATAATCGCGCTATATCTATACGCAATAATGCCAATTCATTGGGAAAAGGGATAGCAAATATTAAATTCGATTTACAACAGAATGGTTATCCTTTGAAACTAATTGACGATGTTATAAATAACTTTAGAACAACAAACATTGGACAGCAAGAAACACATTCTTTCATTACAATTCAGTACATTAAGGGAACTTCAGAGAAAATAAGACGAATTGCCAGTAGTTATAATATAAAAACAGCCTTTATATCAGGAAATACACTTAGAGCTCATTTAACAAAAACAAAACCAAAAAGTACCGATAAGAAAGAATGTGTCTACAAAGTTCCATGTGAATGCAGTGAAATGTATACTGGAGAAACCAAACGAACACTAGAAGTTAGAATTAAGGAACATAAAACTCATAAACAAAAAGGGGAAACGTCGAGATCAGGTATTGCAGAACACGCCGGGGATAAACAACACCATATAAAATGGTCTAAGGCTGCGGCAATATATATGGAACCCAACATGAAAAAAGGAAAATTTATAGAAGCAGCTTACATTAAAAGCAACAATGGAATCTTTAGTAAACCGAGTGTTGAGATACCTAATCTTTGGTAACCACTACTTTATAACATGAAATCTTTTAGGTGTGTACGGTGAAGCGAAACGTTGCGCTTCAATGGACACAGTCCCTATATAAGCTCGTAGTCTTAAGACAAAACATTCAATTTATACTTGATAACGATTAGAGATACAACCTAATCAAAACGTCGTAAAAATAAATAAAAACAAATACAATGCAAGTCCGACAACCACATCTTAGTTAAAATCTTTTTGTTGAAATGACAGTAATGCAATAAGTTTCTCGATACTAAAATCCCCATTGTTACATTTTTTACTGAATTATGAAAACAGAATTCTTCTAGTTAAAATTATAACTCCAAAAGTATAACTTATTATGGAAATTAAAATGCCATTTTTACCTTTGAGAAAATATCTTTACGAAATTTGGGGCACCAGCTTTGTTACTGTAAATAAATTAATTTTTATAAGATATGTCAGAAAAGTAAGAAATTTATCTTCAGGAATGACTACTAAGATCTGCAAAAACCCTGCTTTATGGTTTTATATAAGAAGTAAATACACGTTTTCTTTCTAATACATTAATTTTATGGTCCTGTTTTTGCCAATTTTCATAGCTAAAATTCAGAAGAAAATTATTACATATTAAACATTTGAAACCAGTAAAATCGTATTAAAAAAAATAATAATAATAAATTTGATAGGGTAATTTTTTTCTTTTATTTTATAGTTTTTGTCTTGTTTTTTAAAAATATTTTTATGGTTGTGAAAAAAGTATTAAGCCTCAAGTCTTCTTATATAAGATTTCTCATTAAGAGTGATGCATGTTTAATCTTAAATAAAAAAAGAACTATGTGAAATATTAAGTTAATTCTTATTTTGAAGTAATATGTATTTTATACCATTACTTATGAAACACATCATTCAAAAGTTCTCCACAAAAGCGTCTGCAAGAATATATTAGCTGAATCCAATTTTTCACGACTTTTTCACACAAATCGACTCAAATGTTAATAACCCTTGGGAGAATCTGATGAGAGATTACAGGAGCAGTCAGGCAGCGCATAAAGTGCTTGTTTACGAAGTCAATTTATCGTAATAAATCGACTTCCTTAACAAGTTGCTAGCTGCAAATATTTGCTCATGTTTTTCTGTATTTTTGATAATCGTAGAAAACCTTTTTCGGCAAATAAATTACAAAATTACAATTATATAATGAAACAAATAAGAGCCAGTCGTAAAAGAATCTTGATTTTGTTTCGAGAAATGGCTGCCATTTTTTTTAATTTTGAAAATTTTCCAGGTTTCTAATTTTTCTCTTGAAGTTTGTGACTCATATGACCCTAATCTAAAGAGAAAATTAAATTACGTCAATTAGTCATTAAAATATAAAATTTTGAATAAAACAATGACTGTACTTTTCTTAACTGCAAAATTTTTAATCTCAACTTTAAAACTTCAATAACGTTAAAGTTGATTTGTTCGCAAAAGGGAAGCGAGGTGCTTATTGTAACAGGGGTAAGTAGAAACACGGCTTTTTCTCCGAGACCCAAAACATTATTCACCTATTATTTTATTCAATTTTACTCCATATCGCGTCACAACTGGGAAATAGACGTGTGCATGCGCTTAATTTTCTCCAGGAAACGTAAAATTTTACTCCCGTAAAAATTTTGTTGTTGTTGTTGTCATCAATTGATTTAAAACTTTCTGTGTGTTATTCACTTGCAAATTCATATATTTTTGATGATGTGTAATCGTTTTCACTATTAATAAGTCAATTTGGTATTTATTATCATTAATGTGGAAAATTATTCTGTGGGGTTAGTTGTACCAAAATATCGGGGCTAGTTGTAACATGTTACAGTTTGCCCCGGAGTATTATAAGAGCATGCAACACAAAATCAGGAGGTGTATGAGTTGGCTGCAGCTGAAGTTTTAGAAAAAAAATGCAGTATACGGAAAGAATAATAATAAGAATCCACAAGTTGGCTATGTTAGGCCTAGACTAGTAGGCAGAAGTAATAGGTAAAGTGGCTCCATATATTCTTAAGTGCACAAAAATATATTTTGGATTGCTACCTATGGAAATAAGGAAACTAGCTTATTAATGCGCTAAGAATCTTGGTGTTAAACATGTCCCTCCTTCTTGTCATCAATGCTGGTCTGGTCTGGTTCCAAAACTTCATTCGCAGAAATCCTAACTTATCTTTAAGGACACCAGAAGCGACGTCACTAAGTCGAGCTACATCTTTTAATAAAACTAATGTCAGTGCTGTCTTTGAAAAATATGAAGGACTGCTTCAAAAATACGGATTTACCGCTTCTCAGATATGAAATATTCACGAAACTTGGGTCGCGACAGTTCAGAAACCAAAGAATATAGTAACTGCTCATGGTCAAAAGGAAGTAGGCGCCATCATATCAGCTGAAAGAGAGACCCTTCTAACACTTGCTTGTGCCGTTAATGCGGCTGGTAATTTTATTCCACCGATTTTTGTTTTTCCCCGACTTAGATATTCTGAGATTTTTATTCACGGTGAGCCTCCAGATTGCATTGGAGCTGGTAATTCTTCAGGGTGGACGACAGAAAAGGAACTTATAGTCTTCATAGATCACTTTATAAAACATATTAAACCCACCAGCCCTTTTGCTGCTTAACAATCACAAATCACACGTGAATATTGGAGATGTGGAAAAAGCCAAAGAAAACAATATTGTAATGTTATAGTTTCTACCTCACTGATCTCATCATAACCGTTAGATGTCTACGGCCTTTTTAAGAACTATATGAACCGAGCACAAACTGCAGAGATGCATAATAATCCGTGGAAAACGATGACTGTTTACGATATTCCAGGTGTGGTGAAAGATTCTTAGCCTTAAACCCTGCAACTCTTATGAGCAGGTTCAAAGCTTCTGGTATATAGCCTATGAATGTTGATATATTTCAAGATAGTGACTTTGCACCATTCTGCGTTACTGACTGTCCAAATACTGCAAATGCATCGAAAAATTTAACTTTAGGCCTTGAAAATCCAGCAGTGTTGGATTATGCTCCAGACTTGGATGTAAGTGCCACTGAAATTATATGTCACAGGGAAACTGCAACCGAACCGACTCCAAGTTCTTCAGATTTTCAAAATGAATTTTCATCATCTAAGATAAGACCTTTACCAAAGGCGCCACCGTGGAAACAAAATATTATAAGTAGACACAAAAGAAAATCAACTATTTTAATGGATACACCTGAAAAAAAAACTGAAAAAACACGACACAGATAGAGAAAAGGGCGAAAGAAATGTTAAAAAAAAGGAAAGGGAAAGGGAAGGTGACAGAAAAAGGAATAAGAAAAGAGCAAATCAGCTAAAAACAAAGAAGCAGAAAAAATAAAAAAAAGAATTTTGACTTCTAATTCAGAATCTGAGAAATGGTATTTTCTAGTTTGTAGTGAAGCCTACAGTGATTCAAATAAAAACGAATGGGTAGAATGCATGCACATGGTAAATATGTCTCAGGAGATACTATTTCCTTAGTTTGTGTTTTCTGTGACTCAGACGAAGACTGAATTTATTTTTAATGAAAGGCAAAGGCTAATTATTGCATAAGATATATATAGTTATGTGTAAGGTTTGAAAAAATTATAATTACTAGAGTTTCTTAAAATGTACCTAATTTAATTTACTGTGATTTAAAGTGCCATGTTGATGATCAGTAGTTGTAAACTAACGAAATAAGCTAAAACTTAGATATTCATGTTGATCATTGTTTAGAAGTTTATTTCAGTTTTATTTTTTGACCAAATGTAAAGATTTTAGTTTTATAACTGAAAAATATATGTTCAAATTTCGATTTTTTTTTGCTGTCACTACTTACCCTAATAAATGTTACAACTAACCCCACAGACGTGGTAAGTTGTAACATTGCATTTTTCTGCGGAAAATAATTCTTATGAAAGAAATACGAATAATGCTGGTGTTATTCCTACTTGATTTAATAAAGGAAAAGTTAACGTATGCATCGGTGTTCAATACGTAGCAATTCAGCTGATAAGTGTCAAAATATATTAGTTTTTCTAAAAATCGTTACAGCTAGCCCCTCAATCCCCAACACTTTTTTGGTTTTTGTAATGATATATTTTAAGGGAAAAGGATCCTCTTTTTGACAAAATCTCATTGTATGATTTGATATGGAATCGGTTATTGAAAAAAGTGTCAAAAATAAAAATGTGGTTTTGATTAAAACTGGCTTTGTTTTTTATTCGAAAAACAGCCGCCATTTTGTTAATTTTGAAATTTTTTCAGTTTCCAAGTTTTTTTTGAAAGCGTGATCTAAAGCGATTCTTAAATTACATTGATTAGTAATATAAATATATAATTTTGAATAAAACAATGGCTGTAATTTTCTTCACTGCAAAAACTCCAAGCTCAACATTAAAAGCTTGGTAACTTCTTTGAAAATGATTTTTTCGCAAAACGTCAAAGTACATGTACACTTTTTTGGTTTCTAGAATAATATATTTCACGGAGAAAGTATTTTATTTTTTTGACAATTTCCACTGCATAATTTTGAATGGAATCAATCTTTACCAAACTAGGACTCTATATCTTGCCTTTAAGCAGACAACCAGCCAGCTTAAGAAAACATCTACAGAAAATTATCTGTCAACTATAATAAAGATTTACCAAGTAGACTATGTGTCAAAGAGGGTGAAACAGTAACGCACATCATCTTTGAATGCGAAGTTTTAACCCAGTGGATACACTTTTAGGAAACGATGAATCCTGAGGGCTCGTAAACTTGATTAAGGCAATCAGAGAAGATATACATAATATGCGACACAACAAGTTACTAGGCTGCAGTGTAAGGGCTTCTCTATGCTAGACGGATATATTTGTCACAGTTCGATTTTGCGCTTAGGCTCACCATGGCTGATTTATTTAATTTAACCTTGTTTTGCAAATACTGTCATTATGGTCAACACAGTATTATTTTCATTACGTATTTCCCAGGGATTCTTTGAAGACAAGCATTTCATTAAGTACAGTTTCGATTAATTTTATTTGCTATTATTTTTTCCTATTTTAGTATTTCACTACACTGTGCTTAGGTATTTTCTTATCAATATCAAATTTACTACTACCTTTTTCTGTGTATTCAGATAGATCTTGTTTTTTTCCCGGCCATTTATATTTACATTTGATGGTATTGTATGTATGTTGGGTTGCAGAAATTAGGAAATTTCTATTGATGTATTAATTTATATTTCTTGAATTTAAAAATAACTACTGGGATAATTATTAGATTTATTATTTTTGTTTTGACTGGAAAATGCTAATGATTAACGAATTGGCTTAACCAACAAATGCATTTTAGCCGACTGTTGTTGCCCGGTGTCTTTGTCTTTGGGCTGTCATTTCTTCTACACATGGTAAAATGCGCCTAATGGAAGTCAATTAGTGCGCAAGTAACGCCATGGTTATAAATGGAGGCCGTTTTGCCTTGATTTTTCACTTTTTTCCTGATCTCATTCAGCCGAAACAGCTGCAGACTTTCATCTCGATTTTTAGTTGTCAAATTTTTGGGATTCTGAGATGGAAAGTCGAAAATTATCCCGGTAATTTTGTTGAGTTTTGGTGTGACGTATCTTTTATCAGGTTAACGGTTATGGTTTTTTTATCATGATAAACCTGGCGATAGGGATTTTGGGCTACTTGCACGGGTCAACGAAGGAATCAGTCTGATCCCAGAAGATCGGATAAGGAACTTTAAAATAATTACTGTTAAAACGATCCTGCATAGTTCTTTTTATTTATTAAAAGATTTCAGCTTAAAGTTGATTTTGACCTAGTGAAATTGAAGCATAATTTATAACTAACCGTTACGTCATTATGAGTCTCATTTAGACCTTAAATTAACCACGTGTAATATTGTTTTTGAGGTTTTAAGGTCGATTATATATTTTTTTTGTAAAATTTATATAAGCAATTTTTTTTATAGTTTTTGTTTTTCTTTTTTTAATATTTACTGCCACGCAGTGCCTATATTATCAGTAAGAGTTGATTTTGAGAGTATTTTATCATCATTTGTAATTTGCACTCTATTTTGCTATGTTTTTGCCTCCTGGACGTATCACGATGTTCCCAATTTTCAGTTTAATTTATTTATTAATAGTAATATTGAAGTATTTTGCATTGTACGTAATCTTAGGGCCCCGTCTGGGTTTATTATTGGCAAATTTAATTTTTTTTTTTGCTTCGTGATATGTTCATGGCCTCGTAACTTTCAGTTGATTCTTTTTTTGTGTGCTTAGTGAAATTATGAATTATTTCCGATCTTCTAGTTTTTTTTAAATACAAGTTAATTTCTGAACGCATATCCTGTCTTTTCATATTGTATTGTAGTAATTTATTTCATCGTATTTTGAGTATATCTTTTTTATTGTTATTTGTATATAGAGTTAACTAAAACGCGTTCCATTTTAGCCAGGTTTAACCCAATTTATTTGAAAATAATTAATGTTAATAAATCAAGTAATGTAACGTCAACATACAGTGGTCTAGGGTTATAAATTTTATATCCAGTTTCGTGATAATTGATTTAATTGAACAACTAATTATATTCTATATTAAATCTTTTGTTTAATATTTTGTTAAAGTAATTATTGGTAAATTTAATTATAGATTGATTATTTTTTTATATATACAAAAGTAGTTTTTTTTTTTAATGAACCTGTTGTTAAACTTTTGTTGGATTATTTTGTGTAAAAAACTGGGGTCATACTGGAAATTTTACCTGTAAATCTTTATAACATAATTACTCCTATGTAACTCACACTCAGTAGTTAGAGAAAGCAACTACTCTAAATGACTGTTTAATTTAGATATTTAGTATGAATATTTCTTCTGCTATTGATTTGTAGTTTACCTTAATGTTTTTAAAAATTTCGATGTAGTAACATAAAAGTAATTTGACTTTAAGCATTGCTATTTTTCTATTTTATTTAAAATATTTTCCACCCTCGGGGCCTTAAAAATCCAGGTCCACCCTATGGGCTCAAGAAAGTCCAGATCCACCCTCTGAGACCGAACATCAGTCACCCTTAGAGATATAAACAAGTACACCCTTAGGGATATAAACAAGTGAACCTTTAGGGACAGAACATCAGTCCACCCTCAGAGTCAGAACTTCAATGCACCCTTAGAGACAGAAAACTCTTTTATCAGTAAATAAAGAGTAGAATTTGTATTATAATAAAATATATTTGAGTTTCATTTATCCCACAACAGCTTGTCTTTTGCAACGCGTTATCTTTTTTATTTTTAATATTTTATGTAGCGATCAGAGCGCTGAGTTGAAGCTTGGCCCAAGCAACAAGGTCGGGGGGGGGGGTTCTGTGTTTACCTTGCCAAAATTCAGTAGCGTCCTTCAAAAATACTCACCCCTGCGCTACGGCATAGGGGCTAGCTTGGCACTTTGCTTCCTGGTGCCGCTCTAGCTTTCAACTCTGCTCTGCTCTGCTCCTAAGAATTAGTCTTTATGCGCCTTTTACATGAAATACCAGTGTAGCATATGATTCAGTTATTCAATCAATAAATCAATCACGCATTCGAAGTTGATTCTTAAATCACTTAATAATTTCGGATTTGTTGCTGTAAACTAAAGTATTAACACCAAAGTCCCTAGGAAAAAAACTAAGGGAGTTAAATCGCACAAGCGTGTAGAAATTTTATTAATCAAATTTTCTGTAAATAAACTAATTGTTTCGTATACATTGTGGAAGTAGCACCATCCTGTCAGAACCTCATATCCTTCAAGTCGCTATTATTGACTTGGCCCAAAGAAATTCAGTCAATATCCAGAAATAATGATTTCCCTTAACGATAACAGAAACAATAAAATCTAGTTAATCCTCCAATATAAAGTGTCGTTTTTCAATTCTTATGGATAATGTTCATACCAAATGTAGCAATTCTACTTGGTTTC
Organism: Diaprepes abbreviatus; assembly: GCA_034092305.1. Classification (NCBI taxonomy): domain Eukaryota; kingdom Metazoa; phylum Arthropoda; class Insecta; order Coleoptera; family Curculionidae; genus Diaprepes; species Diaprepes abbreviatus. Next base: position 4,392,930 of record JASJET010000156.1, read on the forward strand.
GTCATTTTCTTATAAAAGTGCGAATCCCTTTTAAGTTGTGTCAAGTCATTAAACCTTCGATGCTATAGATAATCATTTGCCTTCAGTTGTCGAGTTGCGCTGACCAAGATCTTTTGCAGAGCTCGCCACGGAGTGGTTTGAGGAAGCCTCATTTTCTGAAATCGACAAGTAGTCGATCTTCACAGATACTCTCTCGTACATCGGTAATAGTAACTTTGTTACCTTACAGGTCTTCTCCATAGGACGAGAACATTATAGAATGAAATTAATAAATTGAATTTTTCCACATAAATAAATGGCCAAGTTACCATAACAAAGGACCCCGCACCAACCAAATGGAAATTGGATCCCGGTCAAATTCATTAAAAATTCAGCATGTTGTAGGTCTAGATGTCCTGATCAAAGGTTCTTATGGGCTTAAAGTCCAAAAGTTCATAGTTTTCAAGATACAGAGGGATGAGTTACGCCCGATCTTCCATTTATATAGACAAGGCTTAAGGGTCAATTTTCTCTATCTATTTTTCTTTCTCTCCTTATCTTGCGAACTTGTTTAGCTAACGTAAGCGAATGTAAATGTGCAATACATACATATACATACATATATACATATATATATATATATATATATATATATATATATATATATATATATATATATATATATATATATATATATATATACATATATATATAAAACATTGCAAACTATGTACCAAATAATAGACTTTTGCTTTCAAAAAATCATTCAAACTACAAGCCTCACCTAGATCATTGACCTCAAGGTCATATAAGGTTGAAATATTAGGAAAATCGAAAAATATCTCAGAAAAAAACGTTTTTATCTTTTAAATCTACTTCTTAAAAAAAGTTTTTCCATAAAAAATGACATCTTGACAATGTTTGACCTTAACCCTTGATCTAAAAGTCATAGTCAAGATTACAATTGGTGATCTCCTTCATTATCCTAAACCTCTCGACTGAAGTATTTTTTTATGATTATATATATATATATATATATATATATATATATATATATATATATATATATATATATATATATATATATATATATATACATTCGCTTACGTTAGCCAAACAAGTTCTCAAGATAGGGAGAGAGAAGAAAACAGATAGATGGAGAAAATTGACCCTTACGTCTTGCCTATGTAAATGGTGGATTGCGCGCAATTCATCCCTCTGTATCTCGAAAATTATTAACTTTTGGATTTTGTGCCCATAGGAACTTTTGATCAGCATATCTATACCTACAACATACTGAATTTTCAACGAATTTGACCGGGATCCAATTTCTGTTTGGTTGGTGCGGGTGCAACTCATTACTCTGTATCTCGCAAACTATTAACGTTTGGACTTTGTGACCATAGGAACTTTGGATCAGGACATCTAGACCTACAACATACTGAATTTTCAACGAATTTGACCGGGATTCAATTTCTATTTGGTTGGTGCGGGGTCCTTTTTCACTCAATAAGTTCATAACTTCAATTTAAAATGCGACATTCCTATTGGGAAGTTCGTTATAAAGTTATTTTGACAGATTTGAAATAGCTCGAACTTTAAAATGAATTTGGAAATCCAGATGCGTTTTTAACACAGCTTGCATTTATTTTATTTTTTTTTTGCAGCTGATTTAGTTTTTAAACGGTTACATACCTGAACATTTTAAAAATATACTTGAAGTTTTTAAGGCCAGGCGAATTTTGTGATTTCAAATGGTGTATCACGTGTATATACATTGCACCAAGAAGATAAATCTTCTTGGTTTCTAAAAAGATCAGCTTAGATATTTTTATATTATTATTTAACATCAAAATTCTAAAAAGCCAAATTTGCTAAGAATTTAGAAATTATTCCGCTCAAACCACATCGCTTTTTACAAATTGGTTTACAGGTGTTCTAGTGCACGTGAGACACTAATTTGAGAAGAACAAATATACGAGCAAGAGAGAATAATCGAATGCTTAATTATTATTATTTAGATACGATTGTATAAATAAAAAGTTAACATAAAATTGGGTAATATTACTTGTTTTCTGAAAAAAAAATATATAAATAGCCGGAGTTTACACATAACCACACAAAACTGACGCAAGAGTTTGCCTATTTTATGACAGTATTTTATAAGAAACTGACTCCAAAAGAAGTTCTTAATTTGTCTTATGTTTTAAATAACAAAACACACTTCAAATATATACGTTTTTAGGAATCTTTGTCAAAATAATATTGAAAATTTTACGACATCTAGCATCTGACTCAATATTGAACTATCTAAAAGATTTCAGGATTTGAAATGGAACTGTAAGTAGAGTTTTCAATCGATGCAACAAAAAGAGTTATAAAAATGTCAAGTGCAGACCTAAAAATGTCTATTGTAAAGCAAGTATTTCACAATAGATACAAATTTCCAAAATACATTAGAGAATTAGATTTCATCCATGTGCTGATTTGTATGAAATAAAAAGGAAAAAATTCTTAGAAAGAAAGTAATAAATGTGGTTTTGAGAATTTAGTCCAAATATATTTCAGGGTAGCAGCATTTTTTTCTTATATAATGTGCCAGTTTTCTTGAAAAATAAAGTATTGTTCTGAGATATTGCATATTAAGAGCCAAAAGTTTTCGACCCATCTATATTAGGGTAATTAATGATGCGAAAGCATACACTAAGATCTGAAGTTACTACAAACAAAAACATTAAGTTAATGGTTGTCGGACTTGCATTGTCTTTATTTTTATTTATTTCTTCGATGTTTCGATTAAGTTATATCTCTAATGGTTATCAAGTATAAACTGAATGTTTTGTCTTAAAACTATGAGCTTATATAGGAACTGGGTCCATTGAAGCACATAGCTTCGCTTCACTGTACACACCTCAATGATTTTATGTTACAAAGTAGTGGTTGCCAAAGATTAGGTATCTCAACACTCAGTTTACTGAAGATTCCATAATTGCTTTTAATGTAAGCTGCTTCTATAAATTTTCTTTTTTTCATGTTGGGTTCCATATATATTGCCGCAGCCTCAAGACCATTTTATGTGGTGTTGTTTATCCCAGGCGTCTTCTGCAATACCTGATCTCGACGTTTCCCTTTTTGTGTATGAGCTTTATGTTCCTTAATTCTAACTTTTAGTGGTCGTTGGGTTTCTCTAATATACATTTCACCACACTCATATGGAACTTTGTAAACACATTCTTTCTTATCGGTACTTTTTGGTTTCGTTTTTGTTAAATGAGTTCTAAGTGTATCTCTTGATTTAAAGGCTGTTTTTATATTATAATTACTTGAAATTTACATTTTTTTTCCGAAGTTCCCTTAATGTACGGAATTGTGAAGAAGGAATATGTTTCTTGCTGTCCAGTGTTCGTTGTTCTAAAGTTATTTATAACGTCGTCAATTAGTTTCAAAGGACATTCTGCTGAAAATCGGATTTAATATTTGCTACCTCTTTTTCCAATGAATCGGCTTTATTCCATATAGATATAGGGCGATTATAGAGGTTGCGTATAATTTCCCGTTTTGTTACAAGAGAATGATTAGAACTATGATTAAGATATTGTCCAATATGTGATAGATTTCGGTTTACTGAAGTTTTAATAGTTTCGTTTGAGCGATTCACCATGATATCTAGGAAAGGCAATTGATCATTTACCTCTTTTTCCATGGTAAACTTAATTGTAGGTCGAATGTTATTTAGATGTGTCAATAAATCATTAAGTTCTTGATCATTGCCCTTCCATACGATGAAGGGGTCATCGACATATCTCAACCAGACTTTCAGTTTAACTGTTGCCGTTTCGAACCATTTTATATATATATATATATATATATATATATATATATATATATATATATATATATATATATATATATCTGTATATATATATATATATATATATATATATATATATATATATATATATATATATATTGGCGACGACTGGAGAGAGCCCGTCGACCTGAGCGTAGAACCTGTCCTTTACTTGAAAGTAAGCACTACGCAAGCAACACTCCAAAAGATCCATCACCCCGTCCAGTGGTAATGTGGTTCGATCTGATAAAGTAGTATCGTTTAAAAGTCTAGTTCTGATTATGTCTAGTGATTCCCCTGATGTTACATTAGTTTACAGACTTTCCATATCAAAGCTTATTAGTTTTGACTCTATAGATTTAGTGGGGTCACGAGGTAATTGTCTCTAGTTTTCTTTTTCCAGGATATCTCCGATTTTTTGGTCGTACGTTACAAGGTCCATTATCACCGTTGCATTTCCCTTGTCCGCTGGTAAAATCTTTATGGATTCATCCTTACGAAGTTTTTTTAAGTCTAATGCTTCAAGCTTGGAGAGATTTTGAACTGGATTTTTCTTGTCTTCCAAAGTTGATTTTATTTTCCATCTAAACTCGTCGGAATGGTTTTTGTCGACTTGTATAGATTCTACAGAGATTATGATGTCTAAAACAGGCATGTTTTTTGGTGTTACTGCAAAATTAAGCCCCTTGCTTAGTAGTTGTTTTTCTGTTCTTCTGCTGTTAAAAGTTAGTGGATGACAAACTACTGCGAGATAAAGAATTAAAGATAAAAGAATTGTTGTATGTGAAAACAATAATGTTGATTTAGTTTGTTGATTAGTCAGCAAATTGGGTCCCAAAATTGGTTTACAGAAGAAGAAAGTGTGCGAAAAGTGTTTTTAGGGTTACTGTTAGGAAATATAGCTTTGGTGAATTTAAATCGTCCTCCAAATAACAGCGGCCACTGGACTTTGTATTGAGGTGGTTGCTTCATAGATTGAAAACTAGTCTCTCTAAAAATGTAACACTTTTTTTCTAAAATGCCACGTATTTGGTGGAAGTAATTGTATTTAATCATACTCGAGAATAGCTCAGCTAGACGTGAAATTTGTACATTGAATAAGAATAGAAATTTTTTGTAGATTTTGGGTCGCTCAGGTCGAATCCGGCTTCTAAATTGCTCTTTCATATCAGGTATTTTTTAAAGATCCTAACCTAAAAGTGCAAAACTATATATAGCATTTCAAAGTGTGTTATCTTCAAGTGATGCTTCCTTCACAGCTGCTCGACTTGGAGAAAATATGTTTATCCTCTGACTGCCTTTTTATAGTTTAGTGCTTGTGGTGGTTATACCTTGATTATGTCTGGTTAGTTTTCTTTTTTCTCTGGATTGGGCCTCCTCTCGGCTCGATGTTCTGTTTCCCTGGTGTGTTGTTTTTGGTTGGGTTTTGATTAGGGTTTTTCATGTATTTGATATATTTTATGCATCATCTCAGTAGCATCAGAACAATTTTCACATCAAAGCCCAACACTAACTCTATATGGTAGTTACACCGAAACCATCAAACCTTCAAAAGTCAAGGAATTTCTTGCTATATTTCCAAAGGCGCTGGTTTAAGTGCTTTTTGCTGGATCGTGCAGGAGAGCTCCTGGAATGAGGTGTGCTAAGGAACATATAACTGGGCCTAGTTCACGGCGTACTAAGGACTTGAAATTAAGAATTTTTGTCGCAAATGAAATCTCAAAATTTTACCATGAAATATACTTTATTATTACCAACTATGAACGCCTTACCAAATCCTGGCAACACCCTGTAAGGTACCTCAGTTCAGACTTACCTAATGATTGTCCTAATGCAGACTGGAGTTTACCTAAACGCTAGCTAATCTCAGGGTAGATTCGTTGTTTTTATATTTTTCCACTATTTTTAATATATTGCCTGTGTAAGTTTTATAAATGTCTAAATCGGGAAAAAGGCGCCACCAAATTTTACTTTAGAATGAGCCCTAATGATTATACTACGAGCAATTGTAGTAAAGAAAACTTGGAAAAGAATAAATATTTAATATGTCATATCCGGGTAAATAAATCGCAGAGTCTAAGTACTTAAAAGTATCCTAATTTAAAATTATAGGAAATAAAACCAATTAAATAGAGGCCAATACATTTATTCCTCACGGTATACCCCTTCCCAGATAATAAGTACAACCCCTGGAAAAAGTTATCACCAGTGTGAATTATTGCAAGCTCCTCTAATGGGGCTATCTAATAGAAGTGCGATTACAAATGTTAAATTGCAATAGAGAAACCTTGTTGACTTAGTCGAGAGTTATTGTCTTTCTATGACGTAGCAAAATGTGAATATTAAAACAAAAGAATAGTAAATTAAACTTGACAGTGTCCTGCACAGTGAACGGCAAACCGATCCAAAAGTAAACAAATCAACTACACTTGGAAGGTTTACATCGACATAGCCTAGTTATAGAAGAAAAGAACACACTCTATTTTAACTAGCCTATGAAGTTCCATGAGCCCAACAATGCAGGAGACTATCAACTTTGCAGTAATAAAAAAAAATAAGCCATATAAAAAAACTACAAAAATGTCTGCAAAGAGAAAGAATTAGAAAATTGACACTGAAAGAGATAATGACAGTTAACAGAAATATAAGCAATAGAAAGTTGCACAAAAAAAAATGATAGATAATTACAAAAATTTAGATCATAGAAATCAACTTTCAATCAACTGTCGCTCAAGTGGTTAAAATCTTGACAAAATTTTACTGAAAAGTTTGTTACAGTTTTGTACATAATAATTAGTTTTCAAAATAGTCAATTGTTAAGCAATTGAAATTTTCAATAAATGTATCATTATAACATTCATTATTTTAAACAATAATTAAATGGTTAATTGGCCGCTCTGGGACTCGAAAAATGGAACCATAATAAAAAAAACCTCAATTACAGTAAAGTGTCGCAAAAATAAAACATTTAAATTTGAGGTTGTAGCGCAACGAAGTCGACTGCGTTTCACCTTACATAGTTTACTGGTTCGCTGCAAATATTATATGATATGGTAAATTACCAAATGATAAATATCATTAGAAAAAAATATTAAAGTCCAAATATTTAAAATCTAGTAATTAGAAAGATTCAAAATCAAATACACAAGAATCCCCTACCTGTTAGCCCTCTAGGTAATCGAACAGAAAGCTATGTTTAGATAACTAAACGATTCAAAAAACAGATTTAATACCCATTAGGCTTAACAATCAGAAACTCTTGTGTATTTACTTTGGCTAAAATTAGACACTTAGCTGAATCACTTTCTAACAGGTGGTTAAACAAGGCCTGTGACATGGACGTCTTCCCCAGAAAGGACGTTGACCTGGCTCAATATGAAGATTGTCCCTTTCAGAAGCTCACAATCCCAGAAGTGCAGCACGAAAACCCAAACTGTACATTATGACTATTCCAAAAACATACTATAGTTTACCCAAAGACGTAATTATTCCAAAGACATAATTATTCCAAAGACATATTGTACTTATCCCAAAGACCCTCGAACTCAAGAAGATGGTGGCATCTGCTAACTGATAAGCCGTTGTTTCTGGCTGGCTGAAGAAAATAATCGCCAAACTGGCTGTAGAGCGAAACGACCAAAATCACCAAAAATTGTTTGCACCCCGACTCGGTTTTGTTACATTAATCGGCCATTTATGACCAAGTCCCTTAACTTGGGAAAGTAGTAAAACTAAAACCACGTCTTCACGCTCTTGCGTCAGATAGCTAAAAGAGAACGATTTCTCTCAAATCACTAGCACATTTCTTCCAACGGAAGTTACCAAAAAAACTTTATAAAAACGCCTTTAAAAAATCTATCCAAAAAAAATAACCTTAATCTCGTAGCCATAATCTCGAACCCTTGAAATTTATCATACAATTTGAACTACTTCCGGAAAATATATGCAAAAATTCTTCTATCTCAATTTTAAACTGGCCAGTACTGAAATCAGACAGAGACAATCAATATATTCATAATCTAACCTGCCTCGTCCTACAAAATGAATACCCAATAACAAACTACTTAATGGGTTCGAAATATTCAAAAATGAAATCCATTTAGTCCGAATTAGTTCGAGATAGTTCGAGGGTCTAATTTACAATATTATAATTACTAAAAATTCTAACTAGTAAAGTAAAAGGGGAAATATTCAACTAATAAGCTAAAAACAACATAATGAAAAAAGTCAATACAATCTTATTTCAAATTTAGCATTTCAATAATATTCAACTGATGTGCCCTCTTATAGGCAACCCTAAAAACTTTCACGCAATCTCGTGGACCTGACTATTTAACAGCTGATATGTGACAATAAATAAATATTTTCTGAAAAAGGAAAATCAACAAGAACCCTATTTATATTTATCCAAACATTAAAAAACGCTTTTCCCAATCTGTGATACATTGTCTCGAGGTACCTAATGAAAATTTACAGATTACAAAAATATGTTAAGTTTCGATGTCAATCAAAATTTCAAAGTGTAAACAAAAGGAATGATCTGAATATAGATGAGACCAATAATAATAAATGAAAAACAAAAGGTAATCATTAGTTTTATAGTAGAAAACATTGTTTACTGTAAATTTACGTACAAAACAAAAATCTATTTATAACTTTATTAATCTGAACCTGTAATTTAATGTAGAAAAATGTAAACGAAAATATTTATTATTTAAACCCAATTTTTAACCGTAACAGACTTCTTTCCTTGGGAAGAAAAGAGCTGCGAATTGTGGTGGGATTTTTGACAGAACATTGTCACCTCAGGAGTCATTTTCATAGAATCGATGTTAAAGACAACCCGACATACAGATGGTGTTTGGAGGAGAATGAAACTGTATTTCATGTTCTCAGAGGCAGAGATATTCGGAGATACAATTTTGTTACCTGAAGCAGTTAGGCAAGTTCAACTAACGAGGCTGCTTGGATTCGTAAAGACGATCAGCCTCGAATAAACTGCAGATATGGTGGGATGTAAAGGGCCCAATGGAAGCCTAAGCATCGATGATCTAGAATCACCACCCCTTTTTCATTCATTCATTCCTTCATTCAACTACAGAATGTGGGACATTCTCTGTTAAATGAGCCACTTCCTGCATTTTTTACCACAAATTAATTTTATTGAGCTTAAAATTTTCATTGACTTTTCGACTGCTAAATTTAATCTCTTATTTTTAATCCAATTCTTATAAAAATATAATTTTAACTCTTGAATTTCACTTTTCAAATGTTTTTCAGGTCGCCGATTGCTAATCTAATATTAGCTATTTAAAATTTCAAAGTTGCAAGTAGAGTTTTGTGGCGGATGGGGCGGAAAATTTCAAGATGTCAAGTCTAAGATGGCCGATGAACAGTGTGAAAATTATTTTATATCATAAAAGTATGAGTTGAGTATGCAATAAAGGGTTTTTGTGAACCCTGATTACGAATTTCTATCTTTAATCGAAAATCTGGGATTTTTAGAAATTATATACACACAAAACTTTTCACTTCTTATCCAAATGGTATTTCTATGACATACAATTATCTTAGGTATCTTAAATTATTAACTTGGATCTGCCATAGTGTAATTTTGAAAAACTTATAGGAAATTTGTAACCAGCGACCACAAAACCATTTATTGCATTTCCAAATAATACTTTTATGACATAAAATAATTTTAACACTTTTGAGTGGCCATCTTCAATTCACCATCTTAACATTTTAAAAAGCTAATAGTAGATTTATAAGCAGTCGCATTAAAAACATTTAAGAACTGAATTGTAAAATTTAAAATTATGTTTTTATAAGAACTTGATATCAAATGAGAAATTAATTTTAACATTCACTTTTTTGTGGCTGCCTTTATTGCTCCGCCATTTTAAAAATCCAAATATACTATACGGCGTTCAAAAATAGAAGAGAATTTTAAGCCTAATAAAGTTTATTTATCTTAGAAACTAAGTGTGCAGGTGGGTGGCTTATTTGATAGAAGTTTGTTATCTGTCACATTCTTCAATTATTTAAGCTATTAAAAGGAACCCATTATTTAATTAAATAATGACACCCATTTATATACGCTTCATTTTGCAGATGATCAAGTGGTAGTGACCCAAGATCAAGAAGACCTAGAATTTATGACAAGGAAACTATTTACAGAATACGCAGAATGGAGATTAACCGTCAACTGCAGTAAAACTAAATATGTGTGTATCGGTGGAGAAGAAACAGATTTGGAACAAAGGCAATCAAAGTGGACGAATTGAAGAAGAAATATTGAAGCGAATAACTAAAGGGAAAAAAGCTATCGGATGCCTAAACTCACTATTATGGTCAACAAACATCTCCAAGGAAAGAAAACATATTTTATACAATGCAATATTTAAAAGCGTTGTATTGTATGGATGTGAAACATGGCAGATAAATAGAACTTTAGAACGTAAACTGCTGGCTCTTGAAATGGACTTTTGGCGAAGATCTGCCGAAAAGTCAAGGATCGAACGGATAACCAACGAGAGAATTAGAGAGATTATGGGCGTAGAGAAAACTATTCTCGATGAAATCGAACAACGTCAGCTGGTATGGTATGGACATGTGGAGAGAATGATGGACGAACGTCTACCAAAGCAAATCCTAGAATGGACACCAAATGAAAAAATAAAAAGAATAAGACCAAAAGTTACCTGGATTAAGGGCATTAACCAAGCCATGTCCGAAAGAAACTTACTTCCAGGGGATTGGGAAGACCGAAAACAATGGAGACTGGGAATCGAAAAGCGTAGAACGCTATGAAACCGGATATATATATATATATATATATATATATATATATATATATATATATATATATATATATATATATATATATATATTATACATATATATAGTTGTAGCTATCTAGTATCACAACCAATCTGGGTTCCTTTTATATGAAAAGTGTTAAAATTATTTTATGTCATAAAAGTATTATTTGGAAATACAATAAATGGTTTTGTGGTCACTGGTTACAAATTTCCTATAAGTTTTTCAAAATTACACTATGGCAGATCCAAGTTAATAATTTAAGATACCTAAGATAATTGTATATCATAGAAATACCATTTGGATAAGAAGTGAAAAGTTTTGTGTGTATATAATTTCTAAAAATCCCAGATTTTCGATTAAAGATAGAAATTCGTAATCAGGGTTCACAAAAACCTTTTATTGCATACTCATCTCATACTTTTATGATATAAAATGATTTTCACACTGTTCATCGGCCATCTTAGACTTGACATCTTGAAATTTTCCGCCCCATCCGCCACAAAACTCGATTTGCAACTTTGAAATTTTAAATAGCTAATATTAGATTAGCAATCGGCGACCTGAAAAACATTTGAAAAGTGAAATTCAAGAGTTAAAATTATATTTTTATAAGAATTGGATTAAAAATAAGAGATTAAATTTAGCAGTCGAAAAATCAACAAAATTTTAAGCTCAAATTAATTTGTGGTAAAAAATGCAAGAAGTGGCTCATTTAACAGAGAATGTCCCACATTCTGTAGTTGAATGGATGAATGAAAAAGGGGTGGTGATTCTAGATATCGATGCTTAGGCTTCCATTGGGCCCTTTACATCCCACCATATCTGCAGTTTATTCGAGGCTGATCGTCTTTACGAATCCAAGCAGCCTTGTTAGTTGAACTTGCCTAACTGCTTCCGGTAACAAAATTGTATCTCCGAAATATCTCTGCCGTTGAGTGCCGGGCACTCTCTGAGAACATGACCAACAGTTTCATTCTCCTCCAAACACCATCTGTATGTCGAGTCGTCTTTAACATCGATTCTATGAAAATGACCCCTGAGGTGACAATGTTCTGTCAACAATCCCACCACAATTCGCAGCTCTTTTCTTCCCAAGGAGAGAAGTCCTTAGTACGCCGTGAACTAGGCCTAGTTATATGTTCCTTAGCACACCTCATTCTAGGTGCTCTCCTGTACGATCCAGCAAAAAGCACTTGAACCAGCGCCTTTGGAAATATAGCAAGAAATTCCTTGACTTTCCAAGGTGTGGTGATTTTGGTGTAACTACCATATAGAGTTATATATATATATATATATATATATATATATATATATATATATATATATATATATATATATATATATATATATATATATATATGTATATATTATATATATAGTTGTAACTATCTCTAGTATCACAACCAATATGCTACAAAACATCTGGGTTCCTTTTATATATATATATATATATATATATATATATATATATATATATATATATATATATGTTTTGTAGCATATTGGTTGTGATACTAGATAGCTACAACTATAATGGTACATTGTTAAAATAAGAGACTCAACCGATCAAATAGAATTTTTATAAAATTTAGACAAATACAATAAATACGAGTAAATATATTCCTCTCTATAATATTGAAATTTAAATTTAAACAGTAAAAATCGTACACAAAATTATATATATGAAATATATAGCAGAGCTTACCTAAATAACAACTACCGTTCACAAATAGAAGTTATATAAGTACATACACAACATTCTCTTTCATATTATCCAGACAGTGGTAGTCAATATTTAAAGCTGAAACTTTTCGTTCAGAATAACATGTTTAAGTAAATACGTAAGATTCTCATGGACGAGGAAAGTTTTATACAAGTTATTATATATATTTTCCTGGTCCTTTTTTAATAAAAATTTTTGCATGGCAATTTCAATAAGAAAAGTTAAGTGCAAATTAAATTTTCGAGATGTTTCAAGCAATCAACTGAATCTAGATATCATTTTAAGTATGCCTATTGCGATTTCAAAGTTAATAATTTCTTAAAATTTATTACTGTATTAATATACAGCAAGCACTAAAACACGAACTGTTTTTTCTTTAGGAAATGATGGCATAGAATGAGTCCCTAATGAACTTATTGTACTCATCCTATTTTTTTCACAGATTTCTCATTAAAATTTTTTTTCAAAGTTACCATTATAGAAAAAACATTTTCTGCAGTGTTTAATATAACAATAAGGGAGGAAACGATTCCTTAAGAGAGTGTTATTATATATATATATATATATATATATATATATATATATATATATATATATATATATATATATATATGTTTATGCGGCTTTCACGGATTCCTCCCCCAATCCGGCTGGAGGTCGGCGAAACCGCGTTCAGTTTTGCATGCTTCCTTCCGATCTGTCCTTTGCACAGACAGGTGAATATCGGTACCCTGATGAGTCTGATAGAGACGAAGCATGTACCTCTGCGGTATCACTGTGGCGGGGAGGGTAAGTTTTGACTTTCTTCTCGGTATGGTGGTACAGGTGGGCCATCATCTCGATGGTGGTGGAATGGGATGGATTGTGTTTTATCGCAATTTATTCAAACTGTGCAACCTCTAACACGGAAAGGATATGATGGAACGAAGTTTGCATTTACTGTTCCCATTTTACTTCACTTATACGCGGAGTTGCATATAGTTGTACGTTTGCTGAATGTGATTTCAGCACTACAACGGCATAATGTGGATGTATCCACTGCTATTGCAACTCACACAGAGGAATCTGTGAAAAGTCGCATAAACATATATACGCCATCCGGCGGGAGGTCGGCGAAACCGCATTCAGTATTTGCATGCTTCCTTTCGATCTGTCCTTTGCAAAGCCAGGTGCATGTCGGTACCCTGATGAGTCTAGTAGAGACGAAACATGTGCCTCTGCCGTATCACTGTAGCGAGGAGGGTAAGTTTTAACTTTCTTCTCGATATGGTAGTACAGGTAGGCCATCATCTCGATGGTGGTGGAAATGGATGGATTGTGTTCTGTAGCAATCTATTCAAACTGTGCAACCTCTAACACGGAAAGGATATGATGGAACGAAGTTTTCATTTACTGTTCGCATTTTACTTCACTTATACGCGGAGTTGCATATAGTTGTACGTTTGCTGAATGTGATTTCAGCACTACAACGGCATAATGTGGATGTATCCACTGCTATTGCAACTCACACAGAGAAATCTGTAAAAAGTCGCATAAACATATATACGCCATCCGGCGGGAAGTCGGCGAACCCGCATTCAGTATTTGCATGCTTCCTTTCGATCTGTCCTTTGAACAGCCAGGTGCATGTCGGTACCCTGATGAGTCTAGTAGAGACGAAACATGTGCCTCTGCCGTATCACTGTAGCGGGGAGGGTAAGTTTTAACTTTCTTCTCGATATGGTAGTACAGGTAGGCCGTCATCTCGATGGTGGTGGAAATGGATGGATTGTGTTCTGTAGCAATCTATTCAAACTGTGTAACCTCTAACACGGAAAGGATATGATGGAACGAAGTTTGCATTTACTGTTCCCATTTTACTTCACTTATACGCGGAGTTGCATATAGTTGTACGCTTGCTGAATGTGATTTCAGCACTACAACGGCATAATGTGGATGTATCCACTGCTATTGCAACTCACACAGAGGAATCTGTGAAAAGTCGCATAAACATATATACGCCATCCGGCGGGTGGTCGGCGAAACCGCATTCAGTATTTGCATGCTTCCTTTCGATCTGTCCTTTGCACAGCCAGGCGCATGTCGGTACCCTGATGAGTCTAGTAGAGACGAAACATGTGCCTCTGCCGTATCACTGTAGCGAGGAGGGTAAGTTTTAACTTTCTTCTCGATATGGTAGTACAGGTAGGCCATCATCTCGATGGTGGTGGAAATGGATGGATTGTGTTCTGTAGCAATCTATTCAAACTGTGCAACCTCTAACACGGAAAGGATATGATGGAACGAAGTTTTCATTTACTGTTCGCATTTTACTTCACTTATACGCGGAGTTGCATATAGTTGTACGTTTGCTGAATGTGATTTCAGCACTACAACGGCATAATGTGGATGTATCCACTGCTATTGCAACTCACACAGAGGAATCTGTAAAAAATCGCATAAACATATATACGCCATCCGGCGGGAAGTCGGCAAACCCGCATTCAGTATTTGCATGCTTCCTTTCGATCTGTCCTTTGAACAGCCAGGTGCATGTCGGTACCCTGATGAGTCTAGTAGAGACGAAACATGTGCCTCTGCCGTATCACTGTAGCGGGGAGGGTAAGTTTTAACTTTCTTCTCGATATGGTAGTACAGGTAGGCCATCATCTCGATGGTGGTGGAAATGGATGGATTGTGTTCTGTAGCAATCTATTCAAACTGTGTAACCTCTAACACGGAAAGGATATGATGGAACGAAGTTTGCATTTACCGTTCCCATTTTACTTCACTTATACGCGGAGTTGCATATAGTTGTACGCTTGCTGAATGTGATTTCAGCACTACAACGGCATAATGTGGATGTATCCACTGCAATTGCAACTCACACAGAGGAATCTGTGAAAAGTCGCATAAACATATATACGCCATCCGGCGGGTGGTCGGCGAAACCGCATTCAGTATTTGCATGCTTCCTTTCGATCTGTCCTTTGCACAGCCAGGCGCATGTCGGTACCCTGATGAGTCTAGTAGAGACGAAACATGTGCCTCTGCCATATCACTGTAGCGAGGAGGGTAAGTTTTAACTTTCTTCTCGATATGGTAGTACAGGTAGGCCATCATCTCGATGGTGGTGGAAATGGATGGATTGTGTTCTGTAGCAATCTATTCAAACTGTGCAACCTCTAACACGGAAAGGATATGATGGAACGAAGTTTGCATTTACTGTACAAACAACGGCATAATGTGGATGTATCCACTGCTATTGCAACTCACACAGAGGAATCTGTGAAAAGTCGCATAAACATATATATATATATATATATATATATATATATATATATATTATATATATATATATATATATATATGTATATATATACATATATATATATATATATATATATATATATATATATATATATATATATATATATATATATATATATATATGTATATATGAAAGTAAAATGCGAACAGTAGAGCAAACTTCGTTTCATCATATCATTTCCGTCTTAGAGATTGCACAGTTTGAATAAATTGCTATGGAACACAATTTATCCTATCATCGAGATGATGGCTTACCTGCACCACCATACCGAAAAGAAAGTCAAAAACTTACCCTCCCTGCTACAGTGATACAGCATAGGTAAATGTTTCGTCTCTATTAGACTCATCAGGGTACCGACATGCACCTGTTTGTGCGAAGGATAGATCGGAAGGAAGTATGCAACACTGAACGAGGCTCCCGCGGGAGGTCGGCAAAGTGAGATTTATTTACAATTTTGGCAGTCAAATTTAAATAATTTATTATAATACGTACCTCTTGACAGAAGAATGCAAATGTTGTACATACATCATGGTGGTCCGTATAGTACGTCAACACTTAACCAACGTTTTTGAAAGTCGATGTTAGGTCGAGCTCGGCTTGTTTTATGGCCACCAAAACCTAAATCTCTTTCATATTTACTTCTGGGGACATCTAAAAAGATTTAGTTTATTCAACACCAGTAAATACTAGAGAAGAATAACTTACGAGAATAGCACAGTATTCTAACGAAGTCCGTTTAATGCCGGAATATTATTTGCAGTACAGCGGGAAAATATTCGAAGAATAAGAAAATAGATTTAAGTACGTGGAGCCCATATTGAACATTGGTCAAATAACATTTAAACTTTTTCACCATTTTTATGTTTTATTAACATTGTAAATTAATTGAGCGCCGATCAACTCATTGCAAGGTTTCTGGACTTGACAATGTTTGAGCTGAAAATCTATCAGCATAACATCTTCTTGCCTTTGAAGAGTGAGACAGCGCTTCTTCACAAATTAAAGCACATCAGCACAACCTGTGTATTTTATTTTTACCTGTTTGTGTTTAGCAATAGTGACTTTTGAGTTTTTCGCAAAAAAAACGATTTATCTCTAACACCGCCAGTTCTATCGAAATTTTTTTCAGTATAGTCTACAACTCAATATCAGTTAATTTTTCGTATATCGATTGAACAGTTTCTTGCACGGAATTAAAAAGAATTTTTATGTTTATGAGAATTCAGTTCCAGAGGCCTTCGCTTTTTGATATGAACACCATGGATCTTCTGTGAACGGTCATACTGTACTGATTAATACCGTACACGATTCAAATTGCTATATATATATATATATATATATATATATATATATATATATATATATATATATAGTAATAATTCAAGTTTAACATGAAGAAATATTTAATATATTATTAAAAGTATAAATAATATATCTAGTTGGAAAAAAGAATTTTTAAACACCCCGGAGTAGTCTAACTCCTTAAAAGTAGCTGATATTTTATATTGCAGCACAAAGCCTAATTCGAAATAATTATTTCTAACATTATTTTTCTTTATTTTTAAGAAATATTCAAATGTTTCTCCATACCCTGCATGCGGTAAGAATTCTCAAATTCCTATTTTTTATTTAGGTTTTAGGATGTGCAAAAGGTATCTACTAGAATAAAGTTAATAAAAAAATATCTCCTAAGGCACAACTTTTCTGCCAGTGTATATTTGGTTCTGTTTTTAGATATACTTGTGGAAGCCCTTGTAACCCCGTTCACAATATTCAGATTTTTATTACACCTAGCTGAATTTCAATGATCTGGAAGGAAATAAATTTGATTTATTCTATAGGCCTGCGAAGTCAATAGTGTAGGCGCTCAAGGAGTATTCGTGAACGATCAAGATGTTTGAACACACCAAGGTTTTTCTACACACTAAGGTTTCGACCCGCTGATTACAAATATCGAGGATCTGTCCAAAGAAATTGTCAGGAAATTCACTATCGACTAACAATTTAAATGTTTATGCTGTCATAAAATTGTCAATAATTATGCTATTTAATACCAATGCCATTTTTTTTAAAGTTTCACCTTTTGTTATTTTATGACGATAATCTTATGCTCCATAGAACTTTAACTACTGCTAAATAATGAAAAAACCTTCCAAATAGGTATAATAGTTAATTCAAAATTTAGTTTAATTCATTGGATATAGGAGATATCGTGCGTTCACCTTAATGTGTCTCGTGTAGATGTTGCAATTTTGCACTAATCTTGCAATATTTACGCTTGATTAACTTTTTTAATTTTTAAAAGAAAAAAGCTTTTTTGCCATTACATTTGAAACAAAATGGCATGAGTGTGATGTAAATAGCATAATTATTAGCAATTTAACGGTATTGTAAACATTTAAATTATTAATAACAAATCCTCTGACCATTTTTCCGGAAAATGCCTTAGAGCATACAAACATCTTGATCAGTTATGAAAATATCCTAGACGCCTAGACTATAAAGGAAATTTTTAATAAAACTTTTTAATAAAAAGTCGTGTGCCACCTTTATACAAAGCATTCCTTGAAGGTCTCCTGTAGGCAATATGATTGAAATGTATTAAATACATTTTTAAATTAGCTGTATTAAATTTATGCAGCTAAAATATAATAAAACATAATCTTCTAAATAAAGTTGTAATAACTTATAAGGGATATTTAATTCTATTTAAAAAAAAGTATTTCTAAACTTAACCCTCGTTGAGCTCAAGGCAGTTGTAGCCTGTCAAAGGACCATGCGTAATTTGTATATATAATGAGGTTTCAAAGGCTCTTCGCTAAGATCATGGTATCAGTTTTCCAATCAAAAAGTATCTTATCTGGTGTTTGTAACTAGATACGCCAATGAAATAAATCCAATTTGTGTATACCGTTTTCCTCCCGTTCACGTCCAAGTTGGATAAAAATTGGACTATTAATAACTGGACAACAAGGCCTGTCGATTTGGAATCTTTATTGAAGCAGTATTGTTCAAAAAAATTTTTTACTATTTTATATTTTAGATGAGTAATTCCCTATCGTGTCTTATAATTAAAGTTTCCCTTGTACCTATAAAATACAAAGATATTTTTCCGCGAAGAAAATCCCTTGCTGCAAAAGCCAACATACAAAATATTTTTAGGTGTTATTATAAAAAAATAATTTCTTTCTCGAAATTTTTTGTTTTTTTAAACTTTCACATAATTTAAGAATGCAGTTCTTGATGCCTTTTAATAATCAAATCTCAGAGAAAAATTTTTTTTTAAAACTTATTTTACCCACCAAAGTACTAAACTTTGTGTTGTGTAATTGCCTTTTTTCCGGACATAAACAGAACTTTTAGAGCGAAAAATAACAATATAAATTTTGATAGGAAATTTAAATTTTTAAACTCGGCGCCAAACTAATACCTGATGAAATGTGAGTCGCATAAAAAATTTAATAAAATAAAAAAAAATTAACCCGACTTCTAAAAGTGTGATAAAAGTGAAAAATAACTATAAATTTTTATATGATATTGAAATTCTTGTCGGCGCCAAACTAATACCTGACAAAATGTGATTCGCCTAAACAGATTAAAATACATTATTTGTAATTGCTTTCTTACCATTATTTGTATATATTAATAGTTATTTATTTCATTTAGAAATAGTTTGGCGCTGACTTCAAAAATTTCAATGTCATATAAAAACATATAGTTATTTTTCACTTTTTAGGGCACTTTTCAATTTTTTTTTTAATTTTATTTTTCGATTTTTAGTTTTGAATTCCTTATTATTGGAACTAAATACCAACGAGATTAATGTACCTCGCAATGACTCCAAGGTGGCAAAAAAGTACCCATTTTATTCAAAGTTCTAAATCAACCTAAAATGAGTCACTAAAAATTCTTTGATTCTTAGAGTTTTCCAAATACCAGTGAAATCGTGTCAAACAAATATTTAGTCTGTCATAGTAAATTCGCTGTCTTAAATTTCAAATTAATCTTAGATTGGTAATAGAGGCCCCAAAATCTTCCAATATGGATATTTTCTTAGCCCGATATATTTTATACTGCATATTGAGTTTGTATACATCGCAAGAACAATACAATATCAAGTTATTAGTCTAATAGTTAAAATAATAGTAAAAAATTAACTTTGTTTTTTTTTTATTTTAATATTTATTTCTACCTCGTATTATTGCCTACCAAATTCAAATATTTCACGAAAACTTAATTTAAATTCAAAGTAATTTGTCCAAAAATTTTTAATAAAATATCGCATTTTCAGCGATTTCTAAATTCTGTGACAGTATAATTTACCTTTGCAGGTATATAAATCACTTTTCCACCATATTTTCTCGCGAGGATCAACTAATCTTACATTTTTTCTTTAACTAATATCTCCAAACAAATGGGCGACTGTGAAATATTAAAAAAACTTTGAATTAAAGCATATGTTTTACAAATTATAGATTGTCATCTTTCGCTAACTAAATTTAATGAAATGAGTAAAGATCAATTCCATTCAAAATCCTGTAGTAAAAATACATAAAGAAATAAAATGCTTTCTCCGTGAAACATATTATTCTAGAATCCAAAAATGTGTACCCGCATTTTACGATTTTACGAAAAAATCCTTTTTAAAGAAGTTATCGAGTTTTTAAAGTTGAGCTTAGATTTTAGCAGTGAAAAAAAAATAAAAGTCACTTTTTATTCAAAATTGTATACTTTTATGACTAGTTAAAATAATTCAGATTTCTCTTTTGATTAAGGCAACATGAGTCATAGATGTTCAGAAAAAAATTTAAAAACCTAAGAATTTTTAAAACTAACAAAATAGTGACCGTTTATCGAAAAAAAAACAAACGCAATTTTGTCAAAAACTATATTTTTTGTTGGTGAATTTTATTCGAGGATTCCTTGTTATATGCTTTTCAGTTACAATTGTTTTCATGAGTGTAAAAAAGTTCGGGGAGATACAATACATTTTTTTTCTTTTTTCAATGACCGATTTCATTTCAAATCATGCAATTAAATATTTTCAAAAGAAAAATGCTTTCTCCTTAAAAAGTGTAATTATAGAAACCAGAAAAGTTTACACGTATTTTGCAGTAATGCAAAAAAATTTTCAACGAAATTATCGAGATTTTAAAGCGGAAATTATTGATTTTTCAGTGGAGAAAAATACAGTCATTGTTTTATTCAAAATTTTATATTTTTATGACTAATCGACGTAATTTCCTTTTGATTCAGATCACATAAGTCATAAGCTTTAAAAAGAAAAATTGATGGCCGAAAAATTTTAAATATTAGTGAAATGTTTCTCGTAACAAAATCAAGAAATTCTTTTAAGGGGCCTGTTCTATTATTCATCATACAAAGTGTCCTAATTTCTCAGAAGCATACAGGGGAAGTCAAAATAACCCTACTTTTTCATAGAAAAAGAATTCCTAAAGTGTCCATAACTGAGATACAGAGCCCTATAGAAGTACCCAGCGATTTACCCTATCGGTTCTAAATTTTGAACTGACTTGTATAATTTAATGACATTTTAATATTTTGTAGTGAGCATACTACAGTAGATGTTTTAGATTATCAGAGAAGTCAGAAACGGTCTTGCAGCCATACTCGATGGGCACAATTTTTGACCGGTGTCATTTTACAGAGCTGAAAACTAATTTTTTAAATACTTTAGTGTACTCTTAATTTATTTTCATAAAACTGGTAGTTTTCCAGATAAATCGGTATTTATTCGAAACACTCAAAGGATATTAATACACAAATAGATAAAAATCAGGTTGTTAATGTTAATACTTACATAATGACGCGACTTGTCAAAACCGCCTTCAAGTAAAAATAATTTTTGGAATGGAAGAATATTCTTATGCAGAGTATGCTGACATGCATTTAATCTACCGTGAAGCGCTGTCAAATTTTTCGAAGGCAAGAAGACTTTATACTGAAAGATTTTCAGCTTGAGCAATGCCAAGTCCAAAAATCTTTCAGAGGATTGATCGAAGCCGAAGGAAAAGAGATAAAATATGATTAGTAGGGGTATGCGAATAATTCGAAATGTCGAATAATTCGAACCGGATCGAATAGTAATATTCGATTCGAATGTCGAATCGAATATTCGATTTTTCGAATAATTCAAAAATTTAAATATTCGATTTTCGAATCAAATATTCTATTTTTGAATCGAATATTCGATTTTTCGAACAATTCGAAAAATCAAGTTATTCATTATATTTTTCGAATAGTTCGAATTTTTTGTTTTTTATTAAATTGTCTGGCTTAAACATATTAAAAATTTCTATACTCCGTCCTGAATTATTAACTGGTACATCATAACGCACTATTAAATCATCTTCGTCAGAAGATTATTCAATGATGTGATTATTCTTGGTTGCCATTATTGACTAACACTAATTAAATATTATTTATTTATGATAAATTTAAATAAATTTCATGTTTGAGTTGTGCTTCATGCTAAATAGTTGAAAACAAACTGAGTTGTAATTAAGCAAGCGTGAATAACGACGCATAGTTCTTTTAGACGTTCTACAGGTGTGACACATTCCATCAACTAAACAAATATATTTATTAGAACTAAATTTTGCCAATTATTTAAATTTCACTTTTATAAATTTTTGTATTTAATTTGTTTAATTATAGCTTATTTATTGTTCATAATATATTATAAATGCAACTGTTAGTAAGTTTTGAGTCTCTAATTAAAAGAAAAAATAAAAATTCGTGCTATTCGAAAAAAAAAACAAATAATTCGATTTTTTGAATTATTCGAAAAATCGAATATTCGATTCGAATTCGAGCAATTCGAAAAAAAAAATGAATAATTCGATTTTTCGAATTATTCGAGAAATCGAATAATCGATTCGAAATTCGAACCGAATAACATTATTCGGTTCGATTCGATTCGAGTACTCTTCGCACACCTGATGATTAGATAATAATTATTAGAATTAAGGAAATAATTTTTTACATGTATTATTCAGGGTCATTTATGCCGCGACACGGCGGTGAAGGCCCTTCCAGGAGAGCACGAGACCCTCATGTAGAGGAATAAATTTTACAAGATATTGCTGGCATCCGTTCAAAAAACATAAGAAAGCTCGCAACATAAAACAATGTTACAAAATGGATTGTACATAAAACTATAACAGAACAGTTACTTCACCCGCACCACGTTGAAAAAGTAAACGCTATATTTCTGGATGATTATCCCGCAAGACTTCATACTCCAACTGGTTTATATAGCAACATAAGATAAATCTAAATTTTTCTAACCTTATTTCGTTTACCGATGAGGCCGGGTTTACAAGAGATGGCATAATAAACTCACATATTTTAGATTTTTTGGCTGATGAAAACTCGCACCCTATAGTTCAAAACAAACATCAACAAAAGTTTATTGTAAACGTGTGGGCTGGCATCCTCGGATATAACCTTATAGGTCGATTTGTGGAAGAAAGACTCAATGAAGAAATTTATTTTCAATTTTTGGAGCAAAATTTAAATAATCTTTTGGAAGACCTATCTTTTAATAGAAGAATGCAAAGGTGGTACAGGCACGATGGTGCTCCGCCTCATTTTGAACGTCAACAAACTTTTTTTGCCCTCAATGGATCGGTCGAGGTGGGTCTGTTTCATCGTCAACAAGGTCTCTAGACCTAAGTTCTTTAGACGTTTACTTCTGGAAACATCTAAAAGAACTAGATTATTCAACACCAGTAAATACTAAAGAAGAACTATTAGCGAGAATAGCACAACATTCTAACGGAATCTGTAATAATGCTGAAATATTATTTGAACTGCAGCGGGAAAATATTCGAAGAATAAAAAAATGTATTTAAGTACGCGGGGCCCATATTGAACCTTTGCCAAAATAAGATTTAGACGTTTTCACTATTTTTGCATTTTAATAACATTGTAAATTAATTGAGTCCCGATCAAGGGTTAACCCCATGAAAAGTTTCTGGACTTGAAAATGTCTGAGCTGAAAATCCTTCAGCATAACATGTTCTTGCCTTCAAAGAGTGAGACAAGGCTTCCACATAAATTAAAGCACATGAGCACACCCTGCGTATTTTATTTTTACCTGCTTGTGCTTAGCATTAGTAAATTTTAAGTGTTTCGCATAAAATACGATTTATCTCGAAAACTGCCAGTTTTATCGAAATAAATTAAGAGTACCTTTTTTCAGAAGAGCAATAACCGAAGTATTTAAAAAATCAGTTTTCGCTCTGTAAAATGACACCTGTCAAAAATTAGGCCGAACGAGTCTAGATGCAAGTCCGTCCCTGACTTCTCTTATGATCTAAAACATCTACTGTAGTACTGTTTAATGGGTCTTTATGGGTTCTATAAAATATTAAAATTTCATTAAATTTTACAAATAGATTCAAAACTTGGAGCCGATAAGGTAAATTGCTGGGTATCCCTTTGGAGCCCTGTTTCTCCGTTAAGGGGGATTTTAGGAGATTTTTTTCTATGACAAAATAGCGTGATTTTGACCTCCCCTGTATGCTCCCGAGAAATTGAAAAATACTTACCGGACACCTTGTATAATTATAGTATTTTTATTTTTTTTCTTATAGTTTATTTACCAAAAAATATTTTGTATGTTTATCAAAAAAGTAGAATAAGGTGAACAAATATTTGCAACAAGCAATTCGTTTACGAAGTGTTATTGTAATAAATCGATTTAGTAAAGTTGCTACTTGCAAATAATTACTCATATTATTATACTTTTTTGATAATCGTAAGAAACTATTTTTGGTAAATATTACATAAAAAAATTACAAAAGTTATAATTATATAGTGAAGCGTATAAGAGGCAACTATGAAAATATTTCTTGATTTTATTTCGAGAAATGGCTGCCATTTTGTAATTTTTGAAAATTTTTTGGCTTCCAATTTTTTTGTTGAACTTTATGACTCTTATGACTTGAATCAAAAGAGAAAAGTAAATTATTTTGATTTGCCATAGAAATGTAAATTTTTAAATAAAACAGTTGCTGAATTTTTAACCGACTTGTAAAAGAAGGAGGTCCTCAATTCGTCGAGTATGTATGTTTTTTTTTTTATTTATGTACACCGATTACCCCGGAACGCCTGCACCGATTTGAATGAAATTTTTTACGTTATGTTCAGGAAGTTGCTGCGGTGGTCCCATATTTTTTTGGGCGAAATTGGTGCAGTAAAATCCAAGATGACGCTGAATATACGGCGGCCAAAAAAATTAATATTGTCGGATTTTCTCCAAAATTGGTAAGGGGAAATTTTTGGAGTTATACCCAACGAATGTAGAATTATTTTTAAAAAATTCAATATGGCGGATCCCATATGGCGGACAAAAAAATGTAATTTTGTTCGATTTTCTCCAAAATTGGTGTGGGGGAGTTTTCGGGGTCGCACATCACGAATCTAAAATTATTTTAAAAAAATCAATATAGCGGATCCAATATGGCGGACAAAAACATCACTTTTATTCAATTTTTCCCAAAATTGGTATGGGGGAGTTTTCGGGGTAGTACATAATGAATCTGAAATTATTTTAAAAAAATATGGTGCATCCAAGATGGCGGATTAAAGGTTCTACATCTCTCGATTTAGTCTAAAATCAGTATTGGGGGATTTTTGTTAGTGTTAATTACGAATTTAAAATATTCTTTGAAGAACTCAATATGGCGGATTCCACATGGCATCCTAAAAATTTTAGATTTTTCGATTTTCTCCAAAACTCATTTTGGGAATTCTTGAGAGTGTAAGTTACAAATTTAATGGTAATTTTTTCAGGGTTCAATATGGCAGACTAAAAATTTTATATTTTTCAGTTTTGTGCAAATGTGGGACTGAATCGTATTTAAGGATATAAAGAGCGAATATAAAATTATTTTAAGAAAATCTAATATGTTAGAGACAATATGGCGGTCTAGAAATTTTGAATTTTTGGATCTCATCAAAAATTGTTACAGGGGGCTTTGAAGGGTTTAGATTTAGATTACATTAAGACTTTAAAATTATTTTTTTGGAATTCAATATGACCGATAAAATATAGTGAGTTAAAAATTTAGGTTGAAGATACAATATAAGGGAGTGAAATATTAGGTTGAAGATACAATAAAAGGGAGTGAAAATTTTTCGTTTTCCGATTTTGCCTAAAACTGATATTGTGGGATTCTTGAAGCGTATACAAACTCAATATGCAGTATAAAATGTATCGAGCTAAGAAATTTACGACTCAAGATCTTTAAATACCGATATTGGAAAGTTTTGGGACCTATATTACCAATCTAAAATTAGTTTAAATTTTAAAATGGTGGATTTACTATAGCAGACTAAATATTTGTTTGATACAATTTCACTGGTATTTGTAGAACTCTAAGAATCAAAGAATTTTTAGTGGTTCATTTTAGGGTTATTACAACTTTGGATAAAATGGGTACTTTTTTGCCACCTTGAAGTCATTGCGAAGTACACTAATCTCGATTAGTACTTAGTTCAAATAATTTATGGATATCATAATGAACTCAGAACTAAAAATCGACTTCAAAAATTTCATTTTCATATAAAAATTTATAGTTATTTTTCACTTTTTAGCGCACTTTTAGAAGTCGGTTCAATTTTTTTTATAAAAATTTTATTTTTTACTGCAAAAGCACTAAACTCAACTTTAAGATCTAGATAACTTCATTAAAAATGATTTTTTCGCAAAATTGCAAAAGTTGTATACACTTTTTTGGTTGCTATAATGATATTTAATGGAAAAAGCATTTTCTCTGAAGATATCTCATTGCATGATTTGAAATGGAATTGGTCATTGAAAAAGAAAAAAAAAATGTTTTGTCTCTCCCCCATTTTAGCAACCATGATAACAATTGTAGTTAAAGAAGCATATAACACAGAACCCTTGAAAAAAGCACAAAAAAATAGTTCTCGAAAATATCGCGTTGGTTTCTTTTTTCGATAAACATTTTTAAACATTTTTTCGGTTTTCAAACTTTTTTTTGAAAATTTATGATTCATGTGATTTTTAATCTAAAGAGTAGACTAAATTACCTTAATTTTTCTTCACTCAACTTTAAAATCTCGATTTTCTTGGAAATCATTTTTTCGCAAAATGGCAAAATACGTGTACACTTTTTGAGTTTTAGAATAATACATCTCACGGAGAAAGAATTTTATTTCTTTGACTATTTTCACTGCATTATTTTGAATGGAACCGGTCTAAATTATTTAATCCCTGTTTGTAGCAGACCTTAAATTTTATTTTTCTAAATAAAATTCTATGAGCAATTTTACAGTTGCTGAAAATTTGATAGTTGAAAATTTTTGATAACTTTATATCGAAATTTTCAAAAATATTTACGAATTATTTCATAAGTTTAATACAGACAACAAAATCGCGAACAATATTACTGATTAGAATACATTAAATAATTATATTACAATGGCGTGCTTATCATTGAAGCTACAGTTGGATGGTGTAATCCGTGCTCATGATAGAATAATGATAGAAATTAATGAAAAATTGACCATAGTCGGTAAAAATACGGACGGCGGATGTATCGAGTGGTATTGAAATTTTTATTTTTGATGAGAAAATAAAACAAATCATTTAAAAGATAGAGTAACTCCAACATTATTAAATTTAATAAAGGAGATAAAGTTATATGTTAGATACTCTCAAACAGTGGTAGCTGGCGCATTAAAAAAGTTAGTGTTGCAATTCCAGTGGTACATTAAAAATATAAATATGTATAAAATCGGCCATGGGCATCGGGGGATGAAAAAATGAAAGTCTTTAAAAATTGAGTTAGTATCAAACAAAGCAGTGCATTTTAAATTACTAAACATAAAATGGTAGTAAATTTTAAAAATATAGGAGTCAAAACAAAATGCACGTATAACATATTGTGATCTTTGGCATTAGCAAACTTTTTAATAACACGCTGATTGAAATCAGGTAGCTTTCGATAAGATCCCTTTCTTATGAAAGCATTGCCAAAGCAGAAAGTCTTTCTTGGCTTATAGTATTCCGTAAAAACGTTTTTATCAATGTGAGGGCGCACCATTCTTCTTCAACCTATCAAAATACTAATTAAAATTTTTAAAAGTTTTAGAACTTCATTAAATGTCTCACTTCACTCGATATTTTGCAATAGATAGTCATAAAATGCAAGAAGTACCAAAATTGATCTAAATTTTTCAATTTCATACATGACGGTCAGTTCTGTTCGGAGTTTTTGTTAGATAAAAAAGAGTAAATTTTATTCATATCCTTAAATTTTTGAAAACATGCACTACATTCAATATATTGTCTCGAAAAAAAAACTGACTGCTGCCAAGTGACCTATAAACCTAAATAGTTCTTTTGCTAGACAAATAATTATATCACAAACTTCTTTTGCTCCCCGAGAAAACTCCGTGGAGATGGCTCAACGTCGTTTGAGGTAATATTATTTCTAATTTTTGTTTCAAATGATGTTGTATTTTTATTTGCGATGACAGCGTCAATTTACATTGTTTTAAACTTATTAAACGAACCAACTTGAGACGTTATTTTGTAAAATAAATTTAACTATGAAAGGAAACTCTTGCTTTTGAGAATTTTGAGATACTCTAATGAATGTTTCGTAGTACTAACGTTTTTTTTTGTGACCTAAGATTCTTTTCATTGTCTCTAGATTGCTATCTTTGAATTCGAATACGGTACAAACAACTCTAAAATTAAAATTTAATCTTATTTATGTCAAACGAAGCAAGCGCTTTTGAGGACTATTTGAAAAAAAAAAGAAAAAATCCATTGAAAATTGGAACAAAATATGCGGACATGTTTATTGGTAGATGCAGCAACATTAACAAATATAACTGTTGTAAGCTGCGTGTTCATAGGTTTCTGTTATAATGGCTTGCACCCCATTGGACGAGCCGCTAGTGACTGATGCACCATCGTATGTTTGCGAAATGAGTTTGTTTTTATTACCTTTGACGTGCTATTTAAGTTCTTTTAGTATAACAGAAAACAAAGTTTTCGCGTCATGTTCTAAAGACACTAAAAAATCCCAAAATCCCTCAACCGGCTGGCCAAGTAAATATATCTAAAGACAATTGCCATTTGAAAGGTACCTGATACGTCACTAGTTTCTTCAGCTATTATAGAAAAATAATGAGCTTCTTTTATTTACTTAAAAATTTTCTCATTACATACAACAAATATTGCTTGTAAAATTTCATTTTGAATGGTTTTTGACGTACCTTGAAAAACCGATGATTTTTTCAAATGTTGTTTCAGAACATTATCTAGCGCAGCACTAAAATCAATTAAACCTCGAAATACTCCGGGATTAGAAGAAGACATAGACTCATCATTTCCTCGTAACGGGAGTTCGAAGGCTCCACAAAAACGCACACAATTAATTATAATGTTTAAAATATCTCACTTTTTCATTATGCAGTTCAGTATCTCTTCGATAAGCACTGCATAATTGAGCAGCTACGTTAACAGTCCCAAAAAGTGAATATTGAAAAACATTTTTCATATATTTTGGTGACAAGCTTTTTAACGCGGTCCCCCGAATGATTTAGGTCAGTGAAACCCGTTTGTCCAAGAAGATTCTCCTCCGAATAACAAACAAGGAAAACAAAATAGGCCATTTTTAATTTCACAACCACAAAGCCACTTATGTTTATTATGAAGGTCTAGGTTAAACGTCCTAGTAAAAGTCCTTTTTTTGATAGACACGGATTGTTCTATTTTTAAATTCGGAGTAGGCCTTCCAAGCTTTATTATTTCAGCCTAAACACTTAAAAACCTACCACAGAATGGCTCTGCAATTAAAGTCTGAACGGAATTCATTTTTGTTTTTACCAAAACCAAAACGCAAAACGTATAAGAAATATAATAGCGTACCGCACAATAAACTAAAACAGCTATGACTATAAAATCAACGGGCAATCTTAACACAGGTTTGCAGTCGACTTGCAATCTACATGAAGCCGGAATTGATCTTCACGTCTTAGATAGGCAACTCCATATACGCTCCAATGGATTAGCTTGGACTGCATTAAAATTGCGAACCAGCAAAGCGATAACGTTTCCAGGCATAATGCTGTAATGTAGGTTGCAAGTCGCTGAATTATTTCAATAATTGACTGCTTTTCCCGTATAATCTAAGTAAAAAATTAGTTTAAATTTAATAATTAAATTATGGGTAGAAAAAAATTATTTGTACTTATATTTATTAATATGTTTTATTTTAATATACATTTTTGTTGGGGTTTTGCATAAACCTGCAAACCTAAGGAAAACCCGCCACTGCTCTCAAATTAAAATTATCCAAAATGTGAATGATTGACTGACAAACGTCTCTGTTTTTGTTAGTTCTGCCTCTTATTTTCTTTAGTCATATCGCTTCCTCCATTGCAAAGGTCTAGACACGCTGCTGCTCTATAAGAAACAGTAATGGCAATTTCTCTATCTATAAATTTAGATTTTGTTGTCTCATATCTAGGTTAATGTTCTTGTTTAAATAGATTTAGGCAAATAGATTAGTCAGTAAGTCGAAAATTTCAAAATACCACACCGAAATTTGTTATATACCGGAGATAAAAAAAAAAGAATTATACACGGTGCCATGGAGAAAAAAAAATCATTAAAATCAATATTATTTTCCATTCTACATTAGGAATTCATCGATGAGCTAAGCTCTAATATTATCTAAATTAGAAAATCAGGTCGAATTGAACGATTTTTCTTGCATGTCCTGGTTCCCTTAAAGTCAATGTAAGGCTGAAGAATTACTCGTGGTTTTTATAATTATCCTCTAATAAAACTAAAGTTTTATGTCATCGTATCACGCAACTACCGGTATTTAATTTTTAGATCATTAGTATCTAGGATCACGATTTATATTTTTTGGGGTATTAAGCAATGAAATTGCTCCAGACTTAGATACTTAAAACGATGTATTAATATATATTCTTTCAGGTAGTTGTCAACTTTTGGTTAATTGTTGGTTCAGGTTAGGCCTCTTTTTTTTAATATGAAAGATTTGTTTGTGTTTTGTCATAATTTGGTTTTAAACAGTTATTGTTGTAGCAGAAAATAACGACTTCTAGATATTAAGAAAGTTATTATTTTTTTTTTTTATTTCAACGTGTTATTTAATCTGCATTGATAAAGAAATTCCAGAAGAAGGTCGAGGACCACGAAGAAGACCAAATGGTCAGCCGAGGCATACCGCAGAGCGTCAAGATAGGCATTTCAGACAACTTACTCTACAAGACCGTTTTGATACTACGTGTCAAATTGCTGAACAATGGTTTAAAGAAGGTAGACCTATTACTATGCGTACACTATATCGCCATATTAGAGCCTTTGGACTTTTTGCATACCGTCCACGATTAGTGCTCTCAACGCTCCAACGCGTGCAAAGAACAGCAGCATTGGGAGGCAGAATGGCACAATGTCGTATTCAGCGCAGGCGTGGATCAAAGGGGGGTGGGAGCTATCGCCCCCCCCCCCCAAGAGCTTTAAGTTCATGAAAATAGACCCGATTTTGCCTCTTATACTATAGTTTATTTAAGAACATTTTTTACCCTTTTTTTCTTCGCAAACTTCCTGTGTTCTTTAGTCCGGTGTCTTTGGCCAAATCTGTTAGACACATATATTTTTCATAGGAATGGGTTAGAAATTTTATAATCAGAAATACCGATCTATAATAATGGAATTATTTGGGTTGGATAACAATAGATATTTGGAAGAGTGAAGTGTTAAAAAGGATTTTAATCCTTATCATTGGCGCCGGAAGGAGGTTTATTTTATCACTACGTATTTATGGCATAGAATATTATTTTGGTAATAAACTTAAAATAAAAAGTTTTTATAATATTATTTTGTTTCTACTGATTTCTTAATAATTTACATACATTACAGAATATAGATAATTTTGACATATTTAATACAAATCACAACTGTATTTTTATTATTTTTAATTTTGGCTTAAAAACCGTCTTAGACACATTCAGACTAAAACATAGGCTTATTCTATCAAAAAATTTTAAGTCGCAATTTAAATACTTACAAAATACCCTTTGTCAAAAATACAAGAAGTTAAATATATATAAAAAAATAAATTCATCCATAAAATATTAAAATTTTTTTGGGGCTATCGGTCATTTTTTTATTAAATTAAAAACATTTTTAGGACATTTGACATTTCAGTTTATTTATTTCTTAAACCATCTGCAGAATTACAATTAAACACTTAAAAGGGACTCAAATGTAATTAAGTTTAAATGTTACAATTAAAATTAGACCTACTTGTTTTTATTACTATTACACTGACCAAAAAAATAAAATAAACGTGTTAATTCTACACGCTTAAGAAAAAGACACAAATACAACAAATAAAATAATAAAAAAATTATCGCTAATTGGAATTAAATATATATAAAATTAAAGAGTGGGACACATTAAAATAAAAATATACAAAGAATAAGAATATATATAAACAACAGTAAACAATAAAATACAACAAGAACAAAAGTTGAAATAATAAATTGTGTTTACACTAGTAAACATTACGTATCTAGTTCGTAATCAAAGTCAGTAAAGCTATCTTCGCTCAAATTGATTACAATTAGTCCCTCTATCTCACCAACGAGGTTTTTCGTCTGCCTGTGATCGAATGTGGCTTAGGAGTACTAACAATTCCAATCGTTTTTTTTTTCTCCTTCAGTAGTCGGTTGATAGTAGATTTTCCAACGCCCGTCATGTTGGAACACATCTAAACAGAGCTTTTAACATTATTATCTAGATATTGATACCTTAAAGCATCATAAACATTCGTCGTAATGTTTTTCTTTGAGGAAAAAATGCCTTGGTTTAACGATTTTCGAATGATTAAAGAGGTGGAAACAAGCGCAAACAAGATAAATCACTAAGGACACACTGTAAGGTGTACTTTGCTCACTGACAGAAATCTACACGAAATTTTATTGCCAATGGTAGCCGACCACTACTTCTCTTTATTCGAGGCAATAAAATAGCTGCGCGTTGTGTTGATGATGTCCTACAAACAATAAAGTGTTACTGCCTTATTTATATGGCCGTCCACACATTATTTTTCAGCAAGACAATGCACATTCCCATATTGCTCGTCGAACTCCGCACTTTCTTCAAAAAGCAGACATTAATATTTTGCCGTGGCCACCCTATTCACCGGATTTAAATCCCATTGAACATGTTTGGGATACGATGAAGAAGAAACTGTTCATTAAGAAAATAGTTTATTTGAAAAAACTCAAATTTTCTAATAAGAAAATCATAATATAAAAATTAGACACATTTAAAATTTATTTTCCACCTAATGCAGACTTTACTGATGACACCGTGTACTTGTTTGTCTTAATTATAATGTGTATTACTTTTACAAACTATGTTTTCACAAATAGTTATTTGATGAGGTTACCTTATACAGGTTCAAAAACAAATAAACTTTACATCACATGGGATCAAATTGTAACAGCTCTATTTAGATTTTGGAGAAAAACACACATTTAATATGGAGCTACTTTAAACACAATAGATCTGAGATGATGCATTCTCAAAACTAAGAGGTGTTATGTAGGTTGCGTCTTATTTTGCAACAGTGGTGGAATTTACAAAAAATCAAAATTATCTTATACAGCTGAAATGCATATGAATTAGAAATTGCATTTTGAAAAACTCTTCCTTATAACTTTTTCCGATATTTTGAGATATAACACTATTTTTGATTTTTTTTTGAAAAAAATTTAAAGTTTGACAGATAATGCTAATCACGTGACTAATATTTTTTTTTTCGGTTAATTTTCACCTCGATCAAAGCAGAAATTGATACCAAAGTCAAATTTCGAATAAAGCTATTAATAAAAGAAAATCCCAGATGTTGCGGTCTTTTCTGATCACACTGTATATATATATATATATATATATATATATATATATATATATATATATATAGTAGTGGGAATAGGGGGCTTGTACTTCACCCCCCCACCACTTTTTTGATTGGTCAGCCAAGAGTGACCTTGTTTCTGATTGGCTGCCCAAGTTCGCCCCCTATTCCGATTGGTTTCATAAACTCCGCCTCTTTTTGCTCCACCTCCTACCTCCTTCCTAACCACCACAGTAGTTGGAGGGGAGCTGGTAGCAGTTGGAGGGGAGCTGGTATTTTAAACGATCGAGTCTGAGCGAGCTTCAGTCATTCGTGCGCGATGTCAAATAGTGACCAACAGCAACAACAACAACAGCAACTCATTGAACGTGTAGGCCAAGTAATAATTTCCTACCAAAATAACGGAAAAAATCTTACCGATTTTGAAGATCAAGACTTGGCCTTCTTTCCCATCAGTTATTTGAAGAGATACGTTGATTCACTTAGTTTACAACAAATTTGGAATAGGTTGCCGGAAAATTATAGAAGTGACGAGGAATTGAAGCTAAATTTACCCTGTTTTGAACATTACAACTTATACAAAAATCATATAGACGGTCCACCTTTACCAATAAAAAAGTGTTGTCAAAGTGCAAATTATTTAAACAAGTGAATCAAATCTCACAAATTCAGTTCATCAGTCTTCGAAATGGATCAACAACAAATCTATTTAGATTCCGCTTGCGATGAATCAATCCAGTCAATGTACAAGGAAGAAGTAACTCATTTTAAATTGGCTGGAAGGGGGAAATTCAACGCAAGACAGGAGTCTCTGATTACTATTGATCGTAATAACTTCGAAGACGATGATGAAGACGAAGAAGATGATGGGATAGAGGATAATGGAGTTCCAAACGGGTGTGGAGAAGAGGGGCTCGTGAAAGTGACAAAAATAAATGCAAGTGATGCATTGGCACCAAATTACCTTACGTGAGAAGTGTGCGTTTTCCAATCTTATGTTGTAATCATTTCATCTTCTGGCGGTGCATATAATTTATGTTGTAAATGTTACTATATACATGCTCTAAATTGCCCAAATGGGAAACATAATTTTGTTAATAGCCACTATAAACGATCCTTTATATGTTGCGAAAAAGATCTACAATGCAACACTTGTGAAAACGATTTATTTGTAACAACTCCTTCACAAGCATGTATAATATGTAACAAACCAGAACTAAAGAATATGCAAAACCATCTAATCGAAAAATCAAATTTTAAATAAATTTATTTCACTTGCACTTATTCATGCACTATGGACTATATTAAGTTTAAGTTTAAGTTTAAGTTTAAAATATTTTATAAGAATTTAGATTTTGTTCTGCTAAGTTAAATAAATGTAAAAAACTATGTAAATAAATATAAGGGAATGATGTGAATAGATAAGAATTTGTATTTATTCCCATTGAAAGAATTTATAATTTTGTACTTTCAGTATAGAATAATTCTTTTCAAATAATATGCATAAATTTAAATAAATGAATTTGATACTCCACTTGAATTTATTCCTAGTAGTTTTTTATATTAAGTTTAAAATGCCAACTAATTTAAATAAAATTTTATATAAAATGTAAGTTGTAAGATATAAGTTATAAGATATAAGGTATAAGTTATAAGATATATATTAAGTTTAAGTTAAATAAATATAAGGGTACCATGTAAATAAATAGAAATTTGTCTATATTTAGATTCCAAGAATTAATGATTTTGTTCTTTCAGTGTAGAATAATTTTTTCTACATAATATGCACCATCAATCCTATTGATAAATTGAATTTTAAATAAATAAATTTGATACTTCACTTGAATTTATTCATGCACCCTAGTAGTTTGTAATATTAAGTTTAAAAATGTCAACTAAGATATTTAAATAAGAATTAATATATAAGATAAAGAACAATTAGGTTTGATTAAATAACATTCTCTGAAAACCGAGCTTATGATTTATTCTTCCATGTAGAATAATTCTGCCAAGTTAAAAAAAAACTAGTTTTCGTTACTATGCTTGTAAAAAAATAAAAATATATATAATCATCCTATTCATAATAATTCTTTAAAGTTGAAGAAACTTGGTTATTAGGTGTGAAATAGAAAAAAATTTTTCCTCAACGATTTTGTTTTTTATTATTCCTAAATTAAAATACAAATATACATATATACATAAATAGATAAATACATATATACATATATAAATCATAATACCAAGTACCATTTTGGGATGGATCTCTGTTCCAGCTCTGCCATAGGTTGCTGCTGCTGCTCTGCCATAGGTTGTTGCTGCTGCTCTGCCATAGGTTGCTGCTGCTTTACCATCTGTTGCTGCTGACCACTAGAAGCTGCTGCTGCTGCTGCTCTGCCATAGGTTGCTGCGGCTCTGCCATAGGCTGCTGCTGTCCGCCATAGGTTGCTGCTGCTGCTTTGCCATAGGTTGCTACTGCTTTGCCATCGGTTGCTGCTGATGCACCAGAGAATGTGGCTGCCCACCAGAGATGTTGTTGCCCACCAGAGATGTTGTTGCCTACCAGAGATTGCCGTCAATTATAAATTATAATTTATAATTTATCGGTCTCTTGCATTTTCGATCGTATCTCTGTCTTTGCATTGCCAAAGGTTGCTCCGGCTATGCCATAGCTTGCTGCTGCTCTGGTATCGGCCTCTTGCATTTTCGATCGTATCTCTGTCTTCGCTCCGGTATCGGCCTCTTGCATTTTCGATCGTATCTCTGTTTTGGCGTTGCCAGAGGTTGCTCCGGCTCTGCCATAGCTTGCTGCTGCTCCGGTATCTGCCTCTTGCATTTTCTATCGTATCTCTGTCTTCGCATTGCTAGAGGTTGCTCCGGCTCTGCCATAGCTTGCTGCTGCTCCGGCTCTGCCATAGCTTGCTGCTGCTCCGGCTCTGCCATAGCTTGCTGCTGCTCTGGCTCTGCCATAGCTTGCTGCTGCTCCGGCTCTGCCATAGCTTGCTGTTGCTCCGGCTCTGCCATAGCTTGCTGCTGCTGCTCTGCCATAGGTTGTGGCCGATCTTCTTCCATAGGCTGTTGTTGCTCCATCATCAAAGGTTGAAGATCCATTGCTCGGTCTGGATCCCACTCAAAGGCGATAGGCTCGGGATCCAGGTCTGGCTCGAACATGTTGATAAATTCTTCATCTAAATAGTCAGCCTCTGATGGTGGCGGCCACATCACCGTGTTCTCGGAATTTGGACTCTGACGATCCATCAGATTAATCTGATCTTCCAAGAATCCCAGAAAGTCTTGTAGTGTTATAATTATGAACGTACTCATTTTGAGACTTTAAACTTAATGAATGATAAGTCAAGACGCTGTAAATCCTTATATACAATACTGAAATACCACCTTTCCGTACCTCCAGCGGCGAAACCGGTCCGAAGAATGAGAAGAAGAAGAAGGCAAAGATAGCGTGAACTCGAGAGAGATCGTTGAACGGTCGTAAGTTGTTTTGTTCTTAAGAAAGAGACGAGTAAAGAAGAGAAGAAGAAAAAAAAAAGTTGTTTTTTGGAATAATATAAAAAACGAAAAAAAAAAAAATTAAAAAAAAAATTTAAAAAAAAATTAAAAAAAAAAAGTTTTTTATATTATTCCAAAAAACAACTTTTTTTTTTTTCTTCTTCTCTTCTTTACTCGTCTTTTTCTTACGAACAAAACAACTTACGACCGTTCAACGACCTCTCTCGAGTTCACGGTCTCACGGTTCCCGTCGTACCATGCAGTGCCACGCCGTACCAGCCAGTACCAGGCTCTTGGCCGCTTTAAAAGGCGGCTGGGTACGAAGCGTCTCTTCAGTTTACATCTCGCTATTAGCGTACGCTTGTAAAATTATCGAATCGATTTTAATATATCTTGATAGTCGGATTTATTTCGAATTATTGTGTGACGTAGTGACATATTATTAATTTTCATTTGGTTTGTATTGTTGATTTCATATTTTTGATTTAATATTTTTGACTTAATACTTTGGATTTTTAATTCATTTTTATTTCATCTTTTAAAAGCCAATTTTTGATTGATTTTTTCATTTTTGTGGATTTTTTTTTATTGATTTTTTTATTGATTTTTTGATTTTTTTATCGATTTATAATTTTTTTGATTTTTTAATTTATAATTTAAAATGTCATTTTTAAATATAAAAATTGAAAACATCGACTTAACAGCCTTCGATTTAAACGACGCTTGCCTTGTGCATGATTTGATTGATTGTTCATTTTGTGGGCTAAGGGAAATTGATATTAATACATTTAACAATTCATCTGAATCTGGCGATTCTTCCGAAATTGGTGAAAGCGATATTTTGACACAGCTCTTAAAAGTTTTGAATGAATCTATTATCCCAGATATTCCTCAAGAACCTCTTGAAACAATTAATTTCGATGATTTAAATAATGATATATTGAGGAAAAATTTAATTAGCAATTCTGAAATAAATGAGGGATATAATTTGGAACAACTTTTAGATATATTAGAAGGGGGTGAAATTTGTGAAAATAGCTCAGGGCAAAATTTAATTAAGGGTGATGTGGAATATCAGGAGACTTTTGAGAGCTGTGAGGAACAAAATAATAAGCGGGTTTTAAACAATAATAATAATGGGGTTGGTAACGAGGGAGCTTTAAATAATGATAAGAGGATTGGCATTGGGGGTTTTTCGAAAAATAATATGGAAGAGGTTTATCGCCCCCACTATTCGCCAATTTCAGATGCATCGTCAGATTCATCAGAGGATTCCAACGACAGCGTTGAGACTGTTATAAACGTCTCATCCAAAGCTCAACATAATTTTATTGAAGTGTTGGATCAAAATTTAATTGAAGGGTTGGATCAAAATTTTATTCAGGGGTTTGAACAACCATCCAAATTTGGCTATACCAGAAATTCAGTAAATTCGGTAGATGTTTTTGATTTGAGTTGTGGCGAAATTGTGGGGGACATTGAGGTATATACTTATACTGAAAATTTTGAAGATGAGCAGCCTCAATGTCCCTTAATTTCTTCCTGTAATCAAAATCAATTTTTGAAAAATCCTTCTGGCCTAAATTTAGAACAAAGTTCTGAAAATTTAATTGAAAAAAATTTTTCCAAAAAACGTTCTTTATCAGAAACAAATGATTGTCCAGATTTAAAAAAGTCAAAATTGGACGGTGATATTTCTAGTTCCCAAACTTTAGGGGCACAAATTTCAAAAAATTCTTTACCAGTCGCTGTAACAACAGCTCCGAAGATCAATCCAACAAATAAAGTTGCTATTGGAGAATTAGATAAGTTTCTACATAAGAAAACTAAGCCGAGCTTAAATAGGAATGAAACAAGGTGTGCCACATCTAGATTTAAGTCAATGGTTTATTCCTATTTAAACTTAGATAATATATGTAATAATTTATCTAATTCGACTTTAAAAGACGTTAAAAATTGTATTCAACGACAAGGCGATCTTCTTTTAAATTTGGGAAATATATTTTTTTTAAAAAATCCATGTTTTTCTTCAAATTAAAAAGTGAATCCAAAAGTTAATTCAAAAGTAAATCCAAAAGTTTTCTAAATTGCGCGAGCTGAAAAAATTGCTAATTATTCTATGTCATTGGGTCTTGATAGATCGAAATTGTATTTATTTAAAAGCGACACGACCCTAATCGATTCCATTTTAAAATGACTCTCCTTTGCATGCACTGCTTAAGAGAATTTAAAAGAAAACAAAATATTGTACGCTACCTTCGGGAAAATGTTGTTAATAACGAAAACACCTTTAACTTGGAAGATTATATAATTAATCGTAAGTATTTTTTTATAACATATTTAGCTATAATTTTTCTTTTAATTGTACTTTTTAATATTAATAAAGTTTTACAGAGAAATTAAAAAATAATAATTGTTTCAGTTGATGAACTACTTTCAAGACCTCAAATGCGATATTGCCAAGATTGTGAAGTAAATGTCAAATCTAATTCCTGGAGCACACACTTGAGGACAAATATTCATAAAAACAGGAGCTGCATAAAATATGGAAATGGAATTGACATTATCAGGAGTGCATTTAAATGTCGAATAGCTTTCTACAGAATATATTCGCAGAATTATCACATCGACATCAAAAAGTTTCAGCAAGATGTTGGTAATAAAGTGCAAACATTAATACGCCAGCGCCAACAAGAATTTACATGTGCTAAAGTAAATTTGGAGTTATTTGGGATATATTATTCTCCAACTTTAACCTCTACTTCAATTAAGTCATTTAATACACCGTTCTTCATTGTAACCCATACAACTGATCTACAACAGCTTTACAATGATTTATTCAAGATTATTGAAACCAAAGCAGATGAATTGCCGGAAAGAGACTCAGGTAATTATTATTTAATCTCAAGAGCTAAGTTTTCTTAATATCACTTAAACATCTCTAACAAATATTATTCAGAACTAATTTTTTAATTCCTATTACAGGGTGGGCTCTACAAAGAATTCTGCATTTGGAAGTCAACATCAATAAGTACAACCCATTGAATGCCTCCTCCTACATTAAGATGCAAACATTTTCTAAATCAATAGTGAATGTGATGAATGAGGACAATTGCTGTTTCGCCTGGGCAGTCGTTTCAGCAGCATACCAGCCAATTGGTAATCCTCAAAAGACCTCATCATATCCAGACTTCAGAAACGCTTTCGATTTTACAGGTATTGAATTTCCAGTAAAATTATTAGATATAAAAAAGTTCGAGGAAAAAAATAATTTGTCCATAAATGTATATGGAGTTGAAAAATTTTTTAGAGATAATAAAAATGTATATGAGATTGTCGGTCCTTTACATTATAATAATGAAAAGAAAAAATTACATATTAATTTGCTTTTAATAAGTTCTGATGATGGAAATAACCACTACTGTTGGATAAAAGATTTAGGTTGCTTGGTATCCAAACAATTATCAAAAAAGAAAATAAAAAAATACTTATGTGATGGATGCCTTCAATATTTTGGAACATATGAAAAACTTAACGCGCATTTAGAACGTGATTGTAGTTTTGTTCGAATTGAGCTTCCTTCAGATAATTTGATTTTGGATAAATTTGGAAATTATATTCCTGCAAATATATTAAAGTTTCAAAATATTCAGAAACAGTATAAAGCTCCTTTTGTTATATATGCCGATTTTGAATGTTATTTAAAAAACATTGAGTGCCAACAATCTACACCTGATTCGACAACCTCATATACTATTAAAACTGTTGAACATATACCCTATTCATTTGCTTATTATATTAAATCATCATTTGATGAGAATGTTGTTTGTCTTAAACTTTATAGAGGTACAGATTGCGCTTTAAAATTTATTGAATACATTGAAAATGATGTAAAAGAAATTTATAAAAAATATTTAAAATATCAAGTACCATTGAAAGATTTGTCATCTGTAGAACAGATTGAGTATGAAAATTCTAGCATTTGTTACATATGTGAAAAACCTTTTTCAAAAGGAAATTTCATAAAGTGTAGAGATCATTGTCATATTACAGGTAAATATCGAGGAGCTGCCCACTCAATTTGTAATTTGCATTTTAAACCTCCAAAATATATACCAATAGTATTGCATAATTTAAAAAACTATGATTCTCACCTATTTATTAAATCGCTTTGCTATAATAAAGAAAATATTAGTGTTATAGCTCAAAATAAAGAAAAGTATATTTCTTTTAGTAAGGAAATTTTCGTTGACAGTTATGTGTCAGAAAAGCGGAAACCAGTTTCTTTGCGACTACGCTTTATAGATTCTTTTCAATTTCTCCCAGAGTCTTTAGAGTCGCTATCACAAACTCTACAAGATTCACAATGTTTTGAAATTAAAAAATTTTTCTCAAATGCTGATGAATTTCGATACATTAGACAAAGAGGGGTATTTCCATACTCTTACATAGATTCCAACGAAAAATTAAATGAGAAATCTCTACCATCGATTGATAAATTTTATAATAACTTAACCGATGAAAATATCTCTCCTCAAGACTACAATCGTGCTGTAGAAGTGTGGAATCTATTTAAGTGTTCTACAATAGGGGCTTGTTCCGATATTTACTTAAAATCTGATGTTTTACTTTTGGCTGATGTTTTTGAAAATTATAGATCCACATGTATTAAAACCTATAAGTTAGATCCTGTTAATTATGTTACTAGCCCTTCTATGTGCTGGGATGCAATGATGAAATTAACTAATTAGAATTATTAACGGAACCAGATATGCTTCATTTTTTCAAAAAAGGTGTTCGTGGTGGGGTTAGCACTTGTTCCAAACGCAAATCTGAAGCAAATAATCCATTCTTAGAAAATTTTAATTATGAAAGACCTACAACATATATCACTTACTTAGACGCCACAAATTTGTATGGTTATGCTATGAAACAATATTTGCCTGAAAAAAATTTTGCTTGGGTACCTAAGCTCGAAATAGAAACTTTAAATCTATCCGAACTTTCAGATACATCATCTATAGGGTACATATTTGAAGTTGATTTAGAATATCCAAATTATTTACATGATAGTCATAATGATTTCCCATTTTGTCCTGAACAATATACACCGCCAATTTCAAACCACTCCAAATTGATTCCAAACTTACATAATAAATATAACTATATCATTCATTACCGATATCTGAAACAATGTCTAGAATTTGGACTCAAAATCATAAAAATACACAGAGCAGTTAAGTTTACACAATCACCATGGTTAGCGGAATATATAGATTTAAATACAAATTTACGAAATTTATCTAAAAATAAATTTGATAAAAATTGTTATAAATTGGCAAATAATTCAATTTTCGGTAAAACCATGGAAAATGTTGATAGGCGAGCAGATATTAAATTAGTATCTCAATGGGAAAGACAGGGTAATAAATTTAGTGCCGAAAAACTTATTTCTAAACCTCAATTAAAGGATTTTAAAATTTTCTCTGAAAATTTAGTTGCTCTTCAACTTCAACAGGTTTGCATTGAATACAATAAACCAATTTATGTTGGGATGAGTATCTTGGATATTGCAAAAACTGTGATGTATAATTTTTATTACGGGTATTTAAAAGTTAAATATGGTAATAATTTAAATTTATTATATACGGATACTGATTCCTTAATTCTTGAAGTTCAGACCCAAAACTTTTATGAAGATATGAAGCTAAATCTGGATAAATTTGATACTTCTAATTTTTGTGAACAAAATATTCATTGCATGCCTATTACAACATCAGTTGTTGGTAAATTTAAAGATGAGTACAAAGGGATTCCCATTGAAAGTTTTTATGGAACTGGTGCTAAAGCATATTGCATCAAATCCAAAAATAGTGTAGATAAAAAAGCAAAAGGTGTTAGTAAATCATGTATAAAAAATCAATTAACATTATCAGATTATAAAGATGTTGTTGAGAAAGGTGACAAAATATTCTGCACCATGTATGTATTCAAGTCAGATATGCATAACATATACACTAATTTGTTAAATAAATTGGCATTAACAACTCATGATGATAAAAGATATTGTATACCAAATTCCACAAAAACTCTTGCATGGGGACATAAAGATATTTTGGAAACAGATTTT
The DNA here is from genome assembly GCA_034092305.1 of Diaprepes abbreviatus. NCBI lineage: Eukaryota > Metazoa > Arthropoda > Insecta > Coleoptera > Curculionidae > Diaprepes > Diaprepes abbreviatus. The sequence continues at coordinate 4,436,220 of JASJET010000156.1, forward strand.
TTTGATAAAGATATGAAAATGATGTATGATACTCTAACTTCTTTAAGTTCCGAAAACGAAAATGCATCTAAAAATAAAAAACCACGATTAGAATTAACTACTCCTAGTAATTTTTCATCTTTATAAAATCATCATTTTATATGATGATAATATATGTAAGTCGTTTTTGAAGCTTTAAAAGTTGAAGGGGGAACTGAATCCAAAGACATATATATTGTATACAAATACCACTATTTGTTAGTAATATTACAACAATGACTGCTGCATCTTTAATAGTTTTAGTTTCCCTTGTTGGAAATGTGCTATACGTAAATTACATTCCTAATGCAGTTAGGGCTGATATATGTATAAATGCCCTCAAAAATGAAACCGATTGCTACAAACAGATGAAAATGACATATCTTGTTGGAAATTCACACTTTTTTACCTATAATGTAACTGATTCTGCTTTATGTGAAAATACATTCATAAAAATTAAATATTCCATGACAAACAAACCATTACAATATTCAGATTGGATTCCTTTCAACAATAAAAAAGAAGAATCCTGTCATTGTGTCTGTTGTTATATATTTGTTATTATATTTGCAGCAGCAATATTTATTTGTACATGTTTAATTTTATTGTATTTCATAAAAAAATATCTATAAAATTATTTAATAAATAGGATAATCGAAAAGTGCCAAATTATTAAAGAAACACCAGAAATTTTTCATCGAGTTAGGCGACATTTTTTGAAGAGTGTTAGGAAATGTATTGAAGAAAATGGGGGACATTTTGAGAATCTTTTTTAGTTTGTTTAGTACTGTTTCATTAATTTTTATCAATTAAATGTATATCACAATATTCGATATTTGAATATTGGTGATTAGCCATTATTAGTTATTTTAAGATTATAAATTAAATAGTTTAAAAAGCGAATTTATTTGATGTTAAACTGACAGCTCTAGTATACTTTGATAGCTATTTACCTGGTAGCTGGTGGTAATGAAATGAGAAAAGTAAATTTACCACTTAATTTTTAAGGGTGATTTACGTCTAAACCGTTGGGTTTAGCGATGTAAATAAGGAGCACCTTTTTTAAAGGCCTGGCATCAGTCTTTCACAAATTATGCCAAAAACTACTGTAGCTGTCAACACTAAAAAATTATGACAAAAAAACAATTTTCAATGTAGGTAAAGTGCCCTCTAGCGGCAAAAAATCAATGTGAATTGTTACTAAAATGATGAAGCGTAGAAGACTTAGCCTATCTTTCAAATATTAGTCAAATCGGTTTTCCTGTAAGCGAGTAATTCAAAAAACAAAAAATAAAAACTTGTACTTGGACGGCTTGTAACTCGAAAACGAATGACATTTTGAAAAAAAATTATATGAAGCTCTCTCCTTATTTTGTCAAGTAGAATCACCCCCTTAATAGTGAAAATGTATGCTCCATGCTGGAACTGCTTTTGAATCATCCCGAAGAACTAGAACAAAAATTAAAGTCTAAGCACTATTATGAAGAAGACAGTATCTATTGATGAATCAAGAAACCAAATTCATCTGATGGTTGCTTGGAACTTTGCCTACAGAAAAGCTCGTATGACTTCTGAAGAATTTATAAATCAAAAACATTTTAGAAGAAGGATTAAATTGACTGAAGAAATTTTAAATCCCATATTAGACTCTGATTATAGGAATATTGTATTTAAAAAAATGTTTATGTAATAAGCTCATTTTTAAATAAAACAAATATATATATAAAAATTCATTTTTTTATTACAAACATCAATTATTATTACAGCATTAATTACTATTACATCACATCTCCCTTGAAGATCCAAGAGTTATAAGATTTATCTAATCCTAACCATTTTACAAATACTTTGTTTCCTTTCTTTCTTAACACTTTTTCCACCAGATATACATTTGGGTGTCTTACTTTTTGAAGTTCTTCCTCATAGAAACCTCCTTGAATATCTATCCCGTTTCCATCTTGAATCAAATACATTGTTGGATTAGTCAGCTGGATTTTTTTTATTTGAAAAATTTCGTTTGACCAGTTGGGTGTGTAACCTTTAGAAAATTGTTCACGAATCTTGCTTATTCGTACTCTATCACTGACACGAAATTTTGGTGATCTGGGATCCACAGTTTTCCTATGGGTATAAGCTGATTTCAAGATTTCCATTTCATTCTTTTTGTTAACTTCGTTTGGTTTTTTTCCGATTGTTGAATGCTTAGTATTATTGTATTCTGTAATTATTTCTTTGAGAAAGCTGATCCATTTATAATTACCTAGTAAACTAAACTTTTTCCACATTTTGTTTTTTATAGTTCTATTTACTCTCTCTACAATACTAGCTTTCATATTAGAAAATGTGTTGTAATGATTAATTTTGAACTGCTCCATAAGTTTCTGAAAGTCTTGATTAAAGAATTCTTTACCCTGGTCAGTATTCAGATTTTTTGGGGGAGTTTTTAAAGTTAATAGAATTTTTTTCATTGCAGCTGTTACATCTTTACCAGTTTTGGATTTTACAGGTTCTGCCCATACAAATTTAGAAAACACATTTATTACCATTAAAATATATCTTAAACCCCTATTAAATTTCGCATATGGCTGCATTTCTATCAGATCAGCTTGAAATAGATCATTAAGCCCTTTTACAATTGTTCGTCTCCTTCTATATCGCCTTCTCGCTGGTTTATGTAATTCATTTACAACGTCTTGCTTAATTTTACTCATTATTAATTTATACCTTACTCTCGAAAATAAATCCCATAAATAACTTTACCTCCTTCTAAACCGTTCATAAAAACCCTTTATCGCTGACTGTGTAAAATATGAAAAAGTCATCTCAGTTTTTTTAGTAAGTTCTTTAATTTTATTTTCCACTGCTTCAAATGATTTTTTATTTTCATTTCTAATTTCTTTTATTGATGAATTTATTTGGGTGATGTTGTTAGTAAGATCAGAAATTTTTACATTAAATTTATTTTCCATTGTTTCAAATAATTTGTTATTTTCATTTCTAATTTCTTTTATTGACGAATTTATTTGGGTGATGTTGTTATTAAGATCAGACATTTTCACATTAAATTTAGTTTCCAAAACAACATTTGATAATGTATAATTTTTTTTGAAACTACCTAATGTTGAATTCATTTCTTCTCTTGCATAATTCATTGTATCATTAAATTCTTTTCTAGAAACTTCAGCAACTCTTTGAACTAATTCATTTAATGATTTTATTTCTTTTACTAATTTATCTTCTAGATTTTTTAGATCTTTTCCTAATTGAAATTCTGCATTTGTTATATCTAATGTCATTTTTACAATTTTTTTTTCTATATTTTTTATATCTGACGCTGTCTTTTCAGCTTTGTGTAATATATCTGTATAAGATATTTCAAGTTCTTTTATCAGTAAAGAAATCTCCTCGATTTTTGAACTATTATTTTTAATTTTAATTAATATATCCTTTTTAGAAACTTCCATTATAGCTTGCACTACTTGTAGTAAGGATTCTAATTCTTTTTGTAATTTTTCATCAATTACCTTTGTAAAATTTCCCTCGTCAAAAGAAGTTTCAGATTTGGTTTTTAGATGGTTTAATTGCTTTAGTATATCCTCGATTTTTTCATTATTTTTTGTAATTTGATCTTTGAATTTTGTTTCAATTTTTTCATTTTCGTTTTGAAAATCCTCCTTCAATTTGTCTTCTAAATATTGTAAATTTGATTTATATGCATTGATTTTAATTTCAAATTCTTTAATTTGTTCTTTAAATTCATTAACTTTGTCGGTATCTTTTTTGTGAATTAGAAAATGAGTGTTCATTGATTTTTCAAGATTTTGTGTATTTTTATCCATAACGTCATGTATTTTCTTAAAATTCCCTACTTCTTCTGCTACTCTATCATTAAGCATATTAGTAAAATTTTGAAACTTTGATGTAATTTCCTTGGAAATACTATTCTTGGTGTTGTCAATTGCTGAAGTATCCTTAATTATTGATTTAATTGATGTAATTTCATTTTTTATTTCATTTTCAAAATCATCAACTTTATCATATTTTAACTTCACTACGTCAAAGTCATTTGCATATTTAGAAACTTTCTGAGAAAATTTTTCTACTACCTCATCATTTCCATCAACAGTATTTTTCAAATTAATTATCTTGTCATTATATTCAGGAATAACTTTATCCTCAAATAACTTAATCTTTTTTGCAATATTTTGTATGTTATTATCATATTCATTTATTCTCTTATTTAAATTATTAACGTCACTTTTCAACCCGGGATCTAAATTTTGAATTAATTTGTTTTCAATATATTTTACATCGCTTTCAAAATTTTTTATTATTTTCTCTTCAACATTTGATAATATTTTATTTTCTAATGATAATAATGTGTTTAGAGCAGATTTTTTTGAAATATGACGACCAAATTTATCGATGGTCATTTTAGAAATGTTTAAAAGTATCTATTATGTTCTTTTATATAATAATATTCGCTTCCCTTAGTTCTTCAATAATGGAAATAATTTCATTGTTATGACCAGTGTGTCCCGCAAGCATGGATGCTACCAATAGTTGAAGTCTCTCAACAAGTTCGTTTACATTATCCCAATATATGTAATCTGTATTAGGTTTATTAACTTTTAAAGTTATACCAAATCCGGTTTTTTTTGAAGACATTCTACTTTCTCTATATGGAGCTTTGCGTCTTTCAAAAAATCCCTGGATTGTTTGTTGTGATTCGGGATTTAGAGTTTTAGTTTTTGTAATTCCTTTGCTTTGTAAATAAGGTCCTATTATAGAAATATATTTATGTGATCCATTTCCCTGCACCTGCTCATTTGGATCATTATTTCTTCGTTATGCATTGGTTCTTTTTAAAATATCCATATAATTTTCCAAATCTTGTTTTTTATACCCTATTGGTTCTTTTTTAAATAATAACTCATATAAACCTGGTATACCTGTATAGGTTATTCCTTCAATTTTGATGTTTCTACCAATAATTTCGACAGGTTTTTGAGTTAAACCCAAAAAGAATTTCTCCAAATCATGAACTATTCCATATTGGTGATCAAACTCATGTTCAACATCTTTTACACCGCCATCAATATATTGGCGCGGTAATTCATCAAATCCTGATAAATATTCTTTATATAAATCTGTATCAACAAATGTTCGAACTGTTTGCCGTGTTTGTTCTAGTATATCTGAAAGATTTCCTATTGTGGAATGTGAATCTGAAGAAGGGGTAGTTTCTGCAATAATACTTGTTTGTTGTATAGATGGCATTTGACTTGCTGAAGCTAAACTCGCGTCCCAGTCAATAATCGATGGTATTTCTGTAGGAAGGAGTGGAGTTTTTCCCGTCTTTCTTTTTTCTGGTGTTGATGTTCCATATTGTAATTTTCTCTTTGGTGTTAGTGTTTGAATTGATCTTTTTTGTGGTGTTTCATAAATTTTTTTAATTGGTGTGTGTAGCTCTTCCTTTATTTCAACAGGTTCAATTTTACCAATCGTTGAAATTAATTCTTGTAAGGGTTGAGTTATCGGTTTATATGTTTCCTCCAATTTAGTTTGCGCCTCAAATTCCGCATTTTTTAAACTCTGATATTTTTGTTTAACAGCTTTTCTTGATTTAACTAGCTCTCTTGCTAAACGTTCATCCATGATTGGTATAATTTACCATCAAACATTTATTTTTATAAGTAAATATATGAATCAAATCCTTTTCGATATCGGCCAGATTTCACATTAGAGTCTTTGTCTATTACCAAAAATCCGAATTTATCTTTCCAACATATTAAGCACAACTCATTAAATTGGTTGAATGACATATCAATATTAACATGATCATCATAAATATGTTTTAAGTTTGTTCGATCTTGTTGAAATATAACAATTAAATTTGCATTGTCACGAATTAATTGTTTCGGAATAGAAGAATATGTTTGACATAAATAAAAACAATCAGTATTTTTATGTCTTCCGAAACAAAAATAATCTTTTACAACGTTCTGATTACAACATACTATATCATCAAATATTATTATAGAGTTTGGTTTAACTTGTTTTGGTGAAACAATTGTTTCTTCATTTTCAGATTCATAATATCCAATTTTTTTCAAAGGTTTAAAAAGTGTTCTCAAATATTTGTACTTTGGTTGATATAAGGATTTTGAATAAACATACAGATTTTCAAATCGCAAACCATTCGGATCTTCAATTAAACTAATAATAACATTGGTTTTGCCACAGCCAATAATTAACCCTCTTTTACTATTTCCCTCAAACAGTTTTCCATGTTTTCTAAAACCATTCACTGAACTTTCATGATCCTTAATTGTTATAGAGTATGGTTGTTTCTCAACTCTCATTTTATATATGAAACAAACTATTAATATTCGGTATTGTGATGTAACTGGTTAGTTATCACTAAGATTGTGACTATATATAATGTTTCCATCACAGAATAAACGAATCATTTACAAGACAAATAGCAAAAGGAAAGGAAGTGGTTTAGTAAACTCATTAATCAATAAATTACCCTTTGAATTGCATATTCCTGGTTATAATTTTTGTGGACCTGGAACAAAATTGGAAAAACGATTGTCAAGAGGTGATAAAGGTATAAATTTATTGGATGAGGCTTGTAAAGAACACGATATTGCTTACTCACAATCAAATGATATAAAAAGAAGGCATTTAGCTGATAAAATATTAGCTGACAAAGCTTTATCAAGGTTCAAAGCTAAAGATTCGAGTTTTGGGGAAAAAACTGCTGCACTAGGAATTACTGGTGCTATGAAAATTAAAAGAAAATTAGGTATGGGACTTCGAACGAGAAGAAAGTTCAAGCGAAAAACCCGAAAAGGACGAGGACTATCATTATCTCAGGTAATTTCAAAAGCTAGAAAAGGAATTAAGGGGAAACGTTTTAAAGACCTAAATGAAAGTATTCAAACTGCTTTAAAAGCTATTAAAAAAACAGGTAAAGTGTTACCTCCAAAGAAAAAGGTAATTCCAATCCCAAAGACTGGCGGATTTCTTCCACTTATACCTTTATTTGCTGGTTTGTCTGCTCTTGGTGCTCTTGGAGGAGGGGCTGCAGGTATTGCTAAAGCAGTAAATGATGCAAAAGCAGCCAAAGCGAAATTAGAAGAATCTAAACGACACAGTCAAATGATGGAATCCATTGCGGTAGGAAAAAAAGGAAGTGGACTTTATTTAAAACCCTATAAAACAGGATGTGGATTATACTTGAAACCTTATTCAAAAAACTGCTAAAACATATACCTCGAAAAGCACTTACAAATTATGATTTACTTAAATACGTTAAATATTTACAAATTCCCAACTTTCGTGGTATTTTTATGAGGGATAAATTACCAAAAAAGATAAAGATAATTGAAAGTGCAATTGTCAATCTAGATAATCATAGTGGTGCTGGTACTCACTGGATAGCATATACAAAAAAAGGAAAAAACATAATATATTTTGATAGTTATGGTAATTTGCGACCCCCTTATGAATTAATTAAATATTTTTATAACGACTAAAATAATAATATTGTTAATTATAATTATAACAGTTATCAAAACTTTAACAAAACAAATTGTGGTCAATTGTGTCTAAAATTTCTTTATAACCATATGTAACACGTAATTTTAGTTCATTATTAAACACATTTTTAAAGTAAAATGTCATATAGTTTTGTTCTTAGCGGCAATTCCGCTATTTTAACATCAGAGTTACATCCTCCAATATATTTAGATGAAGATGTTGAATATGTTATCGGTCTTGTAAATTTCGAAACATTTAATGCAATTCCCAATATTGATGTTGGGAATAATGTATTAATTCATGATGAAAATTTAGAAATAGCCATACCCCCAGGTAGCTACGAATTAGAAGACATAACAGATTTTTTAAAAAAACACTTGAATGAGGATAAAATTAGTTTTAGTCTTTATGCAAATAATAATACTTTGCGTACACATCTTAAATGTTCAGCCCCAATAACTTTTCGTGAAGGAACTATTGGTAAATTATTAGGGTTTAAAAATGGGAGATTGGAAGCCAACATTGAACATATATCAGATTTTCCCGCGGAAATAATTAAAGTAAATTCAATAAATATAGACTGCAGTATTGCAGAGGGATCATATTTAAACGGGAAACCTGTTCATATAATACACCAATTTTTCCCGAGCGTTGCTCCAGGGTTCAAAATTATTGAGTCACCTCAAAACGTCATATATTTCCCAGTCACCGTTAAAGTAATTGATAAAATAGCCATTAAAATAATAGATCAGGAAGGTGATTTGGTTAATTTTAGAGAAGAAACCATAACCATCAGACTACATCTTAAAAAAGTAGATTAAAGATGGTAATATTATATAACAATAAATCTGCAAACTTTACTAGAAAATTTAATAATAAAAACATTAATAAGACAAGAAAGAAACCAACTTCCTTTAGTAGGAAATCAAACTTCCAAAGGTTAACACCTTCTAATAGAAAATTTCTTCAAAGTTTGGGGTTTAAACTTAAATAAAAATGGATTATTTAAATGTAAGAGAAAATGTATTGGTTGATGAATCAATATTAAGCTGGGAAATTCTTTCTTTCGATCCTTTTAATCCTACAAAACTCGGACCAAATGATGAAATCAGAATTGCTTTGCAACAAACAGGAAAATATCCTTTACCTTGCAAAAGTGAAATTTATGTGGAATTGCAAGTAACTAAAGAAGATGATTCCCTTTAGCTAATACTGTTTTAATTAATAATGCTCCGGCATTTTTATTTAAAGAATTGCGATATATTTTAAATGGTGTTACTATTGACTCCGTTCGGGATATTGGTATAACTTCAACTCTTAAGGGATATATTTCATTTAATCAAAATGAAAGTGCTAAATTGGAAAATGCCGGTTGGTATCCGAAAACAAAATCTAAAGAAAAAATTATGACTGATGACAAAGGTAATGTTTCATTATGTATACCATTAAAGATGTATTCAGGATTTTTTGAAGATTATAATAAGATTATTCTTAATTCACAACAAGAACTTATTCTAATAAGAAGTAATGATGATACAAATGCATTATTATCCAGTAATGAAGATGAAAAACCCAAAATTAAAATTACAAAGTTGTGTTGGAGAGTTCCTCATCTTACTGTAGCGATTCCGCAAGAATTAGCACTTACTAAAATTATTGACAAAAATAGTGATATACTAATAACCTTCCGAAGCTGGGAATTAGTTGAATATCCAGAGTTATTGGAAACTACGAGGCACAACTGGCCCGTAAAAACATCTACAAAAGTCGAAACGCCAGGTCATGTTCTAATTGCTTTTCAGAAAAATAGACGTGGTAACCTAAAAATGGATATGAGTAAATTTGATCATTGTAATTTAAGAAATATGAATGTCTTTTTAAATTCAGAAAGATATCCTTACAATGATCTTCAACTTGATTTTGAAAATAATAAATTTGCTACTCTGTATGAAATGTTTACAGACTTTCGTCAAGGGTATTATAACTCTCCAGTGGAACCAATTTTTAATCCAAAAGAATTTAAAGAAAATGCTCTTATAGTTTACATTAATTGTTCACATCAAAGAGATTTACTACAAACATGTCCAGTAACCATGAGAATTGAATTTGAAACCAAGGAAAAAATTCCCGCTAAAACAGCGGCATATTGTGTTATAATTCATGATAAAGTTTTCAGTTACAATCCATTAACAAAAATTGTGAAACAGCTGTAATACAATTTCCTTAAGATAAAATACTCCTTTTAAACAAACCGCTACTTATGCTGAAGAGCGCATGCGTCAATTTTGATATTTATTAACGTAGCCAAACCAGAATTCTTCATTTATATAATGTCTTACGAGATTTCAGTTCGAGTATTAGATTTTCAACTTAAGTTGCAGAAATTAAAAAAACAAATAAGTGAATATCAATTAAAAGTAGAAATGATCAAGAAATTCAAATATTTGAAAATATGAAACTTATTCTAGATCTTCAAGAATTCAAAATTGAAAATAATAAATTTATTGTAAAGGAATTAGCAGCTTACGATGGGCAAAAGGCATTTTATTTTCAAAGCTCCATTTCCGATGGGTCATTTACCATCCTATTTACACAAACAAGCTCTGTGGTTAATAAAAAATTACCATTGCATTGAGTGGTGTGAAGGATTTACGCCATTACACAAATGTGGAGATATCATAAGAGATTTAAGTGCTAAGGTGGACTATGTTTATGTAAAAGGGGAAGAAAAGGCAGATTTCGTAAAGAAATATTCCATGAAACCAGTTATCGAGATTGATGAACAACCCACCCTAAAGAAAATGGATCCTTGCTGCTTTTATCATCAAAAAATACCATGTGTATGTGCATTATCAAATGTTTATTACCTTTACAACAATTTTTTTATGTAATAAAAGACTTGATTACAAATTATGTGTTTTATTTTCTAACATTGTTCTAATACATGAAATATTATTATTTAATCCTAGTTCTTGAAGTTTACATATTAAAATATCTATATTTTTATTTTTTAAATATTCGCTACAACATTTAGCTGCTAGTAAACATAATTCTGCATGTTCCATATAATTTAAAAACAATATAATATTCTGCGCTTCACTTTCTTGACCTTCATATGCATAAAACTCGGAACAGGCTGCGGACATCAAAAACTCTTCATACATTTCTCTTATTAATGATTCCATAATAAATCCTACACTAAAACCTCCCTGTTTCTCAATATCTCTTTATCTCTCTCTTCCTCTTCCACGATTTCTTTTAATATATCAGGATCTTTTATATAATCCTTCAATATCCTTAAAAAGTAACTGAATCCTATTTCCTTTATTTCATGAACGAACTTCAGTAAATTTTGTGTTTTTCTATAATTTAAACAGGCTTCTGCAGCTAATTGGTATTGGAAGGCAGTCTCATAATATACCTGTGCCCACTCGGGGTGCGTTTTTCTTAGCAATGCATTCTTTAATTCGGAATTTTGAATTTTAGTAAACTGTTTACCTAATTTGATTATTTCATTTTGCAAATCACTGTTCATAACTACCACTTATTTTTAATTTAACACTTTTCGTTATTAGTGGTGAATCTTCTATGTAAGCTTAAGACTAACTGTGAATGAATGTAGCTCGCTCAGATTCAGTCCTTTAAAATACCAGCTCCCCTCCAACTACTGTGGTGGTTAGGAAGGAGGTAGGAGGTGGAGCAAAAAGAGGCGGAGTTTATGAAACCAATCGGAATAGGGGGCGAACTTGGGCAGCCAATCAGAAACAAGGTCATTCTTGGCTGACCAATCAAAAAAGTGGTGGGGGGGGTGAAGTACAAGCCCCCTATTCCCACTACTTATATATATATATATATATTATACATATATATATATATATATATATATATATATATATATATACATATATATATATATATATATATATATATATATATATATATATATATATATACATATATATATATATATATATATATATATACATATATATATATATATATATATATATATATATATATATATATGCTTAAGGGTTGAGATTGTACTATCCATATTATGTGGTGTTGCCATAGTCCTTAACATAAAAAAAAGTAACTAATTTCGCTTTGTGTGATGTTATTGGCTCCTCTCGCAATACTGTTGCGCGACACATTAATTTCAAATTGAATTTTGGACCAACTAGGTGCAAAATTGCATAAGATATCCACAGTTTTAAAGAAAGGATTTAAATGCAGAACAGCGTCATTTTTTGGCATATACAAAGTTCTTAATTGTTTGTTTTGCAAAACTTATATGTTATCTGGTTTCCTTTAGAAAAAAAAATATGATACACAAATATTCCAAATCATCTTAAAATATTTTGAAAATACTCCGCTACAGGCTTTACCTAATAACCTTCATACCGTCTTATTAGAATGATAAAACTTCGAAGAGCTGCTAAATATTCTAAGGGTGACCATGTAATATGTACGCTTTAAAATATATCTTTTACATGTTCTATTATGTTGAAATATGCCGCTTAGTGCATCGTGGAAAATGGCAAATTCTTTTAACTTACAGTGTGATTGATCAAATCCAAATAATGTCGCAAAGTTCAAGAGAAAACTAATTGTCTTAACCTTTTGACAACCCAGGTTAGATATTTAGAAAACTTAGCAAATTCAACTTTAAAAATACTAGTTTGACAGTTTATACAATGAATATCGGAATAAAGTACGGTACAATCTCAAAAAATGGGCTGAAACAAAATCTTCATAACCATTATTAGGCGAAGTTGTTCCAAATGGATATATCCAAAATATAATCAAATATCAACGATAATATAAATAAACTGTCAGTGAGAAAATATCAAATTTGAGCCATTTTATCTATTTTTTAATAAATAAAATAGCAGAACTTATTGAGAGCATAATTTCTGGTTCCGCTTTCTTACTAATTGATGATAATTAATACTTTAAAAATCTAAATTTCAGTAAGAAATAAAGAAATCTTTCTGCCGTATTAAAAATAGTTTGCTATATATGTAATTCTCTTTTCAGGCAGAGAATATGAAAAATATATATACAAGCAGTTTATTTCCTGCAAATATCGCTCTGGTCCTCTCTCCATACGCGTTTCGATCACCTCATGATCTCGTCAGTGGAGCTGTATCGGACAAAGAGCAACATTAGCAGGAAATAACTGATATATGAACCATAAATTTCAAGGTATGTCGGTAGGATATTGCACCTGGCATCTACGGACTTCGATATCAGACTGAAAAATATTGCCAGTCGCTAATTTTGCTCTAGGTCCGATATAGCTCCACTGACGAGATCATGAGGTGATCGAAACGCGTATGGAGAGAGGACCAGTGCGATATTTGCGAGAAATAAACTGTTTGTACATATATTTTTCATATTCTCTGCCTGAAAGGAGAATTAGATATATAACAAACTATTTAAATACGGCAGAAAAATTTCTCAATTTTTTTCCGAAATATTAATTTTTAAAAATTTCACGTTACTCCGATGATTCATAGATGTCGTTCGACTGGCGATATTTTCCAGTCTGACATCGAAGTTAGTAGATGGCAGGTGCAATATTCTACCGACATACCTTGAAATTTATGGTTCATATATCAGTTATTTCCTGCTAATGCTGCTCTCGGTTCGATACAGCTCCACTGACGAGATCATGAGATGATCGAAACGCGTATGGAGAGAGGACCAGAGCGATATTTGCAGGAAATAAACTGTTTGTATATATATATATTTTTCATATTCTCTGCCTGAAAGGAGAATTACATATATAACAAATAATTAATACCATTAGAAATCAACGTAATTTCCGTAAAATGCCAGCCTTCACGCTTTCGCATAATTAAAATTTTAGTTACAATGATCTTCCTGTATACAAGTATTTTGTAGTCGATAATATGGCATAAAAACTCATAATTAGGTATTTACTTGAAACATGAAAAATAGTACTTTTTATTTACCTGCAATTATATTTATTTTGTTAAACTTTGTGTCATAAACATGCTGAACGTATATTTTGAGGTTCAGGTAAATATATTAAATATTTACTTATTTTCTCCAGTGTTTAGTGAAATCTTGTGGATTGTTTTTGAAAAATGTGCGTGTTTAGTAATCTTGAAACGTAAACGGTTGGACAAGTACGTTTTTCAATTCTCATAGTTTAAAAAGCATAAAAACTGTTATATTTGAGATCGTCAAATGAATGAAGCGGCACTGATTTGGTGTTTAAATGAAATTTGGTAAGGTACTTCTTTAATATGTTATCCCTTAATTTTTCATTGGTTTATGATCACAATCAACAAAATCTTAATAGGCGTGGGACGACAATTCGATACAAAAATAGGAAATTTTTTACATCATCGAAAATATAATTCTAGATCGGAGGCAGAACAAAAAATAACCATAAAAGAATATGCTGCCGAAAAATTGTGCTTTACATAAAATAATTATTTCTATATCATAATTATATATCCCTTTATCATTATTACATATCCATTCTCAAATAATTTTTAGATTGTAAATATATGTGAACCGAAATCCAACTAAAGCAAGAAATAATAGCTTTGTTCGCGGAAAGGATTTAGAACCGATTCTGAATTAATACGCATGCGCAGTTGAAATAGTAACGTTCTCTGATAACAAAGTTCTGAATTTTTTGTTACAGTCCCATGTTCGTGGAGAAAATAATTCGCTTCGAAATCGATTCTGAACCAGTTCTGCCGGTTCTAAGGATTGAACAGGAACTATAAGTTCGGAATTTTATGCAGCGCCAGCTTTGATGCTGCGGCCGCAATGTGCAACTATTTGACAATTGTTTTTATTTTATTTAGGTTTTTCTTGTGTTTATGCCATTTGTTGCATTTGATGTTCCAGTAGATATTTTATTATATTATATTGGTTTTACTTTAATTAATGTTCATGTACCTAGAATCTTAATTGATAAATTAAAAAAATGTTTTTTACCTTTTAGTTTAAACCTAGAAAAATATGTTTTTAGTGAATACTCCATTATGTCAAATTATTTATCGTCCTGCAATCAGGACTTAGAAGAAATTTTAGAGTTATTCAAAGTTCCTAATAGTGCTAATTATTTTAAGGAAATAAAAAGCAAAAAATAAAGAGCAAACAATAGATTTCAGTTAAAATATAATTTTTTTATCAAAAATTCTATTCAGCAAAAAACCAGATTTTTTATTCTAAAAGGAACTCTCAGTTAGACTTTATATTATATAAGAACAACATTTATAATTCAATATTTCTTTAAAATAATACAAATAATAAAACCTAATAAAAAACAGTTCTAAGTTATTTAAAACAACAAGTTTAATCAGAACGTTAAATAATGAGATACCACAGTAGACGATTTAAAGCAAAAAATACAGACAGAATTTAAAGTTCCAAAATCGTTTGTGGTAAAAAAATCCTGAACCGGTTAATAACTGGGGATGCGCTGTACAACAATCCTGAACTAATTCCGTACTAGTTCTGAATCGGTTCGGAAAGTGGCCCGCGAACAACGCTAATATTGGATGTTAATAATTTCGTTACTTTCTTTAATAATAGTGTAACTTGAAATGATATAATTCATTTTTTTTAAATTGAATTGAATTATATTCATTAAAATATGAAAAAAATTAATTGTTTAAACTACAGCGTCTTATTACATTTAAGAGTAACTTATTTGAAAAGCTACTTAGAATAGAAAAAATAAGGATTATTATTCGGAAAAGTGGAAACACCAAATATTCAGAATTTTTCAATGATATTTTTACATACCTCCTATTTTTGGTTCACACTAATATAATGTTGTTTTTTTTTGCGGATCTTGCATGGTTTTTCAAAAAAAAAAATCATTTTTACTCATAAAACTTATATTTTCCGATCACTACCTTTAAATTTTGGACATTTATAGTAAAATTCATATACACAATATTTAACATATTTTTTAACAAAATTTACAGAAATAACCGCGAACAAATGCGAATATTACATAAAAAGTAAGACAACCGTTGGCTTGTCGTTTGATCTTTTTTCTGCTTATGTCTAGGATTTAGATCGAAATACGTGATTTATTATGCGATGTTGCCACGTTGACATGGATTTTAAATATCATTAGGATAGAAGAAGGTAGTTCAAATGAAGGTTATTTTGATAATCCCAGTATTGTAGTATAAAATGTGGGCAAACGTGCAAACAGATCAAAACACAACTAACCTGAACTGGCCTGAACTAACCTGAACTAAAGCAGATTTCACAAAATAAGCTATTTTATATAAGTTCCCTACTTGCACACAACTTTAAAGCCTCTAACGGTGATTAGTTTATGTTTGGTATCCCGATTATATTTTACTGGATTTAAAACTTATTACATTTTGTCCAACTTAGTAAATAACACTTTCTAATAATTTTTTTTCATTCTCGTTAAAAAATGTTGCTGTTCCGCAGTGACCACGTGGAGGCGGAATACTCTATGCCGGAATGGGAATTGGGAAAGGTTTTACAAGTTATTATAAGGTATTATCACGGTTAGTTCTGGTTATTTTTATTTTTATTTTTTTTTTAGATTTGCCACACTATTCTTAATGCTACAAACTACGGGATTTTGAAAAACAGTTAATTTATGGAGGAAAATAATTTTATGTCTGTTCACTAATTTACAATTTCAGCAAAATGTACCTTTTTGTGATGTCAGAGATATTTTATCTCTATCGATACCTTTTAAAAAATCATTCTATCCTTTATTTAAGAAACGATTTTTGAACAAAAAGAGTAGGAAGTGCCAAAAGAGAATGAAGAGTTCAAACAAGACTTGTGCAATTTTGTAAAAAAACATTCGGAAATAATGCGCGGGATTTCAAGGTATTTGAATTATAACCTAAGTTTTGGCAACATCTCGTTCCCAGGCTCGATTTTTCATGTTTTCTGTTATATTATAGCAAAATATTGTTTGCAACTTTAAAAAAAGTATGCTATAATTCAGAACGTTCATCTGTATTTTAGTGAATAGGTGAGAAAATACACAAAAGTGACAAGAAAAGTGAAATTTTTTATTTTCGAAAAAACCTTGCGATATCGACAAAAAAACATCATATTCGTGTTCAGCTATTCGAGAATAGGAGGTATGTAAAAAATCATCGAAAAATTTGGTGTTGCCACTTTTCCGAATAATTACCAAAATAATTAACTATTTTGTTTTTCATTTCTTCATCCAGCCCTTTGCGTCCACTGCTGGACATAGGCCTCCCTCATTCTTTTCCATTGTGCTCTATCTTAAGCGATTTGCATCCAATTTGATGCAATTCTCTTGAGACCGTCAGTCTAACGAGTAAGGGGTCTTCCTCTACTTCTTTTGTCCAATCTCGGCATCCACTCGAGTAATCTCTTCGTCCACCTTCCATCATAACCAGTAACACACATTGGTCAAATGTTTTACGTTTTAAAGAAATTGGTACATCTCTTTTAAAGATGTCTTAAAGTTTTCCATAGACCGCCCATGCGAGATTTACTCTTCTCCTTAGCTCGCATGCTTGATTATCTCTTATGATCTTTATTTCATGTCCAAGGTATATGCATTTTTCCACAAGCTCCACTTCGTTGTCTCCAACATTGATATTTCCACTAGGTACCAGATTGGTCATAAATTTTGTTTTTGATATATTTATTTTAAGACCCACATTGGCGCACATTAGCTGAAGTTTATGTAACATTGTACGTATCTCCCTGAGATTTTCGGAAAACAAAACTATGTCGTCCGCGAACTTCAAATTTGTTAATCTTGGGCCGTTTACATTTAGGCCTCTTTTTTCCCAGTAAAGTTTTTTACAGACGTATTCTAGTACTGCAGTAAACAGTTTAGGCGATAAGCTATCACTCTATCGAACTCCTCTGCCAATTGGGATATGATCCGTGTTTCTGAGTAATTTCACCGACATAGTTGCATTCCTGTATATATTCTAAATTAACTTTTTGTATCGATAGTCAATGCGGCATGCTTGTAATGCTTCCATAAATTTGTCAAGCTCTACCGTATCAAATGTCTTATGGAAATCTACAAAAGCCAGAACGAATGGTCGATTGTATTCGGTAGTTTTTTCTATTACCGTTTTGATGCTCTGTAAGTGATCGTTGGTTCCAAGTCCAGTACGAAACCCCGCTTGCTCTATTTGTTGGTAGAAATCAAGTTTTTTCTCAAGTCGATTCGTTACTATTATTGTTAGGAGTTTATATAGGTGACTAAGAAGGCTTATTAGTCTGTAGTTTTCCAAATCATAGAGATTTCCTTTTTTGTAAATCAAAATTACCTCAGCATTGTGTCACCTGTCGGGTATTGTACTCTCCAAAAGGCACATATAGTAGATAAACACCTCCCATTTTGATTGTATCAGTAACTACACCATCTTCTCCTGAAAATTTGTTATTCTTAGTTTTTCTTAAGGCTAGTTTTATTTCGTCTATTGTGATTTCCGGCAATTGTTCTGATCCTTGATTGACAATGTCCTTTTTCCTTGTCAATATTTCTGGTACTTGATTTTTGCTATTCTCTTTGTTTTCGCTTCTGTATAGTAATTTGTAAAAATCTTCGACTACTTTAAAGATCTCCGCTCTATTTGTTGAAAACTGACCATTCTTATCTTTCACTTTAATTATTTGTCTTATTCACGTTCTTAGTTTTCTTCTCAATACTTTCATACTTTTATTGTTCTCAGTGGTATGTTCGATCTGTTCTTGATTTTATTTTCGAGTGTCTTGTCTAACAGCTTTGGATATTTCTTTATTTATTCTTTGTAGTTCGTCAGTTTTAGTGTCCGTTTCGCTTCTCATTCCAAAATGAACATTTTGTTACACAATCGAAAATTTTTAAATAATTATTTTAATAAAAAAAATAAAACATCACGTTTCGAAAGCCGACCAAAATATATAGAATATATATTCCTAATTTAACCCCATACAGATTTATAACCCCTTACACCTTGTCCTGAATTGGTTGTGAATTGTTAACAGCTATGAAAATACTTGCGAGATGTAAAATGAGAACCTGGGAGGGGGGGGGGGCAGGGTGCATGCAATAAATAATAGTAAGGAGTGTAGAGAATAGCTATCGTTAAGAAAACTCACATAAAAGTTATTATCTGCTGCAAATCTTAGTATTTTCTTAGCTATTAAAAATCACTTTTAGAAAACAGATTTATAACCCCTTACACCTTGTCCTGAATTGGTTGTGAGTTGTTAACAGCTATGAAAATACTTGCGAGATGTAAAATGAGAACCTGGGAGGGGGGGGGAGGGGCAGGGTGCATGCAATAGATAATAGTAAGGAGTGTAGAGAATAGCTGTCGTTAAGAAAACTCACATAAAAGTTATTATCTGCTGCAAATCTTAGTATTTTCTTAGCTATTAAAAATCACTTTTAGAAAAATTCAGAACATTGTGCATGAGATTAGGGATTTCTATGGGGTTAAAAATCTGGATAGAAATAGGAGAAATTATTTGATACTTTTTAGTCCGTTTTGAAAACGTGGTATATTAATTATTTTATTCAAATAATTATTCTTTGCTTTTTGTCTTTAGTTTAAAATCGATTGCAAAATTTATACCGAACAGACAAAGTCGATTACAAAATTTGTACTGAACAGACAAATAAACAGACAGACAAAAAAGCAAGTTGATATTACATCGTCGTCATGTTCTGAGCTATGTTTAGATTTTCAAGTTTCTGGCTCATCGGGGAGTTAGTCAAAATCGATTGCAAAATTTGCAATAAACAGGAAATCAACCAAACAGACAGTTAAGAAAGTGAGTTAATATTGTATTGTCATCCAGTTCTAAGCTATGCTTAAATTTTCAAGTTTTTAGATCATAGATAAATTATTTTATATTTTTTAGTCTGTTTTAATAACACAGTATATCAATTTTTTTTATTTAAATAATTATTTTCTGCTTTTTTGTCTTTAGTTTAAAATTGATTGCAAAATTTATACCGAACAGACAAAAATCGATTGCAAAATTTGTACCGAACAGACAAATAAACAGACCGGCAAGAAAGCAAGTTAATATTACATTGTCGTCGAGTTCTGAGGTATGTTTAGAATTTGAAGTCTCTAGCTCATCGGGGAATTAGTTTAAAATCGATTGCATAATTTGTAATAAACAGGTAATCAACCAGACAGTCAACAAAGCGAATTAATATTGCATTGTCATCCAGTTCTAAACTATGCTTAAATTTTCAAGTTTTTAGCACATCGAGAAATAATTTAATACTTTTTAGTCTGTTTTTATTATTTTTTTTTATTTAAATAATTGTTTTCTGCTTTTTGTATCTAGTTTAAAATCAATTGAAAATTTATACCAAATAGACAAAAGTCGATTTCAAAATTTATACCGAACAGACAAACAAACAAACACAGGTTCAAGAAAGCAATTTATTAGTAAATTGTTATCCAGTTTTGAGCTATATTTAAAGTTTTAATTATCTAGCTCATCGGGAAGTTAGTTTTAAATCCACTGAAGAAAATTGTAGGAAACAGACAAAGAATGATTTCATACTCCAGTCCATTTCTGCTTATTTCTATTAATCATAATTAAACAAACAGACAGACAAGAAAGCGAGTTAATAAAAACGTGGTAAAATAGAGAATTGCATGTTCACCTGTCTTCTTTCGGCTTTAGGTGCGAGAAGAATGAAAACAACACAACGAACCTAATTAATTTTTAAAGTTAAAGCTAAAGGTTACCAAATTTGAAAATTTTGAGTTTATTTTTTCATGTCCAAAGGAGCTCATCACTGTTTTTTTATATGATAATGTTACAATTTTGTCTTTTGAAAAATCGCTCACTGGGTTCGCAGAATAAAACACAACACATTTCAATAATACTTCCAATACTTATATTATCTATTTCTTAACACAGCTAACACACAACTCTCATATTACTACTTCTTAATCTTCACTAATGAAATACCACTATACAACTAACTAACTAAGCTTATCCTATCTCTATTTATATACCTATGGAAATTCCTCTATAAATCTAGAACATAAATTGAAGATCTATCTAGAAATATGAATCATTTATATAATATTCTTTTCGGCACATTATAATAATAATGACTAATCTCCTCGGAATATTTGTATACGAAGGCGTATCAATAAGTTTTTTCTAGTCATTAGTAACACTGCTCCCCTCCTCATTCTCACCTCCCGATCAGCTTCGATATCTCCGTGGTATGGCTTCAACCTGTGTAGATGTATTACTTTCATTTTAGTCTTGGAACTTCGCTAAATTCTATAAGAAACGTCTATGATTTTTTTCAGAACAGTATATGGTCCTTCCCATGATGGCATCAACTTAGGTGATTTGCCCTTCTTTCTCTGTGGATTCCACAACCAAATTCTCCAACCTTGTTCAAACCCTGTCGAGTTTGCCTTGATATCTTGTCTTCAGTCTATCATTGGCAGATTCATGCGTTCTCTAACGACGTCATGAACTTCTCTTGTACAGCATCCACCCAGTCTTAATCTCCGTACTTTCTTCAGCTGAGGAACCGAACAAGGCAAGGTTCCCTTCCAAATAAGACCTTGGCTGGTATAATTCTGGTAGATTCATGAAGTGAGGATCGATAAACCATTAAGAAGATTGGCAAATATTTCTCCCAATCTTTCTGATGTCTGTGCACAACCTCTGAGAGGTTGTCTTGGTTTTACGGATGTTAAGTAGTTCGCAGAGCTTTTGGAAATATTTTGCTTAAAAGTTACGTCCTTGGTCAGAATGTATCTCTAAAGGAATTCCAATTCGACTGAATTTATTATTGACTAAGACTTCAGCTACTGTTGAGGTATCCTGATTAGGGATAGCAAATACCTCAGGCCATTTGCTGAAGTAGTCAATAGCAACCAAGATGTATTTGTTGCCTTTATCTGTTTCTGGGAATAGTCCAGCTATATCAATAGCCATCCGTTCAAACGGTATTCCAACATTATATTTTTTCATTTTTCCTTTAGATTTTGTGTTTAAACCTTGACTAGCTGCATATTTAGAGCAATGTCTATACCATAACTTCACGTCTTGACAGTAGTTAACCCAGTAAAGACTATCTTGAAGTTTGTCTAGAGTTTTGTTAACTCCAAAATAAGCACCAGACTTTCCATTAAAAATTTCCTCTAAAATCAGTAGAAATTTTTTTTTAAGTGCCATTATTTGAGTTTTAATTTGCTAATCATCGGCATTTTCCCAGGATCTCTTCAGTAAGTGGTCTTCAATCAATACCGAGTCCCACTGAACCCAAAGTGTCTTAAATATGAGTCCTTTATTCTCTTCTCAACTAGGACATGGTTCATTATTTTCTTTAAGTTGAAGGAAAGGCGCCAGATCATTATCTTCAAGCTGGTCTTTTCGCATCTGAGCTTTGGATCAACGTCAAAAGTGACTCTCCGAATAGGAAATCCTTCTCTTTGCTCTTCTTTGCTACAAAAATCAAGATTTGTACGCAATTATATATCTACATCTGCTTGTACAACTTTTTAGCGACATTTTTCGTCAAAAATGTTTATTTTTAACCAAAATACAAAATGGCAGACCAAAAAAATATCATAGAAATTTATTCATAAATATGAAACCTGAATGTTGTAACATATGTTTTCAAGTATTAATTTTTTTTATTTATCTATAAATTTGAGGAGCACTGTACTTATCTGTATGGATGTACATTTTATGATACCTCTAATCGAAATCCCAAATAGCAGAGAAAAATAAATCAGGAAAATTTACACTTTTTTCAAAATTTTTTTTATTTATTTATAAATTTGTGAAACGCTATACTTGTCTGCCAATGTAGGTAAGAATATTTTATGATACCTCTATTCGAATACAAAATGGCAGACCAAAATAAAACTGGGAAAATATAAAATGCTTTGTGTCGCGTCTTCCTTTGTCTGTCACAATTTTCCCAAATTACAATTTGTGTGCCAAACACATAGCCGTCATAAATTAATATTGTCTTCAAGTAGGCACATTGGCAGACAAACTCTGATCGAAAAAACTTGGTCAAAATTTTCTCATAGTTTTCCACCAGAAAAACAGATTTCGTTATGGGCAAAGTGTCTGCCATCTTTTTTACACACAATTTACTCTATCTCTTATATTGTTCATTGCAGGCAAAAATAAATCAGAATTTTTTTTAGATTTTCTTGAAAGTTCAATCTTACGTTTCCACCCCTTCGATCATTGCAACTTATCTACCCTTTCTCTTTAATGGCAGACAATTTGAGATCGAGAAGAAACAGATTTTTTTTGTCAGTGAAAATTAATTTTTTCAATTTTCGAAGGGGCAGCCAGGTTCGACACAGGGCGGATCCAAGAGTTTGAGTTCAGGGAAATAGACCCGATTTTGCCTCTTATACTATAGTTAATTCAAGAACTAGGGAGAGTAATAAATCTTTTTTTACCCCTTTTTTCTTCGCAAACTACCTGTGTCCTTTAGTCCGATGTCTCCGGCAAAATCTGTTAGACACATATATTTTTCATAGCAATGAGTTAGAAATTTTATAATCAAAAATACGGGTCCAATAATAATGGACTATTTAGGTTGGATAACAATAGATATTTGGAAGTATGAAGTGTTAAAAAGGATTTTAATCCTTGTCATAGGCGTAGGAAGGAGGTTTATTTTGTCACTATGTATTGATGGCATAGAATATTATTTCGGTAATAAACTTAAAAGAAAAAGTTTTTATAATATTATTTTATTTCTTATGATTTCTTAATAATTCACATACATTGCAAAATAGAGATAATTTTGCCATATTTAACACAAACCACAACTATATTTTTATTTTTTTAAATTTTGGCATAGAAACCGTTTTAGGCACATTCAGACTAACCTTAACGTAACCTTATTCTCTCAAAAAATGCTTAATTATAATTTAAATACTTACAAAATACCCATTGTCAAAAATACAACAAGTTAAACATATATAAAAAATAGATTCGTCCATATAATATTAAAATTTTTTGGGGCTATCGGTCATTTTATTACAAACTAAAAATATTTTTAGGACATTTAACGTTTCAGTTTATTTATTTCTTAAACCATCTGCAGAGATTCCAATGTAATTAATTTTTCTATGTTACAGTTAAAATTAGACCTACTTATTTTTATTTCTAATGCACTGACATCTTAACTTAATTTACTTTATTATATGAAAATCTGATAGCTGAAAAAAAATAAAATGAACATGTTAATTCTACACGCTTAAGAAAAATACACAAATACAATAATAAAATAAAAAAAAAATTACGGCTAATTGGAATTAAATATATACAAAAGTAAAGAGTGGGACACACTAAAATAAAAATATATATAAAAAATATATAAACAACATTAAACAATAAAATACAACAAAAACAATAATTTTAATAATAAATTGTGGTTACACTGGTAAACATTACGTATCTAGTTTCTTAATCAAAGTCAGTAAAGCTATCTTTGCTCAAATTGACTACAGTTGGTCCCTCTATCTCACCGATCATGAGATCGAGTTTCCACATTTTGTTTTATTCCTTTATTATATGGATTTTTCTCAATTTTCCGCAGTAACTTCATTCAAAAAAATCTTTCAAAAGTTCAGTTAAATTAGTAATTTTGTAAGTTGTGTTATTTCTAGAAACTCTACCTTTTACTTGAGCGAGATATTTCCTTCTCCAACGGACAGTTTACGGAAGATCTATAAGAACAGATATCCTATCTGGTTTTTCCCAACGAAAATTAAGTTCTCTGAGCAATTTCCAGAGCTCAGTTCTTTTATTTTCAGGTAAATCCCGATCTTCATTGATTTTTGTTAGAATTTTGTCGACGGTTGTCGACAACTCCTTTTTTTGCAGTTTTCATCTCTTCTTCC
This sequence comes from Diaprepes abbreviatus, assembly GCA_034092305.1. Taxonomy (NCBI): domain Eukaryota; kingdom Metazoa; phylum Arthropoda; class Insecta; order Coleoptera; family Curculionidae; genus Diaprepes; species Diaprepes abbreviatus. Next base: position 4,460,702 of record JASJET010000156.1, read on the forward strand.
AACAAGGTTTTGTGTCTGCCTGCGATCGAATGTGGCTTGGAAGTACAAACATTTGCAGTGGTTTTTTTTCTTCTTCAGTATTTAGTAAATAACAGATTTTCCAACCCTGTCATGTTGGAAAACATCTCAACAGAGCTTTTAACATTATTATCTAGATATTGATATCTTAAGGCATCATAAATATTCATCGTAATTTTTTCATTGAGGAAAAAATGCCCTGGTTTAACGATTTTGGAATCAATATAGAGGTGGAAGCCATATCTTTTGGCCCAATTTCAAATAATATATAAAATCAATCACAAACAAGATAAATCACAAATGACACTTTGCTCACTGACAGAAATTAAATTGAACTATCAAAAATTTTATTAGTTTGTTATATATGTAATTCTCTTTTCAGGCAGAGAATATGAAAAATATATGTACAAACAGTTTATTTCCTGCAAATTTCGCTCTGGTCCTCTCTCCATACACGTTTCGATCACCTCATGATCTCGTCAGTGAAGCTGTATCGGACCGAGAGCAACATTAGCAGGAAATAACTGATATTTGAACCATAAATTTCAAGGTATGTCGGCAGGATATTACACCTGCCGTCTACCAACAACATATATTTTTTCATATTCTCTGCCTGAAAGGAGAATTACATATATAACAAACTATTTAAATACGGCAGAAAGATTCCTTTATTTCTTACTGAAATTTTGATTGTTTAGAAATTTTATTGTTGCAGTAAATTGATAAAAGTTTATAATATTTAAATATAATTAAATAATAAATTTACGGCAGTCCTCAGTTACCTGCGGCACTGGAGCAGGTACGTTGGAAGTTTCGGTAAGAGTTTTATTACTCTCTCTAGTTCTTGAATAGAGAACTGGAATGTGTATGATTGCGATCGCCCCCCCCCCTCCTGTGAGTTCAAGGAAATAGAACCGATTCTGCCTTTTATATTAGGAATGTGTATGCTGCTGGTACTTCCCCCCCCCCTGTCGGCAATTTTTCTTTCCTTCTGATTGCCCCCCCTCCCCAAGAGCTCCAAATTCAGAAAAAAAGACCCGACCCTGCCTTTTACACTAGAAATGGGAATGTTGCTGGTGCCCCCTCCCCTCCGTCGACAACTTGCTTTCGCTTGCCATACTGTACTCTTGTGATATCACCCCCCCCCCCCAAACAGAGAGGCTGGATCCGCCCCTGGTTTGACCCATGGGCTTTTTACATGAACTCACTTAAATTTTTAGCCCTTCAAAGGGCACCTTAGGGACAGCTGATGGTCTAAAATGTGAACAAGTTGTCTTGAATAGAGCCATTAATATGATGACGAGAATCATGATCGAAGTAGATGTATTTATAACAGTAAAAGGAGTCAAATGGGACGTAAAAAGAGGAAATTTAATACTATTGACATATATCCTTACACCATAAAACAAAAATTTTAATTTAACAAATATTCTACTTCATTTCTGTATTAGACTTTTAGACGTTTTATTTCAAAAAATTATAGCAGCACAATGGAACATAAATTAAATCTGGAACGTAATTTTCTCGGAATCAGATAAAGCAGTAAATTCAAGAAATTCAAACATCTTCTGGTTTTACTGAGATAACAAGCATGCTAATTTAAATTTACTAGTAATAGTTCCACAGCTAACATAGTTGACTGAATCTGGCATTTCCCAAGTATAAGCTAACAAATTATTTTTAGACATGAAAAGGCGATTGCCACTTTACTGATTGATTTGTAGAAAGAAACCAAAAAGAAAACGGTATAAAATAAAAATAACAGGAATTGTACAATTTAAATATTTTCTGAGATGGGATTCTGTTACAGAAATAATGAAAATGAAAACAAGGGAAAACCGAAAGGATTTTTCGTCTTTAAATGTTGGTATTCTATAATAAATTTCCTTTCTTATTATTATTGCCCGGACATGCTCCCATATTTATGCACATAAGAAATATTTCATACCGATTATTTTAAAATAGTGGTTTTCTGTTTGATTTTCATGAAAAGTATGATTTCAGCTTACTGAATTCACGAATTTAAGTACATCATTTTTCCAATGTAGACGTTTTTAATAATGTAACGTTTACGTCCTACTAAATCTAATTCTTTATCCGGCTTATAAAAAAAGAGATTCTAAATTCGACCGATATGTATTTTTTTATGAAAGATAACTTGGTAAAACTAGATTTTCACTTAAATTCCACTTTAATTGAAACTTGAATAACATTCAACATGTTTCGCTACACGGTAGCTTTATCAAGAATGAATACAATTTCTTATGTCTAGGTAAGGTAAACCATTTTTGGATTTTCCCATAAGCCGGTAATTGAAATAGGTCTTTCAAATAGGTTCAATAAAGGAGAATTGTTCAGGTTTAATTGACAATTTAATAAAGTATCAGTGTTTTTAAATTTATTTATTTCTAGGGATTCCAATAAATTTAATTTAGTGCCTTTATTTTCTATATGTAAAATTTGAAAATTTTTATCGAAATTATGATTAGATTCTCTTAAGTGGTTTGAATAATGAGAATCTGTTTTTTCTTTAATAAAACTACTAAAGTGTTCCTTAATTATTGTTGAAAAACTTCTACCTGACTGTCTTATATAAAACTTAGGGCAATCTTTACATTTTATTTTATATACATCCGATTTATTTTCTTTTTTTATTATTTTTTATAATATTACCAGTTGAATTATTTGTTTTAAAAGCCATATTAATATTGAACTTTTTTTAGAAATTTTGCGATGCAATTACTTGCTTGATCAAAATATGTAATCGTAAAAATTTTTTTTGTATTATTTTTCATTACGGGAAATACCTGATTTAGCGCTTTCATGTATAATTTTTATTTAGAATTTTGTTTATTATTTGTGGGGTGTATCCATTGTTAACAGCAATTTATTTAATAATGTTTAGTTCTTTTTCAAATTTACCTTGTTTAAAGGAACTGTAATAAGTCTATGTAACATAGTATGGAACGTTGACATTTTATGTTGTGTTGGGTGACAAGAAGAATTGTGTATGGTTTTGTCTGTATGCGTGGGTTTATGAAAGATTGAGAAGACATGTAAATTATTTTCCCGTGATATTGTTAAATCTATAAAGTTTATTTTGTTATTTATTTCTTTTTCTATTGTAAATGTAATATTGGGGTGAATGTTATTAATAAAGTTGAGACAATGTGTCAGTTGTCTGTCTGTATCAGTAAAGCAAGTTGAGACATCATCGACATATCTATGCCAGTAAAGAAATTTCTCAAAAATAGTGTGTTTGCTGATGAGATCTTCTAAATAATCCATGAATATTTCAGCTAGTAAGGGACTAAGAGGATTACCCATTATCAAGCCTTCTTCACTGGAATATACAGTTCCATTAAATTCAAAGTAATTTTGTTCCAGACATGTTTTTAATGATTTTAATATTTCTTGTTTTTTAATTATGTTAATATTTTTTAGAGAGAGAAGTTTTTCAACTAACAAAATTGTCTCTTGGATAGGGACACTGAGAAATAAATTACTGACGTCAAATGAAATTAATCTGGCGTTGTTAGGAAGGTTTATATTTTTTATTTTGTTAATTAGTTTTGACGAATTTTTTTTTTTTGAAATTTTGCCGTAAAGTTTGTGTAGTGGTCCCCTGATCTTACCACATGGCCTGCCCATCTTATTATGTTGGCTTTTATACAAAGAAACTATATTTTCACTGCCATACAGTGTCGCCAATTCAGCATTGTGGCGTCTTTTCCAATTTTCTGTTGTTTGATCTCTTTGGGGACCAAATATCATTCTAAGAACCTTTCGTTGAAATATGAGTAATTTATTTATTTCCCGTTGACTGAGGGTCCAAGTTTCACTGCCATAAGTAACTACCGGACGAATAATTTACCTGAACAGAATTAGTTTGGATTGTCTTTTTAACAGTTTAGATCTCAATAATGTTGTGAGGGAGTATAACGCCCGATTAGCTGCCACTATTCTTGCTGAGACGTCTTTTTCAACTCGATTGTCGTCTGTGATATGATAACATGTAGCAATGTAGCGATTAAATTTAATATTGACATGCTTTCTCATTTTAAGTGTGGCAATTTTCAGGCCCAACTACCCATTACAGTTTGTTCCTCTTGGCATGCTGTGAAATAACCCACTATTTCCTGTAAAGGAAATAGTTTTCATACCTGAACGTGGAGTCCATTTTAAAATATTAATATTTGGAAAAACATATGGCATTTTCGCAGTGTATCGCACTTTTTTACTGCTTTTACTTTTTTGTCGTTCTTGTTATCTGTTTCTGGTCCTGCAAATGATGCCTCTTTTGCCTGAAACCTTTTTACTGTAACTTGAACTTGACCGTTGTTGCCCATATTGTAACTTCCGCTTAATCGAGAGCCACACTTTTTCTTTCAAAGCACAGAGTGTTAACTTTTTCAAACACTACTATTATGAAAATAAAATTTCTTATTTCTTAATTGCCTGACATTTACAAGATCAATAGCTTTCAAAAAGGACAGTTACATTTATTTCCAATTATTTTACCATAATTAGCTGATTATTTTATACAAAAAGACTAATAACTAGTTTTAATGTTGTTTATTATAAATATCCTAACAAATATGTAATTGATAAATAATTAACATTAATTATGACTTCTTATGGGGAAATGGAGAAAATTACGTATATATGGTGTTCAATATTTACCAGGAGTTAGCTAATATTTTAGTCCCGTAAACCACGAGCAAATTTTTCAGAAATATTACTAAGGGTCGATCGGGGCTCAATTAATTTACAATATTATTAAAATGCAAACGTTTAAATGCTATTCTGGCCAATGTTCAATATGGACTCCCCTATACTTCAATACATTTTCTTCTTCTTCGAAAATTTTCCTGCTACACTGCAAATAATATTTTGGCATTATTACAGACTTCATCAGAATGTTGTGCTATTGGTACTAGTAGCTCTTCTCTAATATTTACTGGTGTTTAATAAACTAGTTCTTTTAGATGTCCCCAGAAGTAAAAGTCTAAGAGATTTAGGTCTAAAGAACTTAGTGGCCATAAAACAAGCTCACATCGACCTACGTACTACATTTGCATTCCTTTATTGACAGGTGCGTCTTCCAATAAATTATTTAAATTTTGCTGCAAAAATTGTGAATATATCTCACCACTGAGTCTTTTTTCCAAAACAAATGGACCTTTAAAGTTATTTTCAATGATGCCAGCCCACACATTTACAATAAATATTTGTTGGTGTTTGTTTTGAATTATAGTGTGCGGATTTTCATCAACCCAAAAATGTAAATTGTGTGAGTTTATTATTTCATCTCTTCTAAAACCGGCCTCATCGATAAACAAAATAAGGTTATAAAAATTTGGATTTCGGTTAACTTGCTGTTTAAACCAGTTGGAGTTTTGAAGTCTTGCGCGGTAATCATCCGGAGACAGAACGTGTAATTTTTCAACGTGGTACGGGTACAGTAACTGTTCTGTTAGTGCTTCATGTACAATCTATTTTGTAATATTGTTTTGTGTCGCGAGCTTTCCTAAGCTGTTTGAAGGGTTGTCAGCAATATCTTGCAAAATTTGTTCCTCTACGTAAGAGGGTCGTGCTCTCCTAGGAGGGCCCTCACGTCAAAAATGTCCCAGAACAAAATTTGTAAAAAATAAATTCGTTAACTGTAATAATTATTTACTAGTCATCTTTTACCTGTTTCCCTTGGGCTTCGATCAACTCTTTAAAAGGTTTTTGAACTTGGAATTTCAATCTGAAAATTTTTCAGCACAAAGTATTCTTGTCTTCGAAGAATTTGACAGCGCTTCACCATGAATTAAATGCATATTAGAATATTCTGCGTAAGAATATTCTTCCATTTTTTTAAATTGTTTTTACTTGAAGGCGGTTTTGACAAGTTCCTTCCATACTAACTCATTATGTAGGTATTAACAACAACAGCCTGATTTGTACCTGTTTGTGTTTAGCATTAGTAACTTTTGAGTATTTCACATAAAATCTGAATTATCTCGAAAACCGCCAGTTTTATCGAAATAAATTAACACTGCCTTTTTTGAAGAGGAATGGCAAAAGTATTTAAAAAATCAGTTTTCAGCTCTGTCGACAATTATACCCTACGACTGTGACTGCAAGTCCGTTCTTGACTTCTCTGATGATCTGAAACATCTAGTGTATTATGATTTAATGAGTCTTTATGAATTCTATAAAATATTAAAAGCTCATAAAATTATATCAGTTAGTTCAAAACTTAGAGCCGATAAGGTAAATCGCTTCGTCGTCAACTGATATTGGGCGATTATTGGGACACATATTACGAAATTTAAATTATTACGTTCTATTTAAAAATCCCAAATATTTTATTTTACTTTGCTTTGTTCGCACTACTAAAGCATATTTTTTTCTGAGAGCTAAATCAGAATTATTCACCAAGACAGGTTTAAAGGGACTTTTAATAATTTTTCGTAGTGAAATAAAAGGATAGGATCAAAAATGATTAAAGAAAAACGTATTTAATTTTTTTTTAACAAAATTTGTACGATAAAATTAGATAGTTTATTTTTTCGTACTAGGTATCGATATTTTTCTTACATATCAATAAACCATTAAATGCCAGAAAACCGCCAAAAATTTCATTTTATATCGATTACTTTTTGAAAATATTCCCAAGAAAAGCCCATTATTTTAAAGCTAGTTCTAATAGTAATCTATTCTCTTGAAAATATATCTGAAATTTTCTGATAAAAAGGTTTATCTTTTATATCCCCGAAAATACTCCTAATTCATATAATTTTTAATTGTTTTCTTTTTAGAAATAAAATAAACATCCTGATATATTCAAAATGGTTAGAAGCGGAATAAAAAACGGCTGAAATTATAAATATTCAGGAATTCATATTTGACGCAAGTTAACTAAAAAACAACATATTAATCTTTGTTAAAAAATATTGTCCAATTCTATATTACCCGTGGTTATTTCAATTTATTTTTATGAGACTAACATGTGCATTTTTATTTATTAAACCGATAAATATCAAATATTAAATAAAGTGAGTTCTCAAAAATTTATGATTTTAAATATAAATAGAAATAATAAATTTTATTTCAAAAATTAAATTATTCTTTAATGTTTCCTAACGAAATTATTCTAATAGTTTTTCAATGGTGTATTATACAAGGGTAGTGGTTTACATTTCGAGAAAAAATAAATGTCGTTGAAAATGATTTCGTTGTTTCTCAAAATATTCTCTACGATAATCAATATACTTTTTCTTACATTTGAACCAAGCTAAAAAGTACTTTTGCGTGTGTGAAGATGGTATTCCTAAAATATGATTTTTGAACTCATCAACCGCTTCTTCTGGCCATTGACCATGCAATTTGTTCGTCACATAAGGCGGATGACCGATCAAATTTAATATTTTTAATGATTTCACTAGTCACTAAATACAAAAAAAAAATGCTACTGATATTATAATGGCTGTCCGTGGGAGTTTAAAGCATCCTAACTGTGAATTCAAAAACGATAATTTTCCACCATATGCAGATTTTGAGTTATAGAATATATCAGTTATTTTTATTTAATACAAACATTTTTGTATAATATTTATACACAAGTTCTTCTAAACAATAAAAAATAGATATTTAAGGATAATTCTAGATATATACTATATTTCTAGATTCTCTGGCGTGCGATCGTTCCTTTCTGGTGCTTTTGATTGTAGTTTAAATAAAGTGCAGTTCCCGCGCGATTTCTATTTATTCCATCACTACATGCTTTGGATAGTCAACAAGCCTGAGGTTGGTCTACAAGAGATAAACGTAGGTGAGAGTTATTTTCCTTAATTTCCTGAAAATGAGTTGCTCTATGTGTCAGTCGGATGCATCGAAGAGGAAACCTGGTACTTTTTGTGGTAGTTTTTGTAAAAATTAATACTGCCTAAGTTGTTGCAGCCTGCCTCCTGAAGCAGTTAAGATCCTCTCGATCTCGGGATTCTTCTGGTTTTGTAATACTTATCTGGCGGTCAAACAAAAAGTGGGTGATCTTAGACTAGCAGTTGAACAGATGGTGCAATCTAAACTGTTAGATCTCAAGCAATCTTTCGCGAACATCAGGAATGATATCGCTCATAAACTGGATGAGTCACACGATTCCGCTGCTGCTTCTCAGTCACTTGGAGTCCATTGGAGTCAGCCATTTTGATAAATGAGGTTAGACATAGGAGTTATGGCGGCATAATTGTCGGATGCAGAAACAAGGAGGACGCACTAAAACTGTGTAACTTGGCCAAGGACAAATTGGCCAACAACTTTGATGTGAAGGAGGTTAGCGTGCCACAATCTAGAATTAAGATTGTTTGAATCACAAAGAACCTGTCCCACGAGGAACTTATTCCCTGTTTAAAAATTCAAAATGAATCTGTTGTTTGTGCTAACTCTGAATGTAAACTGCTTAAATATTGGCATACTAAAAACAATAATAAGATCTTTAAGGCGATCATTGAACTTGATATTGCGACTTACACTCGTATCATTGAGAAGGTATAGACTCAAATTAATACATATTTACTGATTGGGTATGATGCGTGTGTTGTATATGATGCATTGGAACCTCTTAGATGCTTTAACTACTCCGGTTATAATCATACTTCTAAAAATTGCACCTCGGAGAAGGCATGTTCTCGATATTCGGAAGCACATGATCTATCTGAGTGTAGAAACTCTGAGTCTCTTAAGTGTATCAACTGCAGAAATTACTTGTCTAAATTCTTCGGTAGCACTATTGATGCTGATCATGCTGCCTGGGATAAGAACTGTTCATTCTACAAGCATAAACTATCTGGATTCATGGCTCAAATACTTGGTAGGCAGTAGCAATTATCGAACCATGGCGATCTTGAGCGTACTTTCAGGACTGGTGTCCTTCACGGTGGTATTGGTAGCATTAATATTACTGGCTTAGTCGATCCGAATAGTTTGTCCGAACGGAATTCTGAATCTAATGAATGCCATAAAAATTTCACGATCTATTATAAAAATGTCCGCGAAGTAAATTTTAAAACCCATACACTATGTAATGCATCTTATTTTTACAATTATGATCTCATTGCATTCTCGGAAACATGGTAGTTGTCACAGGTACTTAATAGTGAATTATTTTCTTCCAATAACTCAGTCTTTTGTTGTGATCATAAAACGGCTCTGCTAAGCGTTAAGACAGATGGGGGGTTTACTCCTTGCACTAAATAAAAGTTTCTCAGCCACAATAATTGATACTAATTTAATCTCAGAAAACCTCCCCGACACTGATATTTTAAGATTTTCTATCAAAGCTAATTTTTGTACTTTTCCTGTAATTGTTATTTATATACTACCCAGTTTCACGGCTTACAACGATTTATTCGTAAATCTTGCGACCTTGCTGGTTTTGAATGATGTCTCCAATATGTTATTTTTGGGTGATTTTAGTTTTCCCGAATATACATCTGAGGACATCAGTTGTGCAACAGATAGTCCAAAACTACATGCTATAAAAAAATTCGTTAACTTCTATAACTTATATCAGTCCAATAATGTCAAAAATCACAAAAATCGTTTTTTTGACTTGGTGTTTGGCCCACAGAACTCTTACAGAGTTGTTGAGTCTGATTAGCCAATGTTACCTGTTAAAGTGATAATTCTCCATTGTTGATAACATGCCCTTATCGAACATACAAACAACACAAATTTAAATTTAAAGACCGGTACACATATAATTTTACAAAGGCTGAATTTTTACGTGAGGGTATTTCTGTTGAAGAGGCTGTGGCGGCATTTTATCAGCATACAGGTGTAATTCTTAATAAGACGGACCAAAGAAGAACTTGTTTAGGTACAGTAAGTACCCACCTGGTTCACTAAGGAGGTAATTCGCTTATTAAATAAAATTTTTATAAAAAAATTGAACCGACTTCTAAAAGTGCGCTAAAAAGTGAAAAATAACCATAAATTTTTATATGAAATTGAACTTTTTGAAGTCGGCGCCAAACTAATACCTGACAAAATGTGATTTGCATAAACAGATTAAAAATACTTTATTTTTAATTGATTTCTTACCATAATTTGTATATATTAGTAGTTATTTATTTCGTGTACAAATAATTTGGCGCCGACTTCAAAAAGTTCAATTTCATATAAAAATTTATGGTTATTTTTCACTTTTTAGCGCACTTTTAGAAGTCGGTTCAATTTTTTTATAAAAATTTTATTTTTCTATTTTTAGTTTTAAAATTCATTATAATATCCATAAATTAATTGAACTAAGTACTAATCGAGATTAGTATACCTCGCAATGACTCCAAACTGGCAAAAAAGTACCCATTTTATCCAAAGTTGTAAATCACCCTAAAATGAACCACTAAAAATTCTTTAGTTCTTAGAGTTTTCCAAATACCAATCAAATTGGGTCAAACGAATATTTAGTCTGTTATAGAAAATCCACTATCTTAAATTTCAAATTAATTTTAGACTGGTAATATAGGCCCCAAAACCTTCCAATATCGATATTTAAAGAAAATAAATTAATTTTTTATCCACCATATTGAATACGCCATATTGAATTTTTTAAAAATAATTTTAGATTCGTCATGTGTGACCCCGAAAACTCTCCCGTACCAATTTTGGTGAAAATCGGACAAAATTGATTTTTTTGTCCGCCATATTGAATCCGCCATATTGAGTTTTTTTTTTAAATTTCAGATTCTTTATGTGAGGCCCCAAAAACTTGCCCATACCAATTTTGGAGAAAATCGGACAAAATTGATTTTTTCGTCCGCCATATTGAATTTTTGAAAATTAATTTCAGATTCGTCATATGCGACTCCGAAAACTCCCCCGTACCAATTTTGGAGAAAATTGGACAAAATTGATTTTTTCGTCCGCCATATTGGATCCGCCATATTGAATTTGTTAAAAATTATTTTAGATTCGTCATATGCGACCCCGTAAACTTCCCTTTACCAGTTTTGGTAAAGATCGGACAAAATTGATTTTTTTCGTCCGCCATATTGAATTTTTTTTTTAAAAATAATATCAGATTCGTTATGTGCAACCTCAAAAACTCCCCCATACCAATTTCGGAAAAAATCGGACTTAATTTAAAAAAATTGTCAGCCATATTGGATCCGCCATTTTGAATTTTTTAAAAATAATTTCAGATTCGTTGGGTACAGCGCCGAAAATTCCTCGATACCAATTTTGGAAAAAATCGAACAAAATTAATTTTTTTGGCCGCCATATTGTAAGCGCCATCTTGGATTTTACTGCACCAATTTCATCTAAAAAAATATGGGACCACCGCAGCAACTTTCTTTATATAACGTAAAAAATTTCATTCAAATCGGTGCAGCCGTTCCGGAGTAATCGGTGTACATACATAAAAAAAAAATACATAGTCGACGAATTGAGAACCTCCTTCTTTTAGAAGTCAGTTAAAAATAAAGAGTTGCTATAGCGGAAATATAAAATATATAATAAGACTTGAGTGATTTATCTTTCAGGAATGCTAGGACCGTTTTGTATTTATTTTGCAAATGTTGAAGCGAAATTTAGAAAGAACCTGTAAAAATTGTAAACTAGGATCGAAAATTACCGCCCCATAGCGATAATGTGTAATTTTGGAAAGGTATTTGAGCGGGTTCTTCAGGAACAAATATCCTTTTACATAACGCCTCTTATGATCGATCAGCAGCATGATTTTGCTTCTGGAAAGTCAACCGTGACCAATCTTTGTACTATTGCGCAGTATGTCTCAGAGCGTATTGATTCTGGCACTCAGATTGATGTCGTTTACACAGATTTTTCCAAAGCGTTTGATCGACTTGATGACGGTGTTTTATTTTCCAAATTGTCAGTTAAGTTCAGTTTTAATGCCAATCTTATTAGATTTTTCGAAAGCTACCTATGGAACCGTTCTCATTATGTTGGATACTGTGGTCATAGATCTAGTAATTTAACGGTAACGTCGGGTATTCCTCAAGGATCTGTTTTAGGTCCCTTACTTAGTAACGTTTTTATCAACGATATCACATGTGGGTTGAGTATCAGCTGCCTATTTTATGCAGATGATTTAAAGATATTCCGGGATATACGGAATCCTGGCGATTGCTTGATTCTTGAAAGGGATCTGATGAAATTAAATGCTTGATATCTAAAAAAAAACTAACTGCCTCTAAACGTAAACAAGTGCAATGTAAGGTCATTCTTAAGAAGTAGAATGCCACTGCTGCATGACTATGGGATCAACGCTGCTTTTCTAAGGCGAATTAACTGAATTAAGAACCTGGGAGTCACGATTGACTGCAAACTCACATTTATCAATCATATTAATGATACAGTTTCGAGATCTTACCGAACGCTGGGCTCTCTCTAGTGAGATTTTGTCATGAATTTCAGTCGCTCCAGGTCATAAGTTTTATATTATTGTCTTGTACAAAGCAGATTGGAATATGCCTCAGTTATCTGGTATCCGTATTACCATATACACTCTGATAAATTAGAAAAAATTCAATATCGTTTCTTAAGATTCTTAAGCTTTAAATCCAACCAACGTAGCTTGTTGGTCATTTTGTTAATGGTCCTTTTTTGCGATTTAGGGGTAAACTGACCACATATATAACAAAAACTATCCGCACTCTCGTTCGTGGTTGACTTGTCATTCCTAGACACCCCCATATAGTATTGCCTGATTATGCAAATTTCTCAAACTTGTAAAAAACGTAAATTTGGCAGGGTCGCGCTCCGGTATATTATAAATTACTTCTTTAAATAATATGATTAAAATACTCATTCATTTTTGCTGAAAAAAATTATAACTCAAAAATCTTACGTGTTAGGAATTTTTAGCCATCGTTTTCGCATTTAGAGACCAAAAATTAACCAAAGACTACTTTTACATTACAATCGCAAACTGGCTGTAAAGTAGTGTTTTTAGCTCAAAAATTGTGGGTCGGGCAGAAAAAGAGACACTTTTTTCTTAGAATCGGCCGAAAATCACGGAAGTACTTTTTATTTTACGAATTTTTTAAATTATTAAAAATTTTTTCGTTTAGTTGACCATTTTTCGGGAATCCACCGTTGACATTCAAAATCAAGTGATCAAAATACTTATAAACAACTTTGGTGTAGCCATATCACTTCATCAAGCATATTTTTTCTGAAAACTCTAATGCCAATAAAAAGATCTAAAATTTTTTTAACGAAAATCCTGAATATTGGCTCATATCAAAAAAAAATGTAGGATCGTATTCCGTATTCCTTTCAAACTTAAGAGTATAACGAAAAAGGTCAATTTTGTTTACAAAAAGCTTCTAAAACATTCAAGCCCGTTTTACATAATATTCAATTTTCCTAACACTTTCCATTCTCCGAGTTTAAAAGGAAATGAACTTTTCTCTGCGCTTCGAAATGTGTTTCCAGTAACGTTACCTTCAAACAATAAAGAATATAGTTTCATCCTTTTTAAATTATGCCTATCAAAATCCGTAATTCAATCATAGAGGGTATAATTTATGATAAAATATATTCTAAAAGTACACGAAGGTTGATTAAAAAATTACGGGAATCTCAGTTTTTCTTAAACAATCTTTTTTTATTCATCAACATTAATAAGTATGTTGTGTCTCAGGAATCCCCCTAAAATATAATATACTTGTGCCTACGCTTTTACAATCTTGGAAATCCTTTTGAGACTTTCAACTCCAGCGATTCTATTTGTATCTCAACAATGGTAACAAAACGTCGTCCTTTCAGGGCTTTATTCAGCCTTGCGAATAGAAGGAAGTCGCAGGAGGCCACATTGGGTAAATATAAAGACTGAGGCAACATAATAATGTTTTTGTCTGCCAAAAAATTACGAACAAGCAGTGAGGTGTGAACGGGAGCATTATTGTGATGGAATTTCCCCGAATGGTTGTGCCACAATCCTGCGAATTTTCGTCGGATTGTTTCATGCAAACACCACATAACTTCCAAGTAGTATTCCTTATTGACCTTACAATAATATAACTCATTATGTACTACACCGAATCGAAGAAAATAGCGAGAAAAACCCTCACATTTGATAGAACTTGTAGGTTTTTTTTTTCATTCTTAGCTCTTCAAGCAAATTCCATTGAATTGATTAGACCTTGGTTTCGATATCATACTATATACTCATGACCTTTTTAGAAAATTCTGGATCATTGTAGACTTCATTTAGCATTTCCTGGGCGATATCTACGTGATGTCGTTTATGGTCGAAATTTATCAATTTGGAAATAAACTTTGTTGCCACACGTTTCATGCCCAAAACATTCAAAAAAATTGTTTAGAATGATCCAAACGATATACCCACCTTATCACCATCCTCTTTATTAGTGATTCCGCAAACTTTCAGAATTACTTTCTTCACTTGTTAGACGCTGTAGTAGTTATTGATGCGCTAAAGCATCCAGGGCAGTCGGCACGATGAATATGTTCACTGCGCTCTTTGATACGTCTGTACCACTCATAATCTCTTGTCTAACTCCTAGTAGATTCGTCAAAGCCAATGTCAACATTTCGAATGCAGTGATATGGAAGTAACAAATCACCGAGCGCATACGAACAAATGTATCCTTTTTAACTATCAAAAATAAACTAAACATTCGAAATGGCTGCATAGGGTAATATACGTTAGGAACATGTGTACCAACAAGATAACAGAAAACTTTGAAAATCGGATTTACAAAGCCCGAAAAATTAAAAAATTTCTTTTATTTTTATCATGCCTCGTATTAGTCCTTTATCATGCTCTACTAGGTGCAAAATATTGAAAGCTAACGCTTAAAAATTATATTGAAAATAAAATACTATCTTTTCATCGTGCCGTAAATTTACAAAAAATCTAATGAAAATTTTTATTGGCAATAACGATTTTATTGACCATTTTATGATACAAATATGAAAGGTATATTCTTTTTTTAATTTTTATAGCAGTAATCTTTATGTCTTATAGGTAACTTTATTTCTCGGAAAAAAAGGTTCTTTCTGAATTAAAGTTTGATACTTCAGAGTTGATAATTCTATTACTTTTTTTTGCTGTTGGGGAGTTCAAATTTATTTGCAGAAGTTCTACCGTGACGCGAAGATTACTTAAAACCAGGCGCGGATCCAAGGGGGGGGGGCGGTGGGGCTGATCGCCCCCCTCCCAAGAGCTTTAAGTTCAGGAAAGTAGATCCAATTTTGTCTCATATTGTAGTTTATTCAAGAACTAGAGAGCGTAATAAATCATTTTTACCCTTTTTTTCCTTCGCAAACTACCTGTGTTCTTTAGTCCGCTCTTTGGAAAAATCTGTTGGACATATATGTTTTTCATAGGAATGGGTTAGAAATTTAATAATCAAAAATACCGGTCTATAATAATCGACTATTTGGGTTGGACAATAGATATTTAGATGTGTAAAGTGTTAAAAAGGATTTATATCCCTGTCATAGGCGTCGGAAGGAGGTTTATTTTATCACTAAGTATTAATGGCATAGAATATTATTTCGGTAATAAACTGAAAATAAATAGTTTTCATAATATTACTTTATTTCTTATGATTTATTAATAATTCACATATATTAGAAAATATAGCTAATTTTGCTATAGAAACTGTTTTAGGCACATTCAGACTAAAACGTAGCCTTTTTCTCTCAAAAAATTCTAAGTTATAATTTAAATATTTACAAAATACTCATTGTCAAAAATACAAGAAGTTAAACATATACAAAAAAATAAATTCGTCCATATAATATTAAAATTTTTTTGAAGCTATCGGTCATTTTATTATTAATTAAAAACATTTTTATGACATATGACTTTTCAGTTTATTTATTTCTTAAACTATATGCAAAATTATAATTAAGCACTAAAAAGGGATTCAAACCAAATTAGTTTTTATATGTTACTGAAAATTTAAATAATAAATTGTGTTTACGTTGGTAAATAATAAGTATCTAATTCGTAATCAAAGTCACTGAAGCTATCATCGCTCAGATTAATTACAATTGGTTTCTCTATCTCACCGATCATGAGTTCTAGTATCCACATTTTCTTTTATTCTTTTATCATATGAATTTTTCCCAATTTTCTACAGTAAATTTATTCAAAAAAAATCTTTCAAAAGTTCAGTTAAGTTACTAATTTTGTAAGTTGTGTTATTTCTAGCAACTTTACCTTTTACTTGAGAGAGATATTTCCTTCTCTAATGGACATTTTCCGGACGATCTATAAGACAGATCTCCCATCTGGATTTTTTCAGCAAAAATTAAAAAGGGCTCAGTTCTTTTAATTTCAGATAAATCCCGACCTTTATTGATTTTAGTCAGAATTTTGTCGACGGTTGGAATCTGCTTCTCATAATAAAATGTATGTACAACTCCTTTTATTGCAGTTTACAACTCTTCTTCCAACGAGGTTTTTCGTCTGCCTGTGATCAAATGTGGCTTGGGAGTACCAACAATTCCAGTGATTTTTTTCTCCTCCAGTATTCGGTGCATAGTAGATTTTCCAACTCCTGTCATGTTGAAACACTTCTAAACAGAACTTTTAACATTACTGTCTAGATATTGATATCTTAAGGCATCATAAACATTCATCGTAATAAGTTTTTCGTTGAGGAAAAAATGCCCTGGTTTAACGATTTTGAAATAAATATAGATGTGGAAGCCATATCTTTTGGGTATCTCACTAATCTCAAATAATATATAAACACAAGCAAAAACAAGATAAATCACTAAGGACACACTATAAGGTGTACTTTGCTCACTGACAGAAACTAAATTGAAGTATCTGAAATTTTATTGTTGCAGTAAATTTATGAAGGCTTATAATATTTAAATATAATTAAATATAATGAGATTTACAGCAGTCCTCAGTTACCTGCGGCACTGGAGCAAGTACTTTGGAAGTTTCGGTAACAGTTTTATTACTCTCTGTAGTTCTTGAATAAAGTGTAGGTATGTGTAGGCTTGCGATCGCCCCTCCCCGATTCTGCCTTTTATATTAGGAATGTATATGCTGCTGGTACTTCCTCCCCGTTGACAACTCGTTTTCCTTGCGATAGCCCCCCCCCCCAAGAGCTTTGAGTTCAGGAAAATAGACCCGATTCTGCTTCTAATATTAGGAATATATCCTCTCCAAGACCTTCAAATTCAGAAAAATTGACCCGACCTTGCCTTTTACACTAGAAATGTTGCTGGTGCCCTCCCCCCCCCCCCCGCCGAAAACTTGCTTTCGCTTGCCATACTGTACTTTTCTGCTATCACCGCCCCCCTCCCTCCCCAAAAAGAGAGGTTGAATCTGCCCCTGCTCAAAATTGGAATAGCCTTTAGTTACTTCTTGAATTTGTAATAAAACATATTTTTCAGAATATTTGATGCTTTAAGAAATTTTTTTATTTTATTTTAGTTCCTTCTAACCTTCTAAATGCCCCACGTAATAAAGTGGGAACTGGGAAAAAAACGGCAAACGAAAATTTGTTCAAATTCAATCCTAAATAACTTTAAGTTTGAATCGATTTGAATTATTTTATTTCAAGTTATAGATACTTTTATTTTGAAGGGAGATTTTATATATGAAAACACAAATCAAATTTCATATGAATATAGATCCGCAAATGCGCCATCCGCACACAAGTGTAAAGTCACTGTACTGATCGTGTAATAAATTGAAAATGTTTGGACCATACTATTCACAATACTGGGAAAAGTTCACTTATAATAACAGCGAATACGCTGTCACCGTAGGAAAATTATACCGGCTAAATATAATCGGTTATCTTTAACTGACAAGGATAGAAGCAATTCGTATAGCTTTCCGAATTTCTATCGACATAAGTAGTTGAATGAAACGAAGTAGAGAGAATGATATTATTATGTATCCTGGAGCTGAGATGGAGTCAGATCATAATCCGCTAGTTGCTAAAATGTACACTAATTTAAAAACTTGCAAGAAGAAACCAAAGATAAGACCGATTGATATAACTAGCTTAAATCAAAGGTCAAACAAGACAAAAGGTCACTTAAGAGAATAACAATAAATTAGCTGAATTACCTGACATTAATAAAAAAGCTGAAACACTTTGGAACAAAATCAAAGACATCATCACCAGCACCTATATCCAAAACCTTAAGGGAGAAAAACGACAGAAGACAAAAAAAGTGGATGACAGACCATATACTCGGACTTAAGGAAGAACGCTGGAAAAAAAAACAAGCAAAAAGAATATAGAGACTTGCAGAGAATAATAAGACAAGAAATTAAGGCTGCTAAAGAACCGTGGAAGGAAAGAGAGTGTGAAGAACTGAAGGAGTTACGCCAAAAACATGACACATTTAATATACACAGAAAGATAAAAGAAATTAGTGGACTACACAAAAGAATGCTTCCGATGACTCTAGTCAATAAACAATAAGAAATAATTATAGGCAACGAAGAACTAAAAGACCATGGGACAAAATATGTTCAAGACGCTTTTAAAGATAACAGACCGGAGGATGTAGATAATGAAGGTAACGTGTCTCCAACACCAGATATTATCAAACCTGAAATAATACACGCACTTGAAATTAGCAAAAACTGAAAAGCAGTTGGCCCAGACGGTATACTAGTTGGAGCACTGAAGCTTATAAACAAAGAGAACATTCATCTCCTTGTCAAACTATTTAATGAAATCTATAACACAAGTGAAATCGCAGAGGACTAGTTAAAGTCCACTTTCGTAACTGTCTCTAAAAAACAACTGTAGCATTTAAATTTACCAGTTTGCATCAATGCTACATGTTTTTAGTAATATGACATAATTTGTATATTTTTACCTGATTAAATTTAATTATTTATCCTGTAATTTAAAATAGTAAACATGGAATTTGTTTTCTTGGTTCACAACTCTTTTGGTCTTGTAACTTATCACTCTCTCTTCTTAACAGAGTTTGTAAATTGCTGTAGTTTATATATCACATTATTTGGTTTGAATTTAAAAGTCGTAAAATATTTTATTTTTAATAAATTCTCATTTGTTTACATTTCATTTCAGTATTAAAAATATAAGGTTATAGTCGGTAATATAGTTCAGTTAGCATTTGTTGTGGATGTATACCCGATTCATTGATACGAGCACGGCATGTCGAAACCGATCATTTAAGGTTGAGTATACAGTATGGAATTTGTAGCAATTTTTTTGAACTTTGTTTTAATCATGATTAGTAACTTTGGACTGTTTGATCATAATTTTCTTTTTGATAATTTTCCACGGCTTGCCAATATTTGATGTATTACCTGGTAATCAGTGTAAGTTCGGAACTAGGTTAGAGTGCTCCAGGTTGAGAATAAGGTTGGCAAAAGTAACTACAAATATCCCTAAGATTTGTCACGTCTGGTTGCAAGAGAAATTTTCATTTTCGTTGCCTTTACTGTTGAACCGTCGAAGGCAGTAGACCAATCCTGCCATTGGATTTAAAAGGGCAGACGGTCAAGTGTTTTTTTGTTAAAGTCCACTAATCAATGAAGTAAGATTTTGCCCCTTATCTTTACGAACATGTGGTAAAAATAACATTTTATTTCAGGGCTATCTGAAGCAAGTCTTTTTCATCTTTGGCTTCATCTCATTCCTTTTACTGTGATTTCCATTTTGATTTTCCCGGCTGTTAAGGCTTTCTGATGGTTCCGGCCCTATTTTTCCTGTCTGTGTTATCTCAACGATTTTAACCCTCACCCTGCGTTTGGTTGGTGAGTTGGGAGTGGCCTTGTGAAACCCCCAGTCATCCACAAACCACAACAAGAATCCTAACAGCAGCGGTGGATCAAATAAATAGAAGTGAGAGGTACCATAGCATAGACCAGGTAGGAGAATTGGAACTCTACATCAATTTTTTTACATGCAAATAAAACAATATAAATATATTTTCATTTGACATAATAAAATGTAAGAAACTTTTTGATAAATTTCTTTATGAAAATTACTTTCTTGGCAATTGAAGGTTCTAGAACGTTTGCTGCCAAATTTTATATATCCTTTTAAAACGACGTAACAGCAATAGTTATCAAGAAAGAGTATATAAAAAAAAATGTAGGTAACATTCTGATTTATGTGCATAATAATTTTCTTTGGAATAAAATGGAATTGTTATTTTGTTTTAATTAAGTCGTTTCATTATGGAGCTATACACCAGCAGTCAATAAATTAAAATCATTCCTCATACCTATGTGTTTTCCTGTTTAATCACTAGGTAAGTAACACAGATAATATAAAACAGGTGGCACCTATTGAGTAATCAAAGCAGAGCACAACTATCTCTAAAAGAGATACGAACCTAGCCTCCGACATATTGAGCTGCCGTACGCATCCGTTGCCGTACCCTGTAAAAAGGGAGACGCCACACAACAACCCAGGAACTGTGCTGATTACCGAATAATTAGCCTTATGTCCTATATGCTCCAGACCTTTCTACGAATAATACATAGCCAAATCAGACGTAAATGCGAACAAGATTTGGACGACTCGCAGTTTGGCTTCAGGAAGGCATTTGGAACACGCGAAGCAATATTCAGTATAAACCTGCTCCTGTAGAAATATCGAGACAGGTACATGTTGATACACTGATAAGTCTAGTAGGGGTGAAACATGTACTTCTGCTGTATCATTGTAGCGGAGGGTAAGTTTTGACTTTCTTCTCGGTATGGTGGTACAGGTAGACCATTATCTCGATGATGGTGGGGTGGGATAAATTGTGTTATATAGCAATTTATTTAAACTGTGCAACCTCTAACACGGAAAGGATATGACGGAATGAAGATTGCATTTACTGTTTTCATTTTGCTTCATTTACACACGGAGTTGCATATAGTTGTACATTGTATATATTTATATATTGACATTGATTGCAAGAGCAAATAAGGAAGAAAGATGCTTTAATTTTAGCTTCAATTCTGATTTATTGTTACCATATCTTTGCATTTAGATATGTGGTATCGAAACATTTTTAAAATTTATATATTTTAATCAGCTCTACAAATTAGCTTTAGAGATTATAATTATTTCTCTACAAGTACCGTTATCAACCTAATAAATATAAAATATTTTCTAGAGCCAAAAAACAGCACTTCTATTATAAGAGAAAACACAGTTGCAGTAAATTTTGACTCTCTACTTCAATGCGGTTTTATAATTCTACCCTACTTAATATAAATAATACATGTTATATTTTTCCAGTTGTGAGATACAATAAAACTTTACTTAACATTTTCTTTATTTTACTGTTTCTTAAGACAAAATTTACAGTCTGTATAAAAAATAAAAACCATATGGCTACACGTATCAGGTTTAAGTTTTTAACCGACTTCTAACACAAGGTGGTGCTAAATTCAACAGCTTTTTTTATGTATGTACGTCCATTACTCTGAAATGGCGTTAGCAATTTCAACAGAATTTTTTGCGTTTTGTTTAGAAAATTACTGCGGTGGTCCCATATTATGTTTGCCGAAATTGGTTCAGTAAAATCCAGGATGGCGCTGAGAATATGGCGAACAAACATATTAATTTAATCCTATTTTCTTCAAAATTGGTATGGGACAGTTTTCAGGGTCGCAAAAAACGTATTAAATTTTTTTTTTAATTTAATATCTCGGATCCAGTATGATGGACTAAGTATTTAATATTTCTCGATTTTATTCAAAATTGGTACTGGAAAGTTTCTAAGGGTGAAAATAACGAATTTAAAATTATTTTTAAAAAATTCCACACAATAGATGCAATATGGCCGTTAAAAAATGTTATATTTCAGATTATCTCGAAAATTGATACTAGGGATTTTCACAGGGTGTAGATTAGGATTAGATTAAGAGTTTAAAACTATTTTTTTTTGATTCAATATGTTGGATCCAATATGGTGGATTGAAAATTTTACGTTCTTCGCATTTTTTCAAAATTGGTAATAAGGGGTTTTCGGGGCTTTAAACTGCAGTCGCATTTTCGGACATGATATGGAGAAGGAACACTTATTGTAAAAGTTTTAAATTAAAAATAATTTTAGAAAAAATTAAGTAGTGCTGTGGAATTAGGGCACATTTCTACGAGATGCCACTTTTAGTAGTAATGTAGAGCTAAATAATAGGTTGTTTATTAAAAAGATTTTTTTTCAAATTTTTCCTCGAAAATTGACATTATACTATTTAAAATGGATAAGAATTATTTTAAACGAAGTTACCCTTTTCTAACTTCATTAGCAATAAAAGAAAGTTATTTAAATTATGTATAAGGCGTCCATAACAAGAAACATAGAATCATATTGGTTAAATTAAAAAGCTTAAAATGCTCGAAATAATTTTTTATTGAAAAAATATTTCATCGCTTTGCTTTCCAAAACCGATTACATAAATTAAATTACCTATTTGACCATTATTGCAACAACAAAGGAATTAATTATTTCAATTCATAATTAATGTTTTTATACAAATGTATAATAATTGCTAAAATTAAATCAGAACAACAATATGGAAATAAATATATTAATTCCTGTTGAATTTTAAATTATTTAATAATAAATATAATATTACTCATTTGATTTTCTCCATCCAGAAGGTAGTAGTAATATAATAAAAAAAATTTCTAGGATAAAAGTAATTTTAGAAAAAACTTTTGAGTTGTAAATAAACGAAGTAATCTTGGAGTACAAAAATAATTTAAAAGAAGTAAAATTGCACACAAAGAAGAGAATCTAATCTTTTTTTTTTTAGAAATCCTTTATAGAAAATTAAAAATACGTCTCACAAAGTAAAAATTGAATAATACTAAAGAAAGAAGAGATAAAACTAGCTGCTTGCTCGATTTAGTGCATTTTACTTTTGCAAAAATAAGACAAAAATCGGCCCTTTGTTTCCTTATTCTGGTAAAAGCGGATGTAAAGATACCCTGAAATAAATTTAGAGCACTTTTATTTTTATTGTGTCTCTGTTCTGTAGTTAGTTCACATTTATGGCAATAATATCAGTGGCAGTTCATTTCATCATTAAGATAGACTCCGTAGTAATAAAAAGTTTACAGTTAGAGGGTTCTCTACATCATGCATTGTATTTAGTCAGATTTTATGACCGAGAAAACAATGCTATTTTTTGATAATTTAAAAATATGGAATACAAAACTTACATCATATACTACCAGCTTAGCCATCCTTAATTTTTTAAAACAACTTTCAATAACTCTACTGAAACCCAATTCTTTATGAATTCTATATTCTTTTTGCAAATACTCATAAACAGATATACTTTTGCGCTGTACTGTGGAAGCGGAACGACTTTTTTTAGAGTTAACTAACTTGGTATGTTTATAAAAGATTGACCTAATCTAAGAAAGTCGATCAATGGAATATAAGTAATTTTGTGTTTAAAATTCAATTTTTTTATTGGTTTTCTTATAATTTTTTCGAAAATTTCTATTCGAGTTTTTACTTATAACTGTTTATAATACCATCTCAAGTTCACATTACAACATGTAAGGAGCCTGCCGTGATTTGCGAAGATGGATTTAATAAACTGAAACCTACAATAATGAAATGATTTGTTATTTTTCATTGGCGGTTTTTTTTATTACTCGTATGTTATAGATAAAATTTATATTTTAGTACTGCGTCTAAATTTTCAAAGAAATCAAGAAAGCCAAAACACAGTTCTGGAGCTATTGGTCCAACTATAGTTTTTAAGCTGTCTAACGTTAGACCTTGAATCGGAAACTCCTACTGCAGGCTGATTAAAACCTTGACAATGGGGCGACAGAATTTTATCCAAGGAAATATTAAAGTACGGTGTGCGATAAACTCATTTCACCCACACAAATCACCAGTAGATTACGGCATCACTCTAGCCTTTTTGCCAACCGGTCTGCAAATATTGCTTCTTTTTCTAATAAGACTGTTTAGAGAAACTCGTGTGTAGAACCAAAGATTATTATAGCTAAAGCTATAATAATCTTTGGTAGAACTAAATATCCACTAGCTGGTCTGCGACGAAAGTAATCGTCAAAATTCATCAGATGTTAAAGGGGTTCAAAAAATCTCGAAAGGATACACTGTAGGTGATATTCTCAGGAAGCATCCTCTTATTATCTATCTGTAGGCAAACCAAGCCAGCAAATTAACAGAATTGAAAATAAATAACCTTGTGGTAAATACTGAAATCTCCTTGATTAACAGAGAGACTACAGTAGAAATTTTTCTCCATATTGAGGAAGCATTTAACAATACACTGCTGATCTTATTATATGTAACAGTAAAATCGGATGGTATAAAACCCATTATCTATGACCACTTTGAGAACTTCTATCAACTTTAGAAATGCTACGGAATGTTCGTGGCGAGAATAACTCTCCTTCTGCAGACGTTTTTCCTAGTGGACGGCCTGTTGACTTTACCATCGCTGTAGATCTCAATCTATAAGAATAAGTAGATTCAATTCAAAGATACTAAATATTTTGCATAAATGGTGCGTCAGGTAAGAAACACCTATCAATTGTTACCAAAGAATCAAATTTTTTTTACCACGAACAGAAATTTGGACGTACTAAAACCAACCATCATGTTGATAAAGGGAAACAATATCCTTTGTCAAAAAGGCTTAGTATTTGAGGCTTAATCGGAATTCGCACAGAAATAAAGCTATTGAAATGCAAGTTTATCCTAAGAATTTGCAGTAGAAGATCTTGAGGTATATCAGTAAAGCTAATATTTTGACTACAAGAAATAATCATTTATTCTTTTCTTGGTTAGTCTTTTCAAAAGCGATTTATACGTATTATCTTCAAAATAGTGTTTGTTACATTTTTTATTAGAAGAGCCTACAGAAGCAATTATTTTAGTTAATTCGGAATTGTTAATCATTATTAAAAATATTTCTCATTGTAAAAAATTTCATTCTGTATTTTGCTATATTTATTAACAGATTTAAGTGTTTAATTTATTAAAAACCTTCACGCGATAGAACTCGCTGATGCACTATTGTGGGAGCTTGAAAACAAATAGCGGGATCTGATCAGCTAGATAACAGTTTTTTCTGAATCCTGAAGTTGTTTTTGTTCGTATTGGTAAGCCCTAAACAACCTGTAATTGTTTAGTACTAAGTCTGCAAGAGCCAAGAGGAACGACAAGACTTTCAAAGTGATTTTGTTATTGTGATATTTATTTACAAGTTTTTAGAATACCTTCTAACTAATATTGGATGACAGTCAATAGTAGGCAATAATGCCATACACTACCAAAGTACTCCATTTACATAAGTCTACTATCAAATGCTGTCACAATATTTATAATTCTTGAGCAATTAATTACGCGATGTTCTGAATGATCTGCCTTTAGATTAGAGAAAATGTTCATTTTAAACAAGATGCTACATCCATTTATAGCACTTTACAAGTACGGGAAAGGCTAAATCAACAGTTTTCCAACAAATGAATCGGACGATTTTCAGAAAATCCTTAACCGATAAGATGACCAGACATTACTTCATTGGATTTTTTTTCTGGGGATACTTAAGAAATCAAATGCATATATATCGGTACTTTAGAAATTTGGCCTATTTGGAAAATTTTTTGAGACACAGCATCGCTCGAATTAGTTTTTTTAGGAAATACAACGAGTATTCAATACAAGAACTATAAAAAACAAAAATAAAGACAATGTCGGAATTGCATTGTCTTTATTTTTGTTGGTTTTTACGACGTCTCGACTAGTTTATACTATATATATATATATATATATATATATATATATATATAAAATTATTATCTTAAATAATATACAGAGTGGTACTTTCTTCCGGGTCTGTGAAATTTTACTTTCTCGAACATTTATTTCGAGCGCCACTGACTCGATTTGATTACTTAGTTAGCTTTCCTATCTTACTGTGAAACTTTTCTGTCTCTTAAATTTTCCTCTAAAATCAATAGTTTATCCACAAAAAATGTTCATAAGTAAAAAATCATAATGTATTTGTTTTAATCAATTTTCATTCATATTTTTTTTTAACCAACAGGAACTAAGAAAAGAATATCATATAATAATAACAGAATTTGAACTACAGTAACAAAATATTTATATCAGAAATTACATCAAATCTTGAATATAATCACCTTCAGCCCTAGTGCAAGAATCCAATCTTCGTCTCATGGAAGAGCGTATTCATTGAAATAATTCTGGAGTATTTCTTATCCTTTCGCAAGATGTAATAATGCAATTTATCAAATCTTCAACATCTTCAACAGGAGATGCATAAACCAAATATTTATGAAAACCCAGATGCAAATCTCCAAAGGATTTAGATCCGGAGATCGAGCAAGCCACTGTTAAGTGCTTCCTCGATTTATCCAACTATTTGGATACACTGCCTCTAAGTGACGGCATACATTGATACTGAAATGTGTTCGAGCGTCATCATGCATAAACCATAATTCTTGTCTAACTTGAAAATGAACCTATTTAAGAAGGACAAGTAATTTTTCCTCTAGAAAGTGACAGTGTTGACCGTCACACAATCCATACATTTAATGAAAACCGATGTTGATAATTGGCTTTAATAAATAAATATGGATTTTCTTCAGCCCAAATATGATTATTGTGAAAATTTCTTATGGATTCTCTTGAAAAATTTGCCTCATAAGTAAACAAAATACGAAATAAAAACATAGGAGATTGAGCGATTATTTGAAGTATCCACTGGCAAAAAATAATTCGCGGCAAAAGTCTCGATGTAAAAGTGCCTGTACTCGCTAGATATGCAATACTGTAAATTTGCTTATATTGAATATATTAAGAATCTTTCTAGTACTTATTTTAGGAGATTCTTTTATTAAATTAAGAACAGCTTCCTCTAGCGCTACGGTTCTTATCTCCCGAGAATGCTATATATATATATATATATATATATATATATATATATATATATATATATATATATATATATATATATATATATATATATATATATATAGCATTTTCTCTTAAACGCTAATGAAGGCGAGCAAATAAATTCTTTGAGTTTCTAATGCTTTTCCATCAGCACGACCATAAACAAAATGCGTATCTGACACATCAACATTTGTAAACTGTAACATTGTTACTTTTTTTACTTACTTTACATTAAGAGTACAAAAAATTAATCACACGTATCCACAGAAATTATAACACATTACAACAAAAAAACAATATGACAAATTAGGCGTGAAGTTATTTGACAACAGTTTACTATATATTTTCATCATTTATTAAACCGTCCCTACAAAACTTAATTGGAGATGCATCTGAATATATTTTATTTTTATGTGAAAAACTATTGACTTTTGGAGGAAAACTTGTTTCACAATAAGATGGGAAAGCTAATTGGATAATCAAATCGAGTCAGTAGCGACCGAAAAAAAGTTCGAGAGAGTAAAAGACTGGGTTCGGTCTATTTTTCTGAATTTGAAGCTCTTGGATAAGAACAAGTTGTCAACAGGGGGGGGGGGGAGTGCAAGTAGCATACACATTCCTAATATAAAATGCAGAATCGGTTCTGTTTTCATGAACCCAAAGCTCTTGAGAAGGGGAGGGGCGGTCGCCAGCATAAACATTTCTATACTCTATTACTCTATTCAGGAACTAGCGAGAGTAATGAAACTGTTACCGAAATCTTCAACCTACCTGCTCCAGTGCCGCCGGTAACTGAGGACTGCCGTAAATTTAATTATGTTTAAATATTATAAGCTTTTATAAGTTTACTGCAACATTAAAATTTCGGATAGTTCAATTTAATTTATGTCAGTAAGCAAAGTACACCTTACAGTGTGTCTTTAGTGATTTATCTTGTATGAGCTTGTTTTTATTTATTATTTTAGATTAGTGAAATATCCAAATCGCTAAAGCAGGGCATTTTTTCCTCAACGAAAAACTTATTACGATGAATGTTTATGATGCCTTCAGATATCAATATCTAGATAATAATGTTAAAAGCTCTGTTGAGATGTGTTTCAACATGACAGGAATTGGAAAATCTACTATGTAAAAGTACTGAAAGAGAAAAAAAGACTGGAATTGTTAGTACTCCCAAGCTACATTCAATCACAGGCAGACGAAAAACCTCGTTGAAAGAAGAGATGTAAACTGCAATAAAAGAATTTGTACATACATTTTATTATGAGAAGCAGATCTCAACCCTCGACAAAATTTTAACTAAAATCAATGAAGATCGGCATCTACCTGAAATTAAAAGAACTGAACTCTAGAAATTGCTCAGAGAACTTAATTTTTTCTAGGAAAAAAGAGATAGGAAATTTGTTCTTATAGATCGTCCAGAAAATGTCCGTTGGAGAAAGAAATATCTGTCTCAAGTAAAAGGTAGAGTTTCTAGAAATAACACAACTTACAAAATTAGTAACTTAACTGAACTTTTGAAAGATTTTTTTGAATAAAGTTAGTGCAGAAAATTTGGAAAAATCCATATAATAAAAGAATATACGAAAATGTGGAAACTCGATCTCATTATCGGTGAGATAGAGGAACCAATTATAATTAATTTGAACGAAGATAGCTTCACTGACTTTGATTATGAATTAGATATGTAATGTTTACCAGCGTAAACACAATTTATTACTTAAGTTTTCTGTAATATATAAAAATTGATTACATTTGAATTCCTTTTTAATGTTTAATTTTAATTCTGCAGATGGTTTAAGAAATAAATAAACTGAAACGTCAAATGTCCTAAAAATGTTTTTAATTAATAATAAAATGACCGATAGCCCTAAAAAAATTTTAATATTATATGGACAAATTAATTTTTTTATATATGTTTAACTTCTTGTATTTTTGACGATGGGTATTTTGTAAGTATATAAATTATAACTTAGAATTTTTTGAGAGAAAAAGGCTATGTTTTAGTCTGAATGTGCCTAAAACGGTTTCTATGCCAAAATTAAAAATAATAAAAATACAGTTGTGATTTGTGTTAAATATGTCAAAATTATCTATATTTTCTAATGTATGTAAATTATTAAGAAATCATAAGAAATAAAATAACATTATAAAAACTTCTTATTTTAAGTTTATTGCCGCAATAATATTCTGTGTCATAAGTATTTAGTGATTAAATAAACGTCCTTCCGACGCCTATGACAAGGATTAAAATCCTTTTTAACACTTCACACATCCAAATATCCCATTATTATAGACCGGAATTTTTGATTATAAAATTTCTAACCCATTCCTATGAAAAATATATGTGTCTAACAGATTTTGCCAAGGACATTAGACTAAAGAACACAGGTAGTTTGCGAAGAAAAAAGGATAAAAAATGATTTATTACTCTCTCTAATGCTTGAATAAACCATAGTATAAGAGGCAAAATCGGGTTTATTTTCCTGAACTCAAAACTCTTGGGTGGGAGGGCGATCGCCCCCCCCCTGGACCCGCGCCTGCTCCGTATATTATTTCACTTAATAATAATTTTGTATAAGAACTGTAAAATGTGTTTCAAATTTGACTTAATTATCTTTTCAAAGAAATTACATAAATTTAAAAAACTAAAAATAACAATAAAATTTAAGACCCTGTATCTTAAAATTAGCTCTAGAATAACTCTTTAAAATTTTTCGTACTTATTTGCGAAATGAACTTTACAAAACTATCAACCAACAACAACAAACTCAACACTGGCCACAAAAAACCATATATTAAGTATTCATTTCTTTTATAAACACCTAAAACGAGCCAATTAAATGTATGCATACCTCCTTTCAAATTAAATTTTTTGCCAGCATAACTAACTAACCTTATCATTAAGGCCTCCCAAGCGTTTAGCTCAAATTTATTTCAAAAGGCGTACTCGAGGCTATTAAATATAAAGTGACCTAAACCGTATCATTTTTCATAGCATTCAATTTTTATTGTCAACGATAAAACGTTGGTCCCTTGAGAATAAAATATTTCACTTTATAAAAGCTGTAAAAGTTAAATATAGGCACTCATTTATTTATTGTCAAACAAAAAGAGAAATCTTTTGAGTTTTATATCTGGACACATATACGTAACTTGTTGAATTTTATTTTATTATAACTAATATTTTCGTCTTAAGCAAGGTCACGTAATGGTGTTGTTGGATTTTACAGAAAATATATTTCAGTCTACGGGATGTCTCAAAAGAATGTGTTATGAAAACTTATATAGGTTTCAGTGGCATTTCCTGCTCATTTAAACAGGTAGTGACAACATATAGACTCATTATGGAATAAGTAGAACATCAATTTCCTTATCTATAATTTAAGAATTTAACTGTGTTTTATATTTATCTTACCAAACATACAACAGCTGAAAACATGTTTCATGTTGTGTCTTGAGTCATTCTCAAGACTGTAAGGCAGCTGACGTTTCGGTGAAATTTCATTCGTCATTTTAAAAGCTCACTGTACGGCCTCTGTGGGCGATTACACATCACACCCGTGAGAACATCCGACATAATATATATATATATATATATATATATATATATATATATATATATATATATATATATATATATATATATATATATATATGAAGTAAAATACAAACAGTGAATGCAAACTTCGCTCCATCATACCCTTTCCGTGTTAGAGGTTGCACAGTTTGGATGAATTGCTACAAAACACAATCCATTCAATTCCACCACCATCGAGATGGTGGTCTACCTGTACCACCACACCGAGAAGAAAGTAAAGACTTACCCTCCCTGCTACAGCGATATGGTCTCTTGCTGGACTCGTCAGGGTACCGATATATATCTGTTTGTGCAAAGGATAGATCGTAATGCAGCATGCAACACAGAACGTGGCAACGCCGACCTTCCGCCGGATGGCGTATATAAGTTTATGCGGCTTTCACGGATTCCTCCGTATGAGATGGAATAGCAGTGGTTATATCCACATTATGCCGTTGTAGTGCTGAAATCACATTCAGCAAACGTACAACTACATGCAACTCCGTGTATAGATGAAGCAAAATGCAAATAGTAAATGCAAACTTCATTCCATCATATCCTTTCCGTGTTAGAGGTTACACAGTTTGAATAATTTGCTACAGAGCACAATTTACCCTATTCCACCACCATCGAGATGTTAGCCTACCTGTACCACCATACCGAGAAGAAAGTGAAAACTTACCCTCCTCGCAACAGTGATACGGCAGGGATACATGTTTTGTCTCTAGTAGACTTGTCAGGGTGCCGACATGCACCTGTTTGTGCAAAAGACAGATCGGAAGGAGGTATGCAACATTGAACGCGTCTTCGCCGACCTCCCGCCAGATGGCGTATATACATTTATGCGGCTTTCACGGATTCCTCCGTGTGAGATGCAATAGCAGTGGATATATCCACATTATGCCGTTAGAGTGCTGAAATCACATTCAGCAAACTCCCAACTATATGCATCTCCGTATGTAAATGAAGTAAAATACGAACAGTGAATGTAAACTTCGTTCCATCATATCCTTTCCGTGTTAGAGGTTGCACAGTTTGGATGAATTGCTACAAAAACAATCGATCCTATTCCACCCCCATCGAAATGGTGGCCTACCTGTACCACCACACCCAGAACAAAGTAAAGACTTACCCTCCCTGCTACAGTGATACGCGTTCAGTGTTGTATGCTCCCTTCCGATCTGTCCTTTGCACAAACAGGTGCATGTCGATATCCTGATGAGCCTAGTAAGAGACGAAACAAGTACCTCTGCCGTATTACTGTTGCAGGGAGGGTAAGGTTTTACTTTCTTCTCGGTGTGGTGATAGAGGAAGGCCACCATCTCGATGGAATAGGATGGATTGTGTTTTGTAGCAATTCATCCAAACTGTGCAACCTCTAATACGGCAATGATATGATGGAGCGAAGTTTGCATTCACTGTTCATATTTTACTTCATTTACATACGGAGATGCATCTAGTTGTACATTTGCTGAATGTGATTTCAGCACTACAACGGCATAATGTGGATATAACCACTGCTATTGCATCTCACACGGAGGAATCCGTGAAAGCCCCATATATATATATATATATATATATATATATATATATATATATATATATATATGAGAAGAAAGCAAAAAGCTTACCCCCTCCTCGCCACAGCGATACGGCAGAGGCACATGTTTCGTCTCTTACTAGACCTATCACGGTACCTGTTGGTGCAAAAGACAGATCAGGAATCCGTGAAAGCCGCATATATATATATATATATATATATATATATATATATATATATATATATATATATATATATATATATATATATATAAATGATATCCTTTCGTCACCTCCAATTATTTTTATCATACCTAAATATTTTTATTAAATTTGCGACAGCTCGTTTTTCCTTTAAGGAGAGGTTACTAGAAGATTTCTTTAAAATGTTAATTTTATTTATAGTCATAACGGAAATAAAACGACTTTTAGTAAGTAAACAAAAGCACACACCGACGTAGAAAAGTAAATATTAAGTAAATTCTTTGGTAAACTAAATTTTAAATAATTTTTTTTGAACTTCCTAGTGCAAACAAAATAAACAGGAACGCCGTACAGTGGAACCTTTCGAGCATTTTCTTAATTTTGGATTTCCTTAATTTTTAAGTGATTTATATTAATTAATTTTTATTGTTCGTCAGAGCTAGAATAGCGTGTCCAATTTTCGATGTTTTTTCGTGTTATCTCCATTATTACTAAAAATTGGAGGGTAAAGTTTTTGTGGCGCTGTGCTACTTTTTCAAGAAACTAACGCTGCCACTAATGAAAACTTCATAAACGTCTTCATTTTATAGATACACGGCGATTTTGAAAATTATTCATTTTAAAGCACCACTCGTACCTCGGTTATCTTGTAACTTATCGCAAAATTAAAAAAAAAAAGAACTACTGGGTTTTTTTTTGTAGGGCTCAGTGGCGTGGTCGGGTTTTTTCATAGGTTTAACTGTTTAGGATAAATAATTAAAACTTGCCCTTTAGGACACGCCATGTATTTGGAATAATGTGAATTTAGTTTTTACAAGCTTTTTCAGAAATATATAGCACTCTACATTTATCATATTTGTATTGACTCTTAAATTTTCGTTTTAAAAAAAATTATCACATCCTTCTAGTAGGCCGTGATGGGTATTTAAAGAAACAAAAATCTATTACTGCTATCAGTAGTATATTGATGAACACAAATAGGCTGAGTATATTTTCGGATTCTTAATATAATATACTTTATAACAACTAGCAGTTGTATATTACGTTAAACTAAAAAAAAATAGTTCAGAAATATTGCTCATATTGTTCTCCATTATGCCCTAAACATGTTTCACATATAATTCTTATTTTCTTCAATGTATGTAAAATTATAAAATGTCGCAACTGTAGCTCTTTGTAAGCCCTTTGAGTCGCATTTCTTAAATCCGCCGTAGTTTGGTACTGGACGGTATAAATTTTATTTTTGAGGTATCCCCACAAGAAGAATTCCAAAATCAACAAGTCGGAAGACTTAGGTGATCATCTTATAAGTCCATTTGTCCCAATCCAGTGACTCGGAAAATTAGCGTCCAGATAGGCTCTTAAATTTTAAATTTTAGTCTTAAATTTTGGCCAATCTTCACATTTGGATATTTAACAGCCGACATGGGTTTCATTTTTTCAACTTGGTTTTCCAAATTTAATTTTGCTTTCACTCTTATTGTCTGAACAGATTCTATTCTTTTTAGTATTGAATCTTCTTGAACTTGATTTGTGTTTTCTGTCATTGAATCGGTATATCCCTAAAACGTTACATTGGTATAATTGTTTATTTGCTTCTCCTTCATCTTTTCGATTACAATCATTTCGTTTTCTTGTGTTTTTGTTCCTCACATTGCCACCGGTTACATTGTCACTGTTTATTTCCTCATCTGGCTCATTTTTAAAAACGCTGTCTTCCTTGTCCTGTTCAATTATATTTTACAATGCAACCAATTGTATAAATCTTCTTCAGATCTTAATAGTCCAATCATATCTTTAGGAATTGCTAACGTCGCAATGCCAATTTTATTGTACTACCAAACATTGCTTCGTAGGGGCGGCATTTAATTTCCCCGTGATATGCAATATATTTCATGGCCTGGATGAACTTCAAGCCCTCCGACCACTATGACGACTGACTGGTTTCCATCCAAGTGCTGAGCATATTCTCGATGTCTTAATTGGCCCGCTCCACTGATCCTTGACTCTGGCTATGTCTTGGCTTTCCATGTACGATTTTAACATCAGGCCCCATAGAGCATAAATTTTCAATTACTTGGTTACAGAATTCCCGACGATTATCGGAATGAAGGATGTTCGGCGCGCCAAAAGTGGTGAAAATCTCCAAGAAATGATATGTATCT
Source organism: Diaprepes abbreviatus (assembly GCA_034092305.1). Classification (NCBI taxonomy): domain Eukaryota; kingdom Metazoa; phylum Arthropoda; class Insecta; order Coleoptera; family Curculionidae; genus Diaprepes; species Diaprepes abbreviatus. The sequence continues at coordinate 4,495,136 of JASJET010000156.1, forward strand.
TCTGCTGTGCGTTTAATTCGAAGTGCATGAAGGATCACAATTTAGGTAAGATAGTCTTGGTAGACTAAAATGTATTTATAATTTCCGTCAAGGTTGGTTTGTAGGCTTATGAGATCTACTTGTCAACATGAGTTCATTTCACTATGAAGTACAGGCTTGATGACAATGCCCTTTTTCAAAGTCTTCTATTTCTTTTGATAAGATTGGCAGAGCATCAAAAATGTCATGATAACCTCAACTATTATGTTTTTATATTTAATAGCATACTTGTCCTTCCACCGTGTCCAACAGCAACGTGCGTTTACCTGTATATAAGTGTTGTAGGTATCGTCAAAAAAATGTTTTATAATAGTAGATACATTTAAAGAGCTTTTTATGTATTACTAAACTTATATTTTCTTTCCAGGTTAGTCATCAACTGATATTCATATACTGTGGTAAGTAAAATATTAATTGTTCAACCAGTTGGAAATTGTTTATCTATTTTAGATTTTGTTAAAATAAAAATAAATAATTCTTGTTTTTCATTTAAGTAACATGTTTATTAGTTTGTTATATATGTAATTCTCCTTTCAGGCAGAGAATATGAAAAATATATGTACAAACAGTTTATTTCCTGCAAATATCGCTCTGGTCCTCTCTCCATACGGATTTCGATCACCTCATGAACTCGTCAGTGGAGCTGTATCGGACCGAGAGCAACATTAGCAGGAAATAACTGATATATGAACCATAAATTTCAAGGTATGTCGGCAGGATATTACACCTGCCGTCTACTAACTTCGATGTCAGACTGAAAAATATCGCCAGTCGAACGACATCTATGAATCAACGGAGTAAAGTGAAATTTTTAAACAATCAAAATTTCAGTAAGGAATAAAGAAATCTTTCTGTCGTATTTAAATAGTTTGTTATATATGTAATTCTCCTTTCAGGCAGAGAATATGAAAAATATATGTACAAACAGTTTATTTCCTGCAAATATCGTTCTGGTCCTGTCTCCATACGCGTTTCGATCACCTCATGATCTCGTCAGTGGAGCTGTATCGGACCGAGAGCAACATTAGCAGGAAATAACTGATATATGATCCATAAATTTCAAGGTATGTCGGCGTGGAGAGAGGACCAAAGCGATATTTGCAGGAAATAAACTGTTTGTACATATATTTTTCATATTCTTTGCCTGAAAGGAGAATTACATATATAACAAACTATTTAAATACGGCAGAAAGATTTCTTTATTTCTTACTGAAATTTTTATTGTTTAAAATGTTTATTAGTTACTTCATTATTCATTCTTTCCTTATATTTTAACTATAATTTTTATATAATTTCACCAAAGGACCCCGCCACCAATCAAATGGAAATTGGATCCCGGTCAGATTTGTTGAAAATTCAGTATGCTGTAAGTATAGATGTCCTGATCAAAAGCTCTCATGAGCACAAAGTCCAAAAGTTAATAGTTCTCGATATACAGAGGGATGACTTGCGCCCGCACCAACCAAATGGAAATCGGATCCCGGTCAAATTCGTTGAAAATTCAGTATGTTGTAGGTCTAAATGTTTTGATAAAAAAATCCTATGGGCACAAAGTCCAAAAGTTAATAGTTCTCGAGATACAGAGGGATGACTTGCGCCCGCACCAATCAAATGAAAATCTGATCCCGGTCAAATTCGTTGAAAATTCAGTATGTTGTAGGTCTAAATGTCCTGATCAAAAGTTTCTATGGGCGCAAAGTCCAAAAGTTAATAGTTTTTGAGATACAGAGGGATGAGTTGCGCCCGATCCACCATTCACATGGGCAAGGCGTAACGGGCATCTATCGATATGTTTAAGATAGTGGAGGAGATCACCAATTGTAATCTTGACTATGACCTTTAGATCAAGGGTCAAGGTCAAACATTGTCAAGATGTCATTTTTTATGGGAAAACTTTTTTTAAGAAGTAGATTTAAAAGATAAAATCGTTTTTTTATAAGATATTTGGATGATTTTTTGTAAGCAAAGGGTCATTTTTAAACTATTTTTTTTGGTAGTTTTCTTATTCATGTTATTTTTAATCATTAAAAGGTTAGAATTTAGTGACTTATACAGGGTGATTCAAAAATCGATCACGAAACTTAAGGGGGTGATTCTACTTGACAAAATAAGGGTAGAGCGTCATATATTTTTTTTTCAAAATGTCATTCGTTTTCGAGTTACAAGCCGTCCAAGTTCAAGTTTTTATTTTTTGTTTTTTGAATTACTCGCTTACAGGAAAACCGATTTGACTAATATTTGAAAGATAGGCTAAGTCTTCTGCGCTTCATCATTTTAGTAACAATTCACATTGATTGTTTGCCGCTAGAGGGCACTTTACCTACATTGAAAATTGTTTTTTTTGTCATAATTTTTTAGTGTTGACAGCTACAGTAGTTTTTGGCATAATTTCTGAAAGACTGATGCCAGGCCTTTAAAAAAGGTGCTCTTTATTTACATCGCTAAACCCAACGGTTTAGACGTAAATCACCCTTAAAAATTAAGTGGTAAATTTACTTTTCTCATTTCATTACCACCAGCTACCAGGTAAATAGCTATCAAAGTATACTAGAGCTGTCAGTTTAACATCAAATAAATTCGCTTTTTAAACTATTTAATTTATAATCTTAAAATAACTAATAATGGCTAATCACCAATATTCAAATATCGAATATTGTGATATCCATTTTTGTTATGGAAAAGCAAATGGTAATGCAGAGTTGGCAAAAAGATATTATATGGAGAGTTATCCGGAAAGAAATATCCCTCATGCTCAAACATTTTCCAGTGTGCACAGGAGGCTTGCGGAATGTGGTTCCTTTAAAAGTTATAATGGAAATAGGGGAAGACCTAGAACTGCTAGAAACGTGCAACAAGAAGAAAGAGTGCTTGAAATTATTGAAGATAATCCAGGTATTAGTACTAGAAAAATTGGGAATGAAGTGCGGCTCTGTCAGGCTAGTTCATGGAGGATACTAAGAGAAGAACAACTCTACCCGTTTCATTCAAAAAAGGTGCAGGCTCTTTATGACGATGATCGGCCGAGACGGTTGGAAATGTGCAATCAGATCCTAGCTAAGTATGAACACGATAATCGATTAATTGGCGTCATATTATTCACTGACGAAGCTGGTTTCACTCGTGATGGCATAACAAATCTACACAACATCCACACATATGCTTACGAGAACCCAAACAATGTGGTAGAAACGAAACATCAGCGTAGATTTTCACTAAATGTGTGGGCAGGGATAATAGGAGATTACCTTATTGGTCCTCATTTCTTTGATGGCCCATTAACTGGTGACGTATACTTAGATTTTATCCAAAATCGTCTCCCATTGTATCTGGAAGATGTGCCATTGGAAGTAAGGGCCAACATGTGGATCCTCCAAGACGGAGCTCCGCCCCACTTTAGTATACGTGTCCGACAGTATTTGAATGCAACGTATCCTGAGCGATGGATAGGACGAAGTGGACCATTGGCATGGGCAGCGAGGTCACCAGACCTTAATCCTATGGATTTTTTCTTTTGGGGTCATTTGAAACAATTGGTGTACAATATTCCAGTAATCAACGTCGAGGATCTTCGCTTCAGGATAATCGAAAAGTGCCAAATTATTAAAGAAACACCAGAAATTTTTCATCGAGTTAGGCGACATTTTTTGAAGAGTGTTAGGAAATGTATGGAAGAAAATGGGGGACATTTTGAGAATCTTTTTTAGTTTGTTTAGTACTGTTTCATTAATTTTTATCAATTAAATGTATATCGCAATAATCCATAATATGAATATTTACTGATTAGCCATTATTAGTTATTTTAAGATTATAAATTAAATAGTTTAAAAAGCGAATTTATTTGATGTTAAACTGACAGCTCTAGTATACTTTGATAGTTATTTACCTAGTAGCTGGTGGTAATGAAATGAGAAAAGTAAATTTACCACTTAATTTTTAAGGGTGATTTACGTCTAAACCGTTGGGTTTAGCGATGTAAATAAAGAGCACCTTTTTTAAAGGCCTGGCATCAGTCTTTCAGAAATTATGCCAAAAACTACTGTAGCTGTCAACACTAAAAAATTATGACAAAAAAACAATTTTCAATGTAGGTAAAGTGCCCTCTAGCGGCAAACAATCAATGTGAATTGTTACTAAAATGATGAAGCGCAGAAGACTTAGTCTATCTTTCAAATATTAGTCAAATCGGTTTTCCTGTAAGCGAGTAATTCAAAAAACAAAAAATAAAAACTTGAACTTGGACGGCTTGTAACTCGAAAACGAATGACATTTTGAAAAAAAAATTATATGAAGCTCTACCCTTATTTTGTTAAGTAGAATCACCCCCTTAAGTTTCGTGATCGATTTTTGAATCACTCTGTATAATCCTAATTTTATCATCAATAGGTTAGAATCTAGAGAATTATATATGTTAAAATACTAGATTTAATCGGAGCCCTTAAAAGGGCTGATTGTTTTCTAAAATTGTTACAGGCCTTAAATTCTTAATAGTTTATTGTGGTTGATTGTTTATGTTTTAATGAAGTGGTCTATTGCCTGCATCATGCACAGTTTCTAGTACTCTTTCAGATGGCTATTTGACGTGTTTTTGATATTGCGCATATCCTAAAAACCATATAAGGCTAGCAACATGTGCACATGTACCAACAGTACGAGCACCAGATTTGCATGAACAATAATAACCCAAGATATGATTTTCAACTTCACATTCTTCAAACTCTATTTGTTCATTTTCTTCATCTAATCTTTTAATGATTAAAAATAACATGAATAAGAAAACTACCAAAAAAATAGTTTAAAAATGGACTTCTGCATACAAAAAATCATCCAAACTGCAAGCCTCACCTTGATCATTGACTTCAAGGTCATATAAGGTTCAAATATTACGAAAATCTGAAAATATCTCATAAAAAAACGATTTTATCTTTTAAATCTACTTCTTAAAAAAAAGTTTTTCCGTAAAAAATTCCATCTTGACAATGTTTCACCTTGACCCATGATCTACAGGTCATAGTCAAGATTACAATTGGTGATATTCTTCATTATCCTAAACCTATCGATATATAGAGAAAATTGACCCTTACGCCTTGCCTATGTAAATGGTGGATCGGGCGTAACTCATCCCTCTGTATCTCCAAAACTTTTAACTTTTGGACTTTGTACCCATAGGAACTTTTGATCAGGACATCTAGACCTACAACATACTGAATTTTCAACGAATTTGACCGGGATCCGATTTCAATTTGGTTGGTGCGGGCGCAAGTCATCTCTCTATATCTCGAGAATTATTAACTTTTGGACTTTGTGCCCATGGGAACTTTTGATCAGGACATCTAGGCCTACAACATACTGAATTTTCAACGAATTTGACCGGGATCCGATTTCCATTTGGTTGGTGCGGGCGCAAGTCATCCCTCTGTATCTCGAGAACTATTAACTTTTGGGCTTTGTACCCATGGGGACTTTTGATTAGGACATCTAGACCTACAACATACTGAATTTTCAACGAATTTGACCGGGATCCAATTTTCATTTGATTGGTGCGGGGTCCTTCCTTCATAGTGGTTCCAAGAAATGATAAAATGTTCAGGTTTTAGAATTGTGTAAATACTAAAGCATGCATTTACGAAAAACATGTTTTTCTAGAATTCCAAGAAAGGTTTATACAAAAGCTGATATATTTTAATTTTCTCACATCTGTTTATGCAAAATATTAAATACCCAAGTATTTTTTAATAATTGAATTAGGTATACAGAGTGTCAGATAAGTATCTCCTAATTTCTCGAGAGCACACAAAGGGGGCTCAAAATAACCCTACTTTGTCTTAGGAAAAATTCTTAGTGCCTCTTAACGGAGATACAGAGCCCAAAATGGGAACCCAGCGATTTACCTTATCGGCTCTAAGTTTTACTGACTTGTATAATTTAGTCAAATCTAAATATTTTATAGAAGCAATAAAGACTTATTAAAGCATATTGCAGTAAATGTTCTAGCTTATCAGAGAAGTCAGGAACAGACTTGCAGCCACACTCATTGGGCCTAATTTTTGACAGGAGTCATTTAACAGACCTGAAAACTAATTTTTTAAAGAGTTTTAGATCTTCTACAAAAAAGATACTCTTAATTTATTTCGATAAAACTCACGGTTTTCAAGATAAATCGGTTTTTACGCGAAAAACTCAAAAATTGCTAAGGCTAAACACCAACAGGTAAAAATAAAATACGCAGGGAGTGCTAATGTGCTTTAATTTATGGGGAAACGCTGCTTAACTCTTCGAAGGCAAGAAGATGTTATGCTAAAAAATTTCCAGCTCAGACATTATCAAGTCCAAAAACTTTTCAAAGGGTCGATCGGGACTCAATTAATTTAAAAGATTATTAAAATACAAAAATAGTGAAAACGTTTAAATGTTATTTTAGCAAATGTCCAATATTGGCCCCAAGTACTTCAATACATTTTCTTATTCTTCGAATATTTTCCCGCTGTACTGCAAATGAAATTCCAGCATTATTACGGATTTCGTTAGAATTCTGTGCCATTCTCTCTAACAGTTCTCGAGTATTTACTGGTATTGAATAGACTAGGTTTTTTAGATGTCTACAGAAATAAAAGTCTAAGGGATATAGGTCTGGAGCCCTTGATGGCCATAAAACTAGCCCATCTCAACTTATACACCGAGGGCCAAAAGCGTTTGTTAAGTGTTGACGTACTATATGGTTAAAATGAAGTGGAACACCATCATACATATACCATATTTACATTCTATCAAGAAGTACGTCTTCCAATAAAACATTTATATTTTGCTGCAATAATCGTAAATAAATCCCACCATTGAGTCTTCCTTTCAAAACGAATGGACCTACAAGGTTATTTCCCACACATTTACAATAAACCTTTGTTGGTGTTTGTTTTGAATTATAGCATGCGGGTTTTCATCAGCTCAAAAATGTAAATTGTGTGAGTTTATTTTCCCATTTCTTGTAAAACCGGCTTCATCGGTAAGCAAAATAAGGTTTGAAAAATTTAGATTGAGGTTATGTTGCTGTATAAACCAGTTAGGGTACTGAAATCTTGCAGGATAATCATCCGGAAGCATGGCGTGTACTTTTTCTACGTGGTACCGGTGAAGTAATTGTTGTGTTCGTATTTCATGTACAATCCATTTTGTGACATTATTTTGTATAGCGAACTTTCTCATGCTCTTTGAAGGATTGTCAGCAATATCTTGCACAATTTGTTCCTCTACGTGAGGGTCTCGTGCCCTCCTGGGAGGGCCCTCACGGCCACGTCACGGTAAAAATGACCGTGAGTTAAATATGTAAAAAATTAATTCGTTAACTCTAATAATTATTTTCTGATCATCTTTTATCTGTTTCCCTTAGGCTTCGATCAACCCTTTGAAAGGTTTTTGGACTTAGCAATATTCGAGCTGGAAATATATCAGCATAATGTCGTATTGCCTTCGAAGAATTTAACAGTGCTTCACCATAAATTATTCTTCAATTTTTTAAATTATTTTTACTCGAAGGCGATTTTGACACTTTTCGTCAATAGTAATTCATTATGTAAGTATTTACAATAACAACCTAATTTTTATCTGTTCCTGTTTAGCATTAGTAACTTTTTTTGAAGAGGAATAACCAAAGTATCTAAAAATTTGTTTTTAGCTCTGTAAAATTAGGCCCAACAAGTATGGGTGCAACTCCGTTCCTGACTGCTCTGATCATCTAAAATATCTACTATATGTAATATGGTTTAAAGAGCCTTTATGTCCTCTATAAAATATTAAAATTTCAATAAATTATACAAGTCGGTTCGAAGCTTAGAGCCGATAAGGTAAATCGCTGGGTATCCCTTTAGGGATCTGTATCTCCGTTAAGAGGCACTTAAGAAATTTTCTTTCTATGACAAAGTACGGTTATTTTGACCTTCCTTGTATGCTCCCGAGAAATTAGGAGGTACTTGTCGGACACCCTGTATTGTTAACTTTGAATATATTATATTTTGATAAAGGATATATAAAAATAGTAATTTTTGTTCTGTTCCCCTATTAACTCCAACAAAGTGTTACAGTTTAACTTTACGATTACACTTTACACCGGCACACAAAAAAAAAGTGGGCTGATCTCGGTACCCCACCATAGTATTTTCATGTACTTTGACACGCTGAATTCGAATATGGAGTACGTTTGATCCGATCACCCACAGTTTTTCCGTAAATCACGAAAAATAGCTGAAAAAGTGGAAAATTGCTTACTTCATATTTTACCGTCACGACTGTCGTGATAAACAAAAGGAATGATACGTGGATCCGATAGACTCATATATCAACTCCTCGTAAGTTGGCAAGTTGACTTATGGGGAGTAAGGGGCTACAAGAAGAATTCTAAAAATATGGCAGCCACATCAAAGGAAAAATTTGGTTACGATACAGGGATTCGGAGCTCGTATCGGCTACTGGTCAGGGTGAGCAAGCGGGCCCGCAGGCTTCGTCATCAAGCCACCGCAGCTCCTCATCAGTTGGCAATTTGGCTGATAAGGAGTATTAAGCTACAAGAAGAACTAATGCACCTGCCAGGCATGAATGCTGTCGAGACAGAAGCATGTTCTGTTACGTTTGCGGAAAATATGAAGTAAGCAAATTACGTAGGAAAATGAGTAATATATGTAAAAATATATATCGTAAATGTTATGAAAGTGTAATATCTAACCAAGATGATCATGTGCTCTGGACAGCATTTGCTGCACTTGTTACCACAATCTCAGACCTAGGACTGAAAAAAAAACAACAAAGCTTTAAAATATGTCTCACCGACTATATGGTGGTCAGAACCTTAATCACAAGAATACTCTTACTTTTATTACAATACAATAGTAGAAGCATTCAATGCAAAGACCAAATCAAAAATATCTTATTCAATAGTGTCTTCTGTTGTACCAGCAAAAACCCATTTAGAGTCCAATGTGGAAGGTATGGATAGCAGCGCTACAATGAATGAAGCTTCAATAAGTGTTGAAGAAACAGATAGAGAAGTGACGGAAGACAGTGAAGAAGAACCTGGTAGTAGTTGGAACCAAGAAGATAAAGATGAAGAATATCTGCCAAAAGGGAAGGGAAATAAACCTGTAAGACTATTTGATCAAGAAAGTTTGAGTGATTTAATCAGGAAATGGGTCTACCTAAAGATATATCTGAATATATGTCTGCAGAGTTGAAAAGCCGTGGGATGATAAAACAATGAACAAACTCGACGTTCTACAGGAATCAAGAGGAGCCATACCGCCAATACCTCAATAAAGATGAAGCGATATCTCTAATGTATTGTACAAACGTTTGCGGTTTGATGAATGAAATGAAACAAGATTGTTATGTTCCTGAAGAATGGAGATTGTTCATAGAATCTTCAAAACGAAGACTTAAGATAGTTCTGCTGCCCAATGGAAATTATTACGCAAGTATTCCAATAGCTCACTCAACACGATTAAGAGAAAGTTATGAAAATGTCAAATATGTATTACAGAAAATTCGTTACTATGAGCATTGATGGCAAGTTTGTGGTGATTTGAAAATCATAGCGATAATCCTAGGCCAACAATCAGGATATACAAAGTACCCCTGCTTCTTGTATTTATGGGACAGCAGAGATCGCCCAAATCATTACGAGAAAAAAGTTTGGCAAACAAGAGCAGGACTTGAACCAGGAAATAACAATGTACTGAAACAGTCTTTAATTAAACCATCAAAAGAATTACTTCCGTCTCTTCATATAAAACTTGGATGTATGAAACAGTTTGTCAAGTCCTTAGATAAGGGAGGACAATATTATCAGACCCTGAAAAACAAATTTCCTCAGTTGACTGAGGCTAAAGTGAAAGAAGGAATATTTGATGGACCTCAGATCCGTAAAATGTTCAATGACGAATATTTCATAAGTACAATGAACTATGTTGAAAAAGCTGCATGGCTCAGTTTTCGAAATGTTTCTCGAAACTTTTTGGGAAATAACAAAAGTGATGACTATGCAGCTATCGTAGTAAACATGGTATACAATTTTATGTGTTTAAGATGTTTGACGAGTTATGTTAACTCCATGTCTTGGATTCTCATAAGAGCTATTTTCCTGAAAACTTAGACGATTATAGTGAAGAGCAAGGCGAGCGCTTCCATCAAGATATGAAAGAAGTTGAGCGAAGGTGGCAAGGAAAATGGGACATAAATATAATGTCAGACTACTGTTGGCTACTGACAGGAGATACTGAAGATGACAGTAATTCGAAAAGAGTCAGAAATCCATTACACAGATCTTTTGAAAATAAAAGAGAAAGTTACAGACGAGAGAAAGAATAAAGAGTTTACTGAAATATAACCCTGCTCGATTAGAAAACTCGACTATTACAAAAAAAAAAGATTGAGACTAACTTAAAGAACGATTGGTGGATAGAATGACATGAAAATTTTTCGCGAGACTGCAGTTTTGAGTCAAAATCTTCAACAGCTTAGAAATATATATGGAAGCATTTAATGAATCAAGTGTCACCTTCCGGATTTTTCGCTTTTCAGCTATTTTTTGCAATTTGCGGAAAAACTATGATACTGTGGTGGGGTACCGAGATCAGACCATTTTTTTTGTGTGCCGGTGATTATCTAATTCTGGAAGAGAGAGAAAGAATAAATGAACTTTCATCTTTGACTATGAAAACTTTATTACTGAAGTAAATATTCTGCTGGGAATTATAGACAGAACTTAGCAACTCGAATAAAAATAATAATAATAATTTCCTTTATTGCCTACTAAATCAAATCAAATTTGACAAATCAACGTCACAAAAGCGAAACAAATCCATGCTAAAACATATATACATACATACATATACATACATATATATATATATATATATATATATATATATATATATATATATATATATATACATACATACATACGTATATATACATACACATAAATAGAAATATACAACATTTACTAAAATAGTAAATAGGTTTCCTAAAATCTAAATTTAAAATCATAAAAACATTTATTCTCTAAGAACTGAGTAGTGGCTTGCTTGAAGCTTAAACTATTTTCAGTAGACCTTATTTTTTGTGGTAACTGGCCATAGGCCCTGACAGCAATGTAATAAGGCCCTTTTTCAAAATATTTCAGTGCTATAGTGATATCTGTTAACAGCAAAGATGTTATGATGCTTTTTGACAAACATCACCAGGGACAGAAAATATCATGACGGTGCAGTCATGATATTCAGAGACTTAAAATGAGGTTTACGTGATTTTCCAGGGTGCAACCCCAGCATAACACGGATAATTCTTTTTTGTGTAATAAAAATTGGTTGGGCAGTTGAAGATGATCCCCAAAACATCACGCTATAAGATATCAATGACTGCACCTCTGCAAAATAAAACTGTCGCAGCGATTGCAAAGCTAGTGAGTAGTGAACATAACCCGATTCGCTCGATCCCCCACTCCTCGACCTTGACCTTGACCTTGCTTCACCTCTCTTTGGCCCCGCCCACATGTCCTTGTCATTGACCTTGAAAATGCACGTGCGCTTTGGCCTTGGCCTTGTGTTCAAGGCTGTGTGTGTGACCTTGACCTTGACCTTGGTCGAGACGACCTTGACTTTGTTGAAGGTCACCTTGGGTGTGTGACCTTGAAGATATGTTACGTGGTTGGGGGTGACCTTGAATGGTTTTATATAAGGTATGGGGCAGTTTCATTCATCAGTTGGCTCTGACTTGTATAGGTAGTACATGTGTTAATATTTGACAAATCATGGCATATGTTTGTGAAAATTGCGGTTCTAAGTTTACTAATATTTATAATATGAGACGTCATCAAAGAGAATCGTGTGCGGCGAGATTTAATGAAGTGCCTGGAGGAAAACGGCTCCGAATTGAAGAGTATACATCGACGATTCCGGTAATTAATTGCGCTACATGTAATGTAGATGTTCCAATAAATCATATGTCGGTGCATAAACGAACACAACAACATAAAAATAATTCATGTTTGCCGGTATGTCATGGTGTGCAACTCGTTGAATGTGCCTTCAAAAGGAGAATTGCAACCTATCGGGTTAGCAGTGATATGGAGCATTCCGATTACGTAATGTTCTTTGCAGACATTAAATCCAAGGTGGTGGAACTTGTTAATAATTTATTGCGTGTGCATCATGCTTTAAAAGTTAACATGACAGCTGTTGGCGAGTACATGCTTCCATCACAAGAAATATTCAGTGAAAAATCCTTCAACACTGCTAATCAAATAATTAGTGTAGAAAGTGATTTGGATGCCGTTTACCATTCTTTCACCGAATTAATAAAAACGCAGGCGACAGAGTTCCAGGAGAAAGATTCAGGTATGGAAAAATCAAAACCCGATATATTAAACTGATTTTTATATATTATTTTTCTTGTTATAGGATGGGCTCTTGTGCGAATTTTATACTTGGAAGTTGGTATCAACAAGTATATGCCTATGGGTGGCTCATCATACATCAAGTTGCCGTGTTCTATTGAAAAGAAAGGAGCTGTCGTCAATGTGATTAACCAGGACGAATTTTGCTTTGCGTGGGCTGTAACATCAGCATTGTTTCCTCCAACAGCAGAGCCTTCACAGAAGACATCCTACCCCCATTTTTCTAGAGTGCTAAATGTAACAGGTATGGATTTTCCAGTAAAATTACGTGACATTAAAAAATTTGAGGAAATGAACAACATATCAATTAACGTATACGGTCTGGAATCTAAATATGAAAATAATGAAGTAATACATGAAGTTATTGGTCCACTGAGGTATGCGTCAAAAAAGTTGGATAGGCATGTAAATTAATTGTTAATTACAAAAGACTGTAGTAGTAAAGATGGCGGTGAACATTTTTGTGATACGACTTGTTCAAAGAGTCATTATTGTTGGATTCGGGATTTATCACGTTTAGTTTCAAGTCAAATTAGTTGTCAACAACATAAAATATATTTCTGTGATGGTTGCCTCATTTATTTTAGTACACCGTCAGCTTTAACTTTACATCAAAGCTACGATTGTAACCACATTTTCACGCAAACACCCTCAGTGGATTTAAAAATCGATAAATTTGGAAAGAGTGTGCCGGAAAATATTTTAAAATTCGAGGGTATAGAAAAGCAAATGCGCGTTCCATTCGTGGTTTATGCAGATTTCGAATCTGTTTTAAAACCCGTTGAAACGGTACAACCAAACCCACAAAATTCTTACACTGTAAAAAGTTTTAAACATGAACCATATTCTTTTGCTTATTTAATTAAATGCTCTCACTTTCGAAATTTGAGCTATTTCGGGGGAATAATGCAGCTCAAGTCTTTGTGGATCGTATCGAGTGTGATTTAAGGGCTCTATACAACACATATTTAAAAGACATTAAGCCTATGAAACCGTTAACGCCTGAAGAAAAAAGGGAGTTTAATGATGCTAAAATATGTGGTATATGTGAAGGCCCTTTTGAAGAGGGTGAGATTAAAGTACGAGACCACTGTCACATAACTGGTGCAAAAAGATTTGGTGCTGCACATTCCGTTTGTAATTTAAATTATAAATTACCCTCTTTTATCCCTATCATATTTCATAACTTAAGCGGCTACGACAGCCATTTATTTATAAAAGAGTTATGTAAATATGGGGATAAAATTGGTGTTTTGGCTCAAAGTAAGGAAAAGTACATATCATTTACCAAAAGCATTTATGTGCACGATTATTTTGATAGTAAATGTGGAAAAGTCAAGAGGAAATATTTAAAGTTGCGATTTATTGATAGTTCTAAATTTCTGTCAACGTCTTTGGAAAATTTAGGCAGCGGTTTAAACGACGACGATTTTATTGAAACGCGGAAACATTTTTCAAATATCAACCAATTTAATTTGATGCGTCAAAAGGGTGTTTTTCCCTATAGCTTTATTGACTCTATAGAAAAAATGGAAAATACATGTCTTCCAAGTAAAGATGAATTTTATGATAATTTACGGGAAGAACATATTAGCGATGAAAGCTATAGAAGAGCAAAAGAAGTATGGCGTTTGTTTGGGTGTAAAACTTTGGGGGACTATTCGGACGTGTATTTAAAATCAGATGTGTTGCTATTGTGTGATGTTTTTGAGCAATTTCGGAATAATTGTTTAAAATTCGATAAACTTGATCCAGCACATTACTATACCCTTCCAAGTTTATCATTTGATTGTATGCTACGTATGACTAAGGTAGAGTTAGAGCTCTTAACTGATATAGACATGATACATTTTTTTAAGAAAGGTATACGCGGCGGCATAAGCCAGTGTACAGAAAGGAAGCACATCGCTAATAATATTTTTTTACCAGACTATGACCCAACAAAACCTTCTTCATTTATAACATACCTTGATGCTACAAATCTATATGGTCATAGTATGTCACAAGCATTACCATATGGTGGTTTTCGATGGTTAAGCGAGCGCGAAATTCTGGATTTAAATATTATGGCTGTTGGTGATGATAGTTTACATGGCTACGTTTTGGAAGTGGATGTGCATTATCCGACTGAGTTGCATGATGCACATTCTGATCTTCCATTTCTAGTAGAAAATATCATACCGCCAACAGAAAACGCTAAATTACCGAAATTAATTCCTAATTTACAAGATAAAAAAAAATACATTGTACACTATAGAACTTTAAAACAAGCCATCGCCAACGGCTTAGTGGTAATGCAAACCCATCGAGTATTACAGTTTGAGCAATCAAAATGGCTAAAATCGTATATTGATTTTAACACCAATTTACGTAACAAGGCCACCACAAAATTTGCGAAGGACACTTTTAAATTAAAAAATAACGCGATATTTGGTAAAACTATGGAAAATGTGGAAAATCGAAAGGATATAAAATTAGTAACACATTGGGAGAACAGTGTAGACAGAAATGGAGCTAGAGCACTAATATCCCGCCCCAATTTCAATAGTAGCTCGATATTTACCGAGAACTTTGTTGCTATACATATGAATAAAGTTAAAATATTGTACAATAAACCAATTTATATCGGTTTTTCCATATTAGATATATCAAAGACTGTAATATACGATTTTTATTATAATTTTATTAAATCCAAGTTTGGCGATGATGCTTCGTTACTTTACACCGATACTGACTCGCTTATATTAAAAGTGTATACGGAAAACTTTTATCAAACTATATCAGAAAACCCCGAAAAATTTGATACATCAAATTACCCCGAAATTAATAATTTCAACATAATTAAAAGTAATTCTGTAGTTGGTAGAATGAAAGATGAGTTTCCTGGTGATCCGATAATAAGTTTTCATGGTACCGGCGCGAAGGCTTATTATGTAAAGTCCATTAATAATGAATTAAAAAAAGCCAAAGGTATCAAAAAATGTGTTATCGAGAAAGACCTTCATCAGGAAGACTACCAAAGAATTGTTGAACGGGGTGGTTTGATATTAAGAAAGATGAAGACATTTAGAAGTGAATTACATAACATTTATACCAACATAATAAATAAAGTAGCATTGTCACATAGCGATGATAAACGTTATGTAATTCCCAGTTCAACCAAAACTCTACCTTGGGGGCATGCAGACATAGATTTTTACAAAACAGACCCGGAAGAAAACTTAGCAAATTTAGTCACCGTGATGGAATCATTTCTAAGTCAGGACAGCACGTAATCTGGAAAATCCATATTTCATTATTTGTATTGTTTTTATTATTTCTATTAAACATACAACATTAATATGTAACGATAGTATTGTAATTTTTTTTTTTTTTTTTTTTTTTAAATAAAAAACATGTATTCATTACTTGATTGCTTTTTTATTGAACCTTTATTTTAAAATTATAAATATAATGAAGTGTCGACAAATAACAAACTGTAAAAGTTATTGTTGAAAAATTTGTCTAATAGTAAATTAAACGCACAGGTCTACGAGTAAATGTTTAATGTGAAACAGGTTTGCTGACAAGATCCTCCATAGTCTTTTCAATTTTCAACATTCTAGAGTTAAGTTCATCACGCAGTTCGTCTTGCCTAAGTTCATATATTGCAATAACAGTATCATCAATGTATCCTCTAAGTTCTTGACCGGTTTCAATTAATTTCTTGCGTACGTAACCTTCAAGTTGATTTCTGAATATATCTTTAATAACAATTGTTGAGTCATGTAAAGCTTTCTGCGTATCTTGCACACACTGAGCAAGGTTATTATCAACATAATTTCGTGTGGTCGCATCGTCTCCTTCAAGAGGTTCTGCTAAATAGCACAATCTTTTGCTTCCCATGTCGTAATCTCCATTAGGTGTAAGTTTAAAACCTATTCCTGAAGGACCTCGCATAAAGTTAAAATCCTTAAATTTTCTTTTGCGACCGAACTTATCAATAGTGTTTACTTCTGACATTGTTATGTGAGACTGATTTGAAACCATTAGATTTCACCCTAATATATGGTTCTATTTCATTAATCAACGGACTCTGCAGAAAAATATGGATTGCAAAACGTATTTTAAGCGATGTTTAATAAATACACATACAGATTCATTTTACTATTGTTTTATTGAAAAAAAAATTAAAATATAACAAAAGATTGAGTTTACTTTTTATTATTAAAAAAAATAAAAAAAATAACAAACAAAAAAATTAAAAATTAAGAAATAAAATACATGTTAATTTCTTCTGTACAGGTAAGCTTCTTCTATGACCCAATTTCTTCTCTGGATGGCACGTTCATTAATGCCCTTGAACTGGTAGTAAACTAGTCCACAAAAGCCGCATTGTACAAATTTAACCCTGAAAAGGTCAATGTAGTTGAAGTCGTACGTAAGATCATTTCGCCAGCAGATACCTAGTCTTTTACAATTATGACAAGTTAAATAAAAAGCTTTTGGTATATGACTGTATGTTTTGGCTGCTTCACTAGGTTGTTCATCGGTTGGCAACATGATGTTTGAATATGTTGTACTTTTCAATCGCGGTACTCTAATTATGTATTACTTTTTAAAATAACCTTGACAGGACCAAAAAAATCCTTGAAAATTACAACCTCGAAAACGACCCTGACATTGACGGGTACTTTGACCTTGGCCTTGGCCTCGCATCTAACAAGTTTAGTACTATATTTATATGCTTCTTTAAAATAACTTTGACAGGGACAAAAAAAAAATCCATGAAAATTACAGCCCTGAAAACGACCCTGGTATTGCCGGTTACGTCGGCCTTGGCCTTGGCCTTGCATCTGACAAGTTTAAATATTATACTTAATGCATCGAACAAAAGGAATAAAGGCGGTGTAGTGGGGGAAATGGGCATAAAAGCAGACTTGCTGGCTCGAGCTCTTCACAGTTCGTCAGAACAGCAAACAGTACAGTGCTAAGAAAAAGTTAATTGTGTGAGTTTGAATATCGAAAATGTCTAGTGTACGGTCTCTTTTAGATGCTCTTGACGTGAGCTGCGGTTCACAGCAAGGCATGCTGGATAACATGAGTGGTTTAGAAGTGTTAAGTCCGGGGGTGTTCGAGAACTGGAATGGCGTAGAGCATGAAGATGCCGAAGACCGAGCCCTCAACGATGGTCGCGACGAAGAGTTAGTTCAGTCGGCAGCGCAATTCCTGGAATGCTGGACGGAGGAGAAGGAGCCAAAGATAAATGTGATTAGTGATGTGGTTGTGCGAAAAGCATCGCGGCCTAGGGAATCTTCTCCGAAAGCTTCGAAACTGAAAAAGCTCTTGACTATGCGGAAGTCGGAAATCGCCGATAAAAAAACATTTTATTCGGCGATTAAAGGTGTGGGACAAGGGAAGAAGAAAAAGTTTAACTTTAAGCGTCCCTCCACCCCTGTTCCATTACCCGACTTCCTAAAAACAGCACCGCAAGAGCCATTGTCAGTAGAAGTGGAAGTCATAGAAGGCCCCGATGGACCAACACCACCAACGCCACCAACACCGGCCAGCGTAGAGAATGAAATAGTGTCGGAGGTGAAGTCTTCCCCAGCGCCACTGTCGCCGATATTGGGGTGCCGGAAACCCATGAAGAAGCGGTTTAGGCGGTGTTTTGAAGGCGATGAAGTTTCCGCTGCTTCGTCGTCGTCGTCGTCGTCATCGTCTTCACCAAATAAAACCGCGTCTTCTTCCGAGCCATCACAACCGGAGTGGGTCGAAGACTTCACCAACTCTCAGAAGACCAAATTGACCGACATTTATGCCATGAAAAAACGCTTAGTGAAAGAAGTGGACGAGTGTGACAGTGACATTATAGAACTTGAAAAACAATTAGAGATAAAAAAGGTGAAATCTGCGCGGTTAAAAAGACAATTAGAGGACTTTAATAAATTATGTAGTAGGTGTTAGGTAGTTGTAGATATTAGCTTTTAATTTATAGTATTAAGTTTGTAAATATATATATATATATATATATATATATATATATATATATATATATATATATATATATATATATATATATATATTGTAGTTAATAAAAAAGTGTTTGATCAAATTTTTTATATTTTATAATGAGATTAAAAATGAATTGAAAATTTATTTTTGTGTGTTATTTCATATAGACCCTGTCCCACATAATATTAGGTAATAAAAAAAAGAGTGAATAATCCACTAAAACTACGCAATAGCAATAGTTGTAAATATTTTCTGATAATATTTACAAGTATGCTAAAACATGGTTCGGTTTATGAAGTTAAGGTTCTGTCGCCAGAACTTCTAATACTTTGTATCTCAATATTGTATGTTTTTATGAAAAAAACATAAAATATTGGTTACAAAGTATTATAACAAACTAAAACTACGATCAAATTATTTTGTGGTCCTGAAAAGGACCGTTTGGTTGTAAAACATGCGACTCTTTTATTGAGTTGTGGAGTCGCACGGCCCGTCATCATCAGCGGGGGTGGTGGTGTTGTCCTCTGTGTATTCGATGATGAACCGCCAAAGTTCATCCCATCTAGGATCGTTCGGCTCCCACTCCAAACAATTCTCTGTGGTAGAATCTACCACAGGGCATTGGATGGGTTGTTGTTGTTGTTGTTGTTGAGTCGCTGACATGTTGAACTAAAATGATTGTAATAAGTATTGGCGGTCGTATATATAGAGACAAATTAATGGTGGGGGGTGAAAACAAATGTCGTATTACGTATTGAGACCAAAAGTTGTTTGTGGTCTCAAATACGAACGAACGATTTAGCTGGGTTCCACCAGCACTTAAAGTTTTAATACTTTGTATCTAATATTGTATATTCTATACATACAATATTAGTAACAAAGTACTAATATGTACTAAAACTACGATCAAAGTATTTTGTGGTCCTGAAAAGGACCGTTGTTGTGTGCCCTTAAAAAGGGCCAGGGAGAGTGTGGGCTTATGGTGCCCCATCCTCGCTGGTCGACCACCAGGTTGACGAATCGCAGGGGCCTTGTGGGTCGTCGGGTGTTGGTGATGCTGGAATTTCCAGCACCGCATCTTCCGTCGAGTCCGGCTCTGGCTGCGGCGACGGAGTTTCGAGTCTTTGTAAGACCCAATCGCCCGCATCGTCTAATTCCACTAGACCCGGATCATGGTCATATACTAGCGGAATCGGCTCATCCAAGTCGTCCCAACGTAGGACGTCAATTTCAAAATCCACCTCGTCGTCGTCGTCGAAGACTTGCAGGTCTCCAACGTTGTCGGCTACGGTGTCATCACTAAAGATGGATGAGCCTCGGCTGGCGGGTCTTTCTTCCTCCATGTTCATCGTATGAGGGTTGATGAATATATGACTGTGTAACTGGCCCAGTCTCATATATATAGAACTACCCCCACCCCACCAACCGATTCTAAATGTTATGTATTGGTGAGAGCATATAGAATTATTGATTTTTTCAAAAACTTTAAATAAGGAATTAGATTTGTTTAGACAATAAGACTTATTCTTAATATTTTGTGAAGAATACATTACAAAAAAAAATAATAGAAACCTTGTTTGAACTGTTAACATTTTCATAGGTTCTCAAGCATATAACTTGGCACTTAAGCTACGAGACAAATCGTCGTTAAACGAATATCTCGCCCCATAAGTGACGATTACTAAACTACGATCAAAATATAATGTGGTCCTGAAAAGGACCGTTTTTGTGGCCCTAAAAGGGCCTGGGGGGAGGGTGGGGTGCCTACCGTGGAGTAATACCCAACGATATTAACACCGACCTAGGTGCAGCCCTTGGTCTTCTCATTGGCGGCACCGTCGTCGTCGCTGGTGGTGTCGGCGTTGCAGGCGGTGCCGAAGGTGCTGCTCCTGGTGCGGTACCTCCGCACTCCTCACACTTGCATATTTTGCCGGGCACGAATGGCCTGACAATGCCAATGATCCTTTTTGGTATATCTTCCATCTTGCCGATCGAATGTGTAATGATGAAATAATTCTAATACCGGCCTCTATATACATTCAAAAAGTTGGAGGGGGTAAGGTGGAGTGCATATATGCATTATATAAGTTTGAGAATAATGTGATTTTATAACTCACCGTATCTCTGTTATGGACACAATCTACCCCCCTCCACTTTTCTAGCATATAGTACTAGACTTTCTCTACATTTTTTTCAAATAAATTTTTTTGATATTTCTAACCATTACTTTGCTACATATTTACAAAAAATGCAAATTATGCATATATTTTAATTATTTTCAGGCAAGGTAAGGAAAATTTTGAAAATGTTTTGACGGAATCGGACTTAAAAAAAAAAAAAAAAAAAAAAAAAAAAAACCCTCCCCTACAACTTCCACATACTCCCGTTCGGCGGCCCTAGCCTCCTAACTCAAGAATTTCAATTTTTTCATCTAAATTTTTTGTCATTTTTAAGATTTTCCAAATTTTTTTTTCACCATTGTATTCTACTCAAAATTCTAGGTAATTAAAGTGCTTTTATTTTTTCTCTATCTTGAACGGTTCCCGAGCTACAGCGCTTTAAAGAATTCAAATTACTAACTTTCAATAACCCTTTTTTTCAAATTTCATTTTTTCGAATTTTCAAAAATACTACAATATGTAGAAAAAAATTCTCTCTTTAATTTCCCAATACCGTTTTTCTCTAAATCTTCAACTTTAGCGCGTATTCAGCATTTTCAAAAAGAAAAAATTATAATTTTTTTTACACCATCGCATTCTCCTCAAAATTTTGGGCTATCAGAGTGCTTTTATTTTTTTCCTATCTTGAACGGTTCCCGAGCTACAGCGCTTTAAAAAATCCAAAATACTAACTTACTATAACCCTTTTCTTAAAATTTCATCTTTCCGAATTTTGAAAAGTACTACCATATGTAGAAAAAAATTCTCTTTCTAATTTCCTAATATCATTTTGCTCCAAAACTTCAACTTTGACGCGCATTCACCATTTTTCAATTTTTTTTGAAAAAATTTTTTTTTACGTTTTTACTATCGAGAAAAATGCTTTCTTATAGTACTCGATTTCCTCTATAATTTTTTCTTATAACTTTTTTCCCTATTCCTAACCGTTACTTTCCTACAAATTTTCTAATTCGTTGTTTTCATATTTTGCCTTAAAAATTTTTTCTTGTGTTATTTAAGCTCTTTTTTCCACTTAATAAACCACCATTTTCTAAATTCCCGTACTCTTTTCTTAAAGAGCGGGCTTTTCCGCCAGCTCTTTTTTTTGGTTGGGTTTCAAATAAATATAAAACTACTACTTCACTCATTACAAATTTATTGATTCAAGAACATTATTTTGTGTTACATATAATAGATACATTAAAATATAAATTTATTGGTCACCGAACCGTTTAATACATTATAACTAAAAAATGAGTCGTGAATAACTAATGCGTACACTTTAGTGTCTTTGGGGAATTTATTCTTTCTCGTTTGGAACTCCAATTTTACATCCACTGTCGATGAGTTAATCGCCTCTGGTTGATAACTGCAATTGATAATAAAAACGGGGTTTTTCATATATTCCGCGAACGTTATCATCGGATCGTTTATTTCGCGCCCGTAGTAGCTGCTTTGGAAGTTTTCGTAATTGTAATAGGCTGCTGCGTACAGTTTCTTGGCGAAATCTAAATTCCATCTTTCGTATGGATAAACGGTTGAATTCAGATACAGTCTAATGTCGCATACGTCGGCGTGGGTAAACTGGGTTGCGTTTTTTTCTTTCTTGTCGCAATTATTGCTGTCTTGAAACCCGACGATTATATAGCGCGGTCTTTCCAGACTTGTACTCGTTCTCAAGGCCCACACGTCGGAAGATGTTTGCCTTAAAGCTGGTAATTCGTACAGATCCCATTTACGATATGCCATTTGAATACTGGCATTGTTTCCTCCTTTATTAATGCGAGACAGTATTTTCAATTTTTGCTTATCGTCTGGAATGATGTGACGAATTTTCCATTCGATTTTGTCGATACTAATTTCTGCCTCTACTTCGCCGACGTAACAATTGGTAAAAGTGCGAGCTATAATCATAATAAGCTCTTGTTTTACGTTGAAAACACCTTTTGCGTAATCTTCGGCGAATCCCATAAGATATTTTAAGGGTAATTTCCCGGAGAATACGTTACTTGCCGTGTCTACGATATCTTGGTTTGCTTCGTCGAGACCCCATCCGCACGTCATGAGAGATCTTTGTTGCAAACTTCCGAATGAAACCATGGTTTTTAATGTCGTCGTAACTCCAGGTTTACGAACCACGGCGACCTGTTCACCTCCCATCTCGTAGCGAATTTCATCGAACAAAAATGCGAGGGCATTATTTGATAAAAAACATCTTTTCGTTGCGTCTATGGGTTTAAATTTTCCTTCGATATATATGTAACTTTCGGCGATATCCAGTATAATATCTTGAAAATTAATGGGGATACGGACTTCATCCGAATTGTTGAATGATGGAGATCCGTATGGTTTATACGTATGCTCTTCTAGACTAATAATGGAATTGTCCAAGATGGGCTCGGAGAAAACCTCTATTTTATCGCTGGTGGTGGAAATCATTTTCGCACTTTAAGACCGATTGATTTTAAAAATTTATAGTCTTCGGCAGATAACTGTTGAGATGTTTGTGATCTAACGTCTGGACGACGACTAACCTTGACGTTAACTCTTCTTTTACTTTTATTATGTTTCGGCGGTTCCCCCATCTTAGTCGACAGCACACACAATTGACGATTGAAGCAAAAACCCATTTCTATGAAAGTTTCTTCAGTTCCAATTTCACGATTATTTTCTCGCCTTGAAAATTGATTAGATCACCGCTATCGTCCAAGATGCGAAGAGTAATGTTGTCGATAAACTGACGTCCTGCCGGCATTAACGGCATATAAATATTATTTTGTGGTTCTTTACTGATTTTGTAACCGGGGTCCACGTCGATATCGAATTCGAACAAGGTATGACCTTCCACCGAATTCATATATGCTCCGGAAATTATATTACAATCTACGCGTATGATGCGTACTTTCATTATTTCCACCATCTCGGTTGATTCGTGCTTTTTGTCTCTTTTTAACACTGTATGATTAAATCCTAACATTTTACCGATACTCGCCTCTCCCCGGAAATCTATAGTATATTGGGATTTCAGTTCACATTTCAGCGTATTATTATTAGCAACCAAGTAAAAGATTCCATCGTTCTTTTCTTCAGTTGAAATCCTCAAAGCCTCCAACATAGCTTTACCTATCTCATCTATTTCATAGGCCCCAGGTGGAATCTGCAATTGTATCGACTCGGTGGTGTAACCCTCCTTCATGTAGGCAAACTTATTGTTGCTTTCGTCCACATTAAAAATTGAATTGTATGTGTAAAATCCCAGCAATGCCAGACCATATTTGTTTTCTCTATTTAATTCGACTGGTGGATAAAAATCGGCGCTTAAGACGCTCGAGTGTCCTGTTAGTGTGAACGTATAAGACATGACTAACCATTAAAACATCACACATCTCGGTTTTATTCTTAGCGGCAACATTTAAAAAGATTCATCGTCACACCTTTTCTCACTGCATTAGATAGTGATGTTTTTATGCTATTTTCTGCTTTTATGCGCACATCGCTGATTTCGCAATAACAACAAAATATTTTTCTAGCCGTAAGATCCTCATCAGTCATAACCTCGTTTAAATTGCTGCTGCTGCTTAAATAATGTTTGCAACCGCACTGATATTTTAATATATCGATATCGCTTTTAAGGTGCTCGGGCAACTTTTCCCAAACGAATGGAATTTCATTTGGGGCTAATGCAATCATTACTTCCTTGGGCATGTTTTCTAACTGTTTCACGGTCATTTTCCTTAATCCACCGGCTAGATGAAATGCTTTCAGTGATTGCAACATTTTAGTATAGTTATTGCGATCCATTTGCGGTGTTAATGGTGACGATGATGATGATGACATCTTTTACGCTGATGATTCGACAAGAAACTTTAAGCACAAATGTCCACACCAGACTGTTCCAAAATCCTGCTGACGATCGTATGTATAGTAAATAATTTTTGATGGTTCCGATCCCGTTTGTAGATATCGTACCAATTCGATCGGTGGGGGTAAATCGCCGAAGCTGTCATAATATGTTACTTTAGAATTATTTTTTCTATAAGCTACCCAATGAGTCCCTGCACCACGCGTACTATCCAAATTCACTATTGCTGCTTCGTAACGTCGAGGACCTTGTCTAGGTAATAAATCCCTCATATAAACGCCTCGAAAGTGTCCTATTCTTTTCTTTTTGGCATATTTTTCTATATCGATGTTAGATAGTGGTCTTCGAGGTAGGGATTCAATTAGTTTTTTGATCTACGATTTAAAAATAATCCCATACCTTTACGATATGGCTTTAGAAACAAACCATTTCCTTTCGATTTTAAATACAGGCCGGCACCGGTTTTATCTTCGCTGCTTTTTTTTACTGCTTTTATGGCGCGCACAATTCCCGCTGCCCCACCGGCTAATGAACCCAAAGCTGATAACCCGGCAAAAATTGGTATTAATGGTAATATTCCACCAGTTTTAGGAATCGGTATTATTCTCGGTGTACGAACCTTCCTTTTGCCACCTGCCGCTTTTACCGATCTACGTGCTGCCGACAGAGCTATTTTAGATGCATTCATGACATTTTTTTCCAACACATTTTTACTTCCGGCTTTTAATAATTCCCTTCGAACTGCTTGTCGAATAGCTGTTCCGAAACTGGCTTTCCGAACATGTCGATTTTTATTAACACCTTTCCTTTTTGTATGACGCGTGCCTTTACTAGATGTTTTTTTTGTTGATAATGATGATGGTACACCCATACCAAAACGTTGTTTTCCTTTCATAATGTTTGTAACTAACCAAGCTGCTGTTTTTTCACCTAAACTGGAATCTTTCGATTTTACTCTATTCCAAGCACTTTGTTCGAGCTCGTAATCCACTCGATGTCTCGTACTTATGTTGTCTTTATTATGTAAATAGGCTAAATCGTGTTTTTTGCATGCGGCATCCAAAGGATTAATGCCTGGATCACCTCTTGTTACACGTTTTATTACTTTTGTTCCGGGTCCGCAATATTGATAACCAGGAATGTGTACCTCGAATGGTAATTTATTTATTAACGAATTCACAATACCGTATCCAGTTTTGTTGGAAACGTGAGACCGTCCACTTCGTTTGACGCTCGGCATCTGAATGACAGTTTTTGTGAAAAATTGCCTATAAAATATCAAATTTTCCTAAGATGCGCGTTATCGATCTTAAACAAAAACTTCCTATTGACAATCTCGATGAAAAAGTCGGACTTGGATTTGAAAAGAAGATAATGAAGAGACACGGTCCTCTACTTCCTTCCTCTATTCCCGGCCTGTTAATTGGTCCATCCAATTGTGGAAAAACTAATGTCATGATTTCGCTGCTTACACACCCCCTTGGGCTACGTTTCGAAAATGTCTATATTTACTCGAAATCTCTGTATCAACCGAAATATGAGTATTTAAGGAAAATTTTAGCGCCCATCAAAGGTTTAGGCTACTATGCCTTTAGTGATTCCAGTAATATTGTGGTACCGTCCGATGCAAAACCAAACTCTATATTTATCTTTGATGATGTTATATGTGAAAAACAAGATGTTATAAGATCGTACTTTAGCATGGGACGTCATAAAAATATCGACTCCTTTTACCTAGCGCAAACCTATTCGCGAGTGCCTAAACAGCTTGTGCGAGACAACGCCAATTTTATTATTATGTTTAAACAAGATGAGTTGAATATGAAACACATATTTTCCGACCACGTTTCACCGGATCTAACTTTTACTCAATTTCAAGAAATGTGCTCAAAATGTTGGGATAATAAGTATGGATTTTTAGTAATTGATAAAGACAGTGATGTGAAATCGGGAAGATACCGCAAAGGATTTGATAGCTATATATTACTGTAATAATAAGAGAAAATGCTCATTTGATTGTTGAAACGTCCTTTGTTAACATCATGAATAACGCGATCGACTTAAAACGTAAACTAGTGGAAGCTACCAATGCCGTCAGAAAAAAATTTAAACAAATTAAAGCGGCTAAAGAGTTTAATGTTGTGGAATTGGAAAAGTTTTACGAACCCATTTCTAAGCCGTTGACAACTATATCTGATGTGGTTAAGCAACGTCAGCTGCAGCAGCAGCAGCAACAACAACAGCAACAACATTATCCAGCTACAAAGTCACATAGTCTCAGTACATCAGTGCAGTCGACTCAAATATCAGGTTTTCCCCAACCTACACATTCCTTTCAAACCTCCACACCTATTCAGCAGCAGCAGCAGCAGCATCGCATTTCAAAAGAAGATATTAGCCAATCGGTGTTTGATACACCCTCGACATCAACTAATACATCTCTCGCATCCGCTGACACCACAACTTCCGATACTTTAAACGCACACCTGAAAGGATTACGTTCGAAACCATCTCTATACGATACTGTATATGGTGTACGTTTTGGTTCAAAAACAGATCATAACAAAAATTTTATTGGTAATTTAGAGGTGCGTTTTCGAAATGGAAATATTGTCTTATACAAAAAAGGGAAAAATATTGCAGAATATGGTGGATCACCGGCACTTTATGATTTGTTATTTCTTAAAAGACCCCCAAGTGTAGGCAAGGAACAACAACAATTAAGTGATAATGTACTTTCAACGTACAAGGAAATTTTGGAATCAACGAATGCTGTCTACAACAATTTTAAAAAAAGTGATGGTTTACGGGAGACCAGATGGAACAAATATTTGCGAATTATTAAACCTCTGATAATGGGCACAAAATTAGGTGGTACTATTACAAGAAAAAATCTCTCGGAAAAACTACAGTTACCCACAAAAAAGAAATTATCTTCGAAAAAATTTCAATATGTCTACTGGAACAAAGCTAAAGAGTTGGTGGATCGTTTACGTTTGTTGTGGAGTTCCAAAATGGCCGGTCACACTGGACACGAAAATGAAATTATGTCAATCATAGAGGAATTACGAGA
Organism: Diaprepes abbreviatus; assembly: GCA_034092305.1. Classification (NCBI taxonomy): domain Eukaryota; kingdom Metazoa; phylum Arthropoda; class Insecta; order Coleoptera; family Curculionidae; genus Diaprepes; species Diaprepes abbreviatus. The sequence goes on from JASJET010000156.1 coordinate 4,522,699, forward strand.
AGAAGATATAATATATTAAGCTCAATATTTAATGATATTATTCAGTTCTTCCTTCGATCTGAAACCTTTAGTATTACTAATAATATGGAGCCCAGTCTAGAAAAAATCAAGATTGTTAATGAACTACATAGAACGGCTAGAAAAAATTTTGTAAGACGGCGCACGATAATAAAAGGATACAGAGATTTGTGGCAAATTGATTTGGCTGAAATGCAACAGTATGCTGATGAAAACGATGGTTATCGTTATATTTTGGTCTGTATAAATTGTTACTCGAAATTTGTCTATACCAAAGCCATAAAAAACAAGACTGGTATAGAAGTTACTAATGCGATGAAAAGCATCATTGAAGAGGCATCATATACACCAACAAATCTGCAAAGTGATCAAGGAAAGGAGTTCTATAATACAAACTTTCAAGCCCTGATGAAAAAATATAATATAAATCATTATTCCACTTACAGCACAAAGAAAGCTGCAATTGTTGAGCGAGTCATAAGGACTTTAAAAAATAATTTATATAAACAATTCTCGACAAGAGGATCTTACAAATGGATACATATATTATCGGCAGTAACAAAAACCTATAACCATTCGAAACATCGCACCATTGGAATGAAGCCTGCAGACGTGCAAGAAAAAACACATATTAAAGCATATGATTATTTAAAAATTGTACCTAAAAAATTTAAGTTTTCCATGGGTGACATTGTGCGCATTAGCAAGTACAAAAGCTTATTCGAGAAAGGATATACGCCCTCTTGGTCAACCGAATTGTTTAAAGTTGTAAAAGTTAACGTTACAAATCCACCTACTTACTTGTTGGAATCGTTAGAAGGTCAGCCTATAAGAGGGTGTTTTTACGAATCAGAACTACAAAAAACAAGCAGTCCTGACGTTTATCTAGTAGAAAAGGTCCTTAGACAACGCAAGAAAAATCACATCGAACAATTATTTGTCAAATGGCTAGGATTTCCCAACCACTTCAACTCTTGGATAGATAAAGCTAATATTGTTTAAATAACATATTGTATGACTATATTTTTTATTTAAAATGTAAAATAAATAAACAATATATTGTAAAATAAAGTTTTTTATTTCAATCTTCATTATTAAAAACAATGACAATAAAACATCATACACATAAATAACATTTCAATATTTTTGGAGGGAAGGTCCAATTCACCGACGACTACGACGTTATCTTCAAGGCTATGCCACTCGGAGTGCGTTCTCCTATTCTTTAACCTGCTTTTTTTAGATTTTTTTTGAAGTCGAGTCGTACGACAGTGCGCTTAATGAGTCATTTAAAGGCTGATGATAGAGTATTTTCTGCATAACTTCAATTTTTGTTTTAAGCTCACTATTATTTTTGTATATCATGGGGAGGACATCCTTGTTAAATATGTCACATATTACAACTGCAAAATTGTAAAACTTTCTATTAACAAAGTGTTTTGTCACAGCATCGTCATCATCTTTAGGTTCGCCTAAGTTGGTTATGATTTTTCCACCCATATCATACTGCCCATCCGCTGTAAGTTTAAAACCAATCCCTTGTGGCCCAGATAATATATGATATTTTTCATTATATTTCTGACGACCAAATTTATCAATTGTGTTGTTTCCTCGACTCATTTTCAATCTTTACTAAACTATTTTATTTTTATTTGCCCTACTTATATTAAATATTTCAGCTGAGAAAAAGAAACACTGACTATGATCTACTGGGTTGATATGTTTATAAAAGAAATAAAATAAAACTGTGATTGTAACAGATATTTATTTACAGTTATTTAATTGCACAAATACAAAAATTATAAAAAATTAGTTTTCCATGTCTTCGTTTTCGTTGCTCAAAATTCTATCCCATCCGACACTATTTCGATCGTCAACGTCTTGGGCTGTTGCTGTTGCAGAAACCAATTCATATTTTGCAGCAAGCTCACCTGGTAAATGTGGAATATTGACGAGGTATTATTTTAATTCTTCTTCAACCATTTCAGCACAAAATGTATCCATGTCTATGGAACCATATAAAAATTTGTCGCACAAGTGTGCCCCAGCCATAAAATTGATTGTATCCCTGATCTCGTTCTTATATTGATCTTTGGTTACATCAATATGCGACCAATCATTTACGCTATCTAACATATCGTGAGCCCTATTTCTTAATTCTCTCCCCAACCAAAATATGTATCTATCTACACATTCGTTGGCGGTCGTCGTCGTCGTCGTCGCATCAGCAGACATCTTTAACAGAAATAATGAACACGCGTAAGTATTCTGACATGTGCAACTATATTTTAAATTTAATTACATCCTTTTTTTTTCAAACAATTTACATACAATTTACTCCAATGAACCAAAACGTAATAATGTTCGAGTATTGTTTCCAAAAACTCTAGTGCCCTGCCCCAAATAAGTTAGAGTGTATTTATCTTTAGTTTTACTCATAATATCTACAATATCGTCAGATAGTGTTTCGGCCACACGTTTTGGTAAAAAAGTCTCAAATGTGCTATTATCACCGTCATCGTGTAAAGCCACTAAAAGAGTTTTACCAAATCGTGTAGTCATTGAAACCATCTTTACAATTTTATACACTTTGCCTACAATCATTTCGGTAACCTTTTTTCTCTCTAAAACCTCGAAATCTTTGCTAAACATTTCATTAATTTCATCTAGAGTTTCTTTTGCAATACTCATTATTGAAAAAAATGGTATATAAATCCAAAAATTACCGTGAATATAAAAGCACTTTCTGAACACTACACGAACACAATATTTGATGTTTATGCCACTGATATCTGCGACTGTTTGAAGTCACTTCTTCTCCCACGAACCTTTATAGCGTGGTTTCAAGGTCGAATTGTAACAATGGTGGGGGTAGCTTAACGATAGAAATAGTGGGAGGAGTATTCAAGGTCAAATGACGTCACACATTTAAATTGGTATAAGGATAACTTCAAGGACAAAATATAATGAAACAAATAACTACATTTTATGTACTTTATTCATTGATTTTTTTCTGCCATTCTTCTATGCGTTTAACATTATCACCTAAACCTAATTTCCTTAATTTGTTCAATAATAATTGTTTGTTTTTATATCTAAGAAAATTCTTACAAACTATACTAGCTAAAAGACACACTTCGGCATGGTCCATATACTTAAAAAATACACTAAAGTCCTGAGCCTCCGAATCTTGCATTTCATATGCGTAAAATTCCGAACAGGCTGCAGAAATTAGAAATTCCTCGTACATTTCTCGCACTAAACTTTCCATATTAACTACTACTACGTTAAACTTAAGTCCTACACTCTAATTTCATCTAACACAACCGGATCTGCAATGAACCTAATCAGTTTTTCCAAACAGTCACTAAACCCCAACTTTTTTATCTCACGAACAAAGTCTTGTAAATTTATTGTTTTGCTGCAATATTTACGACATGCATTCGCAGCCTTTTCATATTCATAAGCCAAATCACAATAGCGCGACGCCCATTCTGCTCGACTTTTCATTGCATCATTGAAATAATTATTAGCCGTTTCAGTGAACTCATCGCCCAATTTTTTTACTGTCTCTTGCAAAGCACTATTCATATTATTCACTCATTTTTACATTCACGACACTTTTTTATTGCTGGTGGTGGCCCATCTATATGATGACGATATATTTGTTCATAGTGAATGTAACAGGGTAAGCTTAACTGTAGTTCCTTGTTACACCGATATGACGCTGGCAGCTTATCCCAAATTTGCCGTAAACTCAGCGTATCAACGCAAGTTTTTAAATATTCGAGAGGAAAAAATGCTAGATCCTTCTCTTCAAAATCACACAAACTTTTTAAATTACTCTGATATAAACAAATTACTCTGCCGACTTGCTCTATAATTTTTTCTTTAGATAGTTCCGTATCTGACATTTCACACTGAATGAATGCAAGTAGACTCACACAATTTATAGAACAATTTGCAAGGTCAAAATCATTTCAAGATCATCCCACACTATTACAATGCACAAATAACTACTTCAAGGTCACACACCCAAGATGACCTTCAACAAAGTCAAGGTCGTCTCGACCAAGGTCAAGGTCAAGGTCACACACACAACCTTGAACACAAGGCCAAGGCCAAAGCACACGTGCATTTTCAAGGTCAATGACAAGGACATGTGGGCGGGGCCAAAGAGGGGTGAAGCAAGGTCAAGGTCAAGGTCGAGGAGTGGGGGGATCGAGCGAATCGGGTTATGTTCACTACTCCAGTGATCGCCTCAATCGACGTACCAGAGCACAAAACCTATTAAGTCTCGGCTGTAGAGTCGCAACATGCTGCTCCCAACTAAGGGTAACATCCAAGGTAACACCCAGAAATCCAACACTCTCAGCCACCGGAATCGTCCTTCCCTGCAAGTGCACATAGACAGACTCTGAACACTGACGATTCTTTCGGAACGACACACAATACAAAAAGATAATATAAAATATTAAACTGCAAGGCGGGTTGAAAAATTTATTATACTACATCATTTTTAAACTAATTAACAATTTCACAGATTCCCTATTTCCCTTATCTAGATTAATTTTTAAAATTCCATGAAGAAATCTAAAAAGTTCCGGATATTTAATATCCTGTACCGTAGCACAAATGTAGGTCAATTTTGTAACAACACAGATGTCTTTTAATATAACCGTCGTGTAGTTCAAAATAAAAAAAGGGATAGTACTTTTGTAATAGTACATTTGTAAACTCGCAGATGATTTAGATTGTTTCCTTGATACAATTATCAAAAGATACAAAATGTGAAATACGTTGGGGTAATCAGAGTATTCTATTTTGGAACTTTGTTTTGTTGTGTTCTAAATTTACGTAAATAGATAAATAAATAAATTAGGTGTTTTTCCATTACATTTCATTTGAAAAATGTCTAACAAATTAAGACCAAATATATCAATTATTAAAATATTACTACATTTTTTATTGCAGCTTCTATCGGAAAATGTTCTATATATCAGGGAAATTTAATTTTTTTTAATATTTTTTTAAATTTATGGTTATTGTTGGAAAAACACAATTAATTTAGTGAAAATTATAGAGCTTACAATGTTAGCTATATTCCGTAGTGGATTCAATGGATGAATAAGTATGTGATACATGCTATTTCAAGCTTAGATCTGGCAGTGTCCTTCATATTTCATTCTCACCGCAAATCATCAATCAGGCCTGTCGCCATTACCAATCCAATCAGCTGTGTTACCTGCACTCGCCTTACTGCTTCAGGTAATAACATTGTTTCCCCGAAATCTCCTTTTAGTTTGTTAAGTGTTGGCCATTTTTTGAGAATATGGGCTACAGTTCCAACCTCTTCTAAACATCATAGGCATGTAGGATATCCATGATCCAAATCTAATGAAAATGGCCTCGCAAATGATAACATCCTGTCAAGAAATCTACGACGATTCGCAATACTTTTTTTTGGGAGAAAGAAGTTTCCTAGTAAATCGGCTATTAGCTTCAACTACCGTGAAACTTCAAAACGAAATCTCAGTGCCAGTATTGCAGCTCCACTAATAGTTTCAATGCACGATATCATCACTTTATTCATTCTGTGCTAGAGAGAAAGACTCTTTAACGGGGGTTCTACGGAACACTTCAGTTACAGCTGTTTCATCCTATCGATATCCGTTTCTAAACCACCAGGATACATTTCTAGGAAGAGCTGGAGAGGGTCAGACACCTTCCCACTATTCTCTTCTAGCCATAGCAGTGGGTAGCTTGTCCATATTTTCTATGCAGTTACTGATACTCCAATCGATCGATCAAATTAGATGGTCAGTTGCCTATTGGGTTCTTATACCTAAATTTCATCCCGAAGTACCTTCAACGTTTGTGGATGATGTGGCAATCTAGATAGTCTTCGGCTTATAATATTTATACACGTTCAACTACGAAAAGACAGTATAATCTTGATGGCCAAGGCAGCAAATTAACTCGGAATCCTTAAAAATGATTTAAAAGAATAGATGTAATTTATAAGGCTACTTAATCCTGCTGGAAAATGGTATTTGAAAGAGTTCAAAGCTAGGGTAACAAATAAGCTTTATAATTTATTATAATGTACTAATTGTCCTGTCATACTGCTTCGAACAAAAATTAAAACAAATTCATCGAAACTTGCTTTTTTAAATGTATAGAAGGATTATAAAAATTTGTGAACATAATTTTGTCCATGGTTTCGGATATTTGCAGCTCACTTCTAAATCATTCCACCGATTTAAATGAAGGGTCCTGCCTTTTATTCAGGAAGTTGCGGCGATAGTCTCATTGACTGAAATTACTTCTGTAAAATCTTATATCGCGTTTACCAATTTAGTACTTTCTGATTTGCTTCAGTATGTAGAACAAGATATTTTCTTCATCCAGTTTGTTCCAAATTGGTACGGGAGTGGTTTTGAGATTTGAAAACGTTTCTTTGTTCAGTTAAGTGGAACTTAAAATAATTTCAGTAGGTAGTTTTTTGTAATTTTGGAAAAAAATACTAGATAGATTAGACATCTCACTTAGTATTTAACTATGGATTGTAACTTTTTCATATTTTACTATACTATTACAATATTGCAAGTCCTGTAAGTATTTATTAAATGTTCGTGACCTTGAAACTGACTTTAGACTTCTATTTTAAAGTCATTTCAAGGATTTTTTTCTTTAGTTCAGAAATAAAAAGTTGGAAAAATTCCTCGTTCAACGATATAAAGATGTTTCATGCTTTTTTTTCATATCTAGAGGTCATTTGAAGGTCAATCGCAGTTATCTGACAGAAAGAGGTTCCTACTCGGAAAACAAATTGATCTTGAAAGGATCTTGAAACACACGTCCAAGATCGTTTTCAAGGTCATAAATGTTAAGTCTTTTCAACATAAAGAAATTTATGTCTGTTGTCATTAAATCGTTTGGTTTGTAAGACCTTTTACGTTTTTCAGTTCAATGTGTTTAATCTTTAAACGATCTCTAGATGTGAAAAAATCATGCAAATTATTTATAACGTCTTATGGAGAATTTTTTCTGATTTCCATTTCAACAAAAAAAATTAGGCTTCCCATTAAAGAAATAGTTGATCTTGAATTCCAAGTTCAAGGTCAGTTCGAAGGTCATAAAGATTTAGCCTTCTTGAAAAAGAGAAACTTTTATTCATTATATTTTTCTGAAAACCGTTAATTTCTGAGATTTAATCAAAATGAAAAAAATTGGCTCCATCTAAATTAAATGTTCAAACTGTACCCCGTTAACAATCTAACAATAGCCAAGCCGATTAATAAATTGTTTTTGAAGATTGTCGATGGCATTTGCTGCTGTTATGTTTCGTACTTCTCGGTATATTCGAACTTTTAGGACTTCTAAATTGCTGAACTGCCAAGTACACTTTGGTTTTTAAGTATTCCCACAAGAAATAATGGCAAGGGGTGAAAATTTCCTTATGTAAACAATATCGATATTTACCTTGTCGTATGCAAAATATTATACCCTTTCTGATAATAAAAAATAGCATTAACAATTGAAAAAAAAAATATCATAACGTCTTAGCTCTTTTCCTGTAAATTTCAGCATTACGCAAAAAACTATAAACTGAAAAAAAAATTCGACAGCTCCGAGCGTTTTTCTAAACTACCGATTTACTTTAAATTGAATTTGTCTACTACTCTAAGAAAGCACTAAATAAATATATATATATATATATATATATATATATATATATATATATATATATATATATATATATATATATATATAAATAAAAGTTTATTTTTGAGAATGATTTTTAATTTTAAAGTGGTCTATTAGCTTATTTACTTAGAAATTACCGTTGCGTTTCGCTAGTATTTTTATTAGAATAAATGTTTATTTTGTAACAGAAATATCAATTTTCTTTACGCTCAATGCCCAACAAAAACTATTTTTTTTTTGTATTTCGACTATTTGATGTATTTAAAACAATAAATGTATCAAATAGTCATTAAATATTCCAAATTCTATCGATTACGTTATAAGTTTAGACGAAAAGTAAATACACCCTCTCATTCGTTTCAAGGGACTGCTCGTCTTCGTGTTGCACGGAAGTTAGCGGGGGTAATATTGGGCGTAGGCGTTCCCTACGGTCTTCTGTCCCGAACTAACCTGACGGGCTTAATGGGTTAGAATTTAAGAAAACGTCCAAAATAATTTACAAATTATGTTGACTGTTAAGAAATTTAAAATAAAAGGTTAGCTATAGTAACGTTTCTATTAAACCTCGGTAATATGAATGATCAGTCTTTTCTTTCTAAAGTTTCGTCTCAGGTCAAAGGCAACAGTGTTGTGGTTGCGTCGCGCCAAGTTATATTTGTGCGCGACTCTTTTATTTCACATTGGATTGTCGAGAAACAATTATCAACGATTACAAAATTGGGCTAAACAGAAAGGCAGTAATATATTTTCGCCGTACTCTGGTGTGTAAAATACAAAAAAAGCATGTTATCCACATAACGAGTATCTAACTTTTACTAAATCAAAAGCCGAGATGAAATTCCACGGCTTACTGGATCATACAGTAGATATAATTATATTGCTTCAATTAGACGCCCTCGAACAAATCGATAAATTAGATTTGTAGATATGAGTTTCATTTGCAAATGAGGCTTCGATGAAACGTCAGGTCAGAGCCAGTACAAAATGAAATTCACTGATCCGAATATTTCTGATACAAACTTATTCCTAACCTCTCTTATTCCACTTCAATTAGCAGGTATTAACACGCATACTCAACAAAAACAGATTGTATTGTACAATTTCAAACCCTCCTCTACTATGAATTGCGGGCCTCTGAAATTTGACTTTATTAAGAAAACCGAACAAAAGTCTTTAAAGAAAATAGAAAATTATGAACTCGAACCAGACAACTTGCACCATATAAAAGAGTTATCTTTTCCACCCGAGCTTCAGTGCAGTTCAACTTATTTATGACGATGATACACGGCTAGGTGAATACTTTGGCTGGAGCGAAATCGATCCAACGTTGTTACCTCTGCCAAACAACATCTCAGTTCAACATCATTGATACTGTGTCTCAGTATATATATATATATATATATATATATATATATATATATATATATATATATATATATGTGTGTGTGTGTGTGGGTGTGTATACTCATCCCTATTACAAAACATTTTTTTCATTCGCCAAACACTCCCAACTATAATCAGAATACACAGAACGAATCACTCAAGATGTTTTCCGCTAAAGAAATTCGATTAGAAAAAGGTAAACAGAAAATATGGCGTGCGTAGCTTTTTTTCGTTCCAGCTTAATGCACGGATAGGCACATCACATTAGAAATTATTTAAAAGAAAAGAATGTCTAGAAAATACTGTTAATAATAGTATTATGTTGTCTAACATAAAAGAAGTATACTTTTAAATCGACATCTCAACTCTAGCAACTAAATATATTTATTTTTATTTTTAGATGATTTATTAGTGTTCTAGCTAATTTTATTTTTATCTTTTTAGTATTTACTCTATTTGCTCAAACATTTGGTGTACAATATCGGAAGAAAATTTAATCCTGAAGAGTAATAATTAACTGGAACAATATTAAAAACTGATATAAGCGATAAGTATTAAATAACTTTAACATAATAAACGATAATAAATTCCATTTTTATAGCTTTAGTTATTAAAAGTTAACAAAGCTAAAGACGTTATTTTAACATTAAAATTCTCTATAAGTAAGACTCAAACTTTTCCACACAATTTACATATTTCGCATATTTAAACCTCAATTGAGAAAATCTTCAACAAGAAAACTGAGACTTATTCGCATTCGAAAGGTTTTAACATAAAATTTTCTGCAGATTTTACGACATCCTATCGACTTGTCGCAATAAAAATGATTTGAAAATATTGTGCAAAGCTAAAATCTCCGTGTACTGTGCTAAATAAAAATCTAGGTCTTCGCAGGAGCAGTTTAACTCTTCCCCATAAAGGATTTTTTAAAAGGATTCTGGACCTTTACTTAGATAAAATTAGAATTTGATTAAATATTGAGGATTGTGCCGGCATCTTTGTTAAACTATATGATTTTCGGGATAATATAGTATATTTATAGGTATATATATTATATTAGGTTATATTTTGGATATTCAGATTTAGTGTTATCCTTCACCTTTTTTTTTCCAATCCAATATTTTTGAACAGACTTTCTAGATTTGACACTCATTTTTTATAAGTTTTGTAATATATAATTTATTGTATGGCTTGTACTGATAGATTTTTACTTTAATTTGTCATCTTCCTGAATTTTGGCTACATTGCAACAAAATACGGTTTTATGTTATATTTGATTATCACTGTTTGACCCCTATTTGTGTTGTTTTACTTGGCATTCACCAGACTATGGATGGTTGTCATTATTCCTATTTTTGTTGAAATTACTGTTAGCTTTTTCCATTATTCGAGTGCAATTTTTCCTTTCGTTCTTTGGCATGGTATTTGCTTTATTTACGACATTAATTTGTTAAGTTATATTTGCTGTCGAATTTGCATTGAAAAGGAGATATGGGCAGGATACTTATTCTTTGCTATGGTAATGGTTTCGTCGGTAAATCCTGGTGAGAAATGTATTTCTTTTATCTAAAAATTACTAATGGAAAACTTATTTAAATTTGAGCCGAAAATATTAATTATTAATGAATTAGCTTATTTAACAAATTTAGTTCAGCCAACTGTTGTTACCAAGAGTCATTTTTGAATTGCCATTTGTTTCAAAATCTGGACGCGCTCGAAGAAAATGGCATGTTGCGCACGCATGGATCTTGAATGTAAATAAGGCGCTTTGACTTTTTCTTTCCTTTCTGAAGAAACTATAGAAGCTCTAATTTTTACACTTGATTTTATATGGTCCATCGTTTGTGGGTGTAAATTTTCCCGTAGTTGAGTACAGTTGTTAAGTTACCTTATCTTTTACCTATTTATTAAGTTACTTTCACTGGAGTAATCATGGAGATGGAGATTTTAGCAATTCTACGGTGAACAAATTCATTTTACCCACGCTTAACAACTTAAAGTAAGATTTTATAATTGCAATTTGTTCAAATCTTTATATTTTTTACTTTTAAAAAAAAATAGACCTCAATATTAATTCTCAAAGAGTGAGTTTAATGACAAATTTGAATCTAGCACTAATATATTGTTTCAAGTCTAATTATTTTCTCTTAAATACCTATATTTGATTGTTTCAGCCGATTATTAAATTGTATATTGGCTTTTGAGGTCTTCTATTAATTTGTTTACGAATATTAATCAATTTTTTTATTTTTCTTGATATTTGATAGCTGTTTCTAATGTAATGCTTTAATTATTCTTTTTATTTTAGTAGGAATTAATATGGAAGGTATAATTGCTGTTTAGTAGAAAATGTATTATATTTTGGTATCTACTTTCTCTCTGGATGTATAATAATGGATCTAATTTATGGTGATTTTATTTTATATTATATATCTCAAAATAAGTCTGCATTGCATTCCATTTTTTGGCCCCACTATAGATTCAAAATTGGTAAAAATAAAATAATATAGTATAGTATCGTGATTTGGTGACTCGAACACTTTCAGTTTGACTTCAGTGTGATTTTTTTTTTAATTATTACTGAAGAGAGATGGTATTCTTTTTCTTCACCCAACACAAGAGGTACAACTTGTGTAAAATTGTGCTAAGAGCAATGAACTGTTGTTGTTTTTTTTTGAGGACCACCAGTTAAACTAGAAGCATAAGCAATCTGTTCTTCTTAGTTCTCTATTGTTGAATAAAACCCTAACTGGTTTCACTTAATTTATTTTATACACTAATTTTACTTCAACTTATTAACATCTTTAACTCCCAAGACTAAATTTTCCTTAACTTCGACAAAAGGCCTCACTAACCTCACACCTCAAGAGCTATAGAGAGATTCTTTTTGCAAACTAATATGATATAGAGCGATTTTATTTGTCCATTACAAGCAAACGGAATACTGATTTTACAAAATAATAGGGTAGAGAGAGATATAGTGTTGTTACATTACGAGCAAACAAAATACTGAAGCTCATTTTATCTACACTTAGTGAAAATACTGCACTACATCTCGTTTGGCGCATACACGTTTTTTTGGGACAAATCAAGATAAACAATGACCTAATTAGACGAAATTAATATCGCAAAGTGGATAAACAACGCAGGTAAAAAATTCAATTTTTTACTACTAAAAGTTATAGCTGCGAAGTATGAGCAATAAAGTCAGCATTCCTTTGTTATTATTTTTTTTCCTTTGAAGCGAATTGTCTTCTTTTGATATGTTCCCAATATATTTTCAGCTTTTAAATGTTATAATAAAAACTCAATTTTTTAGTAGACATATTGATAATTTATTGTTGAGTGTTTCTCCAATATTTTCAATGATTAGATCAGAAAAACATTTATATAAACCAAATTTATTGAATGATGTTTGTATCTATTCATGTTTATATCTTGTTACATCGTGTGTATTGTATATCATTCATTCTAGTTTCATTCATATAGTATATATTTTTTTCATTATAAAACTTATTTCTAAACCTTAAATCCTTCCTTTTCCAACAAATAATTGAATTATTTCCACTAGAAATGATTTCCTGTTTCTTGTTTCATATCAGAAATTCATTTTTTGAGTGCTCTCCGAACCTTTTCCCTACTTATCACAAAATATTTTCATCATTTTTTAAATAAAACGAATAAACAGCTTTGGAGATTGTATATTCTGCATCTTCAAAAATAACAATTTTGTACCCGTAGATAATTTTGGTGAATTCCCATTTCCACTTTTCTCTTTGGATAAAATTTTATATATGGTCGGTTTATCAATCATTTTTCTATACAATGTTTTTATTTAAAAATCCTTTATAGTTGTTGATAATTTACATTAAGAATTTTGTTTTTTTCGATAAGAGAAAGAATATTTGTATTTTTGCTGTAACGGAATGAAAAATGAAAGACTTATCGTAAAAATTGCTTGTTCAAGTAAAAATGATAACTTTTGATTTGATAAATGTTGTCATGTCTTTTTTATTTATTCTGAACAGATGAATATCAACTACGTAGCATTGATGTGACCTAAAAATTATGTTATCATTTAATTAGAATTCTTTAAAAGTATAAGCTTGCTAACATGTGTTTTCTTTTTCGTTTGAGATAAGTCATAAAAGTAACGATCTTCAAGTACTAACTGATTTAAGTTAAAAATAATTTTATTTTTTTTAATCATAAAATACTATAATGATTAAAAACACAATTAAAGTATTGCTTTACGTATGTATTGCCATTTTAGTGATTTCTCAAGATTAATTGAATTATACGTAAGTTGTATGACAAAATATTGCTATTTATACGACTTTTAAGAGACTGCTTATTTTTAGAGTCTATTGAAATTATCAGCTTGTAATTTCAATAGACCCTAATAATAATGAGTTCATTATAAGCCATAAAACTAGATATATTTTGTCAAACGAAACTCATTTTAACTTTAGTATACTTCGAGTACTCTTGAGAAGGCTAAACATATATATAGCAGTACTCTAATCAAAACTTGGAACACTAAGAAATGACTTTTGTCTTTTTAATCCTCATTTCAAAAATGTCCCATAATGAATCTACTGCAGATTCCATAAAATATAATAAAATATTATGTATTTTTTGTACGAAAGTATTATTTACACATGTCTGCGATGGTTTGCCATGTTTGATACAATAAATTTTCAGAACAAGTGGTCGATGAACTATTGAACTAATTCTTATTCGTTAGGTTTGAAAATCTCTGTTCATTGAAACTTGAATTTAAATGAAAAAAAAAACTTTTTATTTGTCTTTTTTTCTATCTGCGAATTTTAGGGTTAAGTATACAATAAAGTTAGATAAAATATTTTGTCCTTCACTTCAACATAAAGGCATGATGTGACTGTACATATGGCATTTCACCTGAACGTCCCAATGCAGCGCGATGTGCGCGAAAGAAATCAGTATTTTAAACTCTCATTTTTCATACGAAAATAAATCTTAACGAATTTCGGAACAGATAATGTTTTAAATGTATTTTTATCAGCTTTCCATTGGTGGAGTTAGACTTTTGAAGATTTAGCGTGTTGACCTTGAAATCAAACGTGTTATACCTTGAAAAGGGCATTTTTTTTGGTAGCCTATATCGAAAGCTGAGATGTGTAGCTTAAGAATTTATTCAAACCCACTTGGTAACGGCTTGAGATAACTACTAGCCAGAACATTGTGATATTTAACAACAAAAATTAAGATAATAAAAGTCTAACAGATCCTTACTACTTCGCAAGAGATATTGTAGTCTATGACCTTCAAACAAACATCAAGTAACTAGATTTAGTATGGTGGAAAATTAAATATTATTTTACAAGACGAACTTTGGAGACAAAAAACTGAATATGACGTCAAAATTGAAGCTCTTGACAATACTCAGGAATTTGTTCAACGAACAGCAAACCAAACTCACTGCAGTTAACATAAAACTGACCGAAGAAATTGCCTACAAATAACAATTTATAATGAAACTCTAACACAAAAAAAATCTCAAGCTACTACAAAGTCAAATACAGAAGTTTAAGAACACTCCTCAGGAATAAATGGAAATAGAAAGGCTAGACTCTCCGAAAAACAAAGAAAAGGGTGGCTTAACTTTCCAAACACGCAGAAAAAGGCGAAAATGGGAGCAACATAATGGCGCCCAACCTAGGGTTCACCCCAACCTCAAATGAATAGATTATTCTATCATCCTGAAAGGTAGTACAGCACATAACGAGCTGAGTTAAATATACAGATACTGAATACTACTAATGTCCAGTATTACAACTACCAGACGGAGAACAATCAAACTATCCACCCCGTTTCAGAGGAATTTTTGAAACATTCTCAGAAGCTGAAATCAAGGAAGACTTAAGAAGCAGAAGCTTCCACCCATTGAAAGTACTCACATGGCGCTATAGGAGCGGGGGCCCATGCCCATAGCTCTAATCCTAGTAGTCAGCCATGAGATATACATACATCACCTAATACACACCACGAAATAAGGAGCAACAAAATTTCAGTGGAACCGTAAATTATCTTCCAATGTTAAAATTGCCAGCTGGTTGGGCATACAGCAGCAAACTGCAGAATCCGGCAATGCTTTGTCAGTTATAGCGATAACCACTTGTCATCAACGTGCCCATAGCCAGAAGCACCCAAGAACAGACAGATCACTCCCATGAAGTCCCTACCAAAATGAAGGCACACTATCATATTAGTAGAATATCATAGGTTTAGTTGAATACCTTAATTTTAAATACAAACATACTTTATCATGGAATTCGCAGGACATTGTAGTAGGAGTATATATTTGCAATGTATCTTACTCATAAGGCAATGACACCAAACTCAGGTTTCGACATGCCGTCACGGCAAACAAAGGAATTTCCTCATTACATTTTTAAGCAAAAATATTTCACGTATAATAAATTCTCATAAAAAATATAAAAAACAAATATAAAATAACACGACAAAACGTGCACTGTAAAGATAGGTTTAATCCAATAGAAATTCGTATAGAAATTCGGTTTAGGCGAGAACGCTTCTGGCTTAGGTACCTTTGTTAACCATCTTAAGTGATCTCTGACTGTTCGCATTGGCCTGTTAATCTAATGGTGCCGTAGACTTGCATGCTGTCGAGTGGTAAAACATGGAATGTGAATGACATTTCTTAATAAAATACGGTGTTGACAGGCGGTTGTATCTTTGCATCCTCCTTTCTTGAATCGTAACTATGGAGGTTCAAATTAAAACATCCCTCAACTTACTTTAGGCGTAAATTTAAAAGTAGCAATGATTATGATAATTCAACAAAATTTGTTATTACTCTAGGCGATAGAAAAGCATGAGCAAAAAATGTTTATTATACAGGGTGCGCGAAGTACACTACACAAAAACTAGACTTCTACATTCTAAGAAAATATATATATTTTTAATAAAAAAGTTTAATTGTCCTGGTTTTATTATTTTGCAATTTTAATCTTCAATTTTTTTTGAGGTCCTACTTAATAAAAAAATTTCTTGTTAACAGGATATATACATGGGGCTGACCAATTCCTGCATTAAGCTCGATAATCGATCGGACATCCTGTATATACATTCATTATATAAAAGGATGAATATTACACCAATATAGATACCTTTTTTCCTTTTTGATCATCGTTGCTAAGGAAACCCGCTACCACGTTCCTATTAATTTAAACAGAGTATATCTCGAATTTAGATGTGGTTTTCTTTGCAGCATTCTATTTAAATAAATGAGACAATAGTAGCACGTTAACCTAATATCAACAAACCTCCCTTCCAAAATATTAATTAACTGGGACTGTTTCTACCGTTATTAGATTTTAAAAAATCCCCTCTGATACTAAAATGAATATTAATTATACACTGTCAATATTTGAAAATTTTAACATGGAATTAGCATAAAATTTTTTTTATAAAATTCAAGCAGTTTTTATATATTTGGAGTAAACAAATAATTCGTTTGAAAAGTTAAATAAAATAATAAGAACAAGAAAAAAATTCGGCATTCCATACTTTATTATCAACAAATTAAATATTCGTGAAACTAACTTAAACCTAAAAATAAATAAAGAACAGTGCAATGAAGACTAACTTTCCTTGTACGGTAACAACTGCATAACAGGTAACAGGAAATGTTGGCAAAAATAGTGACACTGTTAGCGGAAGCTGGAGAGTTATTGTGTTTCCTGTTATGCCTGTTCTATGGGAGCAGGTGGTTATCCTAATCAGGTTTAGGAGCAAATTCACTCGTTTGTTTTCTAGACATATACCTTCAGAATTCATTGATCTATGAAGATGTCTCCATTACGCTAGAACTTGGCATTCGATGTTAATGTGTAGAGCTGTTTCATTCTCCAAGTCACATCATAGATATCCAAATTTTTTAGCCACAGTAATTCCTCCACTGCCAAAATCTTGTTATTAAGCAGTTTATATAAAAAAAAAGTAGACGGGCTTCGTTACTGCACTTCTCCAGGGTTGTGAAACTAAATGTTATCAATAGACTTTCGCTAGGGGGTAGCCAGTAGATAACATCCATTCGATTTAAAGCTTAAGAATCTTAAGAAACGATATGAATTTTTTCTAATTTTTCAGAGTGTATATGGTATTACGGATGCCAGATAACTGAGGCATATTCCAATTTGCTTCATACAAGAGAATAATATAACGTTCTTATGATCTGGAGCGACTAAAATTAATGATTAGATCTCACTAGAAAGCCCAGCGTTTGTTAAGATCTCGATACTATCTCAATATGACAAATGTGAGTCTGCAGTCAAACGTGACTGCAAACTACTTTATTTGTAATTGCTTTCTTACCATTATTTGTATATATTAGTAGTTATTTATTTCATTTAGAAATAATTTTTCGCTGGCTTCAAAAATTTCAATTTCATATTTATAGTTATTTTTAACTTTTTAGCGCAATTTTACAACATTTTTTTTTAATTTTATTTTTCGACTTTTAGTTTTGAATTCATTGTGATATCCAAAACTAAGTACTAATCGAGATTAGTGTGCACAATGACTCCAAGGTGGCAAAAAAGTACCCATTTTATCAAAAGTTGTAAATCACCCTAAAATGAACCAATAAAAATTCTTTGATTCTCAGAATTCTCCAAATACCAGTAAAATTGTGTCAAACAAATATTTAGTCTGTCATAGTAAATCCACTATCTTAAATTTCAAATTAACTTTAGATTAGTAATATAGGCCGCAAAACCTTTAAATATCGATATTTAAAGAACTTGAAGCGTAAATTTCTTAGCACGATATATTTTATACTGTATATTGAATTTGTATCCCAAATATATAACCCCCTAATACCAAATATGAGAAAATGCCAATAATGGTAAAATTTTTAAGCCACCGCCATATTCAATTTCAAAAAAATAATTTTAATGTCTTAATCTAATCTAAATCTAAACCCTTCAAAACCCTAGTACCAATTTTGGATTAAATCCGCAAACTTAAAATTTCTGGACCGTCATATTGCATTTAACATATTAGATTTTCTTATAATAATTTTATATTCGCCATCCTCAAAAATGATCCATTCCCACTTTTGAAAAAAATCAAAGAATGTAAAATTTTTAGTCCATTATATTGGATTCGCCATAATGAATCCTGATAAAATACTTTTAAATTCATAATTTTCACCTTCAAGAACCACCTGTATCAGTTTTGGAGAAAATCGAAAAATGTAAAATTTTTAGGACACCATATTAAATTCGCCAGATTGAGTTTTTCAAAAAATATTTTAGATTCGTAATTAACACTAACAAAAATCTCCCAATACTGATTTTAGACAAAATATTTAATTTTTTAAAATAATTTCAGATTCGTAATTTGCGATCCCAAAAACTCCTTCATATCAATGATGAAAAAAAACGGACAAAATTAATTTTTGTCCGCCACATTCAATTTTTAAAAATAATTTGACATTCGTTATGTGCGACCCCAAAAACTCCCCCCTACCAATTTTGGAGAAAATCGGACAAAATTGATTTTCTGTCCGCCATACTGAATTTATAAAAAATATTTTCGATTTGTTACTTGCGACCCCGAAAACTTCCCTACATCAATTTTGGAGAAAATCTAAAAAAATTCAATTTTTTCGTCCGCCATATTGGATCCGCCGTATTGAACTTATTAAAAATAATTTCAGATTCGTTATGTGCAACTTTGAAAATTCCCCCAGACCAATTTTGTAGAATATCGAACCAAATTGATTCTTTCGTCGGCCATATTGGATCGGCCGCATTGAATTTTTTAAAAATAATGTTAGATTCGTTATGTGCGACCCCGAAAACTCCCCCGTACCAATTTTGGAGAAAATCGGACAAAACTGATTTTTTGTCCGCTATTTGGATTTTAAAAATATTTTGGATTCGTTATGTGCGACCCCGAAAACTTCCCGACACCAATTTTGGAGAAATTCGTACAAAATTAAATTTTTTCGTCCGCCATATTGGATCTGCCATATTGAACTTTTTAAAAATAATTTCAGATTCGTTTTGTACGACCCCGAGAATTCCTCCATACCATTTTTGGAAATAATTGGACAAAATTAATTTTTTTGGACGCCATATTGTCAGCGCCATCTTGGATTTGACTGCACCAATTTCGTCCAAAAAAATATGGGACCACCGCGGCAACTTCCTGAACATAACGTGAAAAATTTCATTGAAATCGGTGCCGCCGTTCCGGAGTAATCGGTGTATATACATAAAAAAAATTACATAGTCGACGAATTGAGAACCTCCTTCTTTCAGAAGTCCTTTAACAAGACGAATTAAATAGTGTACGGGTTTTAATATTGACTCCGCGGACATTTTAATAATAAATTGTGAAATTTTTCCGGCATTCATTAGATTCAGAATTTTGTTCGGACAATATATTTGGATCAACTAAACCAGAAACACTAATGTTACTTATACTAAAGGACACCATTAGTGGAAGTACGCTTAAGATCGCCATGTCACAATAATTGCTATTGCCTGCCAAGTATTTCAGCCCTAAACTCAATTTAGGTTTGTAGAATGGACAGTTTTTATCCCAAGCAGCATGATCAGCACCAACAGTGCCACCGGAGAATATAGAAGAGTGATTCATGCAGTTTATACACTTAGGAGACGCAGAGTTTCTACATTCAGATAGATTATATGCCTCAGAACATTGAGGGCATGCCTTCTCAGAGGAACAATTTTTAGAAGTATGATTATTAACAAAGCAATTAAAGCCTCTAAGCGCAACACATGCATCATACCCGACTAGTAAATATTTATTACGTTGAGTTGATACTTTCTTCATGATACGAGTGTAAGTCACAATATCAAGTTCAATGATCGCCTAGAAGATCTTATTATATTACCACCTTTTGCTCATTCATTCAAAGATGCTATAGACCATTGAGACGAAACAAAGAAATACTCATATTTAGTATTACATTAGTCTTTAGGATTTCAAAACATTTTCCATTCTTTAAGCTATATTTAAAACTGTAAGTAAAAAAAATCTCTAAACATAAGCTTAGAGTTATTGACATTTAAAAGTGTTTTTGGCAGCTTAAGATTTTGCTTGAAGTAAATTGATTTATGTTCCGAATTTTCTGAGATAATATATAAAGTGCCCGACCGCTCCATTACTGCGCAACTTTAATTCTCGTCTCATCTCTTTAAAACTGAAAAATATTTAATCCATGAGATTTTAACTTTTTTAATCACAAAAAGTTTTAAATAAAAATAAGTTGACTAAGTTTTGTATATAGACATTTAGATCAAGCAAGAAAGGATTTTGATAGTCCACTTATCTTGTTGCAACACCTGTCCCTTGACACACCATATGTTTCAAAATGTAGCTGCCGCTGAGATAAATTGAGGTTAATTTATTTATTTCCCTTAATCCCACACTTGATGTTAGCCCAGATTTGGGTCGTATTTTTCTAAACGTTACGTTTCAACTCACTATTTGTTTTCATAGCCGCAATAGATACTAACCAGAAATAATTTTTTTTGTTCTGTTTATATAAAAATGAACTCAGCATAGGAAACAATATAATTACTAAAAATATTATTTTGACTGGACGGCCATATATATAAATATATATATATATATATATATATATATATATATATATATATATATATATATATATATATACATATAAATATATATATATATATATATATATATATATATATATATATATATATATATATATAGCTTTAGAGACCTCTTCACACAAACCACGACTGTGGCTGCCTTACGTAGATGACACATTCGTTATCTGGCAATATGGAGAAGAAAATCTCAAAAATATCCTAAATCACATAAACAGTATACACCCAAAAAATCAAATTTACCGTCGAGACAGAGCAGGAAAGATATCCTACTGAGAAGAAAAGAGGATGGGTTGATTTCGCACAATGTCTACAGAAAGCCCACTCATACCAGATACCTCAACGCCGATTCACATCACCAGCCCGCCCAATTATTTGCAGCAGGAAATCACTTGCGTTTCAATCGCAGTCCCTTACAGATCAAAAATACCACAGAGAGATGAACATACTGCAAGACGCCCCCTAACAAAAAACTGTTATAAAAAAGAACATATAGACAAGGCTCTAAAAAACAAACACTTGGCCCCAAAAAATCGCGGAAACTAAGAGAATAGCTCCAAAGTTTGGTTCCTTATGTAAGAGGCATCACAGACAAAATCGCAATAATTCTCAGGAGACAAAACATTTAAACCATTTTCACCACATTGGGTAAAGTAAAAGATCTCTTGCAAGCACCTAAAGAGGGAATCCTTCTAGAAAACCAGGGATTGTTCGAAATTCCATGCGGAGAATGCAGCTCATCTTACGTAGGCCAAACCAACCGTAAAATAAGCGCCAGAAGAGACAAACATATAAACGCTGTCAAGCAAAAAACAACTTTTTCTACACTGGCCCAACACTGGATAAACACAGGACTTAAGATAAATTTCTCGGGAACAAAAATGCTATTGAGATGTGAAAACCTCTCTACAAGACTTATGGAGGAAGCCATCGAAACTGCAAAGGGGCCTAATAACTTGAATAGCAGAGATGATAGCCAGCTAGTGCCTAATACTTGGAAAAATCTGCTTAAAAAACATCAATCAGTAGCATTAAGTAACGAAACAGATTACAACTCGGCAATGCAACCCCAAACACTGGCAACAGGGCCAATGACGCACAGCAGGTCTCGCAACCTGATTGACCAGAACCATTCGAAAAACGAACGCGCCTGACATATACACGGGTCCGACAGCACCCGAGTCGCAAGCGTGAATTCGCTCGTAGACGTCGTACAATGAGTTTTGAAAATGGTGAATGAGATTTCACCGCAACATCAGCTGCCTTACAGTTTTGAGACGGACTCTGCACATACACGGGATGCCCGAAAACCTCCGATTACATATATATATATATATATATATATATATATATATATATATATATATATATATATATATATATGCAAGTTTTATCGGTCAAGATCATCAAGTTTGCACGGGAGGTCATCGACAAATTGTCAATTACAAAGAGTAAATTTAAATTAGGGCTTAAGGCATGTTATGTAGTTTTAAAGTTTATTTTATTTTTATTACTTATACTTGACAATAAATTTTATTGATCAAGGCCATCAAGTTTTCCCGGGAGGTTGTTGATAAATTATCCGTGATATAGAGTAAATTTAAATTAGGGTTTGGGGCATGCAAGGTATTTTTTAAAGTTTATTTTATCTGTACTAATTATATTGTATGTTAATTGTATATTTGATTTAAGTTTTACTACTTATATTTGACAATAAATTTTATCGATCAAGGCTCTCAAGTTTGCCTATGAGTTTGTCGACGAAGGAGCAATGATGTAGAGTATATTTTAAATTAGGGCTTCGGGCATGTTAAGTAGTTTTTAAAGTTTATTTTACGTTTATTATTTATTTTTTGACAATAAGTTTTATCGGTCAAGACCATCAAGTTTGCCCGAGAGGTCCTCGATGATTTGTCAATGACAGAGAGTAAAATTAAATTAGGGCCAAATTCATGTTATGTAGTTTTTAAAGTTTATTTTATGCTCATTACTTATGCTTGAGAATAAATTTTATCGATTAAGGACAACAAATTTTACTGATCGATGCAATTAAGTTTGCCCGGGAGGTTGTAGGCAAATTATCAATGATGTAAAGTAGATTTAAATGAAGGCTTAGGGTATGTTAATCTTGCAGGAATGTTTCATTAATTGTTATGAATTTATCTGGTTTGTTCTCTCTAAATAAAGCTAAAATACACTTTAAAATGACTACACGAGATTGCTTTTGGGATACCGTTGGCATTCAAGGTAACAATCTTGCATATAATTCTTTGATAACTGGATCTTTGTTAAAATGTGATAAGCGATATAACACCACAAATGTTACTTCTCAACTACTTGAGATTTGTTTCGATTTGTGATACTCTATTGGAGTATAGCGAGAAATATTCCACATGTAATTTTTTACGTCCTGAGTTGCATTTCTTGGGTTTAAAAGCTCTCAAGTTACAGTGGACATTTATGCCATTCTGTAATGTGCCCATTTCTATAAGAATGATATAAATAAGAACGAGGGTAATAAATATATGCTCAGATAATCAGGCTGCGATAGTGGCACTGAAGTCCAGTGTCGTAACTTCACGATGGTGTCTGAGTGCAAGAATGTACTAAATTATATGACAAGGAAGAGTTGCACAATCTAACTCGTATGAGTTCTGAGCCACTCGGGCATACGCGAGAATGAGAAAGCAGACCAGTTTGTCAAAGTTCGGTTCTGCAACTGAACCATAGGAAGCTCAACCAATTTTATTTGTCTCAATTACCGTTGACAAGAGAGAATAAAAATCTTTGCTGGAAATAAAATTTTTTGAATCGTGGAGGGAAGTTCTTAGAATGAGGTGTACTAAGGAATATATAACTGGACCTAGCACACAGCGTACTGTCGAGCTTCTCTCCTTAGGAAGGAAAGAGCTGCTAATCGTGGTGGGATAGTTGACAGGACATTGTCACCTGAGGGGTCATCTTCATAAGATCGGTGTCGAAGACGAGACGATGTGCAGATGGCTTTTGGAGGAGGACGAAACTGTTGGTCATGTCCTCAGAGAAGTTCACCTAACGAGGCTGCTTGGACTCGCAAAGGCAATCGGCCTCGAATGACCTGCAGCTATCATGGGATGTAAAGGGTCCAATAGAGGCCTAGACATCGATGATCTAGTGTCACCACCTTTTGTTTCATTCATTCATTCACTCAGCCCTCAAGTTCATCTTTTAAAATGTTTTTTTTTCAGTAATAATGCAATTCGCTGACTATTCTTATAAGATTACTTACATATTATTAGGTTTGCGAAATAGGTGTTACCTATATATTTAATTTTCTCAGTAAATCTTTTTTAGTGATAAAATTTGGAAGTAGTTGTAAACCGTAAAAATGCAATTTCGGATGTAAACAATAAGTGTACTCCAACATATCGAACAATGAGACAAATTGGAAACGTATCCCCGAAAACATTTCCTTATAAGAATGTCGTCATGAAAGTTGGTCTGCATGCTCCTCTTGTCATGAAGTTCTATTGTGGTTATATTTATGATAGCACTATCTCACAATGTCATAAAGAACAGTACATGCACCAAAATTATTACTTAAATCCTCGTGAATTAGAATTAGAATCGTAATTTTTTCTTGAGTGTATTTGTTCGCCATTGTTTGTTTGACATGCCTCATTTTGATATCAACTCACTGCTCTTAACAATTTATATGTAACATCATAATGGATCTCAAATCAATTCTAGTACAGATTTTGACATTTAAAACTGATTTTAGAAATAATTAAAAATTAAAATATATTGCAGTTTCGTAATTTATAATTACTTCTCGCATTATTGGGTATTTTTGTATATCAAATACACTATCGATAAATTGGTAGACAGAGGTACCTAATAGATACATTAACCTAACCTAATAAATCAATCAAATGAAGACATCCCAGCAGAACAATTAATTTAATTTGAGAGAAAAGGACGTTTCATTTAAGCCAATAAATTTTTCCCTCTTTTAAGACAAAGAATTTTACTTTTTTTTTCTATTAGCAAGCTTGACAAAGTTTATTCCCAGGCGATTTATCTTTAAGAATTAATTTTTTTTGTATTCGCGAAAATAATTTTTCGAGCTTACTTTAAAAGGTGTCCGATCTAATAGAAATTCATTATTATTTTTTCTTTCACAGATACTAAGCTAATTGTAGCTACGGTTCAAGATTTTTTAATAGTTTATGAAATCAAGATGAGCAAAAAATACACACATTACATGTTTATTACTTTTTACAACTGTTTTAAAGCCAGTATAAGCTGATTGTTAATTTTTATATATAGAATCCTAAAGAACAAACGTAACAAGTTGACGTGTCGTCCTTCGCCTCGGTTTTCAAAGATATCTAGAATGAGGCAAATTGACTATAAAAAAGAGTCAGAGGAACTAACTGGCTTGTATGTGACGCAGAAAAGCGATTAAAATATTCATCATTATCACTATATAGTTAACTAGATAATCAGTTACTTATTAAATTGCTTTTGATATCATTGACTGCTTCACAACACTGTACAGGGTGTCCCATTTTCGATACTTTTAGGGGGTATTGGAGTTATTATCAAAGATAGAGTGTTACGGTTTTGACTTTAGTTTTTTACTTTTTAACGAAACGAAAAATTCTGGTATCAAGTTTGTCATGACTCCCTTAGCTTTTAATCTACAGGGTGATTTTGCAAATATTCGTTTTTTTTTAGGCACATCTCGTATTTCCGTTATGCGTTAATTTATCAAAAAAGTAAAAACCGATTTTTATAAAGTTTTTTATGTAGAGTTGAGTGTTGTAGTTAGTTTTTTTTTTCTAAAAAGTTTAGTTTTTGAGATTTTAACCAAACCTATCATTTTTTAAATAGGTCACCCTGTATATTATTTTAGATATATATTAAATATAATTTAGGCTTTTCAAAAATATGTAATGTGTTTATTTTATTTTGAAGAACAAGGTCAGAATTTGCTATTTTCAATAATTTACTTTATTTGTAACACTTGTAAGTTATGGTCAATTTATAAGAAACAAAATGCAAATATCCAAAACTTCACAGTTTTGTCAGATTGTTATTATTTATGAAATATTTTTGTTATGTAGGTGCTTTTATTTTATTTTCTATCTATTTTGCATTTACAATGACCGTTTATGATAATTATAAAAAGTATGTTATGTTAATATGTTTTATACAAAGCAATGGAAGTTCCCAAGATGGTTTTGAATTATATTTCAATAGTAATGTATTTAAAGCGTTATGATTAGGATAACTTCTCATATCTGGCGATTGTTTTTGTTTATGTTAGGTATCCAGAAAAGGCAACCCTATCGAGACATTTTTGCTCATTTAGAAAGGAATCTAGTTGAACACGGATCTTTTATGCAGCCGCGTCCTAAAACATACATCAAAGAAGAAAGAGAGAAAAAAAATAAATGAATGCGTTATTTTACTCAGCAGCAACAACTTCATCATCCTGTAGAAAAATAGAGGAAGAAGTTGATGTAGTAAAGTATGGCGCTGAAAGATCTTTGAAAAGGTATAAACACCATCCATATAAACTGAAATTAGTCCAAAGATTTGTCGTCGTTGGTCTGGTTCATAAAAAGTAACATAACCTCAATATTTTCAGTTGTTATTTTGAAAAGTAAAAGAAGGAGTGGATATTAATTGATTGTAGTGTAAATATCGTTTTTTTTATTATCAACGGGACCATAACTTCAAAATTTTTCATTTGTTATTTTATAAAAAAAAATGAAAGGAAGACGGTGCAGATTAATCTGTAGTAAAGATAATATTGCTGGTCTTATTCATTAAATTAAAAAAAAAGAAAGAATATAGAGCTTGGATATAAAAATATCTGGAGATTGAAAGTCAATTTTAAAGGAAGGAAAAGAAGTTTAATAAAATAGTAAATAAATTATATCAATAAGCAAGCAGCTATGAAAAATATTTAAATGGTTGGCAAAGGAGAATCGATTTGTAAGTTGTTCTTTATAAAAAAAAAAGGAAGGACGAAAGCTAAAACCTAGATATAAAAGAATTTCTGGAGATTAAAAAGGCATTTATTTAATGTGTAAGATATTGAAATTTTTGACTTGCCTGAAAATAATTTGATAAAATTAATATATACTAACCTTATTATGAATAGTTAAAGTTAATAGTAAAATAAATTATTTAATTTTCACTGTTACAAGATCACTTTTTATAATAACGGCACACCCTAAATTATTTTTAAATTGTTTAAAATAAAATCACATATATTAACACACTAGTCATTTTTAACCGTTCAGACATTTATACAATATTCCCAGATTTAATAATGCTAAATCCTAAAAAAGAATACAGTGCATATTGAATAATATTGATATTATTATTGATCTAATTAGGTATAGATAAGGTGATTTATAAATTTTACATAAAATCTGCACTCACTGATAGGATTGTATTATTTTAAATAAAGTTTGTATTTGTGTTTTTGAATCATTGGTTTGATTTTTTCTAATAATAAAATATTTTCATCTCAACTCACCTGGGAAAGAGAAAATTGACATCAATGTTTTAATCTTCAAATCACTAACAACGGGGTACATTCAGAAATTCAGCACATGTGTAATTGAGTAATCTTTTATTGAAAATAAAAAACTTCCGTACAAACCGATTATACTTAGGTATAGCTATTTGTTCCTGATGCCCAAAAATTTAATAAGTATCATATATATATATATATATATATATATATATATATATATATATATATATATATATATATATATATATATATATATATATATATATATATATATATGTGCTGTCAATAATTCTTATTTCTCCAATACTAAACAAATTAATTTAATTAATTTTTTTTTCTCGGCACGTTGCGCAGTCGTGAATAAAACATAAACGACAAAGAAACATCGCAATATATATATATATATATATATATATATATATATATATATATATATATATATATATATATATATACAGGGTGTCCTATTTCAAAAATTGTAAGGTTGGTTAATATCACAACAACTAAACTTTCTAGATAAAATGATGACTATACCACTGAACTCTATAAAAATCGTTTTTTTTTTACTTTTTCCATAAATTAAGGCACAATGGAAATACGACATGTGCCTAAAAAACGAAAGTTTTCAAAATTACCCTGTAGAGAAAAAAATAAGTGAGCCGTGACAAATTTGTCACCGGAATCTTTCATTTCGTTAAAAAGGAGGACACTAAAGTGGAAACCGCAACACTATATCTTTGATAATAACTCCAAAACCCCGTAAAAGTGTTGAAAATGGGACACCCTGTACAACGATTATATTTCTTACTGTCAGTAGGATACTTTCTCTTGAAAAAAAAAAATATTCATACTATGAAATATCGTTTCTCCCTTTGTAACGCTTCCAAAATTTTTAGCAAATAATAATTCTTTACGAATCTGTAATGACTAATCACTGATAATAATACTAAATTTTATTTTTATAAACTTGTCCAACAACAATAAGATAAAAAATTTCAAAGTACGTATTATTAATTTTTTTCAGTATGTCGTCATCCACCTTAACCAGCTTATCACCTTCTAGTTGCCCTTAGACGCGTTACCGCTCCTTAAAAGGTTTTAGCGCCTACTGAGGATCGTTATCGCCTCCATTGAGAATAAATAATGCATTATGTTTTTTATAAATAGAATCTTTGTCACATTTTTTATCATATTTCAGCTAATACAGAAAATTTCTTAGATCCGTCTTTTAGATCCGAGTAAACTTCATTAATCAATGTAATAATGTATGGTGTCAAAACATATAATTTTTCTACAGCAAAGTCTGAAAAATTGTTTTATGACGAGGATTGAAAACACGTTTTAAGATATTACTTTTAATGACATGAAAAATAGAGAATCAACACGTATCCCCTAGAATATATATTAGTAATTTGAATTTGTCTCTAAAAGTTATGTTTCGGCTCTTAAAATTATTGGTATAATAAAAATTCGAAGCCTCGATATAGAGATAGTGTCAAAAATATACTTCTCGCAACTAAATATATTGAACCGGAAAATTAGATGGTTTGAAAGTTAACATTAGACAAGACGTGACAGTTAGGGTTTGTTTAGAAATAAAACGATATTTTTCATGATAAAACATTCTTGGACATTTGCGACAGCTATCAGGAAAAACAAGATTTTTTCCTTATAAAGGATAAAAAAAATATTGTTTTTTTTTTATTTTGTTCATAGATACCTTAATCAGGGTATATCCAACATCTAAATCAATGACAAATCGTTTTTTTTTCGCATATTTCAGAGCCTTTTTAAATTTATAAACGAAATTTATTTTGAAATATGCTTCTTTAGGATTTACAAAACGCTGTTACCTTCTACTTCAACGACTCTGAGATAATGAAGGCTATTACTCAAGCTCTACTTCTAACCAATATACACAAACGTTAAGCCCTATACTCCAACATTGATCTACTTGTAATAAAGACGGGAGAAAATGTGTAATTATACGGGATATCCGGGATAATGTGAGATATCTCGCGGATATGAAAGAAACACGTGAAAAGAAACTTTTTTCTTATAGATGTGTAGATATGGGCTCCCAAAGAGCTGCAATGGAATCAACTTCTTTTACACATAATTATTGAACCACCAGATATATTTCAATTTTTTTAAATATGATGTATACCAGGTAAGACCCTTCAAATTACTATCTAAGAATGTGTTGTGAATTACAGCTTCAGGGACGCTATCTATCTACATGTCACTTCCCTACATTGAAAATTTAACTCCCAGACATAGAGATGTTTTCTAGAATGAAACCTCCATTAAAATTGCAACTAAACAAATTAAAACAATCGCCTTCCATTCTCCATTCTAGAACAAAAAGACCTATCTCACTGAAAGAAAACTGGAACAATATTTATAAGATCCCATGCTTAAATTGTGATCAAGTTTATATAGGCCAAACCTCTACAAATCTTTCAGGTAGAATAAGTTTTCATAAAAGCGATTATAATAGAGGAGTGGTTTCTTGTACTCTTGCAAAACATGTACTAAATAAGGGTCATATAATGAACTTTGAGAGACCTAGCAAAAGAAAATAATTTCCATAAAAGAGTTTTCCTAGAAATGGTTCATATAAACAGCGAACTACTTTCCATGAACAAAAGAAGAGACACAAAACGTCAGCGTAATTTACAGTTACTTATTATAACTACAAATCAATGAAAATCGGTCCCCCAGTGTTCAATTTTCTCAGTCAGATAATTTTTAACCACTGTTCTGAATGTTTTTATCACACTTGTCGAACTAAGTGTGTAGGTCGCCTTTCTTGACACCTACATAGCATTTTGCTTTGATTGTTCTTACAGATTACAGATTTCATAATTTTCATTTTTCATCGCTTTTCCGCTTAATAACGGAATACTTTTCAAGAATGGTTATCTTCGCTCCCAGAACAATTATTTGTTCTTGGGCAGTGTAAATTTTACCTATTAAAACGGGCTTTGGACTTCAACTATTAAGTATTGAAGTTATTCTTCAATTAAAATGGCGTTTCAACGACGTGCATGGCGTTTAAAAATTAGTTTCGTAATTAATAAGATAAATTTTGCCTTTTAAAAGATTTTTTTCATATTATGTGCTCTTAATGTTAAGTGTTAATGACTGTATCTGTTAAACAAAACCTGCTAATATCTATCGGGTTGAATATGAAAAAGAGGAATTTTCTCCTGTCACCATAGTTTTAATAAAAAGTTAAACTAACTGCTTAGTTAAGAACTTCGTAAGAGAGTTCAACATGGGCTCCGTGAAGTCTGATACACTCGCGGGCACGATGAATTGAGGACTGCAGTACCCGTCACATTAACTCAGCATTGTTCATTATTTAATCACAATGACATGTAATTCTCTGTAGAAGTTCCTCCCTATTATAGACCGGAGTGAAATGCATCAAGGTTTTGAGGTGTCCCCACAGGTAAAAATCCAACGGGTCGGGAGATTCAGAAGGTAAAAAGTCTTCATCTACCTATTCAGTGGTTTGGATAGACGTTATTCAGGTGCTCCCATACAGCAGCGCTGAAATGAGATGGTTCCCCATTGTACATGTAGTACATGTTTCGACGGGTTTCAAATGATAAGTGCTCTACTAAATCATGAAAAGCGTTTTGCATGAACTCTAAATAAAGTTCTCCAAAAAATTTCCAATGATTTCTGCTCAGACGTTAACTGATTGGAACTGATGCGAAACAATAGTTGCATATGGATTTTCATCTGCTCATATATGTGAGTTGTGTAAATTTATGATAGCATTTTTGTTAATGAAGTTTATATTATTTCATTGCTGATCCAATAGCCAGTTTATAAACTGCATTCTACGGGGAGAATCTTCAGAAATAAGTCATGCACTTTTTTTAAATGATATGGATATAACGGCTGTTTTTGAACCTCATGTACTATTGTTTTCGGCGTATTAAACTACGCTGATAATTTTTGAATGTTTGTTGAAGAAGTGTCATATACAGCATTTAAAATATTTTCCTCTAATTGTCCGTACTGTTATTCCCCGACTAGCGTCAGTACTTCTTTTCCCAAAATTTCCTAAAATTAGGAAGAAATCTAATATTATTATATTATTAAATCGAATCGCCCACCATTCTCCCTTAGATGTTGGTTATCTCGTTGAAATATTTTCTGATCTGGAAGAGTATAATTAGTATATCTGTAGTGATATAACCTCCTGACTTCCAAAGCATTACAACATACAAGACCATACATCAGATTCATATTTATATACTCAATAAACGTGTATTCCATAATTCGAAATATTTCACAATTAACTTTACCATGAAATCCAAAAATCAATAAATTTATATCCAAGTAAAAAATCAAAGTGTCAGCAATGTAAAAGTTGACAAGTTCTAAAACGTAGGATATTTATTTCTTTCGTACCTAGCAACGTTTGCAACAACATACTTTGTTTTTGGTGTCGATAAAATAAAACACATTATTTGTGAACCTAAGTCGAAATGCAATTCATAGACCTAGACATTTTTAACTAAAGAGGTAAACTCTAATTTGGGATCGAATTTTTTTTATCACAAGGTTGAAGGTTGACCATTTGATAGGAACAAACGAAATACGCCAAATTCTTCATGTAAATAAAATGACGTTTTTTTGAAAACGGTTAGGGTCAGCGACATGAATAATTAATATTTAATTTTTAGTCAATAGTTAAAGGTATGTTAAAAACGTTGTCCAAAGTTCTTATCATCATACAGGGCGTAAAAAAATGGGGTAATGAATTTCACAGCTAGTCCATCCTTGCAGCTGTGAGTAATACCCAACACTTTCGTGGATAGTAATTTGAAGGATCTTAGTTGGAATACATCATATTAAAAAAAAATTGAAATTTACCTAGTGGTTCAATAATTATGTGTAAAAAACTTGATTCTATTGCTGCTCTTTGAGAGCCCATATTGTAGTATTCGTTTCACGTATTTTTTTCATATTAGGGAAATTTTCCACATTTTCCCGGAAACTCTGTGTTTTCACATAATTACCTTCAGTTTCTACATTCTTTTCACAACGGTGCTCCAACATTTTTATGACTTCATGAAACATTAAGTATCGAACCCCCCAAAATACTGATTTAAGGCAGTACTAACTTCTTTGTCGTGCGAAAACTTTTCTGCACTGATAATTTCTTTTAGTTCTAGAACCATGGGATTGTCTCTAAAAGGGTGAATAAGATGAGTAATTCAAATCCTGCATCCGGAATAGCTGCGATCCAAACATCCAAAAAACGTTTACCATAACGTTTTCAGCATACGCTTGCACTTAGAATGTTTTAGTTTTAAGGGGACCACCCGGTGCAATTTCAGTACAAAATAATTGGCCTGGGAAGGGTGAAAATCTGGGAATACATTCCTGAAATTATAACAAATGTGTGTCGTCGAAATAATAAAAAAAAATAAGTTAAAGAATTTTTATTTTTGGACCTATTTGAAATTTTGAATTTATTCAAAATCATGTCCAGAGACCATGAAAAAAATTTCATAAAAATAAAATAAAATTTACGAGCGGTAATAGGATTTTAAAATTAAAAAAAAACGATAAAATTTTCAAAAAACTGATAACATTAATCGTTATTAATGCAAAAAATTTAAAGAAAATGTCCAATTTATTTTTCGATCCGACATTTAATTTTTTACAATAACCCTCCAAAGATGATTTTGAGCGATTTTTTGTCCATATATCGAATAAATAATTTGAAATTCTAAACCGAAAAATAATGTATTATCCACTTTTCCGATAGAATTGTCTTTATTTTATAAAAGATAGAATAAAAAGGAAGACTGCTGAGGATATTTGATCACTATTTTATTTAAAATAACTAACTGCTAGAGTGATATTATTCAAAATTGCCCAGTTTTTGATCGACTCAATCGAAATATGATCAAAAATTGCTCAAAATCGACTTTAAAATGTTATTGTAGGAAAAAATAAGTGTCAAATCGAAAAACTAATAGAACATTTTCTTTTTATTCCGATTGTGGTATCGATTGGTGCTGTCATTTTTTTGAAAATTTTGTTCTTTTTAAAATTTTTAAATTTTTCTGTAACGATTTTTTTTTCGTAGTCTCTAGATATGATTTTTCCAAAGTTTTAGGTAAGTCCAAAAATAATTCTCCGACATTAATTTTTTTTTTTTGTTTTTTTTGATCACACCGTATAATTTGGTATGATTTTAAAAATATTTTTCCAGATTTTTACCCGTTACCAAGTATTTTTTACGTCGGTGGCAGTTACACCGTGTGGTCCCCTTAAGTAGTTTTTAAAGTTTATTTTTAGTACTTCTGTTTATCGATAAAAGACATCAAGTTTGCCCGGGAGGTTGTCGATGATTGTCAGTAATGTAGAGTAAATATAAATTAGGTCTTAGAGCATGCTAAGTAATTTTAAAATTTATTTTATTTTTATTACTTAAATTTGACAATAACTTTTATTTAACAAGGCCATTTAGTTTGCCCGGGAGATTGTCGACGAATTTTTAGTGATATACAGTAAATTTAAATTAGAGTTTAAGGCATGTTAAGTAGTTTTAAAAGTTTATTTTATTTTTATTACTTATATTTGACAATAAATTTTATCGATCATGGCCATCAAGTTTGCCCGGGAGGTTGTCGACCATTCGTTAGTGTAGTAGACCAAATTTAAATTAGGGCTCAAGGCATATTAACTAGTTTTTAAAATTTATTTTATTTTTATTACTTGTATTTGACAATATGTTTCATCGATCTAGGCCTTCAAGTTTGTCCGAAAGGTTGTCGATGAATTGTCAGTGAAGTAGATTAAATTTAAATTAGGGCTTAGGGCATGTTAAGTAGTTTTTATAGTTTATTTTATTTTTATTACTTATATTTGACAATACATTTTATCGATTAAAGCTATCAAGTTTACCCGGGAGGTTGTTGATGAGTTGTCAATGATGTAGAGTAAATATAAATTAGGGGTTAGGGTATGCTAAGTAATTTTTAAAGTTTATTTTATTTCTATGACTTCTATTTGACAATATATTTTATGGATCACGGACAAGTTTACTAGGGAGGTTGTAGATGAATTTTTAATGATTTTAAGTAAATTTATATTGGAGCTTAAGGCATATTAAATAGTTTTTGAAGTTTATTTTATTTTTATTTCATATGTTTGCCAATAAATTTTATTGATCGAGGCCATCAAGTTTTCCCGGGAGATTGTCAACGAATTGTCAGTGATGTAAGGTAAATTTGAATTAGGGCTTAGGGCATATTAAGTGGTTTTTAAATTTTACTTTATTATTTTACTTATGTCTGACAATAAATGTTATCGGCCAGGGCCAGTTTTCCCGGAAGATTTTCGATGAATTGTCAATGATGTGGAGTTAATTTAAATTAGTGCTTAGTACATGTTAAATAGTTTTTAAAGTTTATTTTATGATTCTGCTTATATTCGTTCAAAATGTCAGATGAAGGAGAAAATGTTGTAGAATAAATTCAAATTAGAGCTTAACCCATGTTAAGTACTTTTTAAAGTTTATTTTATTTTTATTGCTTAAATTTGACAATATATTTTATCGATCAAGGTCATCAAGTTTCCCCGGGAGATTGTCGACGAATGATCAATGATATAGAGCAAATTTCAATTAGAGCTTAGAGCATTTTAAATAAAATATTATAGGCGATTGGTCTTGTTTTGCGATAATCGGTTGGACTATACGAAAAAACATTGCACACGTATTTTTTAGGTTCTGAATTGCATTTCTTGGGGTTAAAAATCCCCAAGTTTATTCCTTAATTTTTTTTTTCAATTATAATGCAAAACGTTGATTATTTTTGTAAGATTACTTGTATATTATTAGACTTTGCAAAGTAGGTTTTGTATATATAATTTTCTCAATAAATCGTTTTTAAAGATGAACTTTGGAGGTAGTTTTAAACCTTGAAAATGCATTTTTGGATAGAAAAAAATATGTTTTGGATATTTTTGCATACTCCAACGTATCCCACAATGAAACAAATTGGAAGCGGATCCCAGAGAACATCTTCATCAATCGTGACTCTTGCAAAACAAGTTCACGCAAGAAAACCCAAATTTCTTGAGTTGTAAAAATAAGAGGAGGTTTGTCTGCATACTCGTCTGCTCACGAAGTTCTATCGTGGATATATTTATGACAGCACTGTCTAACAATCTCATAAGTAACACTGTTAGCACCAAAATTATTACTTAAATCCTAGTGAATTTGAATTAGTATCAAAACTTTTTTTAGAATATATCTTTTCACCTTTGTTTGCTCGAGACGTTTTTTTTTGTATCAACTCACTACACTTAGCAATTTATATGTAACATAATACAGGATTTTAAATCAATTTTAGTAAAGAATTAGGCATGTAGGACTGATTTTAGAAGTAACTAAAAATTAAAATATACCTCATTTTCATAATTTATAATTACTTTTTTCCTTATTACGTATTTTCTTATATCAAATATACTACCGAAGAATTGGTAGACCGAGGTACCTAATAGATACATTAACCTTAACCAAATAAAGCAATCAAATAAAGACGTCCCAGCAGAACAATTAATTTAATTTGAGAGAAAAGGACGTTTCATTTAAGCCAATAAATTTTTCCCTCTTTTACGACAAAGAATTTTACTTTTTTTTACTATTAGCAAGCTTGACAAAGTTTATTCCCAGGCGATTTATCTTCAAGAATTAATTTTTTTTATGTTCGCGAAAATAATTTTTCGAGCTTACTTTAAAAGGTGTCAGATCTAATATAAATTCATTATTATTTTTTCTTTCACAGGCACTAAGCTAATTGTAGTTACGGTTTGAAATTTTTCTACAATTTATATAAAGATGAGCGAAAATTACATTTCACATGTTTTTAATTTTTTACAATTGTTTTACCACCAGTAAAATTTGATTTTTAATTTTGATATAAGAAATCCTAAAAAACACCGCAGTTTTTAATTAGGATTTTATTGATTGATCAAACTTACATTGTAGCCTGAAAGTTTATTGTGTTGCTTGTTATATCTGTGCTATGTAGAGGTTGTTGTCATAAACAGGTTCAGTAATTCGTTCTGCGAGTATAGATTATCAGGACTGATATAATAATTATTATCCCATTAAATATTTTTAAGGTATTTGAGTTTTTAAATGTACGAAAAATCGATATTTCAAATGTTCAAAAGTATTTAAAAATCATTGGTAAAATACCCAGTGCGTTCCAAAGTAAATAGGACTTGTTTAGGTCGTCTATAGAGATGTCCATAAGAATGTCGGCGCAAGCCTGTTAAATGGCTTCCAGGTCGGCAAAACGCTTTTCTTTCACCGGCAAATGTAATTTTCCAAATAAATCAGGTGAATTCAGGCAGTGGTTAATGGTGAAAATGCGACTTTTAGTCAAATAATCAGTCATAAGTGTCGATCGATGATATGGCGCATTGTCATGCAACAAGCACCAACTTCCTTCTTCACGATATTTCGGTTGAATACGTCGCACTAAATGCTCCAAAATACCAAGATAAAACACATCATTAACCATCTCACGAGGTGGCATGAACTCTGTCTGAATTATTCCCTTCGAATCGCAGAAACAAATCAACATTCTCTTAAATTTTGATTTATCCAAACGATTTTTTTTCGGAAAAAACTCATCCTTGGGCTTTTGTGCTTCACTCTGGCGATTGGTTTCTGGATCGTATTCAAAACACCACGTTTCATCACCAGTTACGACAGTGTACAAGAAGTTTGGATCCCTTTTTTAGTTCTTGCGTGAACAGACTTTTCGGCCAAGGTCAGAAAAATTGATGCCAAGGATATTTTATTTAATCCGCCAGTTTTCATGGCATTTTCTGTTATTTCAAGTTTTGATTGACCAACGTATTGGTCATGATTTAGGTCTTCACGACCATCTTTAAAGCGAGTATACAACTCGTGGACCCTACTACGGGATAAACACTCATCATCGTATACTTCCTTCATCATCTGAGGTGTAAAAGTTTTACCAAATGTAAAACAGAACATATTATTTGCTCTTTGTTCAATATTAATTTTTGCACCGATGTAACAAAGATGCTGTCCCTTACGAAGCAACAACTCGGCTTCTTACCATTCGTTGGTCATAAAATTGCGAACGAATATTAGTGAAGAATATAGCTTCCAAGCTAGACAGCCATCAATAGATGGCAATACTGGAACGCGATATTTTTAAAAAATCCTGCTTACTTTGAAATGTACTATGCGTTAAAATGATATTATGCTATATCACAATATGATGAAATTTTAAGCGACAACTCAACCTTCATTGCAAGTTTTGCATTTTCCCCCCTTTGTAATCTTCAGTGGTTGGTTTCCGCTCATTATGAAGTATTTGAAATGCACTGGATCAATTTTTTGCCGACTGTACTATGTGTGAGAAGATGAAGATGGTTCTGCTCTTGTAACCTCTCCCAAGATTCTCTAGGAAACAAGTATGAAATACATATATTTTCATCTGCTCAAACGTCTTACTTATGTTTAGTCTGTGACAATCTTCTGCAATGAAATTTTGTCGTCATATTCGTTTCAGTAATTCAAAAACAAATCTGAGGTAAAATTGCAAAAATATTCCTCATTTATTCCATCAAATTGAGTATAAGTAGTAATAAAATGGATAAGATGGTTGACGCTGGTAAAGTTTTAACAATTTGTTAATATTGAATATAAATTTTTACAACAAGAGTTGCAAATCGCCACGCTCAGTGATCAGTAGTCTGCTGCTTTTTTTGAAAAGCAATTTTTCGTCTGAAATGAACCCACGTCCAACCATATAAGATGCGGAATGTGCAATTAAAAATTTTTGAGTTATTTTCCACAATTCAAGGAAGACGATTGGTATTGATTTTTGAAACCAGAACTTTTGATATTCATTTCTAAATTTTGCTGTCAGTTTTTAGTTAGTTGTGAGTTCTACCAGTTCTTCCTCTAAAATTTGTTAATGTTGTTGTATCTGCGTTTGGTATATTCAAGTTTAGAATATCCTGGGAACTCTTCGTAAAATCAGCCTAAAAAATGTCCAATTGTTGACCCTAATTAAGTAAATGTTCCCGTTTTGCAGACACTGCTAATGATTTTGGAAAAGGACTACTGAAATTTCACTTGAACAGAAGAAGTTTTCCCACAAACGTAGTTATGGTGTTTTGTGCAATTGTAAATTTACTTCATTCAATATTTGATACAGGTCTTTCAAATAAGCGACGCCACTTTTGAATATAGTCAAGTTAATGCGTAATTCTCCATCAATTTTTCAAGTTAATCTAGTACTGAATCAAACACTATAAAAATGATTCAGGTAAAGCCAACGAACTTCTGTGTGAAGCAACTAGCGATTAAAATTTTCATCATCTGTCACTCAACGAATAGCTTCGAATCTTATTGAAAACTTTAATAGTGCAATGAAGTGAAATCTACAGGCCTTCATTCAAATAACCAAGTACCGATGATGTATAACACAATGTACAGCGACTACATTTGGGACTGCTTGTTTCAAAGGTGCTATAGTGGTGCTTTGTTAACTGGTAGAGTCGACTCATAGAAAAGAATAGAAAATCAGTGTGTCTTCAAGTATTCACATAATGACATTTTAAAACTTCTAGCTATTTCATCAATGTTTTGAACCGAATTATTGCTCAAAATAATTTTCTTGATGATTTTTATGATAAAAACAGTTTTTATTAAGTCTTTCACTACCAATAATATCATGTATGTGATTTTCCCTTTTTTGTGATTAACAATAAAATATTTTCTGAAGCTCATAATCCCTCATATTATGTAGAGGAGGATGCACAAACGTTTGATATGATTAACTGCTTCAAATATTTATTTTCTAGTCCTTGAAATTAGGATATATCTCTGCCCTTTTTATTTCCATTCATTTTAATTAAGTACTTTTGAAGCCTAGAAGGCTTCACGGCTTCATTTGAAAAAATTTTTGGCAAATTAGACTTAGAGATTAGAGGTAATGACTCGTTTGTACGAAAATACCTAAATGCATACTTTAAACACTCAAAAATACCAAATATTTAATATTTTGGCATATTTCCCGACAGAAAGCCCACCTATTATGATAAAATTTTGCTGGCAAATACCTCCAATCAACTTAAAGACAAACGTGCCACACACGCAATTGATCAGTTTTTTTAAATGTATTTTCATTTTAAAGACATTGTACAAAATATAGGTCGCTAAAAGTCTAGTCACACATAACCTTTATCACAAAAACATTTTCTAAAACAAAAAAGAACAAAAGATACTATATTTATGGCCGTAAAATATTTTACAAGCACCAAGGCTAAAATAAGTTGAGCTAAATGGAAAGAATAGTCTGTCATTATGCTCACAATCCGACACTATTCAACCGGAACTAGTTCGATTATTAGGAGTTGCCAGCGTAAAATGTATTGTTGCTCTATAATAGTCTTATCATTCAGTTGCACTGAAAATTGGTGATGAGATTTATTTGTTAGTTGACATTCAATAAATATCTTTACCGTGCAAAATTGTTTGTACAAAATGTTTCCTCTTTTTAATTTTAAAGAAAAGTTGTATGGCAGCAGATATTTTATTGAATTTCATTTAAGAAGGTCAGCTAGGCAATTTTTTTAAATTGATTCAGCAATTGCTTGCTGGAAATTCATAAATATATTTATGTATTAAGTAAATTATTTATTTAATTTAAGATTTTTTAAAGCAGTTTATAAGACGTAATCGGAGCCAAAATATCACTAGCAATTCAATTATTTTTCATACGAAATGCCCCTTACTTTACTCCTGAACGTTTGATTCTAGTTATACGTTCTTACACGAGTAAGTCATGTATGAATAAGGAAGCAAGGATTCGGCAACATTGCTTATACTCCACGTGGGTCGAACGTGCCAGTGTGGTAGAATTTGCAACATCAAACACGTCAAATAGTCTTTAAGGGGAAAACTTCTTTGTTTATAACATGTAATAGTGTTGGGAATTTGAAAAGCGATGCTGAAAAGCAAAGCGAAAACAACGCATCCTACGTATTTGGATATATTAATCCAATCGAATTAAATATAGAAGTCACTGTAGCGAAAGACAGTTTTACTTTCTGGATAAATTGTTCCAAATAGATGTCAAAAATGATAATAAGACAAGCCAACAAAAAAAAGAGTATGTAAAAACTTTTTAAACCAATTTGCTTTACTCTTATGCATTTTTGAGCGCTGAAACCTTATTTGGTATCATTTTTTTCATCACCCACAATTTTCTCACAATATGACATCGATTATATATTTAAAAAAATAAGGACAATTTGATACATATAAATTAAATATCATAGTTTTTTTTTAATAAGTTACAATTTTTACTTACAATAATATTAAATTAATAAAATGTAAATATTAGGTGTTTTTTTTTTGTATTTCCTCTTCCTTTTTTCTGTAAAGTTTCTTGCATGCATGTGACGCATTTTGATGTTCTCTGTGAAGTAACCAACAGTGATCACCCATCATATTAATACTCCATCGTCCCTGGTATCGTTTCTCCAACTGTTTTTATCTTGATGAAACCATCCCCCTTGCTCTTCACTCATATCATCAAGTTTCCAGGAAAAAAAGTCAAGATGATTGTACAAGAAGTGGACTTTAAGATTTATCATACAGCCAAGATTTTTGAACTTGCCTATCATGTTACCTGCGAACAGTTCATAGTTATGGACTTTCACATCACCCAAAAATTTAATCGCAAATTCTTTAATTGATATCAAATCCTCATTTTCCTTGGTACTCATCGCTCCTTCGAAGTTGTATCAGACCCAACGAAACTCCTTTCTTTTAGATTAGCCTCTGATAAATAAGGAAATCGTCTACATAAATATTTAAAACAATCATCATCTTTAGGTAAAGCTTTTACAAATTGTTTCATTAAGCCCAACTTTATGTGTAGTGGTGATAAAGCAATTTTTTGGGATCTACTAATGTTTTATGCAAAATATTCTTCTCTCCGGGTGTCAAAGTTTTTCTTTCGGGCCATTGTTTTTTGGACCAATGTAGATCCCTTGCTTTGCTGTCCCACTCATATATAAAACATTGAAATTTTTAAATCACTTTTATTGACCAAGGAGCATAGAGACAACTTTTAAATCTCCACACAACTTTCAATCATGAGCTGTAGAGTTAATTTTCTGTAAAATTATATTAAGTTTCTTTCATATGAACTGAATGAGCATAAATGTTTCCATTATGTAATAATACACCTATTAAACTAGTTTTTGATGAGTCTATAAAAAGTCTCCAATCTTCCTTCTGGCACTGAATGCCAAATTCATTCATTAGACTGTCAATATCATGGCAATAAACCAAATCTTCTTCCTGTCTAAAAAATTGAGCAAACTGTTCATATCTTGTTCTATAATGGAAAATAGATGTTCCAGATTCCAATAATTTTTTTTTCTTTTAGTCCAGAACCAAGCAATTCTGGTTTCTCCTTAGTCAAACCTAAATTTTTCACTAAATTATTTAACTTAGCTTGGGTAAATAACTGTGGTTTTAAATTTTCTGGAGAAGATTGGAACTCATCATCACTTTCATTAAATTCGTGACTGAACTGGAAAACGACATCAATTGACTCAGGTGGCACAGGGACAGGAAGTCCTGGTCCATGCCATGTCCTACCAGCCCATCGGCTGAACTAAGGTTAGGATAGACAATTACTTTCTTTTTTTATAGTTAATTCCAGAAACATCTATGCTACAAAATAACAATCATTTTAATGATTTTTTTGCTCTCTCCATACCATGGGTATTGCAAATTTAAAAGCTTTCTTCATTTTCTTATACTATTTCCTAAGATCCTTAACACAAAAAATAACACACATTGTGAGGAACCCAACATTGGTCTTGATTACCGATTTCTACACCAAAATATGCAAAGTATACTTTTTTACAAAGCGAGTAATATTCCTTTGCTGTTTTTTAATTACAAAGTCATCACATATATAACAAAAAGTGTTAGGCGAGTTTTTACAACCACACTTAGCCATATTAAAGTGTGAATAAAAAGCACATAGGTTAAGCACTGCAATGCGAGTTTTTACGAGGATGGTTCGATAAGTTCGTGGCTTGATAAAGAAAACAAAAGATTTTTAAAAATGTTTTTATCTATTTTTCAACATAGTCTCCTTGTACTTCAATACATCTAGATCAACGATGTTCTAACACTTTAATACCCGTAGTATAAAGCGATTTGTTCAACTCTGCAAAATAAGCGGTTGTCGCTGCTCTGACCTCGTTATTTGAAGGGAATATTCGTCCAGCGAGCCATTTTTTCAAATTTGGGAGAAAGTAATCACTGGGAGCCAGATTCGGTGAATATGGCGCATGGGGAAGCACTTCGAAACATAGGTCATGGAATTTTGCTACAACAACCATAGATTTGTATTCAGGCGCATTACCCTGATGAAAGAGCACTTTTTTTTGCAAGATGTCGACGTTTAGCCTTAATCACATGCTACAAACGGTCCAGTAGTAAAGCGTTGATGGTCTTGCCTTGTTCTTGTCTATAAGCACCACGCCATGTGAATCCCAAAAAACTATTGCCATGATTTTTCCTGTAAACAGAACCGTTCTTGATTTTTTTGGCGCACTTTCACCTACCTCCACCCACTGTTTAGATTGTTGCTTTGTCTCTGGCGTGTAGGATTGCGTCTGAATAAGTCTAAACACTCTTGTGAACTATTCATTCGAAGGCATTTTCGGTCGACTGTTAACAGACGCAGCACCCATCGCGCAGAAACCTTTTTCATGCCAAGAACCTCATGTAAAATGTAGTGGACACGATCTATCGAAATGTTTGCTATACCAGCAAGCTTTCGTACGTTCAGTCAGGGGTCATGAAGTATAACATTGTGATTTTTTGTGACAATTTCGTCAGTTGTAGCGGTTTTTGGGCATCCCGAGCGCTCATTATCTTGAATTGATGTACGACTACGATTAATTCAGCAGCCCATTTTTTTGCTGTCGAAAACGAAGAAGAAGAATCCTCTAAAGTAGAATCTTACACATTTTTAATGTCCGTAACAGTTAAGTTCTTTAAAACAAAGTACTTTATAAACGCTCGAACTTCAATTTTATCCATCTTTTACAAAATATCGAACCTTATGTGTTCACTCGATCGCCACAAACAAGCAACTGAACGCAAACATCTGAAACTTTGCAGAGCGTCATCTCAAGGCTAATGCTTACAAAATATTATAGTTATTTGATCCTACAAGCGCCCTTTCTGTTTCAGGCCGAGAACTTATCGAATCATCCTCGTATTAACTGGAAGAAAACAAACAGCTTTGTAATTTGTTGGAACGACCGACCTAATAATATTTGAGTGTATTGTCAACCTTATAACACCAAAATGTATTGCCAACTTAATAATATTTAAATGAATAAAAATATTTTTTATATGTTTTGATTAATAAAATTTATTTTTATTTAATATTAAATTGTGAGATTTTGGTAAGTAATACGACTTTTTTATTATTATATTTGGAATCAGCACACCAAATAAGACAGAAATAAGTTAAATTATTGAAAACGTTGGCCTGCGTGATTAATCTATGCGTTAGTCTAAAAAGGTTAGCTTAAAGAGTGAAAAGTTAATTTAAAAACATTCAAATATAGTTCATTTTTTAAATTTTTTTCCAATAAATCTCAGTAAATATCAATCCTAGAGAAAAATGGTATGTTATATACTTTCCTCATCAGAATTTTTTTTCCATGTATTAAAGTCAAAAAACTCAAAAAAATTCACAACTTTATTTATCCAAAAGATCACAAAGTAATATAGGACAAGTCAGAAAACAATGCATGTAAAAGCACAAATATACCAAAAAAAAAAGCTAGTACAAAATTT
Source organism: Diaprepes abbreviatus (assembly GCA_034092305.1). Taxonomy (NCBI): domain Eukaryota; kingdom Metazoa; phylum Arthropoda; class Insecta; order Coleoptera; family Curculionidae; genus Diaprepes; species Diaprepes abbreviatus. The sequence continues at coordinate 4,566,965 of JASJET010000156.1, forward strand.
TCTTCGATAAATGAATTAATTCATGTAGAAAAGGATTCCTGAATGTTATAAAAACAGCCAGCAAATAAAAACATTTTAAGACTAGCTCTAAATTTGTTAAAATTACATTCTTTTTTCAAATTATTTCAAAGGTTATTATGCGGTTTGCAACCCATATACGTCGGATTTTTCTCAGACAATGCAGTGCGATGCTTAGGAACTTTAAAGGGACCTCTATTCTTAGTGTTATACTCATGATGGTTACAATTCAATTGATTAGCTTACCTATATTCACTAAAATATTGTCTGCAATACTAAACTGGACTAAGAGTAAATGTCAGACGTAAACCTTTCTTTTGTCCAATAAATACTTTGTCAGCATTTGTGACCAACCCCCAAAAAACAATATTGTAATTAATATGTGAATTAATAATAGCAAAATATGCATTCAATAAGTGATTTATATCTAAAAAAACTGACTTTAATTACAAAATAGCATAGTAACCTTGATTTGATTTTTACTTACGTAATCAACATTTGTATTCCAAGACCTATTACTATCAATAAATGTCCCTAAAAATTTTTTAGAAGTTAAAAATTTAACAGCAAATTTTTTTCCTTTGCTAAAACTGCATACAAACTATCTTTTCCAGGTTTACAATGAGACTGTTATTCCCGCGCCAATCAGTGAACGCTTTTGTTTAAACAATCTTGCTGCTCAACAGGGCTGTCAGTCTTAACCGCAAGTGAAGTTTCATCGACATGTAATGTTTTGCAATTAGTATTAATGTGACCAGGAAAAAGCTTAGTAAACAAAATAAAAATGAAGAGATCTAGGACTGATCCCTGGGGAACCCCAAGATCAACGTTGTCTAAGTCTGAATTAGTATCATTGATCTTTACATATATTTTTCTGCATTAAAGATAGGAACTCAATCATGATAAAAAATTGCTTCTGAAATCCTGAGAATACAGTTTTCTTTACACCATATCTATATCCAAAATATCAAATGCTCTTGAAAGGTCGAAGAAAAGTGCGCCAACATATTTTCCCTCATCAAGGGCTTCATAGACATAATCTATAAAGTTGCAAGTCGCACTCTCCGTCGGAAATTTCCCTCTCTCTCTCCAGAAACATTAATTATATAAAACAAAGGCTCTGCAATAGCATTTTTAATATATTTAGGAATTTTTATCGAAATACAAACTACACCGACAAAGTTAGTGTGTTTGTGTGTTTGTAATTAGCGATGATTTTAATAATATAATCTACAGTGATAGGTGAAAAAAAGAATGTATGGTTGAGATGTGTGACAATACATGAATTAACGTCGCGATTTTCAAAATTTGTTAATTTTTATTGCAAAATCATGAAAGTATGGAGGAAAAGATATTTTTTTAACTAAGAGATACAATGGATTTAAACCCGAGCAATGTTTTTTGCCTTTAGAAACATTTAATTTCTTGTCTCAACAAATAAATCTTCCCCTGAATAATTCCGATCAAGCAAATAGTTTTTGCATAATAATTTGATAATCCAACTCGGTGTGAGAACAGTGTGCGATTAACAAATGTCCGATAAATATTTAGTAATAATTTCATCAGGATGCTAATTTTTTTACATATATAAGGCAGCATTTAATAATCACAAAAATAGCTTGACTTAAAAGTGTTATATCCCGTTAGTTATTAATCAGATCGAGAAGAGGGTTTTGTTAGGCCAAGCATCTTTTTGAGTACTTTCGTTTAATATTTATTTTAAAGTATTTCCTTCAACAGTCGCAGTTTGTTTATAATCAAAAAAGAAGACGGGGATTTTTAAAAAATTCCTTAGGCTTTACTATTTGTCCAACCTTGAGAAATCCAATGTTGTTTTGAGGGGACAAACCATTATAAAAGAATGAAAAAAAGATCCTTTCTCTCGATTTTTTTTGGCATCTAAATTATTAATTTGGGATTTGTGAAAATATATTTTATGAAACATATACTCGTATTATGCTTATATTATATAAATTTCTATTTAAGAAATCAAAACAAAACACAGACCAACAAAATTTGACCGATTTTGTGTGACAAAAACTCTAATACACTTTTCGTCGGTTTTCATGGATGGTGGAATGTGCATTGGTATCTTTCCGATTTTCAGTCCGTTCGTCAGTAAAGAAATCTTTCCGCGAAAAAAAAAATGTATATATAAATATATATATATGTACATATGTTATGTCGGATATTCTAACGGGTGTGATGTGTAATCGAAGATTTTCAGGCATCCCGTGTATGTGTTGAGTCCCTCTCAGGACTGTAAGGCAGCTGACGTTTTGGTGAAATCTCATTCACCATTTTCAAAGCTTACTGTATGGCATCTTTGAGCGAACTAACGCCTGCAACTTGGGTGCTGTCGGTCCCGTGTGCGCGTCGGACGCGTTCGTTTTCCGGATGGTTCCGGCCAATCAGGTGGTGAGACCTGATGCGCAGCATCGGCCCTGTTGTCAGTGTTTGGGGTTGCGTTGCCGAGTTGTAATCTGTTTCGTTACTAAGTGGTACTGGTTGATGTTTGGTAAGTAGATTTTTCCAAGTATTAGGCACTCGCTGGCTATCATCTCTGCTATTTAAGTTGTTGGGCCTCTTTGCAATTTCAATGGCTTCCCTTATAACTCTTGGGGGCAGGTTTTCACATCTCGATAGCATTTTTATTCCTGAGAAATTTATCTTATGTCCTGTATTTAACCAGTGTTGGGCCAGAGCAGAAGAAGTTGTTTTTTGCTTGACAGCGTTCATATGTTCGTCTCTTCTGGCGCTTATTTTACAGTTGGTTTCGCCTACGTAAGGAGAGCTGCATGTATATATATATATATATATATATATATATATATATATATATATATATATATATATATGAAGTAAAATGCGAAACAGTGAATGCAAACTTCGCTCCATCATATCCTTTTTGTGTTAGAGGTTGCACAGTTAGAATAAATTGTAATAAAACAATTCATTCTATTCCCCCACCATCGAGATGGTGGCCTACCTGTACCACCATACCGAGAAGAAAGTCAAAGCTTACCCTCCCCGCCACAGTGATACGGCAGAGATACATGTTTCGTCTCTCACTAGACTCATCAGGGTACCGACATGCACCTGGCTGTGCAAAGGACAGATCGGAAGGAAGCATGCAAACACTGAACGCGGCTTCGCCGACCTCTCGTCGGATGGCTTATATATGTTTATACGGCTTTCACGGATTCCTCCGTGTGAGATGCATTAGCAGTGGTTATATCCACATTATTTTACTTCACCTACATACGGAGTTGCATATAGTTGTACGTTTGCTGAATGTGATTTCAGCACTACAACAGCATAATGTGGATATAACCAATGCTAATGCATCTCACACGGAGGAATCCGTGAAAACCGTATAAACATATATATATATATATATATATATATATATATATATATATATATATATATATATATATATATTTACGGGAAGATTTCTCTACTGACGAACGGACTGAAAATCGGAAAAACACCAATGCACATTCCACCATCCATGAAAACCGACGTTATAACATTTGGATTCGGCGCCCCAAAATCTTACGGAAAAATATACTAGAGTTTCTGCCACACAAAATCAGTCAAATTTTGTTGATCTGTGTTATATATATATATATATATATATATATATATATATATATATATATATATATATATATATATATATACGAAAATTCAACCCCCCAAGGGGCCATGACATCTGCTTTATACTGAACAGCCCATGTGTACAAACAAATGATAAATGCCACTATTGCGAATATTATGGATGGAGAAAATATTCGGATAATCTCTAAAAATATAGAAGCCGTATTTTGGCATATAAGCAGCTATGAAGCGGAGGGGTTAGTCAGTCATATTTACGATGAGGTTGCGGCGTCCCCTTTTTACAGGGTACGGCAACGGATGCGTACGGCAGCTCAATATGTCGGAGGCTAGGTTCGTATCTCTTTTAGAGATAGTTGTGCTCTGCTTTGATTACCCAATAGGCGCCACCTGTTTTACATTATCTGTGTTACTTACCTAGTGATTAAACAGGAAAACACTTAGGTATGAGGAATGATTTTAAATTATTGACGGTAAGTGTATAGCTCCACAATAAAACGACCTAATTAAAACAAAATAGCAATTCCATTTTATTCCCATAAAAAAAATTATTATTTACATAAATTTGAATTGTGCTTACAATGTTTTATTTTTACTCTCTTGATAACTATCACCTCGGTTTTAAAAGGTTATATAAGATTTGGCCGCAAACGTTCTAGAACCTTAGTCGCCAATAACGTACGTTTTGTTGAGTTATCAAAAGTTCTCACATGTTACTACATCACCAAATATAATTATGTTGCATTGTTTGTGTTATAAAAAATTGATTCACAACTCGAATCTCTAACTTAAGGTTTTTCTCCTACCTGGTATATGCAATGGTACCTCTCACTTCAGCGCTGTTGCTAGGATTCCTGTTGTGTTGTGGATGGATTGAGGCTTCACAGGGCCACTTCCAACTCACCAATCAAACGCAGGGTAAGGTTGATACAGTCGTGGTCGCCTGTACAGGAAAACTAGGACCCGAACCATCAAGAAGTCATGACAGCAATATCAAGATGAAAAGCCCAAAGATAAAAAAAAAACTGGCTTCAAATATTCACATAGCCAAATAGTCAAATAGCCAAGTGGCCGAATAGCCGAGTAGCCAAAGAACCCTGAAATAAAATGTTGTTTTTACCACATGTTCGTAAAGATAAAGGGCAAAATCTTACCTCATTGATTATTGGACTTAACGAAAAAAAACTTGACCGTCCGCCCTTTCAGAGCTGGTGGCAGGATTGGTCTGCTGCCTTCGGCGGTTCAACAGGAAAGGGAACGAAAATACAAATCTCTCTTGCAACCAGACGTGACAAATCTTAGTGATATTAATATTTAGTCTTGCCAACCTTATTCTCAACCTGGAGCACTTTAACCTAGTTCCGAACTTACACTGACCACCAGTTAATACGTCAAGTATGGGCAGACCATGGAAAATTATCAAAAAGAAAATTATGATCAAACAGTTCAAAGTCACTAATCACGATTAAAACAAAGTTCTAAAAAATTGCCACAAATTCCATACTGCACACTCAACCTTAAATGATCGATCTCGACATGCCGTGTTCGTGTCAACGAATGGGTATACATTCACAGCAAATGCTAACTGAACCATGTCACCGACTATAACCTTATACTTTTAATACTGAAATTGAATGTAAACAAATGAGAGTTTATTAAAAATAAAATATTTACGACTTTTAAATTCAAACCAAATTATGTGATATATAAACTACAGCAATTTACGAACTGTGTAAAAAAATGATAAGTTACAAGACTAAAAGAGTTGTAAACCAAAAAAATAAATTCTATGTTTACTATTTTAAACTACGGGATAAATAATTAAATTTAATCAGGTAAAAATATACAAATTATATCATATTACTAAAAACATGTAGCATTGATGCTAACTGGTAAATTTAAATGCTACAAGGTGACGTTGATAAAAAAAAAGTATACAGCGTTATTTCGATTGCAATATTGGGGATCAAGACAAACAGTGGGCGCCACATATTTGCTGTAATGCATACGCTTCAAGTCTGAGAAACTGGTTAAATAGTTAAAATCGATCTATACCATTTGTAGTCGGTTACCAACTATCCAAATATACCATCTGGCATGAGACCTATGCCTCATAGTTACGAACTTCCTATTCCAGAACCCCCTGAAACATTCAATTACGAATCAGATTGAAACGATACAATGATTTCTCCAGAAGAAGATATGCCATCATCATCAAAAGATCCTGGTTTCACACCCGGCACGTTATACCGCCAACCGCACAAAATAACCCAATCAGAATTAAACGATCTTGTGAGCACTTCATTACAAGAGAAAATACTGGTTCGTTCGAGAATCATTAGAGCCAGATGAAAATAATGTACATCATATGCCATTGGTATAGCTCAGAGCACGGATAATTAGATTTTACGTTTTCCCAGTCCCCTATATGGGTGCGAAAGTTAGACAAAGGACTCGCAAACAGAAAAAAGAATAGAGCCCTTGGAGATGTACGTATATAGACGGATGCTCCGAGTTACATTGATGCAGAGGATCATTAACGAGGAAGTTCTCCAGCGCATGGGTAAAGAAAAAGAACTCCTGAATACAATCAAAGAGAGAAATACCTGGGTTATGTGCTGAGAGGTGAGAGATACGAGTTACTCCGTCTCATAATAGAGGGTAAAGTGCAGGGTAAAAGATCAGTGGGAAGAAGCCAAAACTCATGGCTAAAGGATCTGAGAAGATGGTTCGACCGCTCATCTACAGAAATATTTCATGCTGCAGTTTCCAAAACTACAATTGTCATTTGGATCGCCAACCTTCGAAAAAAGGAAAGGGTACAATAAAAAGAAGAAGACCCAAAAAGATTTTCTTACCACCACTGCATATCAAACTAAAAAAAAAATCAAGGTATTGAATACAGATGCTTTTCAGAATCTGCATCAGAAATTCCCAATGCTAAGTGAAGCAAAAATTAAAGAAGGTATTTTTGTTGGGCCACAGATTCGAAATATTCTGAAAGACAACCATTTTAACAGCACTCTATCAGATATTGAAAAAATTGCTTGGAATGACTTTTGCCTCGTGGTCACTAAAAAAAGTTGAAAATTACGTTACCCTTGTTGTAAATGCTGTCATGTTATCAAAAAATTGCAATATGTCTCTAAAAATCCATTTTCTACACTAACATCTGGACTTTTTTCCTGACAATGGATCTGTAAGTGACGAGTACGGCAATCGATATGATCAGGATATATCAAGAATGGAGAAAAGGAACCAGGGAAAGTGGAATGCTTCCATGCTTTTCGACTACTGTTGGACTCTTGTTAGAGATGCTCCAGAAGCAATTCATAAAAGAAAAGCAAAAAGATAGGATATTTATTGCCTCTAAAAGTGAAAAGGTATGTATTTTTTATTATTTAGTTAAAAAAAAATTTAATTTGTTCTTGAAAATTGCAATTAAGTTTTTAATTTTATTGTCATTTTTGTGTTCAGCCCATCCAAATTAACAATAAAATGCATTTTTCATAAATGACACAAAAAATTAATTAAAATTTGTTGCGTAATGTAATTTTATTCATTTGTAAAATTTCTTGCGTAGTGTAATTTTATTGATATGTCAAATAAAATAAAAACTCATAATGGTAATGTAAACATAAAATAGGTAAATTTTTCTTAATGTGACCATAGGTGAGGGAAACGTTGCTTAAATATATCATTATTTAGGTATTAAGACTACCTATACAAAGTCACGCGCGGCCAATAAGCTCTCACGTGCAAAAATGAAATTTTTAATCAAAAATAAAGATATTTCCTGTTAGGCAACTTAAGTGTCGCCGCCAATTTATAGAAAAACAATTAAAGAGGCAAATAATTTTCAGTGAATCAACTTTTACATATTTTATGATACACTATATATAGGTAAAAACTACACATAGCCTTTTGGTGCTAGTTTTTTCCTGTTTGAATTATGAATTCTAGTGTATTAGCTTCTTCTGTCAGGCTGGAGGAAAATATAACCAAAATAATGGAATAGCACTATTCTCAAAAATACATCCATAAACTAAGTAGGTTTTCGTAACCCCAATCTTCTCCATGATGTAATAATAAGAATGAGAATCACTGTTGGACAATAGTAATACCAATGCTTATTATGCCGGAACTATATGAGAATTATTATTTATTTTAAAAGAATATATTTGTTTTATTTTCCATATTCCCTTCAATTGTAATGGCAATACATTTTTTTGCCTCATAAAAATAACTTTTCTTCCAGTTTAAAAAACAATCAAAATTTTTAAAAATGACGTTGCTTTTTGAGCGGTTTTTTATTTTAATTCTAAAGTATGATTTTTGTGATGCTCAATAACAACCATCAATAAAAAAATTAGGCTTTTATGTTTCTTTGTCAAACTCTTTCTAAAACCATTTTGTTTCAATTTAAACTCAATTATCTCTAAACCTGACTAAATGGAATTGAAAGTTTTTTGATTTAAAGCACAACTTTCTTTAGGGCCTTTTTATTCAAATCTGAATTCGTTCCATTTTAAACTTCATTAATTGGAATTGCGATGGAAATTAAATTTAAATAAAATGGTGCTAAAGACAAATATATTAACTAAGAAAAACCTCAAGTGTTTCTGCAGTGGCCGTTGTTTAAAATCTCAAATTTCTAGCCTTTGATTTAATAATGGTAATAACGAAATATTGGATAAAAACTTATTTACGAAAAAGTCGTTATTTCAATTTTAGCAGAAAAATTAATAAATATGACAGAAAAGAAGTGAAAATGTCAAATAAAGCAAACAACCTAACTTTCATAGTCATTACATTTTAACATGGAATAATTTAACACCTAAAATCTCATCTAAATTTCTTAATTGTGATCGACGACCTAAAATACCTCGGCTTTCGCTATACCAGTGACCTGCTTTCAACCTTTTAAAGCTTATGAAATGATCCTACTGTCGAAAAAAAATTTCTGCGCAATTTACTAAGGCTAAACTATGAGAATCTAGCCAAATTTATCTTAGTCTAGAAAAATGACAATTTCTGTCAAAGTTATAATTTTTTAAATTTTTTATAAATATTTATCCTGCTTGATTTGCACAAATTTGGTACTGTGAGATTTTTAAAATGAACAGTTTACATGTATATTTCAGAGGGCACCACCAGCAGCATTTCGCCTACATATAATAAAACTTTATAACTTTTTTGTGCTCGGTATATTAAATTTCTAATTAAAAATTATTATTCCTTTCCCTTTTTTTTTCAATAAAGTTCTACCTAATGTGTTTTATTGCGTACTCGTCGTAGCCACCCTTCACATTTTATCTAGACTAAAATTGGTCCAAGAAATGGGAAGCGTGTGTAAAGTTTTACAGACCAACAACAAAAAATATTGCAGCATAACAAACTAACAGTAATAATAATGTAAGAATAAACCGGCAAAGAATAATAAATATAACCGACAAAGTCTATTGACTTAACCAAAACAGAATAATTTTATTTATTTAAACAATCAAATAAAGCTCTAATGAAATAATCAAAATGATTTTTTTTGTTTTCATGTACACAAAGATTAATTCTACGGGGAAAGTTGAATTGCACCCCTTTTATCATCTCTGTATCTGAACATAAAGTGTTTTTTGAATTTTGTATTTTGCCCACTGTTCTTCTTCAGAATTTGCATGTCTATATTATACTCTCTTTCTCATAAAAAGTAATTCATAGGCATTAAATCCGGTAAGCGAGGTGGCCAATTTATAATGGCATAATTTCTTCTGCACATCCATAGAATTCGATAATTCTCGTTGAAATAATTTTTAACATTGAATGTGGAACACCATCCTGCATGAACTACATATTTTGTTTAGTAGCCAGTGGAATACATCCAATAAATTTGGCAGATCTATAAAGTATTCTTATCACTTTAATGAAGTCTTAAGATGACGGACCAATAATAAGTCTGTTAATAATCCCCGCCCATACGTTAATATAATTGCACGTTTGTATCATCATAAATATGTTCGTTATGTAAATTTGTTATACTCCTTCTTGTAAATCAACACTCATTGATAAATAGTTTTTTTTTAAATATTTACATTATTGGTTCTCTATTGATTAATGAATCAGCAGACGCCTAGTCTCAATCCGAGATCAAGTTATAAAAGACCGTGAACAGTTCCCTTAAAGTCCCATTTACTGTATCTTTATAAATACCAAGTTTCAAAACTAAGTGTCTCAACCTCCTCTGCATGCACCACAGCCAAATGGTAAAAGTGAAATTTCAGTTCTTCATGAAGAATTTGCCTCATAGAACGAGCAGACAACCCAACAGCAGCAAAGAGCTGAGTGGATCGCAAACAAAAAGCAGTAACATGTTAATATTTTGGCTGACCTTACTGTTCATGAAAGGCCAGGTTTATTTTTCTTCACATCACCAGTTTGCCTGAAGTTGTTACCCATGAAACAGTCGAATTCCGGCCAGAAATACGATTACGGGGCTCAATGATGAAAAGGTTACGGAATCTACATTATGTAGCGATGATTAAGCGAACGTTGGAAAATTATGCCTCGGCAGCGAACGTACCCTCCACTTTCGTCTATGATATTAACTAACTTGGCACTCCGCTCTTTCAAATGTATCTATCCCCACCCACCTTGGAACGACAGTCGTTTCAGGGTGCCAAATTCAAATAAGCAAGTTACTCTGCCCTACCCTGTATATTCAGTAGATTTTATCTTATGAGCTGTAAATATAAAATTTTCACATTAAAATCAACATTCAAAATTTTTTGATGATCTTATCTTTAAGGCTTTTAATGAGTTTTTTGAATGTAAAAAAGTATTGTACAATTTAATCTACTACATCAGTGTTGTCCAATGGTTTTCACGCTTTTTTAATTGCGACCCTTTTTGACTTTTTTAACATTTTGGAGTTTTTTTTTCTCATCTGCCATACTTAACCCATAAAACCAAAAATAAAAGATTTGAAAAAATATATTTTAGAACACAAAAGTGACATTGTTTATTAAGTATTAATTACAAAGACCCGCAAAAAAAAGTTCGTATCTATATAGTGATAGAAAAAAGAAATTTTCCGAGGAATCCAATGGCTTTCTGAGATTTTGTCTCATATGAGATCCAATATTATGTTTTGCCTGCAGAGAGCCATTTTGGTACATCTGTGTTACCATCATGGAACCGTCAGGGGATGGAAGAAATCGGAAAATGGAGGTGAGTGGTGCGCGATAAGAGAAATACACTATCATGCTTATCTATAGCGATTGGTTGTAGCTACAATCAATAACAGTTCCCTAAAATCCTGCTGTCTCGAAAGATGTTAAATCGATGACAACTGTCCCGAAAGAGAGTGTTACGCTTCTAGTTCTGTTGAGGTGACTAAGCCAGCGGAGAGTGAAATGATGCCGTAATGTGTCCAATGGCGAGTTGATGTGGGCCAAGTCAACGTTAGAAAACCCTTTTACTTAGACCTAGGGGGGTTTAAGAGATATCACCCCTAGGATGACCGACTTACCTGCGATCGGACCTAGAGCCCTAACACGTGGGTTTTATTCAACATTTATGGCATCTCAAAATAAAAATTCTAAATCTCATTCCTCTGCATGAAAAATACAACTGTATGTTTATCATGTATCAATGTTTTAGTTTCTAGATTAAAACACACATGGAATAATGATACTAACACGTTCTGCTACATATATACAGTTTGTTCCAAAATTTTCACCGACGAGAAACACCAAAACGTCCAATATAGCAGACCAACCTTATGAGATGAGTCTTTGGGCTGAAATAATTTCTACTTTTGTATGAATGATATAAAAGGAAAAATATAAGAGACTACTTTTACGTTGATGTCATAACAGTCAGGAAATTAGTAGAATGCGGTCAGAAAACTGATAGATTTAACATTGAGGACATTAAAGATGATACTGGAGATGACATTAACCATTTAATTTATTTTATGGAAAGTATGAGTATTTCGCATAATTCGGTTGAAGAAAATGACTTAGAAAAATCCTATAATAAAGAGAAGGAAGATGATAGCGATGGCGAAGGTAATAGCTATCACATCCTGAGGTGTAAAATGAGCAAGGCACCTTAAATTATTACACAGAGTAATTTTGGACTACCGGAGGATAGTACTGAACTACTAACAGCGTTTATGAAAAAGAAGAAATATTTAGAAAAAGATGTAAAAGTGACTGACGGATGAATTCAAGCATGGTGTCTACAAAAATGACAAGTGGAGACTATTCATCGTTTCCCTTTCAGGAAATCTGAAAGAAAACCTGCTCCATAGCACAAACCGAGATGAAGGAGAATTACAGTGGTCTCCAAATGATTATGGATAAAATCAATTATTCAAAACATAATTGGAAAGTATTGCTACACCGGTGTTTATTTAAAGGCGCAAAAAAAAGTCTTGAGCGAGGAGAGCAGAGTTGAAAGCTAGAGGCGACACCAGTTAGCAAAGTGCCGAGCTGGCTCCTATACCGTAGAGTAGGGGTGGGTATTCGTTTTATAGACGCCACCGAGTTTTGGCCGGGTAAACTCGGAAACCCACCCCCACGTTGTTGCTCGGGCCTAGCGTTCAACCCAGCTCTCTATCTTGCTGCACGAAATAGAAAAATGATTAAATTGAATGTCGACAAGAAGTTGTCGGACAAATGAAAACTCAAAAATGTTTTAAAAGAGAAATGTTTATATTACTAATTACTCTAAATTCGAATGATAGAGAAGTACTACGTTGTTGTTGATCTGGACTTCTTCTAACTCAAATGGTGGACTTGGATCTCACTTCTAACCAGAGGATGGATTGTTGGTTGTTTGCGTAAGGGTGGACCCCGATTTTCTGTGGTCAAACTGATTCCTGGTACTAATGCCAAGGGGCCGACAAAAACCGTGTTTCCAAATCGTACCTCGATAACAGCCAAACTGGCCAAAAAATTACTAAAACCACAAATCACCACAACGCTATCGAGGCATGCAAAAGAAATTTCCCATCCAAAACTCGCAGGATGGCGGCAATAAATCGGGATGGAAATTTCTCGACTCACTAATGCAAAGCTTCACAGGAAGAAGTAGCATTGACAGATAAATTCTCGCCATTTTATACGAAGCTCGAAACTTGCACTGTATGAGCTTCTTTTTCCCTCAACATTGCTAACTAATAAGTCGTTGACATTTCCTACTCAAAATCAAATAGGACTTTATTGTTTACCCCTAAAACCAGAAATTACAATTTTCCCTCAGCCATTAGCAACACGGTATTAGTTACTCGTCTAAATTCCCTCACAACATGCAACGGCCTAAAAGAATGAAATTTTGCCTAAACGTCAGATGAAAAGGTCACATAACCCCAACAAAAAGTAAATAAATCCTTGAAAATACAACAAATAACAATTCGGAAAACTGTAACTAAAATAGATAAATGTAACAATTTAATTGAAATAATCAGAACAAAAAAAATAATATCTTATGAGAAGGTAAATACCAACATTCAATTTGAATATAAACAACCTGAAACAGTGACGTAGAGTTGCCGGCCTAAAAATACAAGTTATGATAGGATTTTAATTAGGGCTATATTTCTTATAGACAAATTACTGAAAGATAAAGAAAATAATTAAGTTGGGAAGAAACTTGGCAAGGGAGTGAAATTTGAAATGGCTCGAAAAGCAATAGGACCCAAAAATTCAACGAATATTAGGCTGTTGTACGAAGGAGAAATAAGAAATGCTTAATACCAATGATATAGTGCTGCCCAAAAGTTAACCATAGTAAATTTAAGACAAAATTTTAACCGTGACAGTATTTTGTAAAATTGTTTTTTGTTGCGAGCTTTCTTATGCTCTTTGAACGGTTATCAGCAATATCTTGCAATGTTTGTTTCTCCTCGTGAGAGTCTGGTGCTCTCCTGGAAGGGCCCTTACCGTCACGTCGCGTCAAAATGACCCTGAATAAAACATGTAAAAAATTAATTAGCTAACTCTAATTTTTTCTCTTCTTGCATTCGAAGAATTTGACAGCGCTTCACCATAAATTAAATCCACATCAGCATACTTTGAGTAAGAATATCCTTCCATTTTTTTAAATTATTTTTACTTGAAGATGGTTTTGACAAGTTCCGTCAATAGTAATTCTTTATGTAAGTATTAACAATAACAATGTGATTTGTACCTGATTGTGTTTAGCATTACCAACTTTTGAGGCTTTTGCATAAAAACCGATTTATCTCGAAAACCGCCAGTTTTATCGAAATAAAGTAAGAGAAACTTTTTTGAAGAAGAATGGTCAAAGTATTTAAAAAATTAGTTTTCAGCTCTGTAAAATGACACCTGTTAAAAATTAGACTCAACGAGTATGGTTGGGAGTCCGTTCCTGACTTCTCTGATGATCTAAAATATCTACTGTAGTATGATTTAATGAGTCTTTATGGCCTCTATAAAATATCAAAATTTCATTAAATTATACAAGTCAGCTCAAAACTTAGAGCCAATAAGGGAATCGTTGGTTATCCCTTTAGTACTCTATAACTTCGTTAAGGGGTATTTTAGGAATTTCTTTTCTATGACAAAGTAGGGTTATTTTGACCTTCCTTGTATACTCCCGAAAAATTAGGAGATACTTATCGGACACCCTGTATATCAAGCGCCAAGGAGTCATTTTTCAGTGCCAAAAATTCACCCTGCACTACATAAGAAATCTCGGCAACATCCAAAAATACAATAAATGAGTTTTATACTAAGGTAGCTTCTTGTACAGAGAATTTCGTAAAATAAAGTTGAATATCAAATTCAGCGGCTTGAAGGTGATTATTGATTTTATCTCTTAGATTATCGGAGTCACGTCTTTGATCCTTCAGTTTTAGTGCAATGGTATTCAAATATAGCAGAGTTTTCAAGATTTACCTTACGGCACCAGTTTTGCAGCTTTAATACGAAAGCCTGAATATTATCTTTCAAGTAAATAGTGTGCGTCTCTTTACCCTGCAGTTTTAAGTTTAGCTTATTTAACTTATCTCCGATATCAGAAAAATAAGCTTTTTCCTCCACATTTTATCATTAAAATGTCATAAACACACTATACACTTCGTGACTGAAAATTAAAATACTTGAAAATAATTAAAAAAGTTTTTAAATTGATATTTAATTGTTTTTATACATTAAAACGATAAATAATGAAACAGCCTGTATTTCTTGGCGTGCCTATTGAAGGCGAATACTATCCTAACGTTTTTCGGATTAAGCAAGACTAACAACGAACTATTCATTTACAAACGACAAATACAACACAGTGTTTACTCAACACTAGATAACAAGTTTACAGAGCACGACAATTTAACTGTATATTTATATGTATATTCAAAAGTTTAAACTCGTAGTTAAATATCTGAAGACTGTCCCCTACAATTATGTTTGTTGCGTAAATATTTGAAAGTACTTTCCCGATTATTCAGGTCGTCCGTATCGAAACTTTTCCCTGTTAAACGTTTCTCCGAGAAGCAACAGAAAGTCGCGACCGCGTGAACTACCTAGCTAGCTTGCCCTAAGCGCATATCGCCAGGCATAAAAAAGGTACATGAAGCCGGCCTTCTACACGAATTAAGTAACATATCTAGCAAGTCGCCGGGCATAAATAAATTTTTAACATTTCATAACTTGCCTATAAATTAAACTATAATTTAATTTTGTTTTTTTAATTGCTAACCGGCGACCCACCAAAAAAAAAAAGATAAGGCAATCCCCTTGTAGATGGTGACATACCAGTTGGAAACTACTAATTTAATCTCACTGATGGAAATCGCTGTAGCATTTTATTGACGTGTAGCAGCATGATTTAATATCCATGTGGATCAGCTTCTACATTAACGTACATATGGATTGACAAAATAATTATTAAAATTACTATAATTAGGATTCTAGCGCATTTGGCTTGTAACATGAATAAGAAATTAGTGTGACTAGTTTCATTCAAAACGTCCAGTCCATTTGTATTCTGTCCGCTCAAATGCAAACTTAGGTAGATGTAATTTCTCCTAATCCTGATACTTTAAAATTAACGAAACAAATATCAAAGTGGCGTTCACAGATCGAAAGCAGTCAAGCGGAACAAAACGTTTCCGTACTTAGAGGAAATCTCTTCCTCCTTTCTTGCTACAGAGTAAAGTGCATTCTTTGTGGTACCCTAATGGAAAAGAGGTAATCCTTCATTATTCCTTCTTTCTAAGCAACATATTAAGGCTCTAAAATATTGTCCTACGGTGCAAAGTCCGTATGGTCCCAAAGAATACACTCCGAATTCTACCCTATGCCTCTTTAAAAAGCTAATACTCCATTCCGATGTAAGAGTCCTTAAGAAATTATATATTAGTATTCGATAGGGGAGCGAGGGGCTAGTTGTAACGATTGTTAGAAAAATTAATATATTTTGACACCTATCAGCTGAATTACTACGTATTGAACACGGATTCATACGCTAAACTTTTCCTTTATTAAATCAAGTAGAAAAAACACCAACATTTGTGTTGTGTTTGTTACATCTATTGGGGTAAGTAGTAACAGTAAAGAATAATCGAAATTGCGAACATATGAACTTATATTTTTTAGTTATAAAACGAAAATCTTTACATAATTTGTAACCTTAGTCAAAAAATAAACTGAGATAAACTTCTGGACGATAATCAACATGAATATTTAAGGTTTATCCTATTTCGTAAGTCTACACCTTGTAATCAACATGGTACTTTAAATCGCAGTAAATTAAATTATTTACATTTTAAGAAACTGTAGTAATTAAAATTTTTTCATACCATACATATAATTATATATATCTTATGCAATAATTAGCCTTTGTGTTTCATTAAAAATAAATTCAGTCTATGTCTGAGTCACAGTTAATACAAACAAAAGAAATAATATCTCTTGAGACACATTTCACATATGCCCACAACTTACAAACAATGCATTCTATCCATTTGTCTTTATTTGAATCATTATAGACGTCATTACAAACTAGATATTACCATTCGTCAGTTTCAGGTTCTGAATCAGAAGTCAAAATTCTTTTTGTAGCTTTTTCTGTTGCTTTGTTTTTAGCTGATTTTCCCTTTTCCTTTTTCTGCCACCTTCTCTCTTCCTTTCCCCTTTCCTTTCCCTTTTTCTTTTCCGTTTTCTTCTCCCTCTTCTCTACCTTTATCGTATTTTTTCTGTTTCTTTTTAATTTTTTCTTCATATTCCATTCTTAAGGCCTCCTTTCCAGGTAGATCCGTCAAGATTGTTGATTTTCCTTTGCGTCTACTTATAGTATTTTGTTTCCTTGGTTGTGCTTTATCTTAGATGGTAAAAATTCGTTTTTCAAACCTGAGCAACTTGGAGTTGGTTCGGTCGCAGTTTCAATGTGACGTATAATTTTAGTGGCACTTATATCCAAGTCTAGAGCATAAACCAACAGTTCTAGATTTTCAAGACCCAAAGTTAAATTTTCCAATACAATTGCATCATTTTCTGGCTCCTCTATAGGATTTGGACGGTCAGTGACGTAAGATAGTGCAAAGTCACTATCTTGAAAGATGTCAACATTCATAGGCCATATACCAGAAGCTTTGAACCCCTTTATGAGATTTGCAGAGTTTAAAGCTAGCGGCAAAGAATCTTTCACCACCCCTGGAATATCGAAAACAATCATCGTTCTCCCTGTATTATTATGCATCCATGTTTTTGGTGCTCGATTCATATTGTTCTTAAAAGAGCCATAGACCCCAACATCTAATAGTTGTAAATGATGAGAGCAGTGGGGTGGGAGCGATAGCATTACAACTTTGTTTTCATTAGCTTTTTCCACAACTCCAATATTCACGTGTGAATTGTGATTATCAAGCAGCAAAAGGACTGGTTCTTCTTAAGTGAGTTTAACATGTTTTATAAAGTAATTCATGAAAACTATAAATTCCTTTTCTGCCATCCCTCCCGAAGAATTACCCACTCCAATACAATCTGGAGGTCCACTTCGAATAAAAATCTCAAAATATTTTAGTCAGGGAAAGACAAATATCGGTGGAATAAAATTACCAGCCGCATTACCAGTACAAGCAAGTGTTACAAGGGTCCCTCTTTCAACTGACGTGATGGCGTCTACTTGCTTTTGATCACGAGCAGCTACTATCTTCTTTCGTTTCTGAACTGTCGTGACCCCTGTTTCGTCAATGTTCCATATCCGAGAAGCGGTAAATCAGAATTTTTGAAGCAGTTCTTGGTATTTTTCAAATAAACACTGACATTAGTTTTATAAAAAGATGTAACTCGACTTAGTGACGTCGCTTCTGGTGTCCTCAGAGATAAGTTACGATTTCTGCGTATAAGGTTTTGGAACCAGTCCGGACCAGCACTATTATTTTGATGCCAAGAAGGAGGGACATTTTTAACACCAAGATTCCCAGCGCATTGATATGCTAGTTTCCTTATTTCCATAGGTAGTAATCCAAAATATATTGCCGCGCACTTAAAAATATATGAAGCCATTTTATCTTTTACTTCTGCAGTGAATACTAGTCTAGGCTTAATATAGCCAACTTGTGAATTCTCAATGTTCTTATTTTTCTTTATATATCTATAGAGAGATACATGGCAGAGGCTGAAATTCGTACTAGCTTTCCATATATTGCATTTTTTTTTCTAAAACTTCAGCTTCAGCCAACTCATACACTTCCTGATTTTCTGTTGCACGCTCTGACTTTCTCTTATACATCCTTATTCTAAAGAAAAGAACAAAATTAAATATTGTGACATCTCAATAATTGTAATACTTCGGGGCATTGTAACATGTTACAACTAGCCTTGATATTTTGATATCACTAACCCACAGTATAATTTTCCACATTAATTATGATAAATATTAAATTTACTCATTAATCATGAAAGGGTTACACATCATCAAAGATAAATAACTTTACAAGTGAAAAACACACAGAAAGTTTTAAACTTCTTCATGACAACAATAACAGCATTTTTACGAGAATAAAATTTTACGTTACCTGGCGAAAATTAAGCGCGTGCACACATCTACTCCGTGAGATGGCTGGTGGCGCACTGGCTGTGATCACATGTTGTGGCGCGATATAAAGGTAAAATGTCGTATAATAATAGGTGAATAATGTTTTGGGTCTCTAAAAAAAAAGCCGTGTTACTACTTACCCTTGTTACAACAAGCCCCTTGCTCCCCTACATTCGTTAAGTGGCAATTAATTTTCTATATTTATTATTATGTGGTTTAAAGCTCAACAATTTCTTATTAGTTAATAAACTTTTGTAATTTGTTGCATACAATCTGCGACTCCATCGTAGTATTATTGTAAAGCGTAAATTAATAGTTTATAATGTATATTCTTTATAATCTCTAGCCGAAGATCATGTGAACTAATTAAGGAATTTGATAGGAAATCATTAAATGCTGTGATACATAATAGGTTCATTTATTTTTTTTTATTTCAGGATATTATGAATTTTGCTTGTAATAAATTACCTAAAGGTTGCGATAAAAATTAATCTCTGTCCTTTTATTTAATTTTTTAATAACTAACATTATTCTAAACTGCTCTTCTCAATTTAGTGGTTTAACCAGTTAAAGATCCTACTAAGAGTTGAGTGGCGCTCTGGTGTAAGTACTCCTTACACTAAACCATCTGCTGACCAATGAAAAGCTGCCATTCGCTGACCTATTTATCATAGAGTTAAAAAAATATAATAAACCAAAAAACAATAGAAAATATATACCTACATTTTTACGAGGCTATATCTCATTATTACGGTTCTCTAAAAATGCATTCGATTTTAAATGGAAAAAATTATAGTGGTTCAAATTCTTCTTCTTCTTCAAGTGCCTTCTCCATTGCGGAGGTTGGCAATCATAATAGCTGTTTTAATTTTTGAGGCAGTTGCTCTAAATAGTTGTTTTGAACTGCATCCAAACCATTCCCTTAGGTTTTTTAGCCCTGAAATTCGTCGTCGTCCCACGCCTCTTCTGCCACTTATTTTGCCCTGGATTATGAGCCGTAAGATGCTGTACTTTTCTCCTCGCATAATGTGTCCGAAATATTGCAGTTTTCTCTGTTTTACTGTTATCTCGACTTCATTTCCATTCCCCATTCTTCTCAACACTTCGGCGTTCGTAACTCGATCCATCCACGAAATCATCTGAATTCTTCTATAGGTCCACATTTCAAAAGAGTTAAGTCTTCTCATTGTCTCTCGATTCAGTGTCCATGCTTCCATTCCATAATATAGAACACTATATACGTAACATTTAATCAGTCGTATTTTCAGGGCTAACGTTAGATCTTTGCTGCAGGTAACCTTTTTCATTCTAATAGAGTTGGCACGTGCTTTCTCGATGCTGGTTTTTATTTCGACGGTATAGTCATTATTTTCTGTTATTAGGGTTCCCAAGTAAGTGTACTTCTTAACTCTTTCTATGTGCTCGCCTCCTACCATTAGGGTTTCATTATTATTGGTGTTGTTTTTACTAATTATCATGAACTTGATCTTTTTTGTGTTAAGAGAGAGTCCATATTCTCCACTAACTTTTAATAATCTATTCATTATCTTTTCCAAGTCTTTCAAACTATCAGCTCTTATTACGGTGTCATCTGCATACCTAATATTGTTGATTAAAACTACGTTTACTTTTATCCCTTCTGTTTCAGATTCAAGACTTTCCAATATGACCTCTTCAGAATAAGCGTTAAATAGTAAAGGTGACAATATACATCCTTGTCTGACTCCCCTTTGTATTTCCACATCTCCGGATATTTCCTGTCCAAATCTTACTGCCGCTCGCTGATTGTAATACAGATTTGATATCAACCTTAAATCCCTTTCATCCAAATTTTTGCTTCTGAGAATCTCTATCAGTTTGTCATGTTTGACCCTATCAAAAGCTTTGTTGTAATCTATGAAGCAGACATAGAGGTCCTGATTGATATCTAAGCATCTTTGAGTAAGCACATTAAAAGCAAATAATACTTCTCTTGTACCCACCCCGTTCCGGAAGCCAAACTGTGTGTCACTAATATCCAGCTCCAATTTGGAATGTATTCTAGCGTGTACAATTTTTAAAAGGGTTTTCAAAGTATGTGACATGCGACTGATTGTTCTATAGTCACTACATTCTCTTGAATTTGCTTTCTTTGGTAAACATATGAATGTTGATGTTAACATTTCTCGGGGGATAGTACCTGTCGTGTAAATTGTATTAAATAATCTCACCAATAAATCTAAATTTTTGTCATTGATCAGCTTCAACAACTCACCTGGCATTTCATCTGGACCAACAGCTTTATTAGTTTTTATCGACCTTAATGCATAAATGTTTATAGAAGAATTTTCGTGTATTTGATCTTCAAATGGTTTTTCTATGTATTCTTTCCACCTGCATAATTTTTGTTGTGTTTCCATAATAATGTTTCCCTGTTTGTCTAGCAATACGTTTGAGGTTTTCCTCTTTTCTATTCCAACTAGTTCTTTGACTTTTTTATGCAAGTTGAAGTTGTCGTACTTGTTTTGCAACTCCTCTATTTCCTTGCATTTTCCAGAAAGGTACTCTTCTTTTGCTGCTGTTATTTTTCTTCTTATTTGAATTTGCAACTGTTGATATCGAGTCTTGTTGGTCTTGTGTTCCCTTCTTTCATCCATCAGCTCCAAAATATCATCTGTCATCCAATTTTCTTTCTTGTATCTTGATGTTGTAAGTACTTTCTTGCTTGGTTCCATAATTGACGTTTTGAAAAACTGCCACTGTTGTTCAACGTTGTCATCGTTTAACCCAGGCTTGCCTTCTCTTCTTTCTAAGTTTATGTTGATGACTTGTCTCAGCTTTTCTTTCGTTTCTTCTGATTTTAATTTTTGTATATTTAGTTTTTTGATGTTATGATTTGTTTCAAATTAGCAAAATAAAATAGACTTTTTGAAATTATCACAACAAATATATCTAACAGTATTATTTAACAAATGATTTCAATTTGTAAATACAAAATACTGTTGGCGTAACACTGCGCTTATCAATGGACACTTCGCATTGCAATAAAAATTTGCGGGGCATTACTGTGGTGATATCCACGAAACACTAAAGTAGTAACAAAATTTTTTGTTAACAACGACAAACTAGTTCTCTGATTTTATATTTAAAAAAAAAACACTTTTTTCAGATAATTTCTACAGCAGAAAAAATACCAAAACTAGTATTTTTATAAAGAACTAGTTTTTATAAAAATGCTTTTATCATGAAAAGTGAAAAAATGATAACATTTCAAAAATCATATTTGTTCATTTATAGCCAACAAAAGAACAATTACATGATATCTTGTGGAAGCTATAAAACTGATTGTACTTTTTGATATTTTTATATCGTCTTAAACTAAGCCGCGTAATGCAAAAATGTCCAATAATACTCTGTTCAGATCTTTGTGTTAAAATTATCCAATCTTAATTTAGAATGCTGATTAAATTTTCAATCAAAATAATTTTAAGTACATAGCAAGGTGATCACTTCGAGAATCTCTAGATAGATGTAACGGAAGCTTTTACCGAATGGCTTAACAGGAAAACATGTAATAGAAATACTCGCCATGTATTTCGTAGTTTTAAAACAAAATCCTGATTCGGATAAAAGCATTTAGTTTAACGAGAAGCGTTCAAATTAGGGACTGAAATAAAGTTTCAAAATATATTTATTTTAAATGTTTTGGAATAGCTGCTGATTACTAAACATGAATTAAAAGTTGCCTAGTCGTAAATTATATCTACCTTCAGCAGAAAATATATTTTATTATGAAACTTCTGTTACATGAACTATTCAGGGTGTTTCGAGGTAACAGTGCAGAATATATCGGAAAGTAATGCGATTTGTATCCAGAAAATTTGTATAATGGTGATTTCGGTGAAGCTGTCTTCAGATAAAGTAACGGCGATCTTGTAAGACTTCCGGTTATACCGGAAGTTGCCCAAAACTTACTTATTTTAAATGGATTACCCTGTTTGTTATATTCTTTGTATTTCTTTCTTCTTTTTTGATAAATTTTACTCATAGTTTTTTTGCCCAAGTCTAGCCGTTTTTGAGAATTTTTTCCAAATTTTAACCTTTAACAGGGTGTCGTCTAAAATTGAATATCGTTTCAAAAATAAAATAGTGGAACTTAGAATTCCAGCTGTGGCTTTAGATATTATTGGTCTCGATAATGAATTGTTGGAAAGTCACATTTAAGATACAGGAATGTGAAAAAGTAACAAATTTAGAGCTTTATCAAATATTTTGAAAAACTTAATTTTTTCAAATGCAATGCTACATTTTTGATTCATTCAGTAGATAGTCCAGGATATTCCTTATCTGTCCATATAGGGTGTCCTCATACCTAGCTAGAATAGTTTTCAACTTATTTATGATTTTTCGCAAAATCCTCCAAATATCAGCAGGTTCAGGAAATTTTGGCAAGAAGGTCAACAAACTAATACTATGTTTCTATGGCGAGACGTACCATTGTTAGTTGCAATTAATTATCTATTGACGATTTTCTGCCGTGTTTGTTCGCGAAAAATATTGCCGAATATGTCAGCGTTTACATACGTATTATTTTCCATTTTTTTTTTTGGCAATATTTTTCGCAAACAAACGCGGTAACAAATCGTCAATAAATAATTAATTGCAACTCACAATGACACGTCACCATAGAAACATAGTATTAGTTTGTTTGTTATGGCCTTTTTCTTCAACTTGTCAATGTTTAATAATAATGCGAAACGGCCAAGAGGTTTTTTTTTTTTTTTTTTTTTTTTTTTATATATTCTCGGGTCCGTCCTAAAGCCGGATGCACTGCGACCAGAGTAGGCCTATTGTGCTCACCCTAGACATTATAGCCACTCTGTCAACCTAGCCCCTGGCTCAATCTGTACAGTCCTGCTAAAGAGTGATTGAGTATTTCTTCCGGTTCCAGTTTTACTGACCCGAAAGTTTGTTGTCTAAATCTCACCAGTGACTCACAGTCACATATGATATGCTTCACCGTTTCCTCGGCTTGTCCACACAGTCTGCAGCCGAGGTTTCCGTTATATAGATTCATTCTATTCAGATGTGCTTTGACGGCCATGTGTCCCGTCATTATACCTGTAATAGTCCTTAATTGGTTTCTACTCATTTGTAGTAGTTTCTTTGCCAGTTTCGGGTCCGGATTCCCGATAAATAGCTTGCTGTGGTTTAAACCCTGTCTGGTCATCCAGTGGTTTTTATGTTCTCTTTTGATCCATTCTTTGACTGCTTCTCGTGCTGCACACCGCGGCACCCCAAAGGCCGGTTCTGGACCAATGTATTGAGATGCTGACCCTGCTCTAGCTAGTTCGTCAGCTTTTTCATTTCCATGTATGCCTTCGTGTCCTGGTACCCACTTTAACATAACTCTGTTGTCTTTTGTCAGAGTTTCCAGCTCGCTCTGACATTCCCAAACCAGCCTCGATGATACCTTTTGGCCCTTGAGGGCCCTTAGGGCTGCCTGGCTGTCAGAGTAAATGAGGATTTGCTTCCCTTTGTAAGCTCTCCTATTTATCTCATCTGTGCACCGTAAGATTGCGTATATTTCTGCCTGGAACACTGTTGGGTATTTCCCAAGGGGAAGGGTTAGTTCCTTCCTCGGTTGTAACCCGTATATCCCAGCTCCAGTACCCTCACTAGAGGCCAAGAGGTAGTTACAAAGGCAGTGTCGCCAGCCAATAAATAAAATTTACTGTAAATGTCTGATGGGAATATCCACCCTATAGAGATTAAAAAGAGTGGGAGACAAAGGTGGGCCCTGAGGCACCCCAGCTCTTATTGGCTTGACATTTGACGTTGCGTTATCTGACGACACTAGGAATGTTCTGCCCTCAAGGAAACGTGATCAGGCTTTTCTGGTAACTTGGAATTACTAGCCTTATGAGCTTGACTACAAGTCCATTGTGCCAAACTTTGTGGAAGGTCTTGCTAATGTCAAAAAAGATTGCACCCGTGTGAAATTTCCGGTTAAAACCCTGTGTAATAAACGAGGCTAGTCTGGTGGTCTGCTGAACGCTAGTGTGACTGCTTCTGAAACCGAACTGTTCAAGAAGCAGGATATTTCTCAGTTATAAAATCTTTAGAGATTTAGTGTCACTCTTTCTATTATTCCTCTCTATCCAACATCTCCAATCCATGATTACATATATGCCTCCCCCAATTCTCTCCATTTTTCTCTCTCTCTCTCTCTCTCTTGCCGTTGGCATCCACTTTTTCCCTGCCGCTCGACGTATATCGTCGTACCATCTCATTCGGGGACTCCGCTTCCACTCTGTTGTTCCGAATGTCCATCTTGTTCGTTCCATTCTTGACACATACCCTGCCCATCTCCATTTTGCTCTTAATATTTGTGTTATTATATATTCTATTTTTGTGCGGCGTCCTATCCACCCTATCCATTTCTTGTCTGTTAATCTTATGTTTAATATTGCTTTTTCAATGTAACGTTGCGTTGTTTGAAATTTGCTCATAATTTTCCTTATAATTGCCCACGTCTTTGTACCGTATATTAGAACCAGGATCACATATATATATATATATATATATATATATATATATATATATATATATATATATATATATATATATATATATATATATATATATATATATATATATACTGCTTAACTTCTTCTATCATTTCTCCGTCTATTATTAAGGATTAATTGTCATTTTGTGCTGTTCCTTGTATCATTTTGGTTTTAGTCATATTCTTTGTCAGTCCAAATTTTTCTAATTCTTCCTTTAGTTCTTTTATCATTTGTTCCATTTCCACCGGATCTTCTGTTATCAAAACTACGTCATCCGCGTATCATAAATTGTTTATTTTTTGACCTTCGATATTGAGTATGCGATTTTATCATTTAAATTTTTTAAATACGTCTTTCATTGCAAGTGTGAATAGCTGGGGTGAAATAGAATCGTCCTTTCTTATGCCTCTTCTTAATTTGATCTTTTTGGCTGCTATGTGTAATATGATTTTAATTGTTGCTTCCTTGTATATATTTTCTACTAACTCGGCATATTGTGTGTCTAATCTGCTGTTCTGTAGCGACTTACTATTGCCCAAATCTCAACCGAAATAAGTGCCCTATTGTAGTGTATCAATGTCAAATATATTGTATTATATTTTTTTCTGAAACCTGCTTGTTCAGAATTTAGATACTGATCAAAATTATTTCTCAGTCGTGTCATTATTATTTTCGTTGGTAGTTTGTACATTTGGCATAGCAAACTTATTGGTCTATGGTTTTTCAAATTATATTTATCACCCTTTTTATGTACGATTATTAGTATCGTATTGTTATATTCTTCGGGTACTTTTCATTTATCCAAAAATTTATTTAGTAAAAAATAATTCTTTAGTATTTCTCCTCCGAAACTTATTAATTCTGGAACTCTTCCACCTTCTCTTCGTTCTGTTATTTCCCCCAAACTGAAAAATAGACTAATAGGCATGCAGCTCTAAATATTAGTGACCCTTTCGCCTTTCTGTCGCATCGAAATTATCTTAGCACCTTCTAATCTGGAGAAAATTGTCCTGATTGCGGAACTACATGGGTTATGTTGGTAATAACCGAGAAGATCCTGTCCGGTGCTTTCTTCAGAACTGCGTTCGGAGACCATCCGGACGAGACGCTTTCTTAACCATCAACCTCGAAGCAATCCTTTTGACTTTATCAAGACTCATGACAGGTATACCTAAATCAATAACTTGAATGGACTTATAGATTTGCACCTTACGATCAATTCTTTAATCCTTGTTTCGATATGTGGTTATATCAAGCTCAAATTGTTTATAATTTTTTTCTGCAAATCCGTCAGCCTTGAGGATCTTGAAGTAATATTTTTCTCAATATGCATTAGATTCCTTGCTTAAAATGTTCAGATATAGGGCTCATTTTCCTTTATAACCGATTTTGACCCACAACTATCAACCTTCTCAATATTTTGAGTGCACACTTTATGCTCATTTTCGTACAAAGAATAATCATTTTGTCTGAACGTGATACCCATTTTACAGTTTTCATATTTGGCAAAATCGGCTGTATGTTTGGAACTCTGTCTCAATTTTCATTAGTTTCTCTTATTTCATCACTAAAAATTATAATTGGTTCACAATCGTCAACATCAAAATATTCCCTTATTTCTAAATCAAAGTCAGTTCACTCGTACTTACTTTCTACGGTTCATTTCAAGCCCTTAGTCATTCTTCTAATATCTTCATCGTAAGTCAATTTTATTATATTTTCATCACTTCTTTCGCCCTTAGACTTCTCTATTAAAGGTTTCTCCAATATGCCACCGCAATAGCAAGAAACTTGAGGCTCTACGTTATAAAATGCTATTTAATATAATACCGTCGACACCAGGCCTGAGGAAAAGCACTTATTCTGAGACATAATCGGCTGCCCCACTTAAATTATTATGTTTATATCATAAATGATCTTAATGTTTAGGAGAACCATCCGAGCAATTACCATGGAAGGTTACACAATTTTTTTTCGCCATAGTGTTTTCAACTACCCGGCATAATAAAAAATTTTAGCAGAAGGTATTTTTGATAAGCAAATAAAAATTTTGAAATATAAAACTGTAATGCCAATTATAAGATTTCTGTAGCGTCATCCACTCGAACTTGATTATAAGACTCTTTATATTAACATTGTCACAACGTAAACTTGAAAAATTGTCAAATTTAAAATAAAAATAAACGGTAATATTTCAGCCAATTACCAATATTACATACATGTACATATATTCCTAAATACATTCAATAATTTTAACAAAATTGACAGTTTAAGACATGTCGTATGCACGATACTAAATGAAGGAGGTCTCACGGTGCCGCATATAATTGCAGAAATCCTGTAGGGAGTAAAAATAGATAAAAGATAATAATTTTCTTAGATCGTGCTTGAATTCACGCAGAGTTAGTTTATTTTTTAATGATTGTGGTAGTACTGTGAAAAAAACTTTACATTAATTACAATGTAACGTTCTGGAAGCAAATTTCATAAACCACTTATTAAATGAATTTAATGTTAATCCATTAAATTTAATAATTTATACATTAAATCTAATGTTATTATATACTAAATTTTAATTACTTTATTGAAATTTAAGATAATATACAATTAAATTTAATGTACAAAACTTTAATTTCAAAGTGAATTTAACTTATTCATGATTTAACGTATAATATCTCGCTGTTTTAAATGCAATAACTTTTATCATACCTTCAAATTTTGCAAGAAAACAATATCTTGCTCTCTGTGTTCTGGAGAACACCAAGTTAAAGAATACAAAGTCGCTAAAAATCAAAATAAATGTGTTAATTGTCTTGACATTATGGAAAAACAAAAGCTGGACATACCTTTTGATCATGCTGTTTGGGACTACTACAATTGTTTTGCATTTAACCAAACTTTGAAAAAAGCGAAATTTTAACTTTTTGGCCCATCTAAGTAGCAACTACTGAGTCCATTGGATGGAACGCACTATATATGTCACGACTCGATTTTGAATGGTTTTTCGGATGGGATAAAATCGGACTCGATACATTCTGATAGCGCACATTCCTCATGTCAACAAAATAAATTTAAAATTTCTATTTATTATCAAAATGTGGGAGGCATGAAAAGCAAAACAAGCGATCTTTTTTATTCAGTTTTATCAACAAATTTCGATATTATTGTAATTACAGAAACCTGACTGAATACGAGTTTTTTGAATACTGAACTATTGATTTACGATATTCCGTATTTTGTACAGATAGAAATTTTGCTCAATTGGGTGTATCTAGGGAAGCGGTGTGTTGCTGGTAACTAAGAACATATTTAATGTTTCTATTGAAAATATTAATAATATACCGGAAAATATTGATCTTATTGCTGCAAAAATATCTTTAAATAATAATGTTTTTTATTTTTTAGTGACTTATATACCACCCAACACGTCTTTTAGTGATTAAAAGACTTTATTTGATGAAATTAGCACGTATGAATGCCTATATGACGCAGGATTTTTACTTTTAGAAGATTTCAATCTACCTGATTACATAAGCATGTCATCTGACGAATACAATATATCGAACAAAACTTTGTCTTTAGTAGGCTTTATGCAATTTTTAAAACTTAAACAGCACAATTTCATATATAACGATAATAATCGTTTACTAGATTAAATTTTAAGCAATAGTGACCTAATTTTACCTGAAGTGTTGCACCATCCTGCTTTATTGCTCTCATGCACAGTGGCCCATGAAAAAGAATTTACTAAACAAAGAATTAATAATATATGCTATAATTTTAAAAAAGCAGATTTTATGCGTCTATATGAGTATATGTGTGATATTTTGTATCAGATTAATGATGCTAATGAGGCTTTTAATGTGCTTTATACTCAAATATACACTGCCCTAAATAAATTCGCACCTAAAACTAAAAAACGCAGAAGAAATTATCCACCTTGGTTTAAATCTAAAATAATAAATAATATTAAGAAAAAATTTAAATTTTGGAAAAAATACAAACGTTCACAAAAAAATGAAGATCTGTTAAAATTTCAACAGCAGAGAAGACAAATTAAGTATGACATAAATGATACATATAAAAAATATTGTGAAAGTGTGAAAAACCGCATTGCTTTCAACCCATCAAACTTCTGGCAATGTATAAATATTAAAAGAAATAATATAGAATTACCTGAAAATATGATTTGTGGGGAAAATACTTACAGAAACCATGCAGATATTGCAAATGCATTTGCTGACTTTTTTAAATCTTCATATATTTCATCTAACAATACTTTTAATAAAGATATTCAAAGTTCTGTCACTCAAACTATTCAAATTTGTAAGGTTAGTGAAAATGAAGTACTATATTGCTTAAAATAAATGAAACCAAAGGGAACAGTAGGTCCGTATAACCTTCCATCCTTTTTCCGTGACTGTGCATGCTTATTAGCAAAACCTCTTTACATTATCTTTAATCTCTGCCTAAATAATTCACAGTTTCCTGATAAATGGAAAATTTCCAGAGTTTCTCCAGTGTTTAAAAAAGGAGACTAACAAAATATGGAAAACTACAGACCAGTCTGTATAATAAATAATTTTTCTAAATGTTTTCAAATATTTCTGCATAAACATCTATTCTTCAAGATGAAACACCTATTTAGTGGTTCCCAACATGGCCTTATAGAGGGTAGGTCCACAGCGTTTACTCTTTTCTATTTTACTCAGTTTGTGGCTGATGTCTTGGACAAGGGAGATCAAGTAGACACAATATATACAGACTCTTCAAAGGCGTTTGATAGGCTTGATCATGGCATTTTGCTTGGTAAACTGCATTGTTTTGGAGTTTCGCATAAATTAATTCTATTTTTTAAATAATATCTCTGCGATAGGCAGCAAATAGTAGAATGCTGTGGTCAGTCCTCGGAACCCCTGGGTGTGACTTCGGGAATTCCTCAAGGGTTAATACTCGGTCCTTTATTATTTAATATATTTATTAATGGAATTGTGGGTGACTGTACAATGCTACTCTTACTCTATGTGGATGACGCTAAAATTTTTTACTTCTATAAAAACGATGCTGATTGTCAAAGACTACAAATAGCAATAAATACCATCAGTAGTGAAATGCTTTAGGGATCTGGGTATGACATTTGATAGCCGACTTTCATTTGTTCCTCATATAAATGATCTTATACAGGTGTGTTTTAAATCATTAGGCTTTATTATCAGAAATTCAAAAACATTTTCTAATCAAAGTACGCTCATTTTACTTTATTACGCTTTTGTAAGATCTAAATTGGAATATGCTTCCATAATATGGTCTCCTTATTATCAAAATCATATTAATGACCTTGAGAGAGTACAGCGGCGTTTCTTGAAATACTTAAGCTTTCGGATTGATGGACATTATCCTGAAACAGGGTTACCGCATGAAATCTTACTTCAGCGGCATTCTTTTTGTTCTCTAGAACATAGACGTATCGTCACAGACCTCAAATTTCTTAATAAAGTTTTGCATAATAGAGTGGAATGTAGTGACATACTAGAAAAAATAAGTTTTCTTGTACCTAGGACTTCAGCTCGCCAATCTGCTACATTCTATTGTCCTAGACCTCGTACAAATGTGTGTAACTACTCTCCTTTATATAGGATGCGCAGAAGCTACAACGAAAATCAAAATAAATTCGACATATTTAGCTGCAGATTGGCACAGATAAAAAATAATTAAGTATGTAATATTTTGTAGTTTTATTTCTGGTAATTTGTGTATGCTTGTTTTTTCTCCTTTTTTTTGTTTGTTTTGTCATTGTAAATATATAAGTTTTTTTTTTCTGTTGTACCCATTTGTTAATTAGTTTTTTGTAACTGTGAAATGGGTTTAAATAAATAAATAAATAAATAAATTTAATTAATTAATATACGTTATATTTAAAGTTATTTTTAATAGTGAGCATATTGAAATACACTTTAAAAAAACTTCACATTATTTTTAAGGTAATGTGCTGGAAGCAAATTTCGTAAACCGTTTATTAAATACATTTATTGCTAATGCATTAAATTTAATAATTTTTACATTAAATTTAATGTAATTATACATTATAGTTGATATGTTTTCAGTAATTTTATTTAAATTTAACGTAACATTCAATTAAATTTAATGTGCAAATCTTTCATTTAAAGTACGTGTAACTTATTCACGATTTAAGGTACAAAATCATTAATTTTAATTTATGAACATACATTAAATTTAAGATTATTTTTAACAATGTAAGAACCTGCGTATATAGGTGATTTCTTAAAGTAGACATGACTAAATTGTTCAAGATGAAGCCAATCTCTGTTTCGAGTGTTATACTCATGATAATCGCCATTAGTCAAAAAAATTTTTTTTTTATAAAGATAACACAGTATTTCAAGAGGTACACCCGCACCACTGTGAACAATTTATGCTCTTGAAAGAAAGGTCTACCAAACTGAAGGTGTTGTAGCTTAAACATGATTCTTTTGACACATTAAGACTTGATTTATTTCATTAGTATATCCCAAAAAATTATACTGTAGCATAAGATGCACCAGTTTTAATAAACTAAGATCAGACCTTGAGATAATATATTTGTTAAGTTTTTCATTTTATACGCGCATTAATTAAGTTTTGTATAAGTTGAAGCTATATTCAAGTTTCAGTTTATCTGAGCATCTACAAAGCTTTCTAAGAATTTTGCCGATGGCACACACCAAAACGAAATACTGTTGAAATTCAAATTTAATCTATTTCTAAAATATTTTATCATAGCTAATTATTAAGTTGTTTTGTATGCAGTAATTAGAAAACTGGAAGAAAAGAATATTTATTTTATGTCAGAAATCATCGAAACTAGTGGCAAAAACGATGCAAGACGTGTCATGCGCAGAAAGCAAAATGAGAGTCTATTTTAAGTAAGCAGGTGGATCATTAATATATAACAGGAACAAAAGTGGACCCAACATACTATTAAAGTTGTGCCGATATTCTACTCCTACTCTTTCGAAATTTGATTTAATATTTTGACAACAAATTTTCGGTTTGATAAATAAGGCTTTATTTAGTCACTCAAAGGACGTCTAATTCCAAGAGTTTTAATTTTATTAATAAGAAAGTATACATTTAACTTGTCAAGGGCAAGCGTTAGGTCGAACAATACTCCCGCCATGAATTTATCCTTGTCTAGATTTCGGTACACTTGCTGTACAACCTCAGCAGTGGCAGTTCTGTAGAGAGTCCTTTACGAAAATCATGTTGATGCGGTGTTATAACATTAAATTTATTCAAGAAAGAACACATTTTTTCATATACTAAAGATTTAATTATCTTGGAGAAAATGCTCAAAAGTGCAATTTTTTCAAAAATATGGACCTCTGAGGCTACCTTTAATCTACAGCGAAATTGTTTTTTTTACACGCTCATATCGATAATAAAAAATTTTCTTATATTTTTATTGTATAATTTTAATAAAATATGGGTACTTCGTCTATGTATGTGATTTTTTTAACCAACTTCTAAAAGGAGGTACTCAATTCGTAGACTATGTATTTTTTTTATGTATGTACACCGATTACTCCGGAACGGCTGCACCGATTTGAATGAAATTTTTTACGTTATATTCAGGAAGTTGCTGAGGTGGTTTCATATTTTTTAGGTGAAGTTGGTGTAGTAAAATCCAAGATGGCGCTTACAATATGGCGGCCAAAAAAATTAATTTTGTCCGATTTTCTCCAAAATTGGTATGGAGGAATCTTCGGTGTTGTACCCAACGAATCTGAAATTATTTTTAAAAAATTCAAAATGGCGGATCTAATATGGCGGACAACAAAATTTAATTTTGTCCGATTTTCCCCAAAATCGGTATGGGGGAGTTTTCGAGGTTGCACATAACGAATTCAAAACATTTTTAGAAAATTGAATATAACGGATCCAATATCGCGGACAAAAAAAACAATTTTGTCCGATTTGCACCAAAATTGGTATGAGAGAGTTTTTGGAGTCACACATGACGAATCTAAAATTATTTTTAAAAAATTCAATATGGCGTATCCAATATGGTGGATAAAAATCAAATATTGTTCGATTTTTTCAAAATTTATATGTTAGTACATTACGAATTTGATATTATTTAAAAAAAATAAATATGGCGGATCTAAGATGGAGGATTAAAGATTCTACATCTCTCGATTTTGTCTAAAGTTAGTATTGGGAGATTTTAATTACGAAATTAAAATATTTTTTGAAAAACTCAATCTGACGGATTCAATATGGTGTTCTAAAAATTTTACATTTTTCGACTTTCTCCAAAAATGTATTTTTTCTGGATTCAATATGGCGAACGCAATATAGATGACTAAAAATTTTATATTTTTCGATTTTGTTCAAATGTGGAACTGAATCGTTTTTGAGGATGTAAATCGCGAATATAAAATTATTTTAATAAGATCTAATATGTCGGATGCAATATGACCGTTTAGAAATTTTAAATTTGGTACTAGGCGGCTTTAAAGGGTTTAGATTTGGATTAGATTAAGACGTTAAAATTATTTTTTTGAAATTCAATATGGCGGATAAAATATGGTGGGTTGAAAATTTTACCTTATTAGCATTTTTTCAGATTTGGTATTAGGGGGTTGGGGGGTGGTGTATTACGAATACGAAGTCAATTTTTTACAACTATTAGTTTGATAAGATACAATATGAGGGACTAAAAATTTTACATTTTCCGGTTTCATCTAAAATTGATATTGCGGGGTACTTGGAACATATACAAACTCAATATGCAATATAAAATATATCGAGCTAAGAAATTTACGTTTCAAGTTCTTTAAATATCGATATTGGAAGGTTTTGGAGTCTACGTTACCAATCTAAAATTAATTTGATTTAAGATAGTGGATTTACTATGACAGGCTAAATATTTGTTTGACACAATTTCATTGGTATTTGAAGAACAATAAGAATCAAAGAATTTTTAGTGGTTCATTTTAGGATGATTTACAATTTTTGATAAAATGGGTACTTTCTTGCCACTTAGTTCAAATAATTTATGAATATCATAATAAACTAAAAATCGAAAAATAAAATTTTTATAAAAAAATGAACCGACTTCTAAAAGTGTTCTGAAAAGTGAAAAATAACTAGGGATTTTTATATGAAATTCAAATTTTTGAAGTCGGCGCCAAATTATTTCTAAATGAAATAAATAACTACTAATATATACAAATTGGTAATGGTAAGAAAGAAATTAAAAATAAAATATTTTTAATCTATTTATGCGAATCACATTTTCTCAGGTATTAGTTTGGCGCCGACTTCAAAAATTTCAATTTCATATAAAAATTCCTAGTTATTTTTCACTTTTTCGAGCACTTTTAGAAGTCGCTTCAATTTTTTTATAAAAAATTTATTACTTTTAACTTTATTTATGAATAACTGAACGTAATCCTCTGCAACAGGTGAAAAGTTCATAGAATAAGAAACTGATTTAGGAATTGTGCTTTCAAAAGATAATATATTTTGAAATTGGTGGTTTAATATTTTTTATTTTATGGTTGAAAAATAGTTTATTATGAAGTATAAAAAGACAGTAGTCATTTTACTTAGTTATAATCCTTCTCTCTTTATATATTTTCCAAAGCATTTTAGGTTTATTTGCAGAAGATTTTATGATATTAGCATATTGATCTTTCTTTATTTCTACGATGATGTTATTAAGATTTTTGTTCGGAATATTCATACATCTAATTATCATTAATTTGTTTTTTAATTAAGTTAATTCGCGCAATTACTCAAACTCGTTAATCAGAGCATCGCTAAGCTGACATTTTTTATTTTGCCTCTTTTTAAATTTAACTGACCTTTTAGGATATTCTGCCTCAAAATTTATATAAACACCCAGGGTAAAAAAATCTTTTCAAAATAAAGATAAAACAAACAGCTAAGCTGAAACAAATAAACGAAACAAGTTATAATAAATCAGGCTTTACGCGAAAAGTCTCCAAGTTTTCCAAGTTTCTAAAAGGTAACGATTTATTATAATCTTTTTCAATCGAGCAAATAAAATGGTTGCCTTGAGCGTATTGAGGTGTACACTGTACTATACATTATTCATTTTTCTTTTTCAATCATTTATCTTACCAATGATATTTCACAGCCCTTCGCTTTATTTTGATATTGCCTATATTTTTGTAACACTAGCTCCTATAATGTATCATATTTATTATTGACAACTCGTCTGTTATGCAAGATTAACACGATATATATCAAATTTTTCAGACCATTGCTATTAAATATAACACAAAAATTGTGCAGGATCCCCCATAAAAGATGAGTTATCTTTCAATGTGCCTGTTAAAGGTTTTTTTTTTAAATTTTAAATATTATCCACAAGAGTTGTAAAAAACTTAGACTCATCAAAAGTAGGACAAAATATTATTATAAATCTGGATTCAAAATTATTTGGAACATTTTATCACAAAGGTGGATCCAAGAGAGTAAAATAGGAGATGAGGTAACGCAGATATTATATTAGCCTGCATATCTACTTTTTAATAAAATTTTTATAAAAAAATTGAACCGACTTCTAAAAGGGCGCTAAAAAGTGAAAAATAACTATAAATTTTTATATGAAATTGAACTATTTGAAGTCGGCGCCAAACTAAAACCTGACAAAATTTGATTTGCATAAACAGATTAAAAATACTTTATTTGTAATTGCTTTCTTACCATAATTTGTATATATTAGTAGTTATTTATTTCATTTGCAAATAATTAACTCCTAACAACAAAAAAAAAGAACCAAATTAATAGTTGATTTTAAATTATTGAATGAGATAAACAAAATTGGTTTTCGTTTTTTCGTTATAAATCAAAAAAACTTTTCGACAATTGTTGATATCAAAATGCCGCTAGGTGAGGTGTAGGTTCACATTTTAAAGGAATAAAGAAATTCTGTACGACCACCAGAAGCTGAGAGAGAGTTTTTTTTTTCAAAAAATTGCTATTGAGTCGTTTATTATTAAGGGATTATTTAACTAGGAACTGAGATGGAGAAGTTTAAACTATTTTATGCAGCAGTTTTCAACTTAATTATTTTAAAATTTTCATGTTGCAATAGTTTAAATTTGTACCTTCTCCAAGAGTCAGAAAGTGAGTAGTGGAGGGGGGCTTTCTTTCAGCCTGTGGCATGGAAAAAAAATGAGATTCTTCAAATTCGTTTGGCCGAAAAAATTTGGAGTATCTTGGCCAATATTAGTCGTAGAATCTTTTTTTTTTTACTTTGTGGTTTCTTGACGAGATATGAACAATGAATATTATGTTTTGTAATCAAATTATTACTAAAACCAGCAACAAACAAATTGTTACACTCTTGTACGTTTTGTGCATAATTACAATTTTACCGTATGCATGTGCTTTTCAAATTGTAACAAAAGTGTTACAGTGGTCATCAGTCTACTACTAATTAGGAATATTAAAAATCAGATTGATTTTTAATGTACCATTAATATTTATCGAGTTATAGCATGAAACAAATTGCGACTGTCATTTGCCGCCAAATTATTGGTTGTACGAGAAAAACACATGTTAACTGTTTTGTTTATTTTATTCGATGAACATTTTTCACAGACAAAATTCTTTGCTTATAAACCTATTTTTTGCTTAAATCTATACAAAATATTTATTCCGTTTTCCTTTCCTAAGACATGGATGGACACTTATTTTCGAAATACTTATCGGTTTTATTATTATCATCAGATTTAAAAGCCAAATGGCTTTGCACTCTCTCCAGGGATTATTGACTCATACCAGGAACACAAACACCAAAAGAATGAAGCTTTGTGGGCACCTTTTCGATATTATCGGGCCCTAGGTGACGTGGTCTTTTGTACTTCCTGCAAACTTTCGGATGGTCCACGCGATTGCAAGGAGAACTGCTTTCTGAATGGGTTTATACAGGTGCTTACTAAAGCCCAGTCCCTTAATGTTCTGCAGGAAGTTTTTTGGTATCACTCCAGTTGTTGATAGTATTATGAGAATCGTGCGGACACTGTTCATTGCCCACTGTCTGCAGATTTGCACCTCCAGATCTCAGTATTTGGCGATCTTCTCATTGTATTTTAGTCTTAGATTGTTGTTATTGGTTATAGCAATGTCAATCAGTGTAGTTCGCCTAGAAATTTTATCTCGTAGTGTAATGTCTGGCCTATTATGAGCAACAGTTTCATATGTTAGAATCGTTCAGTTCCAATATAATTTGAACCCATTCTTTTCAAGAATAGACTCCGGATTGTATTTGTAGTAAAGCACTTTTCCTACCTGCAATAGTTTTACCTTGTTTGCTTACTCTTGGTGGAATATCTTAGCGGCTGAGTCGTGTCTTTCCTTATTCTCGATTGCGGCAAACGCTTGGCATCCTCCAGTTATGTGCTGGATTGTCTCTGATGTTCGACAGCCATATCTCCTTTGGTCATTTTCTATTGAAGAACTTCCGATAATTCTTCGTCGGAATAACCTGGTCTTGGTTAGCTAACAAGAAGCCCTCCGTTTCCGGAAACATCTGTCCTGAAATCAACCAGTAGTTCAACGCTGAGTTGTGGATATTGTCCTGAAGGGCCTCATTTGGATGCCGTCCATGCAGTGGTTTCTGTAGCCAAGCTTGTAACTTCTCTTAGTCTGTTCGGTGGTGAGAAGCAATATCCCATTTCCTTAGCTGTAGCGGCGTTGAATCGCATATTACTCGATGTTGCGTAGAAGAGTCCGCTAACCTGTGGAAATAAAAACGTAAGTTTGTTATTTATTAATCGAGCTGCCTACCGATATCGACCAATCCTCTTCCTTCTTGATGTCTTGGAAGCACTGTACGTTCAATAGCACTCCGAGAGAGGTATTTATGTGTTTTTGTTAAGAGTGTTCTTATTTTCCTTTACAGGTTTTCGATGTCTGTCGTGTTCCATTTTCCCATTCCAAAAGAGTAGTTAAGCGCAGAGCATGTGTACGTGTTGAGCGCCTTAAACAAATTACTACTATTTAGACTAGTTCGTAACACCCGTCTTACCCTCGTGACAAATTCGGTTATCAATTCGGCTTTCATAGTGCGATGGTCAATTCGTTTAGCCTGTTTCATACCTAGATATTTGTATGTTTGTTGTGCTTCCACTGCAGCTATAGTTCCACCATTCTGAATCTCAAATGCTCCCAGTTGTACCTTTCAACTTTTATTATTATCATTACAATTATCATCATCAGTATCACTCCCATCGTCATCATTATTATCACTCTGATCATCATCATCACTCTCATCATTGACATAATCATCATCATCAACACCATTATTATTATCATAATCATAATTATTTTCTCCGCTATTACTTTCATCGTAGTTGAAAGTAATATTATAATAATTCTCGGTGACCTCGATTAGATAATCGCTTACAATATAATCGTCAAATTTAGTTAATTCTGGATCTTAAAAAAAAAAATCAATCTGATTTTTAATATTCCTAATTAGCAGTATACTGTTGATTACTG
Organism: Diaprepes abbreviatus; assembly: GCA_034092305.1. NCBI lineage: Eukaryota > Metazoa > Arthropoda > Insecta > Coleoptera > Curculionidae > Diaprepes > Diaprepes abbreviatus. The sequence goes on from JASJET010000156.1 coordinate 4,605,754, forward strand.
TAACAATTTTTTCGTAATTTGAAAAGCACGTAAGTACGGTAAAATTATAATTATGCATAAAATGAATAAAAGTGCAACAATTTGTTTATTGCTACGTTTAAAAATAATTTGATTACAAAAATAGATCATCCACTGTTCATATCTCGTCGAGAAACTAACAATTAAACAAAGAAATGAAGGTTCTACGACAAAATTTTTCCGACAAAACGGATTAAAAATTAATTTGTTTCTTTCTTGTTATTGTTTGCATAAGTCTCGAACTTTCACTTGCACACTCTCAGACCGCTGTACGACCTCTAGATAGCTGAGAATAAACAAGAAATCAAAGAAAACATAAAAAGCTATAAACAAATTTACTGCAATAAACTATTGAATATTTTTACTTGAAATTTTGCACACTTGTTGTTTCCAACAAGAGGCTCCTTTTAGTGCAATATAAAGTCAATGTAATATATTTTTCTATTGTTAATTAACAATTGAAAAAACTTCCATTTTAGTAGGTTTTTTTGCAATAACTAACGAACCAATTATCCGATATGGATAGGCGTTAGCTCATTTTGTAGGTATTTTTAATGGTTGAAACTTTTTTACTGAGAAACTATAACTTTTCCTACAACTCGAAAAAACTGTTTTTCACATCTTAATTTTTAGTTTTTTTTTTAATTTATATCATTTCTTTTTAAAGATAATTAAGTCAAATTTGGAACATATAGCACTTTTTACAATTTCCTATAAAAAAATATTAAGTGAAATTTTATACAGAGTGGTACTTTTCCCGGGTCTGTAAAATTTTACGCTGTCGAACTTTTTATTTCGGCGCCACTAATTTAATTTCATAATTTTTTGTCTCCTCTAAAAGTCAATAGTTATTCCACAAAAAAAAAATATATTTAGATGCACCTCCAATTAAGTTCTGTAGGGATGATTTATTAAGTGACGAAAAGATATAGTAATACTGTTGTCCAATAAGTTCACGTCTAATTTGTCATATTATTTTTTTGTTGTAATGTCTTATAATTTCTGTGTATAAGTGTGATTGATTTTATGAATTATTAATTTAAAACAAGTAACAAAATAGTAAAAATATCAGAGTTTACAAATGTTGAAATGTTAGATATGCATTTTGTTCACGATCGTGCGTGGAAATGCATTGGAAGCTCAACGGATTTATGCTGCATTAGGTCCACATTTCCTCGTCTTCATCAGCGTTTACAAGAAAATGGTACATTTTTAAAATGAACTTATCATTGTGGACATCCTCGAGACATAATGATCCTAGCACTAGAGGAAATTTTTCTTACTTTACTAGGAGAATTTCCTAAAAGAAGTACCAGAAAAATTGCCAATATATTAAATATAAGCATTTCCACAGTATTCCGATTATTAAAAGAAAATATCCACCGAGTGCAGGCACTTTAACCTCGAGACTTTTTGCCGCATATATTTTTTTCCAGTGGATACTTCAAATGGTCGCCCAATCTCCCCTTTTTTATCAAGTATTTTGTTGACTGATGAGGCTAACTTTTCAAATAAATCTATAAGAAATTTTCACAATAATCACATTTGAACTAAAGAAAATCCGTATGCATTTCTTGCAGCCAGTTATCAACATCAGTTTTTATTAAATGTATGGATTGATGTCATAGGCGATTATCTAATTGGATCATGTTTCCTTCCATTAAGATTAAATGGCGATCAATACTGTTACTTTCTCGAGGAAGTATTACATGCCCTTTGTTGAAGAGGTTCCTCTTCAAGTTAGACAAGAATTATAGTTTATGCGTGATGGTGTTCCAGCACATCTCAATATCAATGTATGCCGTTACTTAGAGGCAGTGTATACAAATAGTTGGATAGGTCGAGGAAGCACTGAACACTGGCCTTTCTGATCTCCGGACCTAAATTCTTTGGATTTTTGCATTTGGGGTTTCCATACATTTTTGATATATGCATCTCCTGTTGAAGATGTGGAAGATTTGAAAAGTCGCACTAAAAAACTGAAAATAAAAATAAATGTTAACATCCTGTATCTTAAAAACTAAACATTATCATTTAACATCCTGTATCTTAAAAACTAAACATTATCAGACACATGTTTATATGAACTTTTATGGTTAAAATTTTGCTCCTACTTATTTGGAAACATCTGTATATCAGAGAATGCTCCATAGGTTACCAAAAAAATAATATCCATATCGTCTAGAGCACAATCTTAGATGAGTGAGTCAATTTAAGTTTTCAATTCAAATCTAACATACCAAGACAAACTATTAACAATAAACCTACTATCATTTTTTTACAACGTCTAATGCTTGTTTTTCTGCTGAATTGATAAAGATTGTGCAATATTTTATACCAGTTCATAATTCCAAGGTAGAGAAAAGGTTTTCACTGATCACTCAACAATGAACCAAAAATATAAATCCAACAACAAAATGTATTTTTTAATTTTTAAAATGTATTGTAAGTCCCTAAACTACAGTTGTAATTTAGTTTTGTTGAAAATAGGGAGCAGTGTTTATTTAATTTTGTTTAAAAACAAATGTTTTTATCGGAATAAACAACTCTCCGTATTATACTTAATTAATAAATAAAGAAACATGATATGCTTTAATACATTAAACTCTTATTTTGTTACTACGTAAAGTAAAAACCGTTTTGAGATGGTAATGTCCAGAGTTTAAGCTTCAAAATCCGGGGTTTTAGGTCTGCATGCCCTAGATTTATGATATTGTAAATGACAGCCCTAGGCGCGTAGCGTATATATACAATATGGTTGTTGGTTTTAATTTGCTTGTATGAATAATAAACAAGGTAAACGTAATAATTTTAAAAATTATTGATATAATAAAATTTATTTAGGATATGGTTTCATGACTGATCAGCCTAATGTAACAAAAAATATAAAACATTTCCGAAAATACGCAGAAACATATCTATTAAGTGAAATAGAATAATGAACATCCAATAAATATGTGTGCATTTTGATAATTTTAATTAAAATACGTCTCGTGATAATACACTGCTAGAATTCTAGAAACATCACAGAGTCGGACTGCTGGACTGCTATATTCGAAAATGTGTTGAATTAGGGACAGGATGCCCTTTTTAAGATCCATTTAAATACTTTGACAAAGTTGCTAAATTAATTATACTTTTAGAATTATTATAGAATATTTAAAAATTAACAAAAATGATGTTTTTTTTAAATATCTCGTTAAATTTTGACTCTAGAACATAAATTTACAACTAGGATGGTAATCAACCTATTGAGTGGCGAAGCTTTCCAAGGAGGTGGCAATGGGTTCAGGGGCAACTGGAGTGTGTTAGGGTGGTCAAGCTGGGTGGCAGCATATTGAAGAAATTAATAACACATATTTTGATAATTGTCATTTTGTTATTACCGTAAAGTTTTCAAAAATAAAATTTAGCATATCTATGTATTCTAGTTTTATCCGTGGCAAGTCCTTGCAAATTTGTAAGTAATGACAACCATTACGTGACTCATGCAACCTAGTTATCTAGCATGTTAAGAAAAGGATGTGGGAGATTGTGTGTTACACACAGAGTGCACCAACATCGCAAATAAACGAAGGCATACAAATCGACACATGCACGGTTCACATCCATAAAACTTGGAATCTGTTACGCAATCTAGCTAGCTATTTTAGCAAACATTCACAACATCATTTCATTAAGCATTTCTCATATATTCTTCGTTGCATCTTTAGGTTATACTGTATCTTGAGCTATTCCAAATTTTGCTTATTTGTAAATTTTCTTCCCAACTCTATTATGTTCTTTACTATTCAGTAATTTGCCTACAAGAAATACACCGTATTTTAATTTCATTCCTAGCTTGATTTATAGTGACTCTACGTCACTGCACTGCACTAGGTTGTCTATATTTAAATAAGGAATTTCTATGTACCTTTTTTTGTTAAATATAATTTTCTTGCCTATCATGGAAATAAGATTATCACATTTATCAATTCCAATAGCAGTTTTCCCTGATTTTTTTATATTTTAAATAATTTCATAGGTTTGTTGATATTTTTAGTTAGGTTAGTTGTCGCTGTCTAGCTGACGTTAAGGCAATTTGTATTTTTTTAAGCCGTTGTATTTTGGGTTGCTATTTCTGTGGTAAATTTTGAAAGGAAATTTGGATTGACAACTAATACCATGTCGCTAACGGCTGGCAGAAAATATTACTTCTTAATTTAGTAATAAACAATGAATTCCTATTTGATTTAGAGCCGAAAATATCAACGAATAATGTCTTAACAAATCTTTTTAAACCCACTATATTGAACTGTAATTTTTCTGTCGAGTTCCTTCTCGTTTAAAGTTCCTTTTGACTCGCTCCCTTATGTTGGGAAAAAATAAGCTTATTTTTTGCCGGTCACTTTCACTTTTCCTGTTAGAATTAGCCGTTTATTCGCCATCCGGCTGGATTTGGAACTGGAATTTTATTTGACGTGTCCTGATACCAGTTTGGTGTTGTTTGGTTTGAATATTTTCTGGCCTGCTTGGGGTTTTTTGTGGCTGTTTTATCAGGATACAACCTGAAAATAAGAATTTTGTCAGTCTTAGGCACATTTTAACCAGAAATCAGTCTAGACCCCAGAAAATCGGGGTCTACCCTACTGGTTAGAATAACACCTCTGTCCACCCTACCGGATAGAATATTACAGCTATCTACCCTACCGGATAGAATAGTACAGTTATCCACCCCAGACGATATAACTTGTCACCGCCTGGTGTCCAACCTACAGGCTACTACATCTATAAATGTCAGCTTAGAGTTTAATCTTTCGATTGAAGACTTTATATTAAAAATTTTAATTTTAATTAAAGAATTTTATGAGTAAAGTTGAAAGCGAGGTCCAATCAACATAGTGTAAGATTTCTGCGTTCTACCTAGCTCAAATACAGTGGCTCCCTTAATTACCCACCCGACTCTCCGGCATAGGGGTTAGCTTGATACTTTACTCGCTGGTGCTACCACTAACCTTCAATTCTACTCCAGCTAAATTATCTTTTATCTTACACCTCTCTGCGAGGTCTCGACCCTTTTAATACCAGTGTAGCAGTGTCGAGGCCATAATACTGAGCTTGTTTACCCAGCATATGTTCTGACATGGATGTTTTAAGGCTATCGATGCATTGCTCAATCCAAATTAACCATTAGTTTTGCAAACTAAATTTGTTAAAACAATTTGTTTAAACAAATTATTGTAAAATTCATTATTTTTGACACAAATGCTTCCATTGCATTTTACAAAAATAAACACGTGTATAGGAGTCGTTATATGTTTTACGAAATCTTTTATTGTAAAAAAATCATAAACAATTAATTTTGCTATTTAAAATTAAAAAAAAAACCCTTAAACGATTATTAGAAAGCAATTAAAAATATATATCAAGAATTCGCAAAACCAGATTCTACAAATACAAAATCTACAAATGCATATCGGTAGGGAGCTTATTATTTACAACAAAATATATCATCTTCGGGAAATGTTTTAAAAAGAACTACTATGTTTTATACCACTAAATTTATTGAGAAAACAGACACTGCAGTTTCAACTAACAGAGTCATTTTCAAACTGAATTACAAAGGTAGACTAAGTATTCAATACAGAAACATGAGAAAATTTAACAATAAATAAAAACTACCTGAAAAATTACATTCTTACAAAGGGGAGGTACTAAATTTTGGGAACTAATTATTATTTGGCGACAACAAATAACGGGGAAAACCCAAGTTCTGTCTGGTCATTAAGCAAATTTACATTTTTATTTTTACTATGTTTATATATTTCTAAAGACTCAAGAATATTTAACTTTTGGCCCTTTGTTGAATAATGTAATATGTCAGTGTTGCTTAAATCAGGAAAACTGTGACTGTGTTCTAAGTAATGGTTGGCAAAGCTCGAGTCTGTTTTTTGTAGTCTATATGATCGGTGATGTTCTGAAAAGCGAGTTTTAAAGCTTCTACCACTTTGTCCAATATACAAGCTATCACACTCTGAACATTTTAACTTATAAACTAAATTAAACTAAATCAGGAGTTTATAAGTTAAAATGTGCGTTTTCAATTAATTGTACCTCTCTTTCTAATTTCGGTAAGGTGATAGGAATATCCAATGACGTTGGGAGTATCGGTCCTTACTCCGCCATTAGAAAAGTCTCTTTTATAGGATCCGCAGTCTTTATCAAGTAAGTAATTAATTTCTATTACGTCTGTAGTCAAAATCGTTTTTTTTTGCAATTTTAGGTTAGGATATTTAGCAAATTTGATGTGATGGAACAATTCTAAGGAGGGATCAGAATTCAGAGACCCAAAGTCAACAAGAAGTGACTATTCTTATTCAATGTACACATTTCACGTCGTCATGCTTTGTAATATAAAGATGAACAGTTGATAAATAAATCTATTAAAACCGTTGCAAAGTTTATCTTTTATCCTGTTTAAGTCTATTAAGGAAGGCCGTATCTGGAATATGAATATTCCTACAGAATTTTTGCCTCTGTGTCGAATTTGTCAAGAAATGTTATCAAATGAAATCGCGAAGCCTTCTAGACTACAAGAGCATTTCATTGAAATACATACTAATAACAAATACTAAGATCTATCCTATTTTCAAGAACTGGAAAAGGAGTATTTAAAATTGTCAAGCATATCAAAACTTCTTGCATTGTCCTCTAGACAGAAAGATAATGGACTACAAGCTTCATGTAATATTTCACGGTTAATCGCAAAGTAAGAACACACCCCACAATTGATGATAAATTAATCTTGCTGGCAATAAAAGACAATACCCTCGTATATATCTACCTGGCAGTTCCAGCTATTATGTCACATGATGATTATCGATGGCAAATTCACTTTGGCTCCGAAAAATCAAAGAGTTTCAAATCTTTTGTTCCTTATCTCAGAGGCACCACAAACAAAATCGCAAAAATTTTCAAGAGATACAACGTTGAAACCATTTTCACCATAAACCGTAAAGAAAAGGATCTCCTGCTAATACCTAAAGAAAAAATCCCTCTAGAAAACCAGGGAATGTACGAAATTCCTTGCGGAGAATGTAGCTCATCTTACGCAGGCCAGACCAATTGTAAAATAAGCGCCAGAAAAGATGAACATATAATCGCTGTCAAACAAAAAATAATTTCTTCTGCACTAGCCCAACACTTTTTAAACTCAGGATATAAGATGAACTTTTGCAGAACAAAAATGCTATCGAGATGTGAAAAATTGTCCACAAGAGTTATAAGGGAAGCCATCGAAATTGCAAAGAGATCCAACAACTTAAATAGAAGAGATGATAGACGGCGATTGCCTGATACCTGAAAAAACCTGCTTATAACACATCAACTAGTAGTAGGTAGTAAAGGAACTCGACAACACGATCCCAAACAGTGGAAACAAGGCCGATGACATGCAGCAGGACTCGCAACCTAATTGGTTAGAACCATCCAGATAACGAATACGCCCCAAGTACACTCGGGACCGACAGACACCTTACAGTGACCTTTGAAAATAGTGAATGAGATAGCACCAAAACGTCAGTTGCCTTAAAGTCCTGAGAAGGACTCAGCATATACACGGAACACCCGAAAATCTTCAATTACACATCACACACACGGAATACCCGAAAACGTTCTATTACATATCTCACCCGTGATACCATCCGGCATGGGCGATGATTGTATGGATATTTAAGGGAAACGATATTTAATTTTTAACAATTTTTTAGTACATCTCATAAATTAGTGGACAAAACTTATTTCGTTGCATGTATTTGGTGAGAGTTATAAAAAAATTATTTTCAGGTTATGAAAATTAACCATGGAAAAGTAGAGAAAAGGGACAGTTTTTAAGTTAGTAGAAAGCATGTATCTATAAATTTTCATTGTACAAGATTGAAAACTGAAGGCTGTCACTTAAGAACGGACATGAAATTGTTAGAGTTCCTAATTCTCTTAAAAGGAATTATTGTTATTTTAAAATATTTCAAAGCTCCAATCTTTTTCCTTGTAAAAATAACCCATTTGCATGAAGAAGTGTATGAGCATAAAAGGTGTATGAGCATAAAATATGTTTACTTTACAGTGCTTTGTAAGCATTCTTTGCACAACTTTTTACAGTATGATTTACGGTTTCTTAAAGAAACTTTTTCTTCACAATTTCTAATTTTATGATATGCCAATAATTTTTTATTATGTTTTATTAAGCTTTCCCTTAAAATGGTACTCAAAAGACGGTATTCATTTAATTTCAATTCAAATTCAACTGATTTTCGAAACTTGATACGTTAATTATTACCAATGAAAAGTTTTTTTAACAATTAGCAATTAAAATTTCAATAGACCTGTCAGAACCATAATTTTTTTCCATTTTTGAAACAACTTCTTGTCTTGATTTATTCTTACACAAAACCAAAAAAAAATCCTATAATATTAATTCAATTATAAAATAATTTCGAGCTCTTAATAATTTACATTTTGTTTACACAACCGTTGCTTATAGAAATAAATTTTAGGATATGGAATCATCTGCTATCACTTCTTTTATGAGGCTGTGAGTTACTTTGTTTATTTTATTGTTTTTTACTGTCTTCGTTACCCACACGTTATTTTACTTGTTCAGCGTATTTTGTATACAATTTCAGATTATTTATTTTTTTTGCCAAACAAAGAAACCTTTCTTATATTCAAATGTTAAAGTCAATTTCAGACTTATTAAAGAAAAAGACAAAGAACCTATAAACCCCAAATCCCGTTTTTCACTTTATCCTAAATTTTTTATGTGGAGGATAATCTACACATCTTTTAGAACTCGCCCTGGTCGTGTATTTTTAAATCATTATAAGGTTATTCTTAAACTTTTAAGATAGACAGTATAGTTTATGTTGCCATTAGCTTATCTTTATTCAAGAAGGTTTGGTTATATGTTACTAAGGAATATTTTACCAAGGTCGTTAAATAATAAAAACACAACCTTAGCAAAGGGGATGAACAGTAATTTCTAAAAATATAAATGTTACTTTATCAATGTAAGAAGTTAAAGCTCTAAGCAGTCCTTTATAACTATTTAAATTAATTAAAACAATTATTGAGAGGCAACAAAGTGAACCCGCCTTTCACAAAAAAAAACAACAATCAGAGCAAAAGAAAAAATAAACCCAAAGTTGAGGTTCATATTTTTTTTTCATATTAACATAAAGGAAATAAAGTAAAAAATATTATAAAAAAGAGGTTGGGTCTGTCTTTGAATTAAATGGAAGCATGTACCGGCTAAATTGTATCACAAAAGATGGACTTATTGTAAGAAAGCTTGCTGAAATATCAGAAATAAAATTTTAAATTTATTTTTCATATTTCATTATTTGGTGAACATAAATTCTTAAAAGGATTTACTAACAAGGAAGGTACTTGAAGTGTCCGGCTCCGATTTTAATGAAACTTCAATATGTTGTAGAGGGTAGAAAAATAAGAGACATGTATTGTTTTATCAGCGGAGATTCGGAGATCGGAGAAAATCGCCCTTAAATTTCACCCCTAAAAACAGTATTTTTGAAATATCTCAGGTTTTAAGTGAGAAATCTTTACAAAATTAAATAAAAATTACTTGTTGTTCGAAATTATTTTAAACTATGGTTGTTTCATCTCCAAGGATATCAATCCTTGTTTTTTATAAGCGTAAACCATCTATTCGTGCTCGTAATTTAATTCTAAAAATTACAAAATTTAATATAATTGTTTAAAAATACTTTTTTCACGAATACCCTAAGTAACTTAAGTTGACGTATTTCCGAGTTTCTAAAAATAACTAGTAGAAGAGGGTGGGCCACTTCCAAATGAGTTTTTTTATTAAATCTTATGTTCTAATTGAGATATCTTTACAAAACAAAATGAAATTTGCTTACGATTTGAATTGATGTAGTGATGTTCATCCCCAAGAATATCATCCCTTATTTTTTATAAGGGTCAACCATCTATCCCTGCAAAGTTATGAAATTTAATATAATCGTTTGAAAATATTTTTTTTAACGAATGCCATAATTAACTGAAGTTGACGTCTTTAGGGGTTTTCAAAAATAAACTAGTAAGAGTGGGTGAGTTACCCCGAAATAATTTTTTTTAATATCTCAAGTTCTAATTAAGATAACTCGATAAAACAAAATGAAAATTATTTGTTATTTGAAATTATATTAAACCATGATATTTCCACCGCCAAGGATACCAAAACTTATTTTTTATTTGGGTAAACCATATATCTGCGCACGTAATTTAATCCTAAAAATTACATAATTGTTTGAAAATATTTTTTCCACGAGTGCCTTAAGTAGCTTAAGTTGACGGGTTTTGAAGTTTCTAGAAATAACTAGTAAAAGAAGGTGAGCCATCCCCAAATATTTTTTTTCTTAAGTCTCAAGTTCTAATTGAGACATCTTTACAAAACAAAATGAAATTTACTTACGATTTGAATTGATGTAGTGATGTTCATCCCCAAGAATATCATCCCTTATTTTTTATAAGGGTCAACCATCTATCCCCGCAAAGTTATGAAATTTAATATAATTGTTTGAAAATATTTTTTTTACGAATGCCATAATTAACTGAAGTTGACGTCTTTCGGGGTTTTCAAAAATAAACTAGTAAGAGTGGGTAAGTTACCCCTAAATAATTTTTTTTAATATCTCAAGTTCTAATTAAGATAACTCGATAAAACAAAATGAAAATTATTTATTATTTGAAATTATATTAAACCATGATATTTCCACCGCCAAGGATACCAAAACTTATTTTTTATTTGGGTAAACCATATATCTGCGCACATAATTTAATCCTAAAAATTACATAATTGTTTGAAAATATTTTTTCCACGAATGCCATAAGTAGCTTAAGTTGACGGGTTTTGAAGTTTCTAGAAATAACTAGTAAAAGAAGGTAAGCCATCCCCAAATATTTTTTTTTCTTAAATCTCAAGTTCTAATTGAGATATCTTTACAAAACAAAATGAACATTACTTGTTATTTGAAATGATAATGAACTAAGATATTTCATCCCTAAGAATAGTATCCTTTATTTTTATAAAGGTAAACTATCTATTAGCGCAAATAATTTATTTCCAAAAGTTACGAAATTTAATGAAATTGTTTCAAAGCATTTTTTCACGATTATCATAATTAACACAAGTTGACATGTTTTGGGGTTCCCAAAAATGAAGAAGTAAAAGAGGGTGAGTCATCCCCAAATATATCTTTTTTTAAAATCCCATATTCTAATTGAGATATATTAACAAAACAAAGTGGAAATTACTTGTTAGTTGAACACCATGTTGTTTTAACCAGATATATTATCCCTTACTTTTTATGAGGGTTAATCTTGTAATTCACTTACATAATTCAATGCTGGTTATTACGAAATTAATCCAAGTTTGTTGATAATTTTTTACGATTACAATAAATAACTTAAGTTGGTGGGTTTCGGAGTTTCACAAAATAAATTAGTAAAAGAGAGTGAGCGACCTCCAAATACTTTTTTTTAATATCTCCAATTCTAATTAGAATATCTCTACAAAACAAAATCAAGATTATGTGTTAGTGGAAATATTGTTAAAATATGGCATTTTCACTCCCAAGGATATTATTCCTTATATTTCATAAAAGTAAAACATCATTTCATACATATATTATTATTTTTAAAATTGTCAAATTTTAATTTAAATGAACAATACAGAATTAGAAATCACTATTTGTCAAGAATTATAATAATTTACAGACATGAATGCTTAACCACTGAAATCAGTTTATACGTTCTTACTAGTTAAAAGAAAAAATTTCAATAAATTCTATAACGTTCATATCAACTGAAATTTGGCAATTTTAAGAATAATTATACGTGTATGAAATAATTCCTTCGAACCATATCCTTGAGGGTGAAAATAGTTTAACTTCATTTCAAATAACAGGTAATTTACAATTTGTTTCGTAAAGTTATCTCAGTTAAAATTTGATATGTAAAAAAAAAGTATTTTGGGAGTTACTCACCTCCTTTTACTAGTTTATTTTTAGAAACCCCAAGTTGACTTATGGTATTCGTGAAAAAAATTTTTTCAAACAATTCCATTAAATTTTGTAACTTTTACAATTAAATTACGTGCGCAAATATATGGTTTATTCTAATAAATAATAAGAGATAATATCCTTGTGGGTAAAAATACCATAGTTTAATACCATTTGAAGTAACAAATAATTTTCATTTTGTTTTGTAGAATTATCTTAATTAGAACTTGACATATTAAAAAAAAAAGTATTTGGGGGGACTCTCCCTCTTTTATTAATTTATTTTTGAAAACCTGAAAATATGTCATCTTCAGTTACTTATGATATTAGTAAAAAAATTATTTTCAATTATATTAAATTTCGTAATAGATGGTTTACCCTTAAAAAAATAAGGGTTGATAGCCTTGGGGATCAAGGAACCGTAGTTTAACATAATTTCGAACAACAAATAATTTTTATTTTATTTTTTAAAGATATCTCACTTAGACTCTGAGATGATTCAAAAATACTGTTTTTAGGAGTGAAATTTAAGGGCGGTTTTCACTCCGTTTAAATGAATCTCCGAAGCTAAAAAAAATTACTTGTCTCTTATTTTTATACCCTCTATGATATATTAAAGTTCTTTTATATCGAATTTTTTTAGATTTTCAAAACCTGCTGTTCGAAAACTAAATAAATGGTGGATACAGTAAAATTTCAGATTAATATTTAGAACAAATTATAGCAGAATTTAATTTAAAAAATCTTAGGTTGAAATACAAGCCGATATAAAGGTTATAGTAAATATTTAACTGACAATCGAACACAAATGGCGGGAAAGGGCGCAATTAAGCCGCATAGAAGTACGGAAACACACCCGCGCTTCCATATCAAGGAGCTTCATATAATCTGCAATCCTTTTAATGGAACACTGCCTTATCTAACACATTCATTAAAATTCACATTCATAAAATAGGATGATAATTGTAAGCAAACTTAGAAGCTTATATTTAGTGATTAAGACAATTTAATAGAAAATATTACGGCACCTCTCCCGATCGAATAAACAGGAAAGGCGAAAATTAATTTTTAACACAAATTTAATTGGAGCTATTATATTAAATTTTTTCAAGTTTTTATAATATATCGGTGAAAAATTATAAAGGGGATATATAAGAAGCGACGTAGGAAAACCTATTTCGAAAATGATGCGACTAAATAAAAGATGACATATGAAACGTTTTTGGAAGACCTTTTACACGATACTTGTGTGAACAAAAACAATTTTTTTTTTCATCCGTATTTGTCACACAAGAGAATGAATTTTTTTCAAGTAATGTCGCCTCAGATTGGTTTTTGGGTTACGAAATGCCCATGTCTGCAAAATTTTATTGCAGAAAGCCAATATATGTTGTAAACTATAAAGCCGTAACATATGAATGGGCATGATGAAGTTGTAAAAGTGTCTAAATATTATGGTAAAATATAGACAAAAAATCCTAAACTGTCCCTTAACTGAGATACAGAGTCCTAAGTGGGTACCCAGAGCTTTACCTTACCGACTCTAAGTTTTAAGCTTGTATAATTTAATGAAATTTTAATATTTTATAGAGGCCAGAAAGACTCATTAAACCATACTACAGTAGATGTTTAGATCATCAGAGCAGTCAGGAAAGGACTTAGAGCCGCATTCGTTGGACCTAATTTTTAACACGTGTCATTTTACAGAGCTAAAAACTAAGTTTTAAAACACATTAGCCATTTCTCTTCAAAAAATGTACTCTTAATTTATTTCGATAAAACTGCTGGTCTTTGAGATAAATCGGTTTATACTCGAGAAACTCAAAAGCTCCTAATGCTAAAGACAAACAGGTAAAAATAAAATACGCAGAGTGTGCTGACATGCTTTAATTTATGGGGAAGCGCTGTCTCACTCTTCGAAGGCAAGAAGATGTTATGCTGAAAGATTTCCAGCTCAGATATTGTTAAGGCCAGAGCTTTTCAAATGGTTGGTCGTGGCTCAATTAATTAAAATGTTATTAAAATGAAAACTAGTGAAAATGTTTAAATATTATTTTGGCTAATGTTCAGTATGGGCTCCACACACTTCAATACATTTCCTTATTCTTCGAATATTTTCACGCTGCACTACAAATAATATTCCGGTATTATTGCGGGATTTGTTAGAATGCTGTGTTATTCACTAGTATTTACTGTTATTGAATAAAAGTTCTTTTAGATGTCCCCGGAAGTAGGAGTCCAAGGGATTTAAGACTTTGGTTGCCATAAAACAGGCCCACATCGACCTATTCATCGAGGGCCAGAAACGTTAGTTAAGTATTGACGTACTATACGGTTAAAATAAGGTGAAGCACCATCACATATATACCATATTTGCATTCTTCTGTCAAAAGTTACATATTCCAATAAATTATTTCAATTTTGCTGCAAAAATTTAAACTAATCCCACCATTGAGATTTACTTCCAAAAAAATGTGGGCCTATAAGGTTATTTCCGTTGATGCCAACCCACCCATTTACAATAAACCTTTGTTGATGTTTGTTTTAAATTATAGAGTGCGGGTTTTCATCATCCCAAAAATGTAAATTTTATGAGGTTATTATGCCATCTCTTCTAAAACCGGCATCATCGATAAACAACATAAGGTTAGAAAAATTTAGATTTAGGTTAGGTTGCTGTATCAACCAGTTGGAGTATTGAACTCGTGCAGGATAATCGGGCGGAGACATGGCATGTATTGTTTCAACGTGGTTCGGAAGATGTAACTGTTCTGTAAAGTTTCACCTCCAATCCATTTTGTGACATTGTTTTGAGTCGCGAGCGTTCATATGTTGTTTGAGTGAGTATTGAACTCTTGCAGGATAATCGTGAGGAAACATAGCGTGTACTGTTTCAACCTGGTTCGGGTGGTGAAACTGTTCTGTTAAAGTTTCTTGTCCAATCCATCAATCCATTTTGTGACATTGTTTTGAGTCGTGAGCTTTCCTGTGCTGTTTGAAGGGTTGTCAGCAATATTTTACAAAATTTGCTTTTCTACGTGAGGGTCTCATGCTCTCCTGAGAGGGCCCTGACCGCCACGTTGCGGCAAAAATGATCCTGAATAAAAAGTACAAAATTAATTCATTAACTCTAATAATTATTTTCTAATCATTTTTTACCTGTTTTCCTTAGGCTTCGATCAACCCTTTAAAACTTTTTTGGACTTGGCAATGTTCGGGCTGAAAATCTTTCAGTCTTCTTGACTTCGAAAAGTTAGACAGCGCTTCCCCATAAATTAAAGCGTATTTTATTTTTACCTGTTTGTGTTTAGCATTAGTAACTTTAGAGTTTCACGCATAAAAACCGATTTATCTCGAAAACTGCCAGTTTTATCGAAATAAATTCAAAGTACCTTTTTTGAAGGGGAATGACCAAAGTACTCATGAAATCTGTTTTTAGGTCTGTAAAATGGCACCTGCAAAGAATTAGGCCCAAGGAGTTTGGCTCCAAGTTCGTTCCTGACTTTTCTAGCGATCTAAGATATCTACTATAATATGATTTAAGGAGTCTATATGGCCTCTATAAAATATTAAAATTTATGACGCGTTTTTACGTAGGCGGGGAGCAAGGAGCAGGTTGTGCTCTTCGGCTCTACTTCGTTCACGGCAGCGGAACATCGGTTAGTGGATATTTCTCGTGCAGACAGTCATCGGTCAAATGCTCAGCGCAGGGGTATCGGGTCGGCGGTATCTACTTCTATTCGGGATAACCCTGCTCTCTCAACTGATCAACGGTTTGGCTGCATGAAGGTCAAAACATCCACTCGGTGGTCGGTTCTCGGGCGCCACCCTCGAGATTCATGTGGTCGAGGGCCCACTTATGCACCGGGCAGCTTGTTACAGTGGAGAAACGGCAAGCTAGGAGTCAATTGCGTGTATTAGTACTGGCTGCCGGCTGCCAATTATTATCTGTAATGTTAAAAATGGGACTTGGTAATAAAACAAGCGGTTATAAAACATCCTGTATCCTGTATTCCACTCTTTTATACAAAGACATGGTCTAAAACTAACTTACAATCTAAGATGGACAATAATGTAAACAAATGAAATGGTCTGGAGGGCAAGAGTATGTTTTGAGAGCTGTTCACGGTAGCTCATACTGTTCGGTTGCGCTGAAGACGGTAACCCGGCGGTATCATTCACGACGCTATTCACGTACCTCGTACTATACGGTTGCGACGCTATTCACAACGGCTTGTACGCAAATTATCGCGCCTCGTATCTAAAATCCACGTTCACGGTTCACGGCGCTTCGTATTAAAATTCGACCGACTACGGTATACACGGTATGTAACAATAACTCGGCATCGTTCGGCGATAGCGGCGTCTCTATACGGTGACGGTGATCTCTATATGCGGCGGCGGCGACAAGCGTCGGGGCGGCAGTTGTTTAGCGCCCTTGTCAACGGACATCGGAGGGCACCTGGCGGTAAAACACATTCCTGGTCATTACGGAAACAAAGATAATATTGACGGCATTTAGTGCGTGTGTGTATCGGTGACGGTAGGAAGGAATGAAAGGAACTGACGCTGCCCGTTCTTATAAGGGTCCTCGACAGCGTCAGCAGGATGGAACGACATTGCCCGTTCTTATAAGGGTCCTCGACAATGCCGACCAATAGCGGTAGGAAATTAGGAAACGAACCGACACTACCCGTTCTTATAAGAGTCTTCGGCAGTGACGGTAGAATGACACAACATTGCCCGTTCTTATAAGGGTCCTCGGCAATGCTGGCCATTAGAGGGGTAGGACGTAAGGAAGGAAGTGTATGGTAAAACACCATATACGCACAAGCCTAGTCTCACCTACATTGCTAGACCAGGAAGGCGCGGCCCGGCAGGTGACCCAGTCCAGTCCGTTTGGACTGTTGACCTGGGTGGAGAACGTGTAGTTCTCAGCGAAATCATGGTCTGCTCAGGCTTAAATAGACGGCCCGAGCTCCCACTAGGCTGACGTGTGACGGGGTGCGGTGATCGCGCATACAATACTCCTGTATGCGGCGCGCGATTACTATGGTCGGAAGCTCTGAAAATCGCGGAAAATCATATTTCCCGGCATAGCGCGGTAAATCTAATTATATGTCGGTAATATTGAAACTTTAAGCAATCTTTTTCCGCAAGGATCAGACTTTTCGGATGTTAAATAAATAAATAAAATCCCGGCGAACATACTCATGCCCAAAAATATAGTAACTTCGTTAAAAATTTCATTAAATTATACAAGTCGGTTCAAAACTTACGTAAAGATAAGATAATTCGCTTTGTTCCCTTTTAGGGCTCTATATCTCCGTTAAGGGGAATTTTTTTTATGCTAAAGTAGTGTTACTTTAACTTCCCCTGTATGTTACCGAGAAATAAGGAGGTACTTACTGAACACTGTATTGTCTATAAAAATAAGTATACATAATTCGTTAAATTAATAAATTTGACAAATAATGGCTTCTGATGAAGTCTGAAAGTCCCAACAATTTTTAAGAACGAAATTTCTTGCTTCCTTTAATTTAAAAGTTCGAGCAAAAAGTTAAAAATAGAAGTTTTAAAAGATAAGCAGTAAATATGGAAGGACACCTACATTGACATTTGATTTTATTGAAAAATTATTGTTTTCCAATTCCATGTTACCAAACACGTCCTCTTCTGACTTATATCAAAACTTAAAAATAGTTTATACAGTTATATTTATTTTTTGTTTAAATTATATCCTCGAATCTATCGAATAGGACAATCCAGAGTTACAGTTTTTTTGAGCAACAAATTCTTACCCGCCCCCTTTCTTTATTTTGAAAATTTGAGCTAAAATTTTAAAACAAAAGTTTCAAGACATTTATAGTATACATTAAAAATATTTTATACAATAAGGTACGCCCTCTTATGGCATATTTGAAAATTGAATTAATATTTTATATTAATTGACTTTAGTCACATTACTCAAGCATATTTTTTTTGGCTCGGTGAGAAATATTTTTCGAAACTTAGCTTGTGGATAGCCTTAACGAAACATTCAACCTTCAAAATACTGGTAACACAAAAGGAGATTATATAGAAAAATAAAATATATTTGAGACATACATTTCGAATTTTCCTTGTTAGGAACGAAAGTTTTCTTTTCATTCGGGTATATTTATGTGAGAATCTACTTACCTTAAATCCACGCTTTATTTATGGCTTTTTAGACTAAATTCCCCTGTCAACTCAATTCTTCATTCGAGAGTATTTTCACTTTTGAGGGTTACTTCGGAAACAAATGTGACATTAATCCAACCCAAAGAAATGGCGCTCGTGGGTTAACAAGAGTTCAAAATACAACTTTCGGTTCATTAGCGTTAATATGTCCGGTCATCCTATCATTTTTTCTGTGAGCGTTCCTAATTTTTTTTTCTTAAACTTCTTCTGATGGATCAGCACTTAAATAGACATTGTGCATTACTTCACACATACATATACAGCGTGATTCAGACAAGGTGAGCAGTCTCTCGGCTGCGTATAGTTCATATGAAAATAACATGGAATCCCATGCCAAGATATTCGCCTCAAACAGGGGGTGTGAAATGTTGTTTTTTCAAAATAACTTTTGATAAAATATAATTAAATTTTGGTTTAAGTTGTAATAAATGGACACCCTGGGAATGGTTTAACACATTTTTTTAATGACGTGCCAGGTGGTAATTTTTTCCCTGAAGTTTTAAGCCTGTTATATATTTTAAATGTAACATGAATTTTTAAACGATTTTATTAATCTCCCTGCTGCCTACAGGCTGTAGTTTTATAATCAAATTTTAACCCACCATTGAGATGGTTTTATTATGGAGATGGAAGGTGGTTAGGCGAATCTGGTCTGGCAGATGTAGTCATATCAAATTTAGGCTCATTCGATGCGTCTCGATGACTACTCTGTATGTGGTTATATCCAGGTTCGCAGGAACTACGCAATGCTGATCGGAGACCGATCGGGATTCGGCTAAATTGATTGATTCTCTCGTTCAAGCTAAGATTTGCAACGCGCCGAGAACTAAATGGCATTAGGATAGCTAAACATGAAGTGTCACGAGCGCTGCACTCTTTCATCCAAGTGAAGGTTTGAAACACGTCATACGTCTTGAAAAGTGTAGGTATAGTTCATATGAAAATAACATCTTAGGTTCATAATTTTTTTCCGAAAATGACTCCTTTGCCCTCAAACATGGGGGGCACAATGTAATTTTCTCAAAATATATTTTGATAAAATGTAATTTTGGTTAAAGTTGTAATAAATTGGCACCCTGGGAATGGTTTAACAATTTTTTTAATTACTGGCCAGATAAGCAGAACACTTGGTGATTTTTTTTCTGAATTTTTAAGCTCGTTAGATATATTAAATGTAACATGAATTTTTAAACGATTGTATTAGTCTCCCTGCTGCCTACTGGCTGTAGTTTTGTGATTGAATTTTAACCGAATTCCAATTAGTCGATCAACCTAAAATTTGGTGCACATATGTAAACACTCACAAAGCAATATTATGCTACCATTGAGATGGTCTGGTTATGGAGATGGAAAGCGGTTAAAGAATCTCCGTTCTGGAAGACATAGTCCTACCAAGTTTGGGCTCATTAAATGCGTCTCAATGACTCCGTTTCTGGTTATATCCAGGATCGCAGAAACTACGCAATGCTGATCGGAGAGCCGTCGAGTGTGGACAAATTGGATTGAGCTTCGCATCCATATCAATAATACGGGAGGCAGCTTTTCGCTTTTTTTATATTAAGTGTACTTACCTTCTTGAGAACTTGTAAGTGTATTCAATCACACAACCATACGTAATTGATATATTTACTTATGTAAGGGGCACCCTTGTGATATATGATAAACAAACCTATTTACACGAGTAGAGGCACTCATTATTTTCACATTATTCATATATATCCTAATTAGCATTATATCACTTTATATTTATTATCGCAGCCAAAAATAATCATACCCTAGTATAATTTTGTTTAGTAAATTAATCATTGTAAGTTAAACTGTCAAAAACCACCTGGTTAAACAGCTGACTGTCCCAAACATATTATTTTTAAAGAGAACCGCTAAGCCACTCTACAGTGTTAGTCAGATTTACACCGCTAATAAAATGTAACGTACAAATATTTTTTGGTTGCTTTTTTGGCTTCAATTACGTTTCTCGTTTTGTTTTAAGTTAGATCGGTCTCAATCTTAATCAATAGGACCTCAAAACAGGTGGCGCTAAAGAAATAAATTTACCTCGACCACTGTCCGCCCCTTTTGGAGCTAGCCGGAGAAGCCTTAAAATGAATAAACTTTACCAGAGCCACCTGATTTATTTAGATAGATCATTTCTTACAATTTGGCTGATTGTTAAAGTTTTTAGTTATTATAATTTTGTTACACCTTATTATTCGTTCCATAAATACATCAAAAAATTGTTAATTATATCACTTGAATTAAAAACTATGCGAATGAGGCATACTTAAAATCTACTATTATATACAGGGTGATGGTAAAGAAGTTTTATCGATCGATTATGGGAAAACTGTAATTAGGAAGAATCTAAAAATTTGTGAATGTACTAACGTGCACAGGGGATAGCCGGCTAAAATATTTTCAAGATGGTGGCACTTCTAGTTATACCGGAAGTAGACGTCAACTTGCTTATTTTAAGTAGAACATTATAGGATTTTTGATTTTTGTGTAAAATTCTGGACATATTTTATGTATAATATTCTATATCTAAGTCCCATCGTTTTGGACATATTTAAATTTTTATATAAAAAATTACGTTTGCGGACCAAAACTTAACTATAAATTTTTCCTAGAAGACAGTATTTATTATTTAATTTGGGTTAGTTTTCTTGTAGACGGAGATCGACTTTGGTAGTCTTTTTATGATATTTTGAAAATTATTAATACAGAGTTTTTAAAAATGAAGAACAAAAATTTTATTTAAAAAATCGTCAAAAGTCAATTTTTTCAAATAGAAAGCTCCAATTTTTATAATTTTATCATATTAAACATTAAAAATAAGGGTAACTTTGTATAAGGTTGTCTATTCCAAAAATTTGTAGTTTTCAAAAGATTGACAATTCAATATTTTTCTATTGTAAGAATGTTATACGGCTTTTAAGTTTTGTTAATAGTTGGTCATAGTCTGAATGATAAGTTAGCGATTTTTGAAGACTTATAGATAAAAAATACGTCTTTAACTTACAGGTGAGCGATGCTTCGACATCTTGAGAAATTTGGAAGTGAACTATTCAGATAACTTTTCTGCTGGCATAGAAATCTATTTTATCACCATGATGGGGCGCCACATAATAATCATTTAGTTAACAATCATTTGTGAAACTTGTTTTATGATTAATGGATAGCCAAGAATGGGTCACATCTTGCTCCACCTCACTCCCCCGAACTAACAGTACTAGATTTTTTATTTAGGGAACAATCAAAAATAAAGTATACAACACCGCATTAACCACAATGGAAGATTGCATGTAGCTCATCAGATTAGTATTTGAAGAACTTAATCTTCAGTCAATAAGAAGAGCCACCCATAAAGAATTCATGCTTAGGTGCGAAAAATGTTTGGAAGTTCAAATGCGTCAATTGGAATATTAACTCAAATAATTTTTGTAACTTTATTTTATTAACAACTGGTTTATTTCTATTTATTTTAGCTTTTATAGACCCAAAGTTCTTGAAGTTTTCTATAAACTTTTTAACAATTGATAGTGTTGGTTTCTGTTTCTTCGGATATAGCGAATGTTTTGCATGTTCTTGAAATAATTCAATCACATTCTCCTTATATAATTGAAAATTCTGTAGGTTTCGATAATTTTATTCTCGCCACGCCTCGCCATTATGGCCAACTAATAGCAAAACTTAAAAGTCGTATAGCATTTTTACAATAGAAACACTTAATATGATAAAATTCTAAAAATAGGTGCTTTCTATTTGAAAAAATTGACTTTTGACGATTTTTTAAATATAATTTTTATTCTTCTTTTTTGACCATTCTAAACTAATAATTTTCCAAATATCATAAAAAGATTACTAAAGTCTATCTTCATCTACAAGAAAACTAACCCAAATTAGATAATAAAGACTTCTTTATAGGAAAAATTTATAGTTAAGTTAAGGTCCGCAAACGTCATTTTTGTAATATAAAAATTTAAATATGTCCAAAATGGTGAGACTTGAGTATAGAACATTATACATGAAATATGTATAGAATTTTACGTAAAAATCAAAAATACAATAATATATATGGTGTTTCATTTAAAATAAGCATGTTGACATCTACTTCCGGTATAACCGGAAATACCGCCGTCTGGAAAATATTTTAGCCGACTGTCCCTCATGCACGCTAGTGCACTGTTTAATTTTCAGATTCTTCTTAATTATAGTTTTCCCACAATCGATCGATAAAGTTCCCAGAGAATCACCCTGTATAATGTTTCGAAACACTTGTAATAAAAATAAGTTATTTCAAAAATTATATGGGCTAATGGATGCCCCATTGTAGGTAACTAGTCATGTGAAAGTTTTAATACCTTCCAGTATACGTAAAAAAATCAACTTGAAAAAGCAATTCTTTCAATGTAAATACACATTTTTTAATTTAGAAGTTAAATTGAATCCAGCATTGTTGAAAAAGGGTTATAAATCCGATAAAACCTAAATCCTGACTTTTTATCTGGATTACTTGAGTTTTAATCAAATCAGTAATTGGAAATGACGTGAACACTAAAAGACAGTATTGATAAGGCAGAATGCGTTTTAAAATTCTATACAGATTTTAAAAATGATGTATAGAAAGGTTACAATAATCGATAAACACTGGAAGCATGCAAATATGAAAGATTACTCAAAGGTAATACTATCAGTATTTATAAGTTAATAAACTTAATACAGAGTGGCCCAATAGTGTGACCAAGTACTCCATCTCCCTTATTATTCAAAAGTTTTGAAAAAATGTTTTAATAGATAATATAATATGAAAATTTCTACAGTCTACAAATATTTTCAATTGCATCATGATATTTTGACGCTAAAAAAATAGTTTTTTTTATTAGGATATCGTGTATGTTTTTACATATTTGGATTCCCCAATAACTATCCATAAGATAGCAAATTTTATTGCGAAGTTGCCAACTTTTCCAAAAAAAAAAAAAAACAACAAATTTAGAAAAAATCACGGTTCTCTATAATTTACTATGTCAATCTACCGCACTTATAGTACACGAAATTGACACTAACAAAGATAAATGTACTATCAGAAGTCTAATGTAATATCTAAGCAATGATCTCATACCGGATGTTTGCCAAAATTTTGAAAATTTGATGAAATGTAATAATTAATTTTCTTTGTTTTTTTATTTTATATCGGACACCTTCCATATAACTACTTTATAATGTAGAGTTATTGTTTCTCTATCATTTTTCTTAAAATTTTCCTATAACTATCACCGCTAGATTTTCTGGTATATTATTTTTCATTCATTGTATACAAAAATACTTTAACCTATTGACATCTAGTTAGCAATGATTTACACAAGTTTACAAAAAAAAACAGAGGATACTCATTTTGCTAGACCATTTTATTCTTATGTAATTGGACGCCGTGAATCCGTTAATCTCTATCATGTCAAATTCAAGATCATTTCAAGGTCAAATGGAATAAAACTCACTAAACAAATCTGAAGAAGTAGATACGCACGTTTTTGAGGTCGTTGAATCCGATGCGTGGCTTGTTTAATCCCCCAAGGTTGACTAGAGATCATTTTAGGGTCATTATAAATCTAAAAAAAAAGTAGGTTTTTGGGATCGCTAAATCCGAATTCGTGGTTTGTTTAGTCTTCCAAGGTCAACTAGAGGTCATTTTAGGGCCATTCTAAGGTCAGATTGAGAAAAATTAACTAAATACATCTGAAAAAGAATATATGTAGGTATTGGGATCGCTCAATCCAATTTCGTGGTTTGTTTAATCCCCCAAGGTCAACCAGATGTCATTTTCGCGTCATTTTAAGGTCAAATGGAGAAAATTTACTAAATAGATATATAAAAGAGGATAGGTAGATTTTGAGGGCACTGAGTCTGAATTCGTGGTTTGTTTAATACCTCGAGGTTAACAAGACGTTATTTCAAGGTCGTTTCAAGGTCAAGTTGAAAAAATCTATTAAATAACTCTGTAAAAGGAGGCAGGCAAACGGATCAAATTGTTGAGCCGAAACTCGAGCTCCCAAACCCCCGTACCCAAGAAAAAATTATTATCGTTTTTTTCTAATTACACTGGACAATAGCCAAAATGTACCTAAAATAAAATCGAATAAATCTAACTATTTTTCGTGTGCGAAAACCGAAACTAAACCTATCTTTTTAATATTAGTTCAAGTTTTAGAGATACGTGATGTCATGTCTCCCTATATATTTGCAATGTAACCGCAAGAATGTACGTAGTACATTTGTTTTGTTATAATAATAGAGGAGTGCGACATTGCCCAATATACGTTTTTCCCAAGTTAAAGAAATTTTGCACCCAAGTAAATCGACTTTTGTATCTGTTTTGTACTGAACAGCCCCTATGTATAAACAAATGACAAACGCCACTATTGCGAATATTATGAAATTGAATAGAAAATTCTCGAATATTCTCTAAAAACGTATTATCGTATTTGGGTATATAAGCACCTACAAATGTGTAAACAATACAGATCATCCTGTTATGTTTGTGGTGAGGTGACTTTTGCGTCTCAGAAGAGATCTATTACCCCATTGATAAAAAAGGCGTATCAGCTTTATTTCAGTTGTGTGAGTGCCACATATCTACTGTAATGCATGCGCTTCAAGTCTGAGAAACTGGTTAAATAGTAAAAAACGATCTATGCGGTTTATTTTCCCAATAATCTGTAGAGATCGTTCAAATCATGTTAATGATTGCTATTTCTGCATCATATCTCTTGTTGGGCAATTCAATGTTATGTCCAAGGTGAAAAAGTCAGTTAGCAACTATCCAAATATACCATCTGCCATGTGCCTCAGAGTGACGAACTTCCTATTCCAGAACCACCAGAATCATTCACTTACGAATCAGATAATAACGATATAACGATTTTTCAAGAAGAAGATTTACCATCGATATCAAGAGACCCTGATTTTACACCCAGCACGTTATACCGCCGATCACACAAAATAATCCAATCAGAATTAAACGATCTTGTGAGAAACTTAAAAGTACCAAAAAGTAAAGCAGATTCACTAGGATCAAGATTGCAGCAGTAAAACTTATTAGAAGACGATGTTTCAGTATTTGTTTTTCATAAACGCCATAAAGGCCTAAGAATATTCTTTAACATGGAAAACAACTTGATTTTCTGCAATAACTAGCGATTTATTGGCGGCTTTAAATATAAACTACAAGCCAGAGGAATAGAGACTGTTTATAGACAGTTTAAGATTGAGTTTAAAATCAGTACTATTGCATATGGGAAATATTTTACGGTCCATTCCTGAAAGATTTGCAGTTTATATGAAAGAATTATACGACAATATGAAGTAACTATTGACAAATGCAAAATACGATAAGCACCAAAAGGTGATTGCACTTTAACTTGGATTACAGCTAGGCTACACCAAGTTTTGTTGTTGTTTCTGCGAATGGGATAGTCAGGCAAAGGCACTTCATTAAAAGAGAATCATTAGGGCCAGGTGAAAAAAATATACAACATATGCCATTGGTAGATCCTAAAAAGATTTTGTTGCCACCACTGCATATAAAATTGTGCCTAGTAAAAAACTTTGTTAAGACATTGAATACAGATGGGCCAACTTTTCAGTACCTGCGTCAGAAATTCCCAAGGCTAAGTGAAGCAAAAATTAAAGAAGGTATTTTTGTTAGGTCACAGATTCGAAATATTTTTAAAGACAAATATTTTGACAGCACTGTATCACATATTGAAGAAAATTGTTTCGAATAACTTTCGCCTCGTGGTCACTAATTTCTTCGGAAATAAAAAAGCTGACAATAACGTTACTCTTGTTGAAAATATGCCGTCATCTTATCAAAAAATGGGTTGCAATATGTCTCTAAAGATCCATTTCCTACACTTACATCTGGACTTTTTTCCTGACAACTGCGAAGCTATAAATGATGACCACAGCGAACACTTCCATATTCACAAAGGAGAAAAGATACCAGGCAAAGTTGAACGCTTCCATGCTTGCCGACTACTGCTGGACTCTTGTTGGAGATGCTCCAGAAGAAAATTACATAAGAAAAGCAAAAAGACACGATATTTATTGTCTACAAGTGTAGAAGTATGTATTTATTATTATTTAGTTAAAAATAAAATTAAAAAAAAAACTTGTTCTTGAAAACTACAACTAGTTTTTTTAATTCTATTGTCATTTTTGTGTTCAGTGCCCCAAAATTAACAAAAAAGTGCACTTTTTATACAATATACAACAAATAAACTTAAATTTGTTGCGTAGTGTTGTAAATTATTTCATGTACTTTTACACACGAATTTTTAAATATATACATAATGATAAGTGACAAAAAACTCTTCACTTTTGAATGGCTTTGTTTTTCGATTAGAAATAATTGAATTCCAGATCTTTCGATTACTGCTTTTTGCGTAAGTTTCGTTTTTCATTGTTTGTTTCTTACAAATTTACACAATCTGTTTTTAAAAATTTTACTACAACTCTTAAACTGAAAATGGAGGTAATGAGGGAACTATTTAAAAAGAGCAAGTTAACTATGTATTTAAATGTTTGTGTGTAAAAATACGTGAAATAATTAATAATTGGAAAAACCGATGATAATTATTTTTTGAAAAAAAAAATCTTGCATCGAGCGGTGATCAAACCTGCAGTTCTTGGAACACTAGTAATGCGCTTATCCATTTGCGCTACCGCGACTAATGTGAGAGAGCTTCTAAAAGAGTTAGCTTATAACGGGTTCGACTTTTCACAAAAAAACAAATGAGCGATGGCACGAACGCTTTTGGGGATTTCTTAAGTCGGTATAATTCTTAAGTCCCATCAAAATTGGTAGTGACAAGGTTGCGATCTTCCCTTGTAAATAAAATAATATGGTTGTGCTAAATTTAGTCGTCTTGAAAAAATTTTTTTGTTCATTAACATTACTTGCCAGATACATACTATAATAAAAGCTTCTTTGTGATTTTTCAAAATAAGGATCACTCATTCCATGGTTAAAAAAGGATTCAATTTGCTGATCAGTTCAATAAGCAACTAAGCGCATATCTTGTTAATATTTTCAAAAAGAAAACAAGTATTATTTAGATGATCTTTGTTTAAAAATCGGGACATTTTTGTTCTTTAATGTTATACATATTTCAAAATTAAATAACAATTGCTTTGTATACGACAATACCTTTCCCCAAGAGTTTAATTTGTTAAAAGACAAAACTTGCGCTACAAGGTATATGGATACGGTAAATAGTAAAAAGACAAATAATCCTCCGGTTACAAGTTTACTTTCTACCCAAAACAAAAAGTTTCAGTTTAATTATACAGTTAACCAGGGAATCAGATACTTTCAAAGTAAATAAACTGTTTTAAATTTCGAAGCTTAGCAGTATACAGATAAAGTATCAAAAGCTTAAATTTCGGGGCCTAAATTAACTTGTTTTATAAATTTTTTAGGAGAGTCATTATCAGAGTTTACAAAAATATATTTAAGTATTTTGGAACAAAGTAACCGCAGTACTGGCTATAAATTTTCTAAATTTAACGATACTCATTATATACTGACTAATATTTTAGCAACGCATGGTCGTTTCGGAAGTGTTCAGCTGTTTATTAGTTTAACTAGACAAAAGATTGTTATTGCAAGTCTCACTAAACATTAGATCAAGCAACAATCAAAATTGTCGATAAACAAAGTAGAATCGAATTAAAAATGCCAAAAGCATTTCATCTGCAGAGAAGGACGTTGCCACTGTTTTTTGAGATGCTAGAAGATTCTTGTTAGTAGATTATCCAGAAAGATTAAATATTGAAGAAAAAGGGTCTGGTTTGGCAAGAGGAAAGCTCTTGTTCTACTTTGCTGAGAAAATATTTTGCTGTTCCTTGACCTTGAAATGATTTCTAGATGTCATTAGATCCTCTATGTTGGATCGAAAATTTTCTCCGCTTTCCGTTTCTGTAATAAAAAATGGGAGTTTCTATTTAGAAAACAACTTAACTTAACCTTCAAACGACTTTGTATATCAAGGTCAGACTCGCCGCTTCATTTCCTACAACTTTCGTCTAAAACATTTTTGTTTAAAATGCGTTGCTAAGAAAATATGCTACTGTTCCGGTACTTTTAGGGCACCCTGTATATATTGTTACTAGTTCTACTTGCTTCTTCTAATATATTCAAGTTCCGTCAACAATTAAATGATATAAAAACCAAATATAAATTTTCTTTCACCTTCCTATTAATTAGACCTTTGTATAAACCTCTAATCGGCATGTGACAAATTTTACAATTAAAAAGAGCAACCACAGCTATATATAATACTTCTTATAAAACCCGTTTTTACTTCTTTCACGATAATTATTCTTTTATAATTAATTTGCAAACCTTTTAATTTTAATTATAACCGCATTTGATAAAAACCAGTCTTATTTTAAAAAAGCTTTAAAAGTTAAATGCCGGTTTTTATCCTGAGCACTTCTTAACATTCAAGACTACTTAATTACATTTTTACAACTCGCCGTAATATTTTATTTTATTCAACATTTCAGTAAATTTTATTTCATATTAAAAGAAGTAACTTTTTTTATCCTACTTTTATTTCCATTCATGGAAGCTAAATTTATTCACGAAGTGCCATTGTTGTAAAATACAAAAGATCGTTATTATACAATCGATAAATGAAAATAACAAACGATAAGAAACCTCTTTAGCAAACACACATACACAAATATATATATATATATATATATATATATATATATATATATATATATATATATATATATATATATATATATATATATATATATATAGTCATTAATTTTATTTTCTAAACACTTTTATAGTATCACTATATTCTAACATGGTAAAAAATATACAGACTTTAAACTCTACCTACTTTTTATATTGTGAAAAAATATATAAACAAACTGAAGGCTGTGCAATCAGAGCTAGCACTTCAATGACTTAGAAGGAAAAATCATCAGTTGAATTTTACTATGCCTTTCTTCTTTCAGTATGTCAATGACTGTATAACCACCGTCCCAAATGACCAGATCACTATCCATATTGAAGAGTTACCAAAAAAAATTTAATTTCCCTATCGAAATTGAACAAAACAACGAAATAAATTTTTTAGATATAAATTTCCACAAAATATAAAATTTTATAAAAACACAGTGGTATACCAAAGAAACCTGGTCGTCTAGATTTATCAAGTATGACTCCACTTTCCCGCTTTCCCAAAAAAAAACTGTCACTATAGGGTTATCAGACCGCGCAGTGCAATTATCGGATCCTAAATAATAATCAGTAACTTAGGTCAAAGACGCACTAATAAAAACAATTATCCACAAGCTTTAATAAACGCGAATACACAAATATAATAGCAAAATTCAACATGAAGGGAAAAAAACAATGTAGTTCAAAAACAAACTTACTTAACACTGCCGTACATAAATGGGTTATCCGAACAATTAGAGAACATGCTTCCAAACTACAATATTCCAGTTGCAAACGGAGCATACAAGCATACAATTGTTTGAATTTACTGTTCACAGAACTAAAGACAAAGACTCAAAAATATAAAATAAACTCATCACATAAATATGATAAGAAAAACCAAACAGCCCTTACTAAACATGAGTCCTAACATAATCGTAATTTTAATTACGAAAAAACAAAAATCCTAAATATTGATCATCACAAAAAAAAACATGAAATCTACGAGGCGACCGAAATAAAAAAAAATAAACATTCAATAAATGACAAAAAAAAACAGAAACCTACTTAATAAAATTTTTCTTAACATATTGTAAAAAAAAACTAATAATCCGTTATATAATTTCCTCTCAAAAATTAATTAAAACCATGACATCAACAAAGGAAAAAATTACCCACCAGTAATAAAATCAAATAACAATTTTTACGCGACGTGTGTTCAGAAATTATCCAGGTTTTCAGTTAGTAGACCTAGAGACATATATATATATATATATATATATATATATATATATATATATATATATATATATATCCATAGAGTCAAAAATCTACAGAACACTCAGGAAATACCAAAACAATATACCTGACAACCTACGATCGGAGCTCACACCACCCTACAGTAAGCCACCACATCTTTCCGGACTTCCAAAAATTCATAAACGAACATACCATTAAGGCCAATAACCAGCTCCAGAGGATCCCCAACAAATGCACTGGCGAAGTTTCTCTTAAAAATCATACAACCTTTAGAAGGTAAGACAAACACATAAGTTAAAAATTCTACACATTTCGTGAACATTATTAGTAGCATCAATCTAGAGCCAGACGACAGACTAATAAGCTTTGATGTGGAAAGTCTGTATACTAATGTACCATTAGGGGAATCACTAGACATAATCAAAACTAGACTTTCAAATGATACTACTTTATCAGATCGAACCACGTTACCACTGGACGGGGTGATGGACCTTTTGGAGTGTTGCCTGAGTAGTGCTTACTTTCAAGTAAAGGACTAGTTCTACGCTCAGGACGATGGACTTTCGATGGGTTCTTCACTCTCTGCAGTCGTCGCCAATATATATATATATATATATATATATATATATATATATATATATATATATATATATGGAATGGTTCGAAACTCATACCATAGAAACGGCAGCAGTAAAACCGAAAGTCTGGTTGAGATATGTCGATGATACTTTTATCGTATGGAAGGGCAATGGTCAAGAACTTAATGATTTCCTGAAACATCTGAATACTTTTTTACCTACAATTAAGTTTACCATGGAAAAAGAGGTAAATGATCAATTGCCCTTCCTAAATGTCATGGTGAACCGTTCAAACGAAACTATTAAAACTTCAGTATACAGAAAGCCAACACATACTGGACAATATCTTAATCATAGTTCTAATCATTCTGTTGTAACAAAACGAGGAATTATACGCAACCTCTATAATCGCGCTATATCTATATGCAATAATGCCGAATCATTGGAAAAAGAGGTAGCAAATATTAAATCCGATTTACAACAGAATGGTTACCCTTTAATACTAGTTGACGATATTATAAATAATTTTAGAACAACGAACACTAGACAGCAAGAAACACATTCCTTCTTCACAATTCCGTACATTAAGGGAACGTCGGAGAAAATAAGACGAATTGTCAGTAGTTATAATATAAAAACAGCCTTTAAATCAGGAAATACCCTTCGACCTCTTTAACAAAAACAAAACCTAAAACTACCGATAAGAAAGAATGTGTTTACAAAGTTCCATGTGAGTGTGGTGAAATGTATATTGGAGAAACCAAACGACCGCTAGAAGTTAGAATTAAGGAACGTAAAACTCATACACAAAAAGGGGAAACGTCGAGATCATGTATTGCAGAACACTCCTGGGATAAACAACACCATATAAAATGGTCTGAGGCTGCGGCAATATATATGGAACCCAATATGAAGAGAAGAAAATTTATAGAAGCACCATACAATAAAAACAATAATGGAATCTTCAGTAAATCGAGTGTTGAAATACCTAATCTTTGACAACCACTACTTTGAAACATCAAATCATTGAGGTATGTACAGTGAAGCAAAACGTTGCGCTTCAATGGACACAGCCCTATATAAGCTCATAGTCTTAAGACAAAACATTCAGTTTACAACCTAATCGAAACGTCGTAAAAAAAAATAAAAATAAAGACAATGCAAGTCCGGCCACATTTTAGTCAATAGTGTAGTTGTCGATCTTCTTAAAGCCGGAAACATTAAAAAATATTTGTATATTTACAAAGAAAAACTTCGAGCGTAATTTAATTTGGCTAAGTTAAAAATGTATTATGTTTATTACCAAAAATTTCAAGTAATGTATAGGCAAATTAGTGACATATAGGCAAATTAGTGACATATAATACATTTTCTGTTTATTTATTCATTAACAAAGGAGTTTTGATATAATTTGACATTAAACAATAATGGATTGAAATAATTCCTTTCTGGCTTTTAATGCGCAACTGCCATATCAGATAACATCGTTTAAGTTAAAAAGTTGTTTCCCATTTGCTTAATATTTGACCTTCATCAAACAGCTATGAAAAAGGTTTTTCCAAAAAAAGGTCTACAGGAAAAGCCTTTGTCAAGAAAATACAGGGCTTCACCTACATTATTTTTTCGCTTTAAAAAATGTTTAGGCGTTTTAAGAAAGTTTTAGCTTTAATTTCATTATTATTATATAGGGTGTCCGGCAAATACCTGTACAACGTTTGATAACTGACTGTTGACATTAAAGTAGGTCGATTTAAGCCAATTAAGTTACATACGATGATGCTTCATTTAAGCGGTAGCAGATGTCAAATTTTTAAGAAAATAATAATTGCTCCCAAATTTCTCATATATAATATAACTGAATTTAATGATTTTTGGTATATAACACTATATTATTACAATCGAGCGATTCCGCTAGGAAAAAAATCTTATCAGTTACATGCATAGACCAATTTCCTGTAATAATAAAACAATTTTTAAAATAAATGTTGGAAACACATCTTTGTATTTTAAAATAGATTGAAAAACTAACTAAAAGAGAACATTAATTAAGCAAATGTGCAAAATTGCCGTCCCACTTATCTACACTGTTTAAAAAATTAAATTGGACTCTATGTAATATCTCAGGATTATTAAAAAAGTTACCAGCGTTTAAAATGCGTGTCAATAATTCTTTGCGGGTGGGATATTGGTCTTATCAGTATTACTAAACAGTAACGAAAAAATTGGGTGGGGTACAGTCTTGCATATATCATAGTTCTCGCCAAATAAAGTAGACAAATTTTACAGAAGAACTGGTAATATGATATGCAAAAATTTATATAAATATTTCCATTTATCCTGTCTAGAATTACAATAGGACCAATATATATCAATATACAATATGTAATATATAATATATAATATATAATATATAATATATAATATATAATATATAATATATAATATATAATATATAATATATAATATATAATATATAATATATAATATATAATATATAATATATAATATATAATATATAATATATAATATATAATATATAATATATAATATATAATATATAATATATAATATATAATATATAATATACAGGGTGTTCGAGAAAATGTGGAAAATCTCCCGGATATGAAAAAAATACATGAAAGTAATACTACTAGTTCATATAAAGATTTTTCGTATAGACCTCCTCTTCGGAGATATGACTTCTCAAAGAGTTGCAATGAAATCAAGTTTTTTACACACAATTATTGAACCACCAGGCATATTTAATTTTTTTTAATATGATGTATATCAGGTAAGATGCTTCAAATTATTTTCCAAGAAGGTGTTGTGAATTACTCACAGCTGCAGGGACGAACTAGCTGTAACAATCTTGACCCCATTTTTTTTACGCCCTGTATGATAAGAATTTTGGACAACGATTTTTACATACCTATACCTATTGGCTAAAAATTAAGTACTTTTCATTAATGTCGCTAATCTTAACCATTGTTGAAAAAACGTCATTTTATTTACATCATGTATTTGGTGTATTTTAAAAAAAGATACACCTTTGTTCCTATCAAATACTGAACCTTCAACCTTATGATAAAAAAAATTCGATCCAACATTAGAATTTTCTTCTTTGTTTAAAAAGGTCTAATCCTGTGAAATGCAGTTCGATCTACGTTCGCAAAAATTTATATTTTATTTTATCCGTACCAAATCAAGGTATTGTTACTGCAAACGTTGTTAGGTACGAAAAAAATAAATATCCTACATTTTAGAACTTGTCAACTTTCACATCACTGACACATTGATTCTTTACTCGGATATTAATTTACTGGCTTTTGAATTTCGTGGTGAAATTAATTGCGAAATAATTTGAAATATGAAATACACGTTTAATGAGAATGCAGATATGCATCTGATGTATGGTCTTGCATCTTGCAATGCTTTGAAAGCCAGGAGACAGATATCCTAATTGTACTCTTCCAGATCAGAAAACATTTCAATGAGTTGACTAGCGATAAGGAAAAATTTGGGAAAGAAAGTACTGATGCTGGTCGCAATTACCTACCTACGTTACAATTAGGGGAAAATATTTCAAATACTGTAGACGACATTCCTTCAACAAGCACCCGAAAATTATCAGCACAGTTTAATATGTCGAAAACAATAGTACATGAAGTTCTTCAAGAACAGCTGTTATTTCCACATCATTTGAAAAAAGTGCATGAACTGATTCCTGAAGATTTACCACGTAGAATGCAGTTTGCAAACATGCTATTGGATCAGCAACGAAATAACATAAACTTCATTAGTACAATTCTCTTCACGGATGAAGAATTTACCAAAAATGGTATCATAAACTTACAAAATTCACTCATGCAACTATTGTTTCACATCATCAACATCAGTTCCAATCAATTAATGTCTGGCAGGAATCATTGAAAATTGTTTGATTCAACCATTCTTGTTGCCTGCACAATAGAATGGAAAACTTTATTTGGAGTTCCTCCAGAACAATTTTGACGAGTACTTACTTACCACTTGAAACTCGCAAAAACATGGACTACATGCATGATGGGGCATCACCTCATTTCAGCGTTGCTGTGCGGGAGCACCTGAATAACGTCTATCCAAACTGTTGGATAGGTAGAGGAAAACCTATTGCTTGGTCTTCTCGATCTCCTGACCTAACACCATTGAATTTTTACCTGTGGGGATAACTCAAACCCTTGGTGTATTCCAATCCGATCGATAGTAGTAAGGAACTTCCACGAAGAATCACATTTCATTGTGATCAAATTATAAGCAATGCTGAGTTAATGTTGCGAGTACAGTAGTTCTCAATTCGTCGTGCCCGTGATCAGACTTCACGGAGCCCATGTTGAACTTTCT
The DNA here is from genome assembly GCA_034092305.1 of Diaprepes abbreviatus. NCBI lineage: Eukaryota > Metazoa > Arthropoda > Insecta > Coleoptera > Curculionidae > Diaprepes > Diaprepes abbreviatus. The sequence continues at coordinate 4,641,015 of JASJET010000156.1, forward strand.
TACGAAGTTTTTAGCCAAAGAGTTAGTTTAACTTTTTATTGAAATTATGATGACAGGGAAAAATTTCTCTTTTTCATATTCAACCCGACATAAATTAGGGGATAACATTGTGAATAAAATGACGTTTTTTCGAAAACGGTTGGGATTAGCGACATGAGTAAAAAGTACTTAATTTTTAAGCAATAGTTAAAGGTATATTAAAAATGTCCAAAGTTCTTATCATAAAGGACGTAAAAAAAAGGGGTCATGAGTGTCACAGCTAGTCAATCTCTGCAGCAAATTCACAACACTTTTTGGATAGTAATTTGAAGAGTCTTACCTGGTATACATCATATAAAGAAAAATTGAAATATACCTGGTGGTTCAATAATTATATGTAAAAAACTTGTTTCCATTGCAGCTCTTTGGGAGCCCATATCTCCGAAGAGGAGACTTATACGAAAAAAAAATTATATGAACTTGTAGTAGTCCTTTCACGTGTTTTTTTTTTTCATATCACACATTTTCCGGACACCCTGTATAATATTTAATATCTGCCCGAACATTTATTTTAAAGTTATGTGGATGGTATGCTTTAATGGCATACGGATTTTTTCTGCATAAACATGTTCGTTGTGCAGGTTGGTGACTTCAGATTTGTAAAGCATGCCACATTAGTGAACACCAAAAGTTAGATTACAAATTCTTCCATTTCGAATAAATCCGCAAAATTTAAGGCACATGGTATGATAAATCAGTAACAGTTCCTAAACCTTGTGACGCGTTTTTACGTAGGCGGGGGGCAAGAGAAGCAAGGTAGTGCTCTTCGGCTCTTTTCCGTTCACGGCAGCGGAACATCGGTCAGTGGATATTTCTCGTGCAGACAGTCATCGGTCAAATGCTCAGCGCAGGGGTATCGGGTCGGCGGTATCTACGTATCTTCGGGACATCCCTGCTCTCTCAGCTAATCAACGGTTTGACTGCCTGAAGGTCAAAACATCCACTCGGTGGTCGGTTCTCGGGCGCCACCCTCGGTATTTAATGTGGTCGAGGGCCCACTTTATGCACCGTGCAGCTTGTTACAGTGGAGAAACAGCAAACCAGGGGTCAATTGCGTGTATTAGTGCTGGCTGCCGGCTGCCAATTGTTACATGTAATGGTAAAAATGGGACTAGGTAATAAAACAAACGGTTATAAAACATCCTGTATCCTGTATTCCATTCTTTCATACAAATACATGGCATAAAACTAACTTACAATCTAAGGTGGACAATAATATAAATAAGTAAAACGATCTGGAGGGCAAGAGTATGTTTTGAGAGCTTTTCACGGTAGCTCATACTGTTCGGTTGCGCTAAAGACGGTAACCCGGCGGTATCATTCTCGACGCTATTCACGTACCTCGTACTATACGGTTGCGACGCTATTCACGACGGATTGTACGCAAATTATCGCGCCTCGTATCTAAAATCCACGTTCACGGTTCACGGCGCTTCGTATTAAAATTCGACCGACGGCGGTATATGCGGTATGTAACAATAACACGGCATCGATCGGCGATAGGCGGCGTCTCTACACGCGACGGTCCTTACACGCGGCGGCGGCGATAAGCGTCGGGGCGGCAGTGGTTTAGCGCCCTTGTCAACGGACATCGGAGGGCACCTGGCGGTAAACAAATTCCTGGTCATTACGGAAACAATAACAAACTTACAGCATCAGTGCGTGTGTGTATCGGTGACGGTAGGAAGGAAAGAAAGGAACTGACGGTGCCCGTTCTTATAAGGGTCCTCGACAGCGTCAGCAGGATGGAACGACATTGCCCGTTCTTATAAGGGTCCTCGACAATGTCGACCAATAGCGGTAGGAAATTAGGAAAGGAACCGTCACTGCTGTTCTTATAAGGGTCCTCGACAGTGACGGTAGGATGACACAACATTGCCCGTTCTTATAAGGGTCCTCGGCAATGCTGGCCATTAGAGGGGTAGGACGTAAGGAAGGAAGTGTATGGTAAACACCATATACACACAAGCCTAGCCTCACCTACATTACTAGACCAGGAAGGCGCCGCCTAGCAGGCGACCCAGTCCAGTCCATTTGGACTGTTGACCCGGGTGGAGAACGTGTAGTTCTCCGCGAAATAATGATCTGCTCGGACTTAAATAGATGGCCCGACCTCCCACTACGCTGACGTGTAACGGCGTGCGGTGATCGCACATACAATACTGCTGTATGCGGCGCGCGATTACTATGGTCGGACGCTCTGAAAATCTCGGAAAATTATATTTCCCGGCATGGCGCGGTAAATCTAATTATATTCCGGTAATATTGAAACTTTAAGCAATCTTTTTCCGCAAGAATCAGATTTTTCGGATATAAATTAAATAAATTAAATCCCGGCGAACATACTCATGCCCAAAAAATTAGTAACTTCGTTACAACCTCCTGGATGTGATATGGACGTAAAAATTGTTCTTTTAAAATATCATTTACAATAGTTTTAAGGATATCCAACACACCTTCTAAACAGCGGGTACTAACACTTGGTTTTCTTCAACTGTATCTTTATTATATATTGTAGACTATATAATGATGAAAAATTATTTCTCATTTCCGCCGCTAAGCTCTTAAGGTCTTTCCTCATGGAATCCGCTCCATCATTTGAACTGGCTCCATTAATAGTGCAGGCATAGCCGTGATGAGGAATAAGTGTTATGTGTAATAGTAAACATTTGAAATTAATCAAAAATTTAAAAAAAATATGTTTCAAATTTAAATTAATAAAAATTCGAAAAATTCAATTCTGAATTTTTTAAAGGATACACGCAATGATATGGTAATATTAAATTTTTGTTTAAAAATTAAATATTTTACTAGGATACGTTGAACTTTATAACATAAATTTAATCTGATCATTTACTTTTTGTCTTTTTCGTTCATTTAACACCTACTTAAGTCTCATATAGAGCATTATAATTGACCTAAAATGTATGCAGCACATTGTATATTGATTATATAACTTTTTATAATTCTCTGAAATTATTTTTATATTATTGCCAGAAACCGAAATTTATAGCCATTTATCACTAAAACCTAAAAACTATAATTCATAATTTAAAAAAACACGATTGTCGCGTTCTTTTGGTCACGCCTGCATTGAACGATGACAACATCGCGTGTATTCTATATTTGTTGATTGAAGTATGTCATAAAAAATTTCTAGAAAAAATTTAATTAATTTTGTTATATCAACATAACCTGATTTCCATATTGTGTAGTTTTACATGAAATCAAGGTTAATGGTTCTATATTTTTGAATAAATAACTTTAAATGTAACCATTATTAGAAAAATGTTTTTATGGATTGTCTATCTATTTAAAGCATATAAAAGCAAATACCAGAATTGTGCACGCAATAGAATCAAAAACAGCACTAGAATGACTTAAATTTTGAGTTGAGTAAAGATCAGTTTATACAAGGATAGCTGTTGATGTTTTAGGAATAACAAACAAAACAAATATTTATCCTTAAAATAGTTTTATTATTTTTCAAAATATTCTCTATTATGATCAACATATTTTTCCTTTCGTTTGAATTAATCTGAAAAGCATTTTTGCCACTGCAAAAATGGTATCCCTAACATATTTTTTGAATGTATCAATGGCCTCGTCTTGCGTTGACAGCGCAGTTTGTACTTCCAGTACGGGAATGAAAAGAATACATATCTGCGTTTTGAGTACTCAAAAAGTCTCTTGCTTAAGCTGGTGTGTGACAACTCGATGTTCATGGTGGAGAATGGTCCATCATCTCAGGTTTGTTTTCCGCAGTTCGTCGAATTTTACGGGCAAATAAATTGTTGTATATCATTCAGAATTGTTCTTTCCTCGACAAGACAGGTGAGTATTTGCTTTAAAATACTTCGTGCGTGAGCAACTTTTGATGTTTTATTTAAGTTACTGAATGATATGTAAAGCCATACAAAATTTGATGGGCATCAGAGGTTCGAATGAGAGCAGGTTAGTTCAGGTTAGTTCAGGTTAACCAACGAATTTTGCATATCAATTCGATAGAAAAAGACAACAGGAAACGTAACAACTCAACCATTAGCAGTTAAAGGACCAAGATTAGAAACAATAATGTAATGTGAAAGATAAATAGAACAAGCTTACTCTAAACAAAGTACTGTCAGGGCTGAGGTTCAACAAGGTCCAAGCTTAGGTAAACAATATGCTTATACCAGTTGATTATAAATATAGTATTTTATTTATTTGCCGCAAAGAAAAAAAAAGAGTGTACAAATAGTAGTAGAAATTTTTGTATAAAATTGATGATTTAAGTTAGAACTTACATTTATAATAAACTGTGAAATAATTATAAAGCAAACTTTTCTTTTCAGATATACTTCATCCAGTAGTGTGTAAATCAAACAGATAAATCAATATAAGTGTCTATATGTCATAGATATAGAAGTAAAAGCACACTTTTTCTTTCACATAACACTTAACAAAACGATAACTCAGCTCTAGATTGAGCCTCTGATTGTCTAATCGATTTTTGAAGAAGTGAAATATTATTCTAGCCTGTTCTATTGGGCTATGTATCTCGACGTCTGGTTCCAAATTAGCTGTTATCCAGCTCCCAAGATATTTAAATTTATGGATCTGTTGTATTAGTTTACCGTTCACTATTACATTGGCCTACTCCGGTGTTCTGGTTATGGCCATCTCTTTGGTTTTAGTTATATTAATTTTTAGCCCTTCTGTCATGATTTTGTTCATTAAGCCTTGTATGGTTTCGGGGCTATCAGCAATTATTGCGGTATCTTCAGCATATCATAAATTATTCACAAGGTGACCATTTTCTTTAATTAACTCTTAATTTTACTATCAAGGGCTTATTTATGATCCGAGCCAATGTCTGCTCTGGGTTAAGTTTTTACGTCCTGAATTCCGTTTCTATAGCTTTTGTTGATGAATACGCAGTCAATCTGGTTCTTTATAATCTGATATTTGGTGTGTTCGGGCGACTTTCATGTATATAGTCTTCTTGGCGGCTACTTGAACCACATGTTAGGTATGATCATACTTTCCTCCTAGCAGAACTCCTCAAGAGTTTCGCTCTCCTAGCCCGAATTTTTCCACTATGTCTGTAACACAGACTACAACAATTGCTTTTTAAAAAGCAGCATGCCAGGCACCGTGCGTGTTATATGGCAAAAAAGAGAGAAAGTGTAACGCGCGCAGTGCATTGGATACTGCCTTCAGTAGTATATGCCCGAAGAATAACACCGAAATGGATGAAACTATATATATATATATATATATATATATATATATATATATATATATATATATATATATAACAACACGATTGGATTGATTTGTTAGTACACTTAGTATTTTGATTTTCTTGTCTTTTAGAACGACAAGGTCTGATACATTGTTAGAAACATTTTTAAAAAGATTATATTAATAAGAAATAAAAATGTTGATTATGAAAACGGAAACTTTTATATTAAAATTTAATGAAACTGGCATTTTCTTTATTAAAAAATACTTAAATAAAAAAAATAAGCTCTAATTTGTAGTTTTACTCTGCAACGAGCTTTTGTTTTTATTTCTCTAACCGAAATAAATTCAAAGTTTCGGATGGTTCCTGTTATTGATCCTAACTACTTCATTCTCCGCTCTTTCCCTAGGACCTACATCTGTCTTTTTATTCAAGGTAATAACATAACTTCTTCGTCCCTCGACTGGAATCGCTCGAACAAACTATTCTCATAAATTTTCCTTTTATAGAAAACCAAATCTTATTTTGTTAATACATCCAATAGATTCTTTTGCTTTTTACTCATATTACTTCTGACTTTAAGAGTTTTTTTTTATTTAGTCCCCTTTGATTGAAAGTTAGGCGTTACAGCATAAACTTCATAAACTTGCCTTTTTATGCGGAGGCAGAATGCCAGTTTTTTGGCTCGCTTTTATTTAACCGTTTCTGTAACCGTATAGCCAAACCAGGAAAACATCTGCTATGCGAAGGCATACCGCTCTTGTACAAGAGACTAAATTTGCTAAAATTTCCAAGGAAATAAAGCATTCACATTCCAGAAAAAAAAACACTATTTACTTCACAGCGAATTTGCGACTGTCATATAACAGAGAGTATTGGGCTAATTTTTCGTCTCTAAATGCGAAAATGATGGTAAAAACTTCCTAACACGTAAGATTGTTTTACGATTTTTTGTGCAAAACTGAATGAGTGTTTTAATCACATTATTTTAAAAAAATAATTTTAATATACCGGAGCGCGACGTTGCCAACTTTAGGTTTTCCATAAGTTAGGGAAATTGTGCGCAATCTGGCAACATCACGGAAGTGTCTAGGGATTACACGTCAACTACGAAGCTTCCAACCTCTAGGGCTTAAAATAACGGAAATACGCATTTAAACCTATATTATTCCAAATTTTACTCGGCTTTGTAGCTGACTCTACTTATAGGTGGCCCATGTATACGAGAAGTACGCCATCGCTTTTCGAACTTCCGATATTCGATGTTTCTAGAAAATACCAGAAGTACGGAACAGCTGAAGCAGCTGGCCGGCAGTCATATCATCAGTATTGGTTTAGCACGAGTAACGATCCGTATTAGATAGAGAAGCGAAGTGTGCAAAAAAGCCAATAGTAATGTTATAGTGTTATCTTTATATCGAATAAAGTCAGTTTGTGCCTGTAAATGTGGTAGTATCATATCTTTGAATCGATGTACGCACGTGACAGTACAAAAATATCTAAAGTACAGGAATGTGGCGGGTAGTTTTTCCTATACATGTGGTCGGTTTACTCCTAGATCGCAGAAAAGGACAATTAACAAAATGATTAAAATAGTTTCTCATAAGTGTTTTGGATATCTTGTTGACGATCAAGATCGGGACAGGACTCCTCACATATGTTGCCAAACCTGTGCAGCAAATCTAAGTAACTGATTATATGGTAAATGCTCTTTAATGTATTTTGCAGTTCTAATGACATGGCGAGAACCAACAAATCATTTTAACGACTGTTACTCTTGCATGACAAAAGTGTGTGGTTTTTTAAAAAAGAGCAAACATAACATTGAATATCCGGATATTCCCTCAACAATAAAACTGGTTCTTCATAGAGAAGGTTTACCAGCTCCAGCGCCCCTGGCAAAACAGGAGGAAGATTTAGAAATGTATGATGATAAGGCAGAACGTGAAAATGTATGAGAACAAGACTATTTTTATTTTCTCGAAAGTGAAGTAAAAGCATCCCATTTAATCAAACAACCTGAATTAAAAGATCTAGTTCGAGACCTTCACTTGTCCAAAGAGCGTGGTAAAGTATTAGGGTCTAAACTATAACAATGGAATTTACTAGCCAATGGAACCAAAGGTACAGTATTTAGAAACCATAACCAGAAGCTATCATCGTTTCTTACTTTGCAGGATAAAATGTGTGTTTTTATAAATCTAAATAGTGTTATGAAAAAATTAGGACTTGGACACAATCCAGATGAATGGCGGTTATTTATAGATTCTTCTAAAATCAGGTTAAAAGCAGTTCTGCTTCATAATGACAACAAAAGACCCTCTTTCCCTTTGCAGTTAACATGAAAGAGACATATGAAAGTATGTCACTTATTCTAAATGTAATGAGCTATGACACATATAGGTAGCAAATATGTGGTGACCTGAAAGTCATAGGACTATTGCTAGAGATTCAGAGTGGATTTACAAAGTATTGCTGTTTTCTTTGTTTTTGGGACAGTAGAGCAACACAGAGCCATTTCCAAGAAAAAAAAATGGCTTCCGAGAGATCAATATATTCCAGATCAAGCTAACGTAAAGAATATACCTCTTGTTGATCCCAAAAAAGTACTGGTTCCCCCTTTACACAATAAACTGGGATTGATTAAAAATTTCGTTAAAGCATTAGATAAGGGAAGAGATGCATTTAAATATAATTTTTTTCTAAACTAAGTGATGCCAAGCCTAAGGAAAGGATATCTGTTGGACCACAAATTAGAAAAATACTAAGGGATCAACAGTTTGATCAAAAATTAAGTGATATTGAATTAGCTACGTGGAGTTATTTTAAAATAATTGTTTTGGAATTTTGGAGAAACAAACAATATTTGCGAAAAAGTTATGTACTAAAGACTTACTATAAATGTATTGTCATGTGTATTTTTGTAAATAAATTCGGTTATCATTAAAATATTTGTTTTTTTTTATTGTTTTGAACTTATGTATAAATATTATATAAAAATGTTTGTATTAAATTAAATAACTGATAAATTCTAGAGCTCAAAATCTATACGTAGTTGAAAATTTTCGTTGTTGAAATCACAAACAGGATGCTTTAAACTTCCACAGATAGCCATTATAACATCAGTCGTAATTTTTTTTTGCATTTGTTGACTAGTGTAATTGGTTTCATGAAAAGTCTATATATTCCGAACCTATGTTAGATTAGGTTAACATACAAAAGATCTTATGGGTGGAAATGCTGTAAAGAGGTAAGCAAAGGCTTGACAATCCACTCACCATCTAGAATGTACGAGAAGTATTATTTATTTACGGAATGTTTCTTCAAAAAAACTTACGCATTAAATTATTTTTTTTATTTATGAGATTCTGGTATTTACCTGACTACATTTACAAAAAATACCAATTAAAGTTGTTGTTTCATAACTTGCTCTAATAAAATTTTTATCCTCTAATTCACTATCATGATCTAACTTTAAAAATGTAAGTTGACAAAAAATACCAATTGTCGTTTTATTTTGTTACAAACCCGGCAAAAATTGAACATTTTGTTTGCTCGCTAGCTACAATTAACCTCTTATACCAATTTCACGGTTTTATCTCTAGGTTTTTATTCTTAGTTTCCAGTACCTCACAAAAGTAAAAATCTACGCCAGACATCTCTCCCGGGGGTTCCCAATCTTTTTCTACTTCAACTCCTTTCACAGTAATTTTTTAGGACGGCCTTCTAGAAGAAAATGCCTGTGTGTAGCTCTAGCAGACAATGAAATTACTTCATTATGCAAAGAGAACTACAAAAAATATAGTGTCTTAATTACTATTTATTAGAAAACACAAAAAACTACAAACAATACAATTAATAAGAACGGTGAGCATAACTTCTCAAATCGAGCCGCTCACTTGCCCATCACGTCTCTTACAGGCGACATGTGGACCACTGCCGGCCATTACGGATCTGAAGAAATAAATTATCAACAAAAATTAAAATCCTAGATGATCCTTTTTTTCAGTTATGAGTGTTTAAAAAAGTCAGATAACACACGCTAAACTTATTAAAGTAGTAATTAGATTTATAACATTTATAACCACTTTTGGCATTACACAGGATCAACGACAGGGACGTAGTAGCTTTCCGGCCCTATATTAGAAGAAAAAAAATCAATTTAAAATTATTATTATTTAACAGTGAACAAACACTTCAGACTTATAATAAGCAATTAACTCAAAATAGCATGTAGGATCTGATGTAAGTAACTAAATATTCTTTACTTCAAATAAAAATATCTGTGTTTGTTCGAATATGATTTGATGAGCATTCAGCAACAGCATTTTTTTTTTAAATATAACTATCACTTTCTATTGATTAAATTTTATATTTCTCCCATTATTTATCAAATGTATGATGAATGGATTTGGGCTATTCCGACCATCATCCTTCATTTTTGATTAATTTTATTCATTCTTGAACGTGATTTAACAAAATATCTACTTTGAATTTCTTTGAAATATTTGGTATGGCTAAAAAACATTTTTTAACTCTTCCAAATGTAAGTGCCAATCCGTTCAAACTTTGTTTATAGAAAAACAGCCATCAACAACTTTGTTCATCGCTTTAAAAGTGTTATTTCGAAATCATTCAGTTTATCAGCCTCTTTAAGAAATTGTAGGCAAACGTTGCCCTCAAAAACGTCATCATGGTAACTTTAGTATACAATTAATTATTCTCTCCTCTAAGAAAACGATGATATTTGTTTTCTTCAAAAGTCTGTAGTCCCTGAACTGAATTTGTTACAATAAGTTGTGAACCATATTTTTTGGAAGGGTTTAGTTAAACTAGTTAGAAAAGAAAAAGCTTTAATATGGCCTGAAAAGTTAAAAATTGTGACCAAACCTTACCATGGTCACTTTTTTTAGAACAATGCTCGCCGACACATTCTTAAACAAGGTAATAAACTGAATGAATCCAAAATAACGTATGGTCGATTAAAAATACCGCCCTATATCAGCACTTTTAAAGCAATGAGCTTCAATTCTACGTGAAAATTTTCTGCTGCAAGTTGCTGAGGCACATTTCAGAGCAATTTTAGTTTGATCGTACGTTCTCGAGAAATTTCAGCGCTCGCCGGTTTGGAGTTTAAGGACGGTGTAAGTATTAAAAAAAGGTTTATCCCTAGCTTATTCAATGTGCTCCTTTTCATGAGAATTATTTCAACGGCGTATTGTCACAATTATCGTCTTTAATGCTTAGGGAAAATGCTATTTAAGAAATGTAAATTATTGCTTTATAACTTAACTCAAAACAATGAAATATGCGTTTTCACGATTGTTGAATACATTTTAGGATTGAAATCAACTATGATGGGATACAATTAAATGTTATTTTCAAGGAAGGAAACATTTTTTATCATGAAATATCTCGGAAATGTTCAGCTCTCAACCAAATTCCATACCCTCAAGAAAAACTTATGTTCTTTTTTATGCTAACGAATGAAGCACATTATATACTGAATTTCCGATCCGTGAGTAGTCTGAATATGCTCAGGAAGCGAGAAAAAAGATTTTAAGGAATCATATTGTAGGAAAATATCACGTAAAAAAAAACATGGAAGATGTTTTCCATTGGCTCCTAGCGTCTTCAAACTGGTATGAAGAAACTTCGACCTAAGAAAATTAAGTAAGAAAATGCTGCAGTTGGTAATATCGAAAGAATTATCCAGTATAAATCTGGGATTTAGTTGGATCAGGTCAATAAAACAAATTATGGAACACTTAGCTGTATTTATCAACGTTTCGACCTCTATGAGATCATCCGCAGGACTCTAAAACGTTCGAACATTTATAAAATAAGGAGTCTCTTCTAGTTGTATTCGAATTATATACAATCTCCATATAATATTTTTTTTGTTTTTCTCTTAAATATATGACACAAATAAAGAATAACTTTATAAGTACATAAAAAAATCATATGCAATGATGACAACACATCTAAAAGAATAAAAATCAATTTCATTCACATAAATTAGCAAAAGCAGTGCACACCTGAAATACTTACATACAGCTAGATCCCTTACGTACAAAATAAAAATAAAAACATTTCTAAGAAGTAATATGCTGGATAATTTATTTATATTTATAAATTGGGGAATCAATTTGTACTAACGTCTAAAATCGATATCTGAATTTTTTATGTTGAGATAATTTTTTCTATACCTTAGATTATTTATATATTAGTATAAGACCTTTAAACCCGGTTAATAACAAGAATAAAATGGTTCTAGCTGAACATTCTGAAATCCGGCAACATCAGTTTGATTTTTAACCGACTTCTAAAAGAAGGAGGTTCTCAATTCGTCGACTATGTATTTTTTTTTATGTATGTACACCGATTACTCCGGAACGGCTGTACCAATTTGAGTGAAATTTTTTGCGTTATGTAAAGGAAGTTGCTGCGGTGGACCCATATTTTTTTAGATGAAATTGGTGCAGTAAAATCCAAGATGGCGCTTACAATATGGCGGCCAAAAAATATAATTTTGTCCGATTTTCTCCAAAATTGGTATGGAGGAATTTTCGGTGTTGTACCCAACGAATCTGAAATTATTTTTAAAAAATTCAAAATGTCGGATCCAATATGGCGGACAAAAAAATTTAATTTAGTCCGATTTTCTCCAAAATTGGTATGGGGTAATTTTCGGGGTCGCATATGATGAATCTAAAATAATTTTTAAAAAATTCAATATGGCGGATCCAATATGGCGGGCGAAAAAAATCAATTTTGTCCGATTTGCTCCAAAATTGGTACAGGGGAATTTTCGGGGTCACATATGACGAATCTAAAATAATTTTTTAAAAATTCAATATGGCGGATCCAATATGGCGGATGAAAAAATCAATTTTGTCCGATTTTCTCCAAAATTGGTACGGGGGAGTTTTCGGGGTCGCATATGACGAATCTAAAATAATTTTTAAAAAATTCAATATGGCGGATCCAATATGGCCGACAAAAAAAATCAATTTTGTCCGATATCTCCAAAATTGGTACGGGAGAGTTTTCGGAGTCGCATATGACGAATCTAAAATAATTTTTAAAAAATTCAATATGGCTGACGAAAAAAATCAATTTTGTCCGATTTTCTCCAAAATTATTATGGGGAAGTTTTCGGGGCCTCACATAAAGAATCTGAAATTATTTTTAAAAAATTTAATATGGCGGATTCAATATGGCGAACAAAAAAAATCAATTTTGTCCGATTTTCACCAAAATTGGTACGGGAGAGTTTTCGGGGTCACACATGACGAATCAAAAATTATTTAAAAAAAATTCAATATGGCGGATCTAATATGGTGGATAAAAAATTAATTTATTTTCTTTAAATATCGATATTGGAAGGTTTTGGGGCCTATATTACCAATTTAAAATTAATTTGTAGTTTTAGATAGTGGATTTTCTATTACAGACTAAATATTCGTTTGACCCAATTTGATTGATGGTATTTGGAAAACTCTAAGAACTAAAGAATTTTTAGTGGCTCATTTAGGGTGAATTACAACTTTGGATAAAATTTGTACTTTTTTGCCACTTTGGAGTCATTGCGAAACACACTAATTTCAATTAGTACTTAGTTCAAATAATTTATGAATATCATAATGAATTCTAAAACTAAGAATAGAAAAATAAAATTTTTATAAAAAAATTGAACCGACTTCTAAAAGGGCGCTAAAAAGTGAAAAATAACCATAAATTTTTATATGAAATTGAACTTTTTGAAGTTGGCGCCAAATTATTTGTAAATGAAATAAATAACTACTAATATATATAAATTATGGTAAGAAAGCAATTACAAATAAAGTATTTTTAATCTGTTTACGCAAATCACATTTGTCAGGTATTAGTTTGGCGCCGACTTCAAAAAGTTCAATTTCATATAAAAATTTATGGTTATTTTTCACTTTTTAGCGCCATTCTAGAAGTCGGTTCAATTTTTTTATAAAAATTTTATAACCAAACATCTGCACGCGAACTCCGTAATAGGATAGAAAAGAAATTTCTTTGCTATTTCTTTCTATTATGGAAAATCATTCAAAACTTACTCTGTAAGCACATTCGGCAACCGTCGGGTCTGTCCGAACAAGCGATCGTGCTATAGAAATTGAAACAGTCTTTGGCTTCTTGCTATTTTTCTATCTCTCTCAAAGCAATTTGAATGCTGCATAAATTTGTCTCATTTTTTTCCTGATTTACGTCTGTCTGAATTTGTGGTTATATCGAATGTGAGATATATTTGTTTCTAATAAAATATATATATATATATATATATATATATATATATATATATATATATATATATATATATATATATATATATATATATATATATAAATATATATATATATATATATATATATATATATATATATATATATATATATATATATATATATATATATAAATATATATATATATATATATATATATATATATATATATATATATATATATATATATTCATGTGTTTTTTTATTTTATTTAGCTAAAAGTATAGATTTTCACGTTATATAAGAAAAAAATATCAAAATAGCAATAATCATTTTTATTTCTGTTTATTTATTAACGTTAAGAATTGGAACAATATTAAATTATTAGAGCTTATTTAAGAAAAAATAAATAAATATATACATATTATATACACAATTTAAAACTTATTTAATTGTTTTACTGGGCAGCACAAACTTCTGACTGACATGGCTTTGCTAAATACCTGTTGAGCTATAGATATGTAACGTTCATTGCCAATGCTCTTCTGATAGGACCCTTGTGCAAAAAAAAACAATGATCCCATAATTCTTGTAACAACGGGGACTTTATTATTTCGGGATACACTGTCCATATGTGGTATAAGTTCTTCTATTAGGTTTTGTACTAAAACATTTTATAAATTCATCTTGAGGTAAAGCAAAAATATTACTGTAATCTCGCAAATGTTTTCTCTCCAGTCTCGTAAATTCCCTGTCTTCTTCATCTTCAGCGTTTTGTACAAGACATAAATATCGGATCCATATTTTTTAATAGGTAATTTACTAAAAAGGAGTTCAATACTTTAGAATATAACATTCGAGATTTCACAATAAAAATTTTTAGTCAATTAACCTAAAAAATTACAAAGTAAATATGTTCAGTATTATTTTTAGTTATAAAGTCCCTAGGAAAGATAAATGTTTTTAGAGATGGTAGTTTGGAGTTATTTATATGCAAACTAGCCCGAAGTTTTAAGGAAAATATCATAGAGAGTAGCTTACGTGGATAGAAAGAAATTTTCTTTCTTCTTTATTTCTTTTCTGTTTCTATTTCTATCGTGTTACGGAGTTCGCGTGGTGAACTTTCTAGGCAGAGTATATATGAAAAGAGACTTATGAGTGAGATGATAGAATGAAGAAAGAATAGTATTAACAAAAAACAGGACACTGATAATCTGAGCACCTCGTATTTTAACATAATAAATTTTAAACAATATTCTGTAGATTAAATTGGTATTACCTACTTGTTTCTTTTCAATATTAAACTTAAGGGAAAAAATATATAAATAATCTGAGGTATTAAAAAAATTATCTATACATAAGAAATTCAGATATAGATTTTAGACGTTAGTACAAATTTATATTTTATTTGGTTCTGGCCCGTTCTTCCCCAATTTATAAATATAATTCAATTATCCAGCATATGACTTCCTGGAATTTTTTTTTTAAATATTGGCATTGGCTGATCAGCCATGCAGCCAGTCACGAAATGTTATTTTATTCAAAAATATATTGATATCAACAGTAAAAAACAAATTCTTCACTAGATTTTGAAAAAATGACTTAACATAGGTGTTTAACAGGGACACACACTTCACGCAGCTGGGGTCTATCAGGGCGTCTCTTGATTTGACAAACAAGAAAGACCACTATGAAAGGATGTACACTAAAGGATGAAATTAGGAGTGTGAGATTATAGTTTTAAATTTATTTTATGTAGATAAAGCATAATTGTATCATATACTTCTATTATTTTTAATGCTAAAAGACTAAGGACATTAAAAGGACTCTCAACTTTACAATTATTTAACAAAATTCCAAACAGTGTATTTATTTCATTTTGGTATTTTCTACACTGTAGAATTATATGATCCAGATCACATCTATTATGACAGACATCACAGTTTTCTGTCGGTAGGACATTAATTTTATTTAAATGAGCAGGATAACAGGCATGGCAAAAATTTCGTACGAATCATCGTTGTTATGTAGCGTCTTGAGACTGTGATATCTTTATGCCATTATTTATTTGATATATCATCACATGTGAATGAATATCTTGTCGATGTGTTTCTCCAAAAATTAGACTTTCTTTCCATTTATGCTTTATTTTATGACTTAAACTATTATATGCATCAGAAAGAGTAAATTTATTTTTAAGACGAATGCCATTTAAAATGCTATCTTTAGCCAAAGTATCTGCAATTTCATTATCCTCAAGTCCCGTATGAGCTTTTGTCCTTTTATTTTTATTTTGTACGCAAGAGCTGTATGTAAGTATTGCAGTTGTGCAGTGTTTTTGCCAAGTTATGTGAATGAAATTGATTTTTATTCTTTTAGTGTGTATTGTCATCATTGCATACTTATATGGTCAATGGTATTGTTTAATGTACTTATAAAGTTATTCTTTATAATTTGTGTCATATATTTAAGAGAAAGACAAAAAAAAATATTAAAATTAATATATTTTAGAAAGAATAATGCATCACTATATTAAAGTGTATATTTTGTATTTTATATGGAGATTTTATAAATGTTCAAATGTTCTAGAGTCCTGAGGATGATCTCATAGAGGTCGAAACGTCGTCAAATATAGCAAAGTGTTCCATAAGATGTTTTATTGACCGGGTTTAACTAAATCCCAGATTTATAATCAATTGAGGTCACTTCATCTAATTAAATCAGGAACAGCTTTTTTTTGGGATTAAAATATTTTTAACACTTCCGCCATTTTAAATTTTGAAAATACAATATCGGATTCAATATCGCGATTTAATAGCAAATAAAGTAAAATTCATATTTTTAATGAATTTAGGAAATTTAACTAAACTAAAAATTGTAACTAAAGAGTGTTTTTTATAGAGGTATAGAACTTTTAAATAGAATAAAACAAATATGAATTTTTTAAATTGACATGAAATTTACTTTATTCCAAAGATAACCTTCTGGCATTATAATTTAAATATGACTTCTGGCATATGACCGCCACGGCTGGCTCGGACGTAGTCTAATCTGGAGGTCCAATTTTCGATGACTTTTTCCAACACTTGTGGCAGTATATCGGCAATAACGCGGCGAATGTTGTCCTCCAAGTGATCAATCGTTTTGGGCTTATCGGCGTAAACTAGCGACTTCACATATCCCCACAGAAAATAGTCTAGCGGCGTTAAGTCGCACGATCTTGGAGGCCAATTTACGGATCCAAAACGTGAAACTATGCGGTTACGAAACGTTTCCTTCAATAAATCAATTGTGGCACGAGCTGTGTGACATGTTGCGCCGTCTTATTGAAACCACAGCTCCTGCATATCATGGTTGTTCAATTGATGAACGAAAAAGTCAGTAATCATGGCTCTATAGCGGTCACCATTGACTGTAACGTTCTGACCAGCATCGTTTTTAAAGAAGTACGGACCAATGATTCTACCAGCCCATAAAGCACACCAAACAGTCAGTTTGTCTGGATGTAACGGTGTCTCAACATACACTTGAGGATTATCATAACTCCAAATATGGCAGTTTTGTTTATTGACGTATCCATTCAAACAAAAGTGAGCTTCATCGCTAAACAAAATTCGCTTATGAAAATTGGGATCAACGGCAATCTTGTTTTGGGCTCATTCACCGAATCTACGTCTTGCTAGGTGATCGTGTGGCTTCAATTCTTGCACGAGTTGGATTTTGTAAGCACGCAAACCAAGATCTTTCCGCAAAATCTTCCATAAAGTGAATGGACACATATCCAATTCCTGTGCACGATGGTGGATAGACTGATTCGGGTCTTCCTCTACGCTACGCTCTACAGCAGCAATGACTTCTTCGGTACGCACTGTACGACGTCTCTGTGGATGCGTATGATCATTTAGAGTAAATATGGTGCGAAAACGTTCCATAGTTAATCGAATTAATTGCTCTGATGGACGATTATTTTGACCGTAAAATGGACGTAGTACCCGAAACGTATTTCGAACAGAACCATGATTTTCAAAATAAATTTGCACAATTTGGAAGCGTTGTTCAGGCGTTAGTCTATTCATGTTGAAATGCCAAACCAAACTTAACATAAATCACTTGACAGCTGACAAAATGGCCGCCAGTTAAAAAAGTGTTGCCAACTTAAAGTTTTATACCTCTATAAAAAACACCCTTTAGAAACAGTAGAGCTATTCAGAATTCTACAGCCTGCTAGTATATTCCTTACATCAAATTTAGACTTTATGGGCGTTAAAAAAGTTTCTACTTCTTACGTTTATCTGTACAATAAAGCTTTCTGCTTATATTAAACTCAACTAAACATTGCCAATAAACCAAAAAAATATTAAAATAACGAAACTCATATTTCGGAAACATAATTAATAATTAAAATATTTTTCCTAGTTTATAAATTACCAGCATGTATGTTATTTATCACTTCCTACACAAGTATTTCAACTTAAAACAATTTCCTAAAACTGACAAAATTGCTAATGCTACCTATGTTAGGTAATAACAGACGTGGGCGATGTCAAACAATGTTCAGCAATAACCTATTTTGTATTCTACAGGAAATACCATGCGGTTAAATGTGGTATATTAAGTATTATAGAACATCTCGTTATGAAGTAGATAGACATACCGGGAGGTAAAGTCTGTACGACGAAAAATTCTTCAATATATGTACGCTCCATATCTAATAGCGGAATATATTATGCTAGATTAGAAACAATGGTATCAGCCATTCTTACCAGGACCAGCCTTACATTTTATCTAACATTATAGGAAAATAAAATAATCAGCAATTTTTTGCATGGATCTGCTCTGATTTTAGTTTGGGATAAACGTATAAAGTTTTTTGGTTTTTATAAAAATCTCCAAAACGATTTTAACAATTTCAATGAAATTTTACTTATGAAAATTATTTAATAAATATAACTCTGGAAATTATTAGTTATGGATGACCGAATATGCCAACAATGGAATAATTGTAAATATATGTGCACTGGCTTCCTTAATTTTAATTGAAGATATATATAGATAGTTTAATATCGAGGAAATTTTCGACTTTGATATTTAGAAGATAAACGTAATTTTATTATTTATTATAAAAAAGTTATTGCATGCCCTTAAATGTCAAATGTATATATATATATATATATATATATATATATATATATATATATATATATATATATATATATATATATATGTAATCGAGGGTTTTCGGGCATCCCGTGTATGTGCTAGCACATACACGGGATGCCCGAAAACCTTCGATTACACATCACACCCGTGAGAATATCCGACATAACATATATATATATATATATATATATATATATATATATATATATATATATATATATATATGGGAGTAATTTTGGACTCACGACTGAGCTGGAATTATCATATTGAGGCTCGAACAAAGAAAGCCATATGTGCTTTCTGGGCTTGTAAACGAGCCTTTGGGTGTACATGGAGACTGACACCTAAAGTGCTATTTTGGATATACACTATGATGATTCGCCCCATGATAACGTACGCCTCTATTGTATGGTGGCGTAGTACAGCAAAGCGTAAACACATTCTTCAACTTGATAAAGTTCAAAGAATGGCTTATGTGGGAATATTGAGTGCGATGAGGACTGCTCCCACCAGGGCTCTGGAAGTCCTGGTGAACCTGCCTTCTCTTCACTTATACATAGAGAACGAGGCCTTGAAGACTGTTTATCATCTTAGTTGCCTGGGACATCTTGGAATTGGAACGGGCGGCGACTCAGGTGTCTGGGAAAGTGCGGTGGTGAGGTGTCCATCACTCCCCATACAGACAGACTACATGACGCCATATTTAAAACCCAACCTCTCTCTGGAGATATTTCTGCCAAGTAAAGAGGATTGGGAAGGAGAACAAAATCTTCTGAAAAATGGATCCTGGCGGTATAATGATGGATCTCCACAAGATGAAAGAGCTAGAGCCGGAGTATTCGGCAAGAGAACAGGAGTCAGAGAGTACTATGCTCTCGGACAATATGCGACAATTTTCACAGCGGAAATTTCTGCTATTCTGCAGTGTGCCCATCTCTGTGAGAGGGACATATACAGGAATAGAGTAATAAATATTTGCTCAGACAATAAAGCTGCGATATTGGCACTGAAGTCCAGTATCGTTACTTTGCGACTAGTGTCTGAGTGCAAGGATGTATTAAATGGTATGACAAGGAAAGGCTGCACAGTCAGACTCGTATGGGTCCCGGGTCACTCGGGCATAAGCGGGAATGAGGAAGCAGTCTGTCTGGCAAAGTTGGGTTCGGCGACTAAACCGTATGGACCCCACCCTATATTACCTGTCCCAATTGCTATTGGCAAAAGGGAATGAAAATCGTTGCTGGAAAGCAAATTTATTGAATCATGGAGGGGAGCTCCTGGAATGAGGTGTACAAAGGAACATATAACTGGGCCTAGTGTACAGCTTACTAAGAAGATTTTCTCCTTGGGAAGGAAAGAGCTGCGAATTGTGGTGGGATTGTTGACAGGACATTGTAACCTCAGGGGCCATCTTCATAGAATCGGTGTCGAAGACGACCCGACATGCAGATGATGTTTGGTGGAGGATGAAACTGTTGACCATGTTCTCATTGAGTGTCCAGCACTCAACGGACTGAGACCGAGATATTTCGGAAATAAAATTTTGTTACCGGAAGCAGATAGGCAAGTTCAACTAAAGGTGGCTGCTTGGATTCGCAAAGGCGATCGTCCTCAAATAACCTGCAGATATGGTAGGATGTAAAGGGCTCAATGGAGACCTAGGCATTGATGATCTAATATCACCACCCCTTTTTTATTCATTCATTCATTCAACATTGACCTTGAAGTCAATTTTCAAGGACATTTGAAGATCAAGATGATTTTTTAAAATGGAAACTCCCATTTTTTATTGCCCAAATGAAATGCGGAAAAAAAATTCCTAATCAACTGTGTGAAAAACATAAGGGGTAAAATCACATCTAGAAGTAATTTGAAGGTCAAATATCTTCATTCTTTGAATAAACCTATAATTCGGAAACTGAAAGTGACGATGAAAAACTTTTTCTACAAAAGTTTTTGAAAATCAAAGAGATGATCTTAAATTTAGCATTGACCTTGACTTTGAAGGGCATATTAAGGTCACGATAACTTTTTGAATGGGACCCCATACTTTTAACTTCAAAAATGGAAATACCGGAAAATTTTACGATCGAATATGGTCTTGAAATGACTTCGAAGGTCAACGTCAAGGCCATTTCAAAGTCAAATATTAAAAAATGCTTTAATGGCAGGATATTAGGGAATGTTCAAGGCTTAGGTCGAAATTAGACTACTGGCGGTTTTTATGAGAGTGAAAAAATGTTTTCTTTTGAAATGACCTGCAGTGACCACCTCTTGCACCTTGCGGGTCATCCACGACGTGAGACTGCTAAAAATCTGCTAAACTAAGACAGCTGGAAGAATTCAAACGATAAGGAAAAATAAATAAGGACGCCTTGATTCAATTGAAAATTGTTTCCAAGAATAACGACGTTACTCGCTCCTGTTGACCATTTTTTCCCTATTCGACGAAAATAAGGACAAGGAAATATGAAAATGGCTGTAACGTATGGTTTTTTTTCTAATGGCCAAAAGCTCGGACTATTATTGTGATCTTAGAATAGTAATAATTTACGTTTGTATAAAATAATTATTTGATTAAGCTCAGATCTGATTAAATATTCAAAGTACGACACGTGGATGGCTAAGCCAGCTACAAACGAGAGGCTGATACTTTCCGATGGTTGGAAATGAAAACTACCTTTCGCAGGCGGAGGTGTATCGCGAAAGTACTTTCTGTGGATGGAAAGAACTCAAGGCGATACCAGCGCGACTAAACTGGGAAAGCTTCCGAGGATTGTAAAGTTAGATTAGAATCTCAAAAATTATTTAACAACAGTTACGATCTGGGACTCATTAGAGTCAATATGTTTTTAAGAATAGTTCTTTGAAAAATTACGTGACGCGACTAACCAGTGATAAGGTTCTTATTTCTGATTTTTCATCAATTTTGGGAAAAGTTCTCTTTTATTTCAGTTGGAGAAAAGGACAACTTTCTACTGATTGTTTAAGCAATTTAAAGAGTTGTTTAAGTGCTTTATTCTGTGCTTAATATATATCTTGAAATTCTATTTTTTATACGTTTTATACATTTTAATTAATAAAACGGCCAATAAGAACAATTAAGTTAGTTACTTTGGAACTGAGAGCTTCAAATCAAGAGACGTCATCTGACCAGCTAGACAGCAGCTTTTTCTGAGTCCTGGACTTATTATTGTTGGTACTGGTAAGCCCTAAATAAGCTGTAGTTTTTTGGTACTAGAACTTCAAAAACCAAGAAGAACGACCAGATTTCCATAGTGCCTTTGTCATTGTCATATTTATGGGTTTTTAGAATAGCTATAAATATTGTACAGCAGTACAATTGTAGACAGAACAGTCATACGCGACTCATAATATTTCATATGCAGGAGCCTACGATCAAATGCTGTCACAGTTCTGTAAATTAGATATTTACATAGCGCAAATTAAAATTTAAATGGGCATATAAAATAACTAAATACGGCCCCGTTCTACTTTATTCTTATTAAGAAATTAGCAAATTCCTGTTAAGATTCCAATCGGTTCTGTATAAATTTTAAAAGCTATTACCACGGTATACGATCTATAGACTACTTCACTTAGAAATGTTTTAAGATATTCAATTTTAACTCTGAGCTTATTATGGCTGCCGATTTTGCTGAGCTTCTTATTGCATGGAAAGTCTTTAATAAAATACCATTTGTATTAATAAAGTTATGAGTTTACATTGTAACATTCTGTGCATTGTTATAAAATATTTACGTGGTATTTGTAGTAATTTTGTTTCATTTCAGATTAAAGAAAATTTGCATCTTGTTTGTGTAAATGATTCTCTATTAGATGTTAAAGTATTAGTAACGAATATTTGATTTCTTGTAATATTTTCGAAAATCATGAGACCGGTCAAGGTTAATTTATTTCGTTGTCCATAAATTTTTGTTTTGAAATTTCTTTTAGATTTCGTTATGTTTATTTTCATTAAAATATGTAATTTTTAGAACTAAAATACAGAAATGAAATGTAGGTTTACCCTTATAAAAAATAAAAAGCTTTACTCAATTTCAAATTACAAATAATTTATATTTCGTTTTGTGAAAGTCTCTCCATTAGAACTTCAGATATTAAAAAAATACAGAGTGTCCGGGAAAATGTGGAAAATCTCCCAGATATGAAAAAAAAAACACGTGAAAGGAATACTAGAAGTTGATATAAATTTTTTTCGTCTAGGTCTCCTCTTCGGAGATATGGACTTTCAAACTGCTACAATGGAATCAAGTTTTTTACACGTCATTATTGAATCACCAGGTATAATTCAATTTTTTTTAATACGATATATATCAGGTAAGACCTTTTAAATTACTATCCAAGAAAGTGTTGTGTATTACTCATAGCTGCAGGGATGGAAAAGTTGTGATACTCATGACCTTATTTTTTTAGGCCCTGTATAATAAGAAATTTGAACAACGTTTTTAAAACGATTTTTACAATCCTTTAACTACTGACTGAATATTAAGTATTCTTTATTTATGTCACTAAACCCATTTTCGAAAAAAGTTATTTTATTTATACTGTTTAACTTCTGTCGGGTTGAATTTGAAAAAGAGGAATTTTTCCCTGTCATCACACTTTCAATAAAAAGTTAAACTAACTAGTTTTAAAAACTTCATAAGAGAGTTCAACATAAGCTCCGTGAAGTCTGATACACGCACGGGTATGACGAATTGAGGACTGCTGTACCCGCCACATTAACTCAGCATTGTTCCTTGTTTGATCGCAATGAAACGTGATTCTCCATGGAAGTTCTTCCCTACTATCGACGGGAGTGAAATGCATAAATATTTTGAGGTGTCCCCACAGATAAAAATTCAACGGCGTTAGATACGGAGATCGAGGAGGCCAGGCAATAAGTCCTCTTCTACCTATCCAGCGGTTTGGATAGGTGTTATTTAGGTGCTCCCGCACAGCAACGCCGAAATGAGGTGGTGCCCATCGTGCATCTTTCAAGTGGTAAGTGCTCTACTAAATCGTGAAAAGCATTCTGGAGGAACTCCAAATATAATTATCCATTAAGTCGTGCCCGCAATGATCCAATCAAAAAATTGCCAATGATTCCTGCCCAGATATTAATTGATTAAAACTGATGTTGATGATGCGAAACAATAGTTGCATGAAGATTTGGCAAACCCAGCTTCATCCGTGAAGGGAATAGTGCTAATGAAGTTTACATTATTTCGTTGCTGATCTAATAGCCAATTTGCAAACTAGGGGAAAATCTTCAAGAATCAGTTCAGCACTTTTTTCAGATGATATGGATATAACAGCTGTTCTAGTGGAACTTCATGTACTATTGTTTTCGACGTACTAAACTGCCCTGATAATTTTTGAGTGCTGGTTAAAGAAGTGTCATCTACAACATTTAAAAAATTGGCGTTCGTACTGTTCTTCCCCGACCAGCATCAGTTCTTCTTTTCCCAAAATTTCCTAAAATTATGAAGAAATTTAATAATATCACCTTATTAAATGGAATCGCCTACCATTCTTCTTTAGACGTTGTGCAACTAGTTGAAATATTTTCTGATCTGGAAGAGTACAATTAGGATATCTGGCTTCAAAAGCATTGCAAGATGCAAGACCATACATCAGATGCATGTCTGTAAAATATATTTTATATTTCGAATTATTTCACAATTAATTTCACCACGAAATCCAAAAATCAGTAAATTAATATTCAAGTAAAAAGTTAATGTGTCAGCTATGTGAAATTTGACAAGTCTAAAATGCAGGATATTTATTTCTTTCGTACCTAGCAACGTTTGTAACAACAATATTGTGTTTTTGGTGCCGATAAAATAAAGCGCATATTTTTTGCAAACCTAGATCGATCTGCAATTCACAGAATTAGACGTTTTGAACTAAAGAGGAAAATTCTAATTTTGTATTTAATTTTTTTATCATAAAGTTGAAGGTTGAACATTTGATAAGAACAGAGATGTATTTTTTATAAATACGTCAAATACAAACAGTTAGTATTAGCGACATAAATGAAGAGCATCTAATTTTTAGTCAATAGTTGAAGGTATGTGAAAAACGTTGTCCGAAGTTCTCATAATACAGGGCGTAAAAAAATGAATCCATGAGTGTCAGAGCTAGTCCGTCCCTGCAGATATGAGTAATTCATAACACTTTCTTGGATAGTAATTTCAAGAGTCTTACCTGGTATACATCAAATTAAAAAAATGGAAATATATCTGGTGGTTCAATAATTATATGTAAAAAACTTGATTCCATTGTAGTTCTTTGGGAGCCCATATATCCGAAGAGGAGGCCTGTATGAAAAAAGTTTATATGAACTTTCATGGATTTTTTTCCTATCTGAAAGATTTTCTATATTTTTCCGGATACCCTCTATATTATTTTTTTTTCTAAAACTCTTGAATACGGCAACTTTAGTAATTTCTGTTATTCGTAAAAAATATTATCAAATTTATAATTTTTAGAATTAAAATACGTGAAGAAAGTGCAGGTACCTTTTAAAAAATAAAGGACGATATGCGTGGAGGTGAAAAACCATAGTTTTAGTTCCTTTTAAATAACATGTTAATAGTTATTATTCATTGTTTTCTATGAATTTCACTTTCAGTTCTTTAATTAGGGATGACGGTTGAAACAAATCTAAAAACAGAAGCAAAATTAAGTCAGTAGGGAGTAACTTTACTGGCTTGTGATTTTTAAACAACTTCAAAGAAAGCTTAACTTGGTTGCATAGATTATTTTACGAATATTAGTACGATTTGATTTTTTTTCCTTGTGGTGTCCGCAACAAAATTTCATTAAAATTGATTCCATAGCTTTTAAGCAATTCAAAAGAACGGATTCAAAATAATGAAATGAAAATCGTATCAGTCGTCATTGAAGTCAAAATTTGTGGTACAATAAGGGTTTCAAGATTGTTAATTGCGAATTGATAACTATAATTTGATAGTGCAAAATAGCAGATTAAATATAATTTATTGTTCCTTCAAGCTATCAAACAATCTGTTAGGAGAGAATAGTAAGTTAAAGGTATGATGATAATTAAGATTTGACATTTAGAGAATATTTCCAATAAAACTTTCCCTATTTCCATTCTCTATTATAGGAATAAATTTTCTGAATATTAATGTCTTGATGTAATTAAATTACTTCAGATGTCAAGTCTAAGGGTTTATTTCATTTTACGCAGTTTGTAGTATTTTTATTTATGGGAGCAGTATAATTTATTAACAATGTAAATCAGTCAAGATATAGCTACTAAAATCACTTTAATTTAATTATAAGTATGTAATTGGTGTGTTTAGCTTCGTCCTTGAACTTCCAGTCCTTCGAAAAGCCAAGTGTTGCCATTGTTTTGCTATCCTTATTCTGTCCGTTGTTATGCAGATTTGAGTATATTTGATTTCTATTAATATTAATACTTTAACTTCAACGTGGCAATCGCGAAGTGGCGCGCACAGCTCTTACCAATCATTCGAAGAGAAAAAAAATCCTTAGAAGGGGAATGCATAATCGATATTAGAATTTAAAATATGAAAATCATTTATTTCTCACTTGATATCAGCTCGAGTTAAGTTTTCGAAGTATGACCTAATAATGCAGCATATTAAGGCTCAAAAATATTGTTATAGGGTTCCAGATCCTGGTGGTCCAGGGCTATTATCGTCGCAAGTCCCTGTGGACAAGGTTTATTATTGTTCTTATGTGGCTCCAAATCCCTAAGAATTTTTCTTCTGGACGGTATCTCCGTTATGCCGCCTCGTTCTCCACAGAAGTGCCATCTCTACTCAACGGGGAGATGCTCTAGACTCCACCTCATGTCTTTTCAAGCTGTTTACTCTCCCTCCAAACACTTGATGAACATGTTAATCCTCTGAACATTTTCTAATTTGGTAATTTATTTGTATATGTATTGTTAAGGGATTTATAGCACCTAATTTAACATTAATTAATGACTATTATTAGTTATTGTGTCCGTTCTGTGATGCAGTAGTGATATTTGATATCTGACCAAGATCATACGTACTAGTAATGTATTTAATGGAATAGTACCATTATTATAACTTTGATGCATAAACGTTTCATTTTAAATTTTATTTCAGGGTATTGTTAATTATGTTGTTAGGATTTACTTAATAAAATTATTCAAAGTTAGTCTCAGTTTATTTCATTTTCTTACTAAGAGTGAATACTATTAAACCGCTTTTCTCAATTCAGTGGTATAACTAAAGTAAAACAACAAAACCTATTAATAATTGTGTGGCGCCCTGGTACAAGTACTTCCTAGAGCATGTCACTTGCTCTCTGATGAAAAATTTCCGTTCGCTAGCCTAGTATCATGTAAAAATAAACTCCTTTGGAATAAGCATGAAAAAGAAGTAATTAACAAGGCTACAAAAGCCTTGATGGTCTGTAGGAACTTTGCAGGAAAAGGATGGGGTACAAACTCAAAAATCCTACAGTGGATGTACACTGCAATAGTGAGACCAATCGTCACATATGGAGCAGTGATCTGGAGTAAAAGAACCTGTATGGCTAATACGAGATCTATCCTCTCGAAAGTTCAGTGACTAACCTGTATATTCGGGGAAGTAAAAACCTGCCCAACGGCCGCCATGGAAGTAATCCTAAACCTCACACCTCTACATATATTTCTAGAGAACATAACTCATAAGGTCATAAAACGAAGTCCAATCTTTCATCGAGAAATCAATAATTCTGGGACATGCTCGTAGATGAAATAAAAAAGAAATTCAACTTTGTGAAAACTTCAGCACAAAGTTGAGTCGTAAGAGCGAATGGGACAAAAACACCATTGAAAAACTCAGCAAGAAATTCACTATATAGTATACAGATAGCTCCAAAATAACGAAGGGAACTGGAGTAGGAGTGTACGGATCTAGCACTAGACATAACGAAAGATTTCGTAAGTCACTAAGCAATGTTCAGGCAGAAATACATGTAATTAGAATATGTATTGAATTTAACAAGGAGAAAAACTATCACAGCCAAGAGATTATCATAATAACGTATAGTCAAGCAGCGATCAGTGCACTAAGCTCTCAAGTTATCAGTTCCAAAATGGTCTGGGAACGGCTAGAGGAACTGAATGATTTGAGTAAGAATAATAAAGTCACTCTCATGCGGGTACCGGGACATACCGGGATAGAGGATAATAAAATAGTTGACAAGCTCGCTAAGAAAAGGTACTGAGATAATTTTTCTGTGGCCAGAGCCTTCCTGTGGAATCAGTAGCAGCGTAATGCTGGAAGAACTAAAGATGGAAGAAGAACACAGGAGATCTAATTATTGAACGGAACTGCAAAGATTAAGACAAGCAAAGATACTTTTGGGAAACTACAACTAGAAGAAATTCAAAGAATGCGTAAGCTTAATTAAAAATCAGCTCAGTGTTCTGGCAGGGGTCTTGACGGGGCATTGTCACCTGAAGGGACACCTCAGAAAACTCGGACTGGTAGGAAGAGAAGAGTGCAGATTCTGTGTCCAACATCCTGAGATTCCTGAAAGAAATAGGACTAGAGGACCTGTTCTAGCCGATAAGGTAACTCTTACTACTGAGCAGCCGTAGGGGGGAACAATAGATCCACCAGGTCTCAGAGTACATACCCCCAACTTTACGCACATACATACATACATACATACATAATATAAAAAAATAGAATAAATCCTTAAAATCATATAGAAAAGACATCGATACATTTTACATTTTAAAACGAGGCTATAACTTTACCCATTATGTTGAGGATTGGTTTTATATTTTTAGCTAGGTCTGGAAATGGTGGGAATTTCGTGTTCTCTCTCTATAACAGAATTAGGTATGTACCTGAGAGCGTGCACTATTATCATGAGGACCTTATTTGATAATCTTTGGAGAATTTTCAGGTTGAAATCGCTTACTAAGCCCCACAATTTGATCTTATATGTCTATAATGATTAAATTACTTACTCGTAGAGAAATAATTTGTTTACAGTTGATAGCTAAGATCCTCTACCAGTTATTCATTATAAGAGAAAGTGGGGTAATTGAGAACGACGTGTAATTAAGAATAGTTCAATATCAAATATCTCTGTCCGCACTGCACCACCGTCCGCACATGTTTAAGTAGACGAGTGAATGACAGGACGCGCGCATGCTGTCACGATAAGTCAGACAATATTATTATATACTTTTGTCACAATTTTTGTCTTATGTATAAATCAATGTAAAAACCATCTTCTTGAGCTTAACAATGTCATATTTTGTTACTATCTTACATGTATTATGTGTTTATAAATTTCATGTAGCTTTAAGTTCACCAAAGATAATATTGCGAGTATCGGCCATTTTAATTTGAGTTGTCGACTCCGGGTTATTAGGAATGGCGTCGGGAGGTAAATGTAAAAATATTCTAACGTTGGAAATCATTTTAGATGCCTAGACATTACGAAAAAAAATCACGCTGAGATATGAAATTAAAGACCTTCACCGTGCAATACGAGATGGTAGGAGTAAACTTCTTACTTTGGGCAAAGCATTCATCAAATACTCAGTGCCCAAAACACCGTTATTTAAACAAGTTGATCAAGAAGTGTTTAAGGAGCCAAAAAAAGGTCGGTACTCTGTCGTTAATGAAAACCAGGAATACCAGTTAGAAAGATATATACTCGATTGCTGTCAGCCTTTTTATGGCATAACACCAAAGTCACTACGAAAGATTGCTTTTTCGTTTACTGAAGCTAATAAATTGAAACATAAATTCAACAAAGAATCTCATTTAGCAAGCAAAGACTAGTACTATTTTTTCATATCTAGATATCCTTCCATCAGTCCGGACGCCAGAAGCTACGTCACTTAACCGATTAACACCTTTTAATGCCACCGAAATTAAACTTTTTTTCGACCAACTAGAAACCCTCCAAACAAACACAGTTATCGTATCTTCAATATTGATAAAACAATCATATATACTTTCAGAAAAGTTACAAAATTTTGGCTACAAAAGGCTTAAAACAAGTAGCAAAAGCGACAAGTGGAGAACGCGTTATCACCACAACTATTGATTGTGCTGTCCATGCTAATGGTATATATGTACCTCCAATATTTATCTTCAAAAGAAAGAGAATGAGCGAACTGTTGCTAAAAGGCTGTAATAGCGATTTTATTGCTACAGTTTCTATTTCTAGTTAGAAAAATGAGTCCATATTCGTTGATTATCTGCAACGCTAAATTTCTTTTGCAAAACCTACCAGAGTAGAACCAGTGTTGCTAATATTAGTTAATCACGAAAGTTACATTAGCCTGGGAGCACAAAATCTTGTTTTGGTGAACACAACCTGTTTATTTTTTCCTTGCTACTTCATGTATCTCACAAAATGCAGCCACAGAACTTGGCTTTCTTCAGTTCACTGACAATGGCATACAATCAAAGATATGAGCTCTACATTGTTAACCTAATATGAAGATGGAGAGATTTCTATAAATGCGTATAACATAAAAGCCAATATAACTAAAGCTATAAGTGGATTAACAGAGGCTGGAATTCATCCCATTGGTACAGACAAGTTTAAAGAATCCCTTGAAAACATGTCATTAGATGAATCTAGCGTCAGTCAAACTCAAGAATCAAGTACTTCCGTTCGTGAAACTGCAGCTGAACAAAGGATGAGTGAACTCATTGACAGTCAGTCCACTCCTGTTTCTGAAAATAAAACTGGTATGGGTGTGACCATTAACAATGCTCCTCCATCCATTCCTACGCTTCTTGCTGAAATTACCAATATATCTGTCATTCCTAAAATAACAACTTTTAAGTGAGGAAATATAAAGCATTCTCAGATTTTATCCGGCACACCTATAAAATATCATTTAGAGGAAAAGCAGTGAAGAGGAAAAGTAAAAAAGATAAAGTTCAAACGAAAAAGACTATTAAAACTACAAAAACGAAGCCGCAAGGTAAAGGTAAAGGGGTCAAAAATTTGAAGATTTTATTCGAAGAAAATGAAAATCTGTATATTCTGCAGCGAAAAATATGGATCTCTACCTAAAGAAGATTGCTATGTGTGCCATTTGTAATAGCTGGGCACATAATAAATGTACTTTCGGTAAATCTGCTAAGTGTTCCGTCTGTAATTTCTGCCAAACAAAGTAATTTTATTACTTATAAAGATTTAATTATCTCATTCACAATTACCCCATATCATTCGTGTTTCCCCTGCGGACTGATCTCAATTACTCCACACGGTATCAGATAAATAAAAACGACAATGTTTTCTAATTTCCTCAATTTTTTTAATATAAAATTTATTTCCAAGGATTTTGATTTCATTTTTTTGTGGGAAGATTAGTAACGTTCCTTTTTTTTCCTTAAGTGTTTCAGTTTGAGCCTATGAAATTAAATATAATGAATAAGAAATTTTTTTGTACTCTATTTCAATTCTACAAATACGCATTTAGAGATTGTAAGTTACTAATTCAATATGTGGAATAAAATTTTATTAAAGTTAGTATTAATTGGATTAAATATTTTTGGAGATATGTCCTCCTAATAGGACTTAAATTTAAAATTAGAGATCCAGTAAGATGGATTATAAATCCAATAAAGAGAATTTGGTGATGGTAAATTGAAGTTATAATTCCTTATTAATTTAGATGTTAAAGGCAGATGTATATTTGCATAGAAGGTGAAAATAGAAAAATTATACAAAAATGAAACGTACCAATTACTTACTGAATAAAACTAATTCGTATAGAAATCATTTGTGCACAAGTAAACGTAAGAATTTATAAAAAAATAAATTAAATTAATTATTATGGTACAAGTGTCTTTTACAATAATTATTTCTTACATTTAAGCAATTTAAAGTCCTTTCTAATTAATACTATTATTGGATTTGACAAACTAAGAGAATTAGAAGAATTTATTTATTAGTTATTTAAATGTAGTGTCACGAGAAGACAAATAATTGTTTTGCGCCAATAACAATAAACTGATTTTGAGCGTAGATGACTGACAGAATGTAGTAATAAGATAAAACAATATTACAGACAGAGTAAACAATTTCAATTAGTTGTCCTTCTGCACTTGTAATAATTCCTTTATAAATGTGAAACTGACAATGATTATTTTAATAACTTTAATTTGAAGAGTTAATTCTTTTCGCCAGTACCGAGTGTCTATGACAATTTTAAACTAGAATAAAATAAATTCGTGATATAAAACAACGAAGTTTTAGTTTTATAGGATAACCATTTTCAATATTTGAACATAAAAAATTGGTATTGTTAATTTTTTAAATGGTTTATTTCAAAAATAGTTAAAAATCCGTATCATTTACGTGACTTTTTTATTGCATAAACAGCCAATAATTTTAAATATCTCTTAGCCCAATGAATAGAGATTTTTTTCATATAAAGAAATTTAACAGCAAACTATGATTTGAAGGGTAATCCATAGATGATTAAAACACAAAATCGAACTCCAGTTAGGCATTAGGATTTTTTTTAAAACAATAAAATGGAGAAATAGGTGACTCTTCGGTTTTTTCATTATATTATGGAAAATATTTAATTAATCGCACTGTAGGGGATTGAGACAAAGAGTAATTAGTGGACTGTATATAGGTTGGTTGCGGAGATGAGAAATTATACAAATAATGAGCAAATATAAAATACGGCGACAGCATGACACAAATACAGGAATGGCCTACCTTGTAGTCGAAATCACTTCATTAATTTCTTCTTGGTGGCCACCAGGATAATCCCAAGCTTCACCATACAGGAACCAGGAATCGGGGACACTGTCACTATATTTTGGAGAAGTTTTTGAGGCGAGAGTCAATATGTTTATGAGCAAACGATAAACCTTTTCGGTAAGGCGAGGGACGTGCAAGACGTCGAGTACTACACTATACAACAATTACTGTCCTACTACACGACTATGGTACTACTGCTCTGTCCCTTTTTACATTTGTCCAAATGCGCGAGGACCAGTAAAATGTGTCACGTGTAAATGCGAGTGAAATTGATCTAAAAAGTAATGAAACCTAAACACGCACTACTTTTAAATTTTCACCGAAAAAAGTCTTTTTCGCAAAAAAAAATATCTCTGGTAATTTACAATATTAAGCAAATGTTTTTCGGGAAATAATAGTTTATTAGGTGTACTTTAAACAAGCAGCAGATAAAATTTGTCGCATTAGTAATTTTTTTCATAATTGCAATATAAACAATTTAGAGCATTTTTTTGACAATGACATGTGATGAACTTGATAGATACGACTTGAATTTACCAAACGAAATCTGAAAGTAGAGATTATGAGCTACAATTCGTTTATATCCGATTTTCGTATAAATTTGTTGAAACATGCTAAAAATGCTTTCCAACATAGCATGATACGTATGAACAAGTGGGAGATTGCAAGCAGCGGAGGAGAAGGATACTCTATTACTATGACAAAGCGTGTCATTATCAGTTGCAATAAATTATTTATCGACCACTTATTACCGTACTTGCCCGCAAAAAATAGTGCCGAAAAATGGAAAATAATACGTATACAAACGCTGGTATATTAAATTTCTTTTTTTTTTCATGGAATTGACATCAGAATTATAAGTTGTTCATGCAGAGTTTTCAACGAAAGATATCCTAACTTAACACCAATGAACGAAAGAAAATTTAGAAGTATTATGAAAAATCATCTTAATTATTGAACGATTAATGCAGAAAGAATTTTACTAAGGCCAATAATGTCAAATGAAGATAACATAATCAATATTTTTCTGTATATCCCAAAGCCACAACTCGTGCAGCAACATACGATTTAGGAGTTTCACGATCTTCTTTTCACAGAATTTGAACAGAACATGGCATATAAACCTATAAATTCAACCTTCTTCAGACTATTCATCCCGAACACGTCCCTTTATATATGACTGCGTTGTTCTCGTTTTTTTCGTGCGCCTTCGAGAAAAATCTTGATTCGCCGAAGTAGAGGTTGTCTCCTTTGTTGAGAATATACTCGCATCGCCAGCAGAGTTAATTTAACATTCCGTCATTACAATAATTCTTTCACGAACCCTCTTTATAAAGCTTGGGAGACCCTGCTCTAAACTGACTTCCTCTAAAATGTCATGCAATGTATTTTTATCAGTATTCTTCGTTATCTAGAGCTACAATTTGTACTGATTCTATACAGTGCCTAACTGGTGATATTTGTTATTTTAAATAGAAAAAAAAGACAAACGCGAATCACTACCACTTACTTATTTCACCACAAATGACTTTATTCACTTTAGTTTTTAAATTATGTAGGCTATTTTTATGTCTAAATGTGCGAAAGATAATAAACGCCATCAACATATAATAAACGAAAATTTTAAGATTATTTTTCCAACAATATTTCAGCACAAGAAATGTTCTTTATAAGATACATGCTAATTACTACTGTAAGAAAAATTGGCTTACCGTCCCTTTTCCAGTTCGTTTCCCTTGGCAAACCTCTTACGATATTACGAATTAAAAAGGTTTACTAGACCTCACCTTGTCTCAAATATGGACCCAACCAAAATATATTAGGTAATTTTCTGATATACTAATCACAGTGAATTAATTTTTTATATAATTTAAGTCTCTACCCTGATAATCAATATTTGTTTCGTGACTTGGCTTTCAATTGTGTTATTATATGATACACATCGATGTGTATTTATACGAATACCTCTCAGGAGAAAATTTATACAGGATATCAAATTTTTAGCACGGTACAGAGGGCCTCAAAATAATCCTAGTATTTCATGCATCCTTCTATAGGGGTCTGCTTAGTTTAGTCCGTCATCCAGGTTACAGAATTAAAGAAGACGCCAAGCAGCATTACGCTTGAATGAATACATGAATGAAACAAAGAGTGATGATATTAAATCATCGATGTCTAGGCCTCTATTGGGCTCTTTACATCCCACCATAGCTGCACGTCATTCGAAGCCGATCGCCTTTGCGAATCAAAGCAGTCTCGTTAGTTTAACTTGCTTAACTGTTTCCGGTAACAAAATTGTATCTCCGGAATATATCTGTCTCTGTCCGTTGAATGTTGGGTACTCTCTAAGGACATAGTCAACAGTTTCATCCTAGTCAAAATACCATCTGCACGTCGGGTCGTCTTCGACACTCATCTTATGAAGATGGCCCCTCAGGTGACAATGTCCTGTCAACAATCCCACCACAATTCGCAGCTCTTTCCTTCCTAAGGAACGAAGCTCCTTAGTATGTCATGCGCTAGGTCTAGTTATATGTCTCATAGCACACCTCATTCCAGGAGCTCCCCTCCATAATTCAATACATTTATTTTCCAGCAATAATTTTAGATCCCTATTGCCAAAAGCATGTAAAGCCAGTAGAATTGGTTGGGATGCATATGGTTCAGTTGCCGAAACCAATTTTGCCAGGCGGTCTGCTACCTCATTTCCACATATGCCTGAGTGGCCCGAAACGCACACGAATCTGATTGTACAACCGTTCTTGTCATACCATTCACTACATCCTTACACTCTGACATTAATCGCGAAATTACGATACTGGACTTCAGTGCAATTATCTCAGCCTTACTGTCTGAGCATATATTTATTACCCTATTCCTGTCTATATCCCTCTCACAGAGATGGCACATTGCAGAAGAGCATTTCCGCTGTAAAGATCGTCGCATGTTATCCGAGAGGGTAGTATTCTTTCATCTTGTTGAGATCTATCTGTGTTTGCCTTCTGTTGTATTACGCCATCATATAATAGCGCGTACGTTATCATGGGGTGGATCATCAGAGTATATATCCAAAATAGCATTCTAGGTGTAAGCCCCCATCTGCACCCAAAAGCTCGTTTACAAACCCAAAAAGCACATATGGTCTTCTTGGTTCGAGCCTCAATATAATTATTCCAGCTCAGTCAGCTCAGTGAGTCCAGAATTACTCTCAGGTATTAAACTGTCCCCTTATATTGAATCAATGTAAT
This sequence comes from Diaprepes abbreviatus, assembly GCA_034092305.1. NCBI lineage: Eukaryota > Metazoa > Arthropoda > Insecta > Coleoptera > Curculionidae > Diaprepes > Diaprepes abbreviatus. The sequence continues at coordinate 4,676,729 of JASJET010000156.1, forward strand.
TGTAGGAAGTCTCCCCATTTTCCTCTTTTTTGTAGAGTACCACCTCGGTCTAGTCCGGATTTATTACTAGTCCTTCCCTGTGGCACCATCGTTCCGCGATCGAGAGGACCCGCATCGTTGGTCCTTCCAGGACCCGGATATCGTAACCAGGGCACAAAATGACAAGGTCATCGGCATAGGCCTGTATATATAAGCCAATATCATTCAGCTCATTCAGCAGGCTATCCACCACAAGGCTCCACAACAAAGCCGATAGAACTCCTCCCTGTAGACAGCATTACCCTTATGTCAGCCACAGTAGGCCAGTATTCGCCTGACATGAACCTTCTTTTTGGTAAAAGAGCGGGATAGTTACATAGAACAGGTTCGACAGTCTCATCTTCTCTTTGGCTCCCTCGACATACAAGAATGTCACGGAATTTCGTATTACAAAGTGTTTACTTAGCTGATAGCGCCATGCGAAAATCTGTGTGAGTAATCGCAGTTTTCCTCTAGACATCGCCAGATATCATTTGTTTCCATCTTCGAGTAGATTAATAATTGTCTGAAGAGTTCACAATTTATGTTTTCATTCCATCGTATTTTAAAGAGGTAATGGGCATAATCTTTCATTAGTTTTATTATTTCTGATTTATTCAGAGTTGTCAGTGAGCCGGGCCTCAGCATCTTCATCTCAGCTGCCTGTTTGGCTAGTGAATCAGCAATGCGGTTGTCATCAGTCAAATCGTATTATTTGATCAAAGATCAAAGTGACTATGGAGTCACTGAAAATGGTTTCAGCTGCAACCAAGACAAAGGCTTTGTAGCATTCCAGCACTATGTAGAAAAAACGGAGTGACCTGTTGAGAGTTAGTAGTGCCTCTGTGCTATCTATGTACATTTATAACTTCTTTCTGGTAAAATTTCTATTGGTAATTTCTTTTGCTTCTATGATGATGCCAGATCCTGTTTCTCTCTTTTTTCCTTCTGATCTATATATGTATATGTTAATTTCATTTACCACATTTATATATGAACGGCCAAAGGGGGTATTTAGTAATTTACTTTTTGAGTTGTAGCTTTTAAGCAGACTTGTGTATTTTAATGAAATTCTAGCATGCTATACATATATATATATATATATATATATATATATATATATATATATATATATATATATATATATATATATATATATATATATATGTATATATATATATATATATATATATATATATATATATATATATATATATATGTATATATATATATATATATATATATATATATATATATATATATATATATATATATATGAAGACTCACAAATCCAGGCCATAAACAATCTTTAACTTTACCAAAGAAGTCAATAAACAATTTAGGGACTTAGGACAATTATTTACTTCGAGAAATTTTTCCATATTTTTTTGTTTGCAGACATATTTTGCTGATGATCCTCCGAATTCGCTGAAAACCGCACCATTTTGAAAAAGTTCAATGGTCTAAATAACATTTAAAAGTGGTATTTTTGCCCCAAGGCATATATTTTAAGACAAATAAACTTTTGTGAACAATCATATTTTACTGATAATTTTGCGATTTCACTGAAACTCGAGCCTTTTGGAAAAATTTCAATTAATCAAATGACACTTGAAAGTTGGTATTTCTACGAACATTAAAGCTCATTAATTTGTGTAGAGATGATCTAAAACTACCAAGCACCGATGATGCCTAATAAGGTTTTGTAAAACAAGAAACCATACTGACGAAAACTGTACTCCCGGATTAATACAGAATCACAGGTCGATTCCTGGACATACGCCTGCCTCATTAATCGTTATCTCTCTCTGTACTGTGCTGCCCGTAAGAACATTATTCCTGCGATCTCCTTATGCCGTCTTTTCATCCGGTGGGTCGCTGTCGTCTAGATCATCCTCCGAGATACAATCTCCATTTCAGTATACTATGTGAGTCTTCATAGCATGTAATATGTCTAGCGTGGTTCCATTTCCGTTCGTCTACAGCTTCCGCCACATCTTTGAATTTTGTGTCTCCTAGAATCCAATTGTTTCTCTCTCAGTCTCTTAGAGATATTCCCAGCATTTGCTGCTCCATTGTTCTTTGTGTGTTTCTAAGTTTAGGCATAGATTTTTTTTGCTAAGGTCTATGTTTAAGCTCCATATCTTAGGACGGAATATATTTTTATTCTGAGAGTAATTCAAAGTTTGCAAAATGCTCTCTAAGCGAGTCCTCTGCATCTGCTTATTTTTATTCTCTAATTTTTCTTGCCTAATATACAAATATCCGTTCACATTTACCAGTATTTTGTTTTTTATTGTCACTATTGTATTTGAGGTACACATGATTTTTTTTCTGGGATATATTCATGTTAAAACCAATTTGCTGTTTAAATTTGTCAAGTTTAATTAAGGTCCTCTTTATTTTCAACAATAAGGACGATACCGTCGGCATATATAGAATAGTTTAGCCATATATACATAAATATATATATATATATATATATATATATATATATATATATATATATATATATATATATACAATTTTTCTTTATTTTGTCTTTTCTTGGGTTTAGGTTCTATATTTAATAAATACACAAAACGATTGACGTTTCGCCCTTTATTCAAGGCATTTTCAAAATTTTTTTCCTGACATTTTGCTGTTCTGTTACTAAATGCACAGGGTTAGTTTGGAAACTTTGGAACATCGGACGTTGTTCCGGAAATTGAAAGGTAGAGCACCGCGCAGGCGGTGCCGGAGAGGACCCACCATAACCCGGCGAAAAGCCAAGCCGCCTCACCTTTCTTGATGTTTGTCAAGGGCACCTGAGGAAGATGAGCCACGCTCTTAAATTTGGAAAAAGAAAAACTTTTATGCCGAAATTAAAAAGGGGCTATGGGGTTGTACTTCTCGGAAGCGAGCGTGGATGCTCAAGATGATTTAAGAATAAAATGAAAATAATTTAAGTTTTTTATAAGAGTTCAGGGTTTATACTAATTATCTTGTGAAGAAATAATTAGTATAGGGGGCAAGGGTCAAGAATACTTTATCGTGGCCAAATGTTTTTGAAAACGCAAAGATCCTAACTTTTTCGAATAAATTTATTTATTCTTCTTGCCGATAAATTTTTTAAACTTGAGACGAACACTAGGTCGTTCCGCAAGTCGCAAATTTATTTATTTATTGTTAAAATCCGCAATGATTTTTAACACAGAAATTTTAACGCAGAAAAAATATGGATATTTGGACTTTATCGTAAAATTTTAAAAATGCGCAAGAAAAGTTTGAGTAACTGAACTTAGACGCAATTCTATAAATTTTCAAAATCGAAAAAAGTAAGGGTAACAGATCTGATTTTTAAGAAGAAATTAAGATAAAAATTAGATTTTCACGAAAACTAATAAAGGGGTTTCCGCAAGTAAATTTGGAAAATTTAACTAGCGTAATGTCTCTGGGGGGTAAGGTTTTTCAATCTAATTTTTTTACGATTTTCACCAAAAACTTAGAATGTCTTTAACGTTAAATTTCCGCAAAAAATCTTCTTAGTTTTTCTTCTTAATCTTCTGACTGAAAGAGAAAATTTTATTTGGTTTGTTGAGTATTGGAAACTTAAATTAGAATAGTTACGCGATCTTTATGACGGTGATCCGAGATTACAACACCAGTTCGCGTATACAATCACGAATATCGCCCGTATTTCGAACTTTAGTATACCGGGCTCTGGGAAATAAAACCTGTCTTACCTAGACACTATTTATTTTTATCCAGAGGACTCCCGATACACCGTATTTTTTTGCAATAGGTTTTTTTACTTTAAAAGTCTTCAAGCGCCCCAGCCTTTGGCAATTACCCGGGTAAAAGCTACTAGTTCGTCCAGGAGCCTCGGAGGTACTTTATTTTAAATGATTTTAAAAAACACTATCACTTTCAGCAACGCAGCTCTCTAAAAGATCGTCGATGTTGTAACCTCTTCTTGGCTGTTCAGCCGTCCTAAAAGCGATGAAAGTTAACTACTTCTTAAGGCAACTAAATTCCGCTACTCCTCTCGAATATTCTCTTTCTTTAGATCTGATGTGCTACTCGTTTAATACTACTTATGTTCTGCTACTACTGCCGATGTACCGACAAAGTAACGTGATATTCAAGATCAAATTTTAACGTTTAATTTTGTCGCCGAATTTGCATAATTCTTTTAAAAATGTTTTTATTACATTTAGGCAGATAAGAAAAACAATTTACAATTGTTTTTTCCGCTGTTCCTTTTTTTTTAAACGTACATTTTCAACAATATATATATATATATATATATATATATATATATATATATATATATATATATATATATATATATATATATATATATATATAGTACTAAAATTTTGATAAACTTTTTGTAGGACTTTCTCGAGCAACATAATAAAATCTAAAAATTGGTCATTTTGTCACTTTACTTCTTGCTATTAGTTCAATTAAATCATCAAATATTTTTATTTCGTAGTTAATTAGTAGTAAACTATTAAGCTTAATTATGTAGGTGAACTTAACACTGCTAAATACTGCGCTATTGTCTGCGAGTGACAGAAGTGGTACATATAATTTATTTTAGCTTAAATTAGAAGCCTTTCTGTATACAAACTAGTATTGCCAATGACAGTCTAATATACGCAAGCAATGAGCAATGGAAAACAGAGAAAATAAAAGATAATTGTTTTGAGATTCCGTAAACAGTTTAACTATAATTATAAAACATTTTTATCATGTTATATTTAGATCTGGCTAAAAAGAAAGAGTTATTTGTTTTTCAGCAATGATGTAATTCTCAGCTTTTTCAACAAGTGCTTTTCAGCATTCAAATAAACATTCTATGTATGTTTTTCAAAAAGAACTCCGCCAGATTCCAAGTTATTTACTGCTTTGTAACATGGGTGATATCGTTGTCATTGATCATATTTTTGCCAACCACAAGTTGTAAGCTACTAAACAAGTGGTGATCAGGAGGGACTAGATTTCAAGCATATAGTTTTTTTTCCAATCTAGTTTCCAAGATTTCGTATTGTTTTGAAGGAAAAGAATGCCTCGTTGATTCATCAAAGCCAATCGTTATTCTTCAAGTGCTTAAAATATTTCTATTCAGCATAAAGTGATGGTTTCTTTTGAATTTAGTGATTTAAATATCAAATATGGGGGAATACCTTATGCAGAAGCAATTCTTCTTTAACCTGGGGGTTGAGAAGATCTGCTGTCAATAGTTTTTGACTTTTTCCAGACCTAGTTAATATATTCCAAATGATGATAGCTAGTTAAATGAGATCTATTAAGCATTTCAGTATTATAAAATGGTTACTGATGAGTCATATCCAAACATTTTTTACACAAAGTCTTTTTCGAATTCCATCAGACGCTCTCCACGTCATTTAACTTCTAGACTGTGTTCTCTAGATAAAAATGGTTCTGCCTTATACTCAAAAAGGCATCAGCATAACTTATTCCTTTTACTTACTATCCATAAACTGTCACTTTCTTTTCAGGGAATATTTACTTATTCCAGATATACTCAAATATCACAAGGATAGAACTTTGTGGGGACCATTTCCATGTTGTAAGGCACTAAGTGATGTTATGGTTCTCTGCATGTCCTATAAACTTCCGGACAATTTCAGCAATCCTAGGCCAGCTCTTGATAAAATTATGGGGATTATTCTGACGCTACTCATTCCGCACTGTGCGCATTTGTATCCCAGGTCTCTGTATTTGGTCATCTTTTCATTTCACTTGTCCCTTAAATTATTGCTGTTAGGAACGGTGGCTTCTATTAGTGTTGCTAACTTCGATGTTTTATTTTTTAAAATGAATCCTGATTTGTCACATGTAACTATATGATCCATAAGCATAGTTCGATTCCAATACAGCTTGAACTCGTTTTCCTCCAGTTTGAATTTCCTTCCAACTCTTGGCAGCTAAATCGTGCCTCGTCTTGTACTCTGATGTGGTAAATGCTTAGAATCCTAGATTCAGAGAGTACCACCCTCTAGGATAACATGTGACAATCTTCACAGCGGAAATTTATGCTATTCTGCAGTGTGCCTATCTCTGTGAGAAGAGATAGAAATAGGGTAATAAATATATGTTCAGATAGTAAGGCTACGATATTGGCACTGAAGTACAGTGGCGTAAGTTAGCGACTGGTGTTTAAGTGCAAGGACGTACTGAATGATATGACAAGGAACGGTTGCGCAGTCTCGTGTGGGTCCCGGACTACGGGGAATGAGAAAACAGACCGTCTGAAAAAGTTGGGTTAGGCAACTAAACCATATGGACCCCAACCAATTCTACCTGTCCCAGTTGCTATTGGCAAAAGGAAATTAAAATGGTTGCTGGAAAGCAAATTTATTGAATTATGGAGGGGAGCTCCTGGAATGAGGTGTGTTAAGAAACATATAACTGGACCTAGCGCACGGCGTACTAAGGAGCTTCTCCCCTGAGGAAGGAAAGAGCTGCAAATTGTGGTGGAATCTGTATGAAAGAAGACCTGACGTTCATACGTTGTTTGGAGGAGGATGAAACTGTTAACCAAGTCCGCAACGAGTGCCCAGCACTCAACTGACCGAGATAGATATAATTCGGAGATACAATTTTGTTACCGGAAGCAGTTAACCAAGTTCAATTAACTAGGCTGCTTGGATTCGCGAAGACGATCGGCCTCGAATGACCTACAAATATGGTGGGATGTAAAAGACCCAATAAAGACCTAGATATCGATGATCTAGTATCACCATCCTTGTTTTTATTCACTCTTTCATTCATATAATGTCTGATCTATTATTAACAACTGTCTTATCAGAACCGCTCGGCCCCAATATAGCTTGAACTCGTTGTTCCCAAGAATAGGTTCCGGGTTGTATATGTAGTAAGACACTTTTCCCACCTGCAATAGATTTAACTTATCTGCTAATTTTTCGTGGAGTACCTTTGTGGCTGAGTCATGTCTTTTCTTATACTTGCGGCAAACGCTTGGCATCCTCCACTTATGTGCTGGACTGTCTCTGTTCCATAGCCATATCTACATTGGTCGTTTTCTATTGAGGGATCTCTGATGATTAACTTCCGATAGTTTTTCATCGGAATAACCTAGTCTTGGATAGCTAAAATAAAACCCTCCGTTTTCGGAGACATCCGTCCTGAAATCAACCAGTAGTTCGACTCTGAGTTGTCCTGATTGACCTCATTGGGATGCCATCCATGAAGTGACTTCCGTAGCTAGGCTTGTAACTTCTCTTGGTCTATTTGGTGGTGAGAAGCAATATCCTGTCCCCTCAGCTGTAGCGACGTTGAATCGTCTGTCTCGTATATTACTCGATGTAGAGTGGAAGAACCCACTAATCTGTGGAAATAAGAACGTAAGTTTATTATTTGTTGACCATGCTGCTTAACAATATCGACCGATCCTCTTTCACTTTGCTTGGAAGCATTGTAGGTTCAATAGCACTCCGAGAGTGGTGTTTGTGTGCTTTTGTTAGGAGTGTTCTTATTTTTCTTTGCCGGTTTTCGATGCTCGTTCTGCTCCATTTTACAATTCCAAAGGAGTAACTAAGCGCAGAGCATGCGTATGTGTTGAGCACCATAAACAAATTGCTACTATTTAGACTAATTCGTAACACTCGTCCTACTCTCCTGATAAATTGGGTTGTCAATTCGTCCTTCATAGTGCGATTGTCAATTTTTTTAGCTTGTTTTATACCTAGATATTTGTGTGTTTGTTCTGCTTCCATCGCAGCTATAGATTCACCGTTCTGCATCTCAAATATTCCCGTTTGTATCTTTCTTTTAACGATGTTCAAAATACGACACTTGTCAAGTCCAAATTGCAGTCCGATATTCCCAGAGAACTCCTCCATAATTTTGAATCTTTAATCCAACTGGTTTTTGGTAGCTGCCATCAGTTTAGGATCATCCATGTATGATGAATCAATCTTACTATCTCTTCGTTTTTATTTATAATACTAAAGCCGTATCGGATGAAGTTGAAACGGCGTAACCGTGAGCTCATTGCAAGGCAGAACCACAATGGGCTTAGTGAATCGCCTTGAAATATTATCCTTCGTATTAGGATTGTATTAGTTTCGATGATATCGCTGGATAGCACTTGCAACTGGATCCTAGTTCTACCGGTTGACATGATGCGTTTTAAATAGAAAACAAAATGATCATCGAACCTATACATTCTCAATATAGCTTTGAGCCACTTATGTGGCACTGAGTTGAAGGCTTTCTTATTCAGCAAGCATAGGCAGCAAAGAGGTTTCTTTGGTTGATACAGGCTTGATTAAATATGACAGAGTCAACAATCAATTGTCCCTTGCATCCCATTGCTCCCCTGGTGCATCCTCTCTGTTGAGTTGCGATGATGTTATTTTATTCACAATGTGCATAGATGCATTGGGTCAAGCAGCAGGTGATTACCTAATAAAGTATGGGGAGGCAGGTGATTGGCCTATACTTAGTTAGATCATGTGTGTTATGTTGGTCCTTTGGTAAGAGATATGGAATACCTTCTGTCAGAAACAATGGCATATTTGCTGAGTTTAGAAAAATATCATTAATAAGATTTGCCAGTTGATGATGAGTACACCAGAACTTTCTGAGCCAGTAGTTCCTTATATTCCCTTGTGATAAATCACTCAAACTGCATCTGGCTGTAGTCTTGGCAGATTTCGTGTTCTTAATGAATCTAGCTTGCTGCGATGTTGCAATTGGCGGGTGCGGAAAGCTGGCTTCCTTATAACTCTTCTACCCGCTCTCTATTGGGATTTTTATTTTGTCCCATGTTAGGTATAGAGTTTAGCTTACGGTAGAAAGTCTTTTCTGACTGTTTGAACAGCGCATTGACTGGTTTTCGGTTATTGCTTGTCTTGCATCTCTTTAGCCGTTCTGCAATAACAGAGAACTTCTGTTTCAACATGTCGAGGCATTGTTGAGCAGTAGCATTCGCTAGATCTTGTTGCGAATGGTATCGGACACGATTCATGATTTTTTCGATTCGCCTTTGCAATTTAGTTGTTCTTGTGTCCCTGATATACTCCGTCAGTTGTGCTATATCTATATATAACTTGAACTGGTTGTTCTCAAGAATAGACTCCGGATTATATTTGTAATAAGGCACTTTTCCTACCTGTAATAGGTTTAACTTTTTTGCTAACTCTTGGTGGAGTATCTTAGCGGCTGAGTCGTTTCTTTCCTTATATTCGGTTGCGGCAAGCGCTTGGCATCCTCCAGTTACGTGCTGGAGTATCTCTTATGTTCGACAGCCATATCTATATTGGTCATTTGCTATTGAAGGATCTCTAATGATGAACTTCCGATAGTTTTTCGTCGGAATAACCTGGTCTTGGATAGCTAAAAAGAAGCCTTCTGTTTCCGGAAACATCTGTCTTGAAATCGTTCGAGGCTGAGTTGTCGACATTGTCCTGAATGACCTCATTTGGATGCCGTCCATGAAGTGGTTTCTGCAGCTAGGCTTTTAACTTTTCTTGGTCTGTTCGGTGGTGGAAAGCAATATGCCGCTCCCTCCGCTGCAGCTGCTTTGAATCGTCTAAGTCGCATATTGTTCGATGTAGTGTGGAAGAGTCCACTAATCTGTGAAAATAGGAGCGTAAGTTTATTATTTTTTGATCAAGCTGCTTACCAATATCGACCAATACTCTTTCATCTTGGTGTCTTAATACCATCATATGTTCAATAGCACTTCGAGGGTGGTGTTTGTGTGCTTTTGTTAGGAGAGTTCTTGATGTCCCTGCTCCATTTTAAAATTCCAAAAGAGTAGCTAAGCGCAGAGTATGCGTACATGTTGAACACCATAAACAAATTTCTACTATTTAGACTAGTCCGTAACACCCTTCTTACCGTCCTGAGAAATTTGTTTGTCAATTCGGCCTTCATAGTGCAATGGTCAATTCGTTTAGTATGTTTCAGTATTTGAATGTTTGTTCTGCTTTCATTGCATTGCATTGGTTGTATTTCTCCTTTAACGATGTTCAAAATATGTGTGCCCCTGGTATTATTATTATTATAATAAAACCGACGCAAACAGGCAGATAAATAAAAACAACTTTTGCATACTCTTTATTTAAGAAACTAGTTTATTCGCAAACATTTGGACGTCTTAAATACTCTTTGGTATACAGAATTTTTTCAGATTTGGAAGAAGTAGTTACTAATTTTTCTTATAAAAATAAACGTACATTAAAATATGTCCATAAATGTTTAACTTATATGTCACAACACGAGTGCAAATTTATATTAATATTTTGATAACTTATTAGTTTACAAAATGGAACATAGATAAATTTAAAGTATATATTTTCTTACCTATCAAAGCAAATTTTTCTCCGACTTGACGAAAAATTGTTTTATGTATATAAACCAGATTTTATCTTATTAATATAAACTCGGTTATTTTTATGGGTTTTGAAAGTTTATTTTAAAATTGAGTTCGAATAAAGTGATAAACACCATTTTTAATTTAATGTCTTATTTTATGACTGCAATAGAAAAATAAATTTAATTTAAAATAGATCAAGCATGGTGTAAACATATTTTTCATTTAAAAAAGAATATTGATATTTTTCAAACATATTAAATTTCTGAATTGTTTTCACTTGAATAAGTCAAGCAAGGTATAAAAATTTCACAAAACAATTCCTTATTTTAAGGCTTTTTCTGGATATCTTTGATATTTAGAGATAAATAGGGGAAATATTTTCTTAACGATGTATTCTGACATGTTGAGTCTGAAAACTGATTATTTTTACTAAGTACAAAAATAAGCAGGTTTTCAATTTAACCTTTATATACAGGGTATTCGAGCATTGGACAGTTAAATTACCCATATATATATATATATATATATATATATATATATATATATATATATATATATATATATATATATATATATATCAGGAGCGGATCCAGCCTCTCTCTTTGGGAGGGGCGGTGATATCACAAAAGTACAGTACGGCAAGCGAAAGCAAGTTGTCGACGGGGGGGGGGGGGGGGTCACCAGCAACATTCCCATTTCTAGTATAAAAGGCAGGGTAGGGTCTATTTTTCTGAATTTGAAGCTCCTAGAGAGGGGGAGGCGATCACAGGAAAAAGCAAGTGGGTGAGGATGCGAGCAGCATACACATTCCTAGTATAAGAGGCTGAATCGGGTCAATTTTCCTGAACTTAAAGTTCTTGGGGGGGGGGACTCTTGCAAGAAAAACAAATTGTCAACGGGGGAAGTGCCGGCAGCATACACATTCCTAATATAAAAGGCAGAATCGGTTCTATTTTCCTGAACTCAAAGCTCTTGGGAAGGGGAGTGGCGATCGCAAGCATACACATTCCTGTACTCTATTCAAGAACTAGAGACAGTAATAAAACTGTTACCGAAACCGCCAACGTACCTGCTTCAGTGCCGCAGGTAACTGAGGACTGCCGTAAATCTAATTATATTTAATTGTATTTAAATATTATGAGCTTTTATTAATTTACTGCAACCATAAATTTTCTGATACTTCAATTTAATTTCTAGCAGTGAGCAAAGTACACCTTATAATGTGACCTTAGTGATTTATCTTGTATGTGCTTGTTTTTATATAGTATTTGAGATTAGTGGGACACCCAAAAGATATGGCTTCCACATCTATATTTATTCTAAAATCGTTAAACCAGGGCCTTTTTTCCGCAACGAAAAACTTATTACGATGAATGTTTATGATGCCTTAACATATCAATGTCTAGATAATAATGTTAAAAGATCTGTTGAGATCTGTTCCAACATGACAGAAGTTGGAAAATCTACTATGTACCAAATACTGAAAAGGAAAAAAACGACTTGAATTGTTAGTACTCCCAAGCCATATTCGATCACAGGCAGACGAAAAACCTCGTTGAAAGAAGAGATGTAAACTGCAATAAAAGAAGTTATATATACATTTTATTATGAGAAGCAGATCCCATCCGTCGACAAAATTCTAACTAAAATCAATGGATTTACCTGAAATTAAAAGAACTGAGCTCTGGAAATTGCTCAGAGAACTTAATTTTTGGTGGGAAAAACCAGATAGAAAATCTGTTTTTATAGATCGTCCGGAAAATGTCCGTTGGAGAAGGAAATATCTCTCTCAAGTAAAAGGTAGAGTTGCTAGAAATAACACAACTTACAAAATTTAATAATTTAACTGAAGTTTTAATAGATTTTATTGAATAAAGTTACTGCAGAAAATTGGAAAAAATCCATATAAAAAAAATTAAAATATGGAAACTGGATCTCATGAGATAGAGGAAGTAATTTAAGTGAAGATAGCTTCACTGACTTTGATTACGAATTAGATACGTAATGTTTACCAGCGTAAACACAATTGATTATTTAAATTTTCTATAACATATAAAAATTAATTACATTTGGTTTAAGAAATCAATAAACTGAAACGTCAAATGTCCTAAAAAAAATTTATTGATAATAAAATATCCTAGCCCTAAAAAAATTTTAATATTATATGGACGAATTTATTTTTTTAAATATGTTTAACGTCTTGTATTTTTGACAATGGGTATTTTGTAAGTATTTAAATTATAACTTGGAATTTTTGAGAGCAAAAGACTACGTTTTAATCTAACTATATCTAAAACGGTTTCTATGTCAAAATTAAAAATAATAAAAAAGCAGTTGTGATTTGTGTTAAATATATCAAAACTATTTATATTTTCTAATGTATGTGAATTATTAAAAAATCATAAGAAATAAAATAATATTATAATATATTTAAAACTTTTTATTTTAAGTTTATTACCGAAATAATATTCTATACCATAAATACTTAGTGATAAAATAGACCTCTTTCCGACGCCTATGACAAGGATTAAAATCCTTTTTCACATTTCACCCATCCAAATATCTATTGTTATCCAACCCAAATAGTCCATTATTATAGACTGGTATTTTTGATTATAAAATTTCTAACCCATTCCAATGAAAAATATATGTGTCTAACAGATTTTACCAAAGACTACTGCCTAAAGAACACACGTAGTTTGCGAAGAAAAAAAAGGGTAAAAAATGATTTATTACTCTTTCTAGTTCTTGAATAAACTATAGTGTAAGAACCAAAATCGTTTTTTTTTCTGAACTCTAAGCTCTTGGGGGGGGGGCGATCGCCCCCTCTGCCCTCCCTTGGATCCGCGCCTAAATATATATATATATATATATATATATATTGATGAAAGATACAGGTTGTTAAAAAAAACATTTAACTTTTTATCCAATAATGTGCTACTGTAGAAGTCCGTTCCTTAACTTCTTTCAATTTGTGCGCTATTGGTTGCATTACAGTTATTTTCTAGCCTTAGATTGCAAACTCATAATTGTGTTTCTCATCTTGATCGAAATATTCTAACAAATTTTGTCTGCAAAACACAGTATGAGGTACATGAATACTATTCTGGTTACTGGTATCATCCGATAATTATTAGAAATAGTGGAATTTTTCGCAATTTTTTTCCATAAATCCTATTGTTGGGTCATATAATACAAATCTGAAGCTTTTCTCAGGTTTCACATATTTTCTTCGAAGAGAAAAGTCAATAGACATGTGACATATCTGAGACGCACCTGCATAATAAGAATTTATTAAGTTATAGTACACTATATTTAGGTAATTTAGTCAAATCACCTCCAAATATATATGTATCTACATATGCATACAGAATGAGTCATTTTATTCTATAGTTTCAAAAATCTTTTAAAATTGTCAAGATATATACGGGATCATTCATCTTTACAAACGACCTTGATCTTGAGGTCAATTGTCAAAGACGTTTTAAGGAAAAAGTGATTATTTAAATAGAAACCCTAAGTTTTTATTGCAGAATGGAGATTCGGAGATAATTTCGGATCCAACAGTATAAATAGCCTAAAACCAAAGTGAGGGAGAAAAAGTTTTTCTAGAAAAGTTTCTAGAAATCAAACTGTGTAGGTTAAGATGACCTTAAATTTTTGCCTCGCCCTCGACTTTGAATGTCATATCAAGGTCATAATAATTTTTTAAATGGGACCTATACTTTTAACCTCGAAAATGGAAATAGAGGAAAATTTTACGATCAGATATGACCTGAAAATTACCTCGACGGTCAAGATCAAGGCTATTTCAAAGTCAAATATCAAAAAATACCTAAACAACAGGATATCGGGGTTTCTTTAAGGGTTAGAGGAAAATTAGAGCACTAGCGGTTTGGATGAGAGAGAAAAATTTTTACTTTTGAAACTGATCTTCAGTGACACCCTTTTGGACCTTGCAAGATTTCTACAATCTATAACTATGAAAAATTCGCCATACTAAGACAGCTAGAAGAATTAAAACGATAAGGGAAAATAAATAATTTTTACACTTTCTTTTATTAAAAAGAGACCTCGAACTTCAATGACCTTGAAAATAGACTTCGCTTCAAGGTCTTCAAAATTTGTGCATTTCATCTAGTACTGGTTGAAGGCACCTTTAACGTTTAATATCCTCAAAAAAACACTAAAAGTCGTAAAAAAACTTCTGGATGTTTTTTAAACGGTTGAGCCTTCCCACAACAGAATAGCAAATTTTAAGATACCTTTTAAAGGAGAAATTTCTCATTCTTTTCGAATGTGATGTAAAAAATAAGAAAACGAACTCGTCCTGCACTGGACTTGGAAATTTACGCAAAAGTGAAGATGGTCTAGGTCACTCACACCTTTGCATTTTATCCACGTGTTGAAAGCACCTTTGACGTTTGTTATTCCCGGAAACAATTTTCAGTTGAATCATGTCGTTCTTATTCATTTTCTCTTATTGTTTGAATTCTTCCAACAGATTTTTCACAGTTTTATGTTGTGGATGACCCACAAGGTTCAAAATGGGATCACTGAAGGTCATTTCCAAAGGAAAAATTTTTCACTCACCTCTAACCACCTAGTACTCTAATTTTCTCCTAAGCTTAACTAAGATTATCTTACATAATTGGATTTTATACACCCAACTGCAAGTATATTGTATC
Organism: Diaprepes abbreviatus; assembly: GCA_034092305.1. Taxonomy (NCBI): domain Eukaryota; kingdom Metazoa; phylum Arthropoda; class Insecta; order Coleoptera; family Curculionidae; genus Diaprepes; species Diaprepes abbreviatus. The sequence goes on from JASJET010000156.1 coordinate 4,691,795, forward strand.
CATTATTGGATACAGATCTCTACGAGATTATATATTCAGATTGTGTGGAATGATATGTGGAATCCTGATATTCTGGCAATCTGAGATAGTGCGTTGTCTCTAACTGTGTTAGAACGGTGTACGTTTGTCCTTATAGTATGAGGTTTATTCAGTTGGTTGAGAATTAAGTTTCTCTTATATAATTATATATGGTCTATACTTGCGCACCACGGTTCTTCCTTCAAACGTCAAAAAATTTTTAAAATTTGACCGGTTGAAAGAAATGACGGCTCAGAAATGACTTTGGGAAACAACAGGCGGCTGAAATAAATTTGCTAAAAAGTCAATTTGTTGATCATTCATTATTCGGCTCATAAATTAAATAATTATAACAATAGTTATTTTTAAAATAAAGAAATACAAATGTATGCAACCCGAAAGACGTAAAACAAGACTTCGATGACTGGCATAAAGGTAACCTGTTAACTTAAATTCGAAAATGACATGTAACCTAACCTAAGACCCAAAGCAAAGTTGACAGAGTTATTCCAAATAATTTCAAGAAAACGGCCCCAAGAAAGGATAAAGGGAAAAATTTCACTCGAATAGTAGCCGGAATAACTGAGATATATCTGGAAGAAAAGGTAACAGTAAATTTAGCATTAATAAAAATAACAACCCACAGTCAAGTAAATACTAACAAAATTAATGGTCAAACTCATAATCAAATGTCAGTTAAAACCATACTTTATACTGTAAGAATGTAGGTAGAATTCAGGAACATAAAAGCAACCGAGCTGGAAAAGAAATAGTAAGGAAATTGATCTACGGGGTTCGTAGTATAACCAACCAAAAAAATGTAAGTTAACCGATAAATAACATGTTTTTATTCAAGAAATTTACGAAAGATTCTTGAAAAGAAGGATATTATGTTTACCCATAACTAGAGAATTTGCAACAAAAAGGTAAAATTAATCGAATTAGTCTCAGTAAACTTAAGCGGAAATTTGAACCGTGACACTTACTTACTCCATGGCTTACAGCCCGGGGTGGGTCTTTGCCGACTCCATAATACTCCTCCATTGCTGCCTGTCTGCCATGGCATCATAGCGGATTATCAATATTCATTGCCTTTAGATCTTTGGCAATATTGCCTTTCCATCGGAGGCGAGGGCGTCTCAGTTGTATTTTCCCTACCGGTGCTTCCTCCCACGCGAGTTTGACTATGCGACTATCTGGTAGTCTTCTTACGTGCCCCGCCCACTGCAGTCGCTTAGATTTTATTTTTCGTACAATATTAATGTCTCCATATAGATCCTCCAGTTCTTTATTGGTACGGATTCTGTCTTCTTACGTGTCCCGCCCACTGCAGTCGCTTAGATTTTATTTCTCGTACAATATTAATGTCTCCATATAGATCCTCCAGTTCTTTATTGGTACGGATTCTGTCTTCATACGTGTCCCGCCCACTGCAGTCGCTTAGATTTTATTTCTCGTACAATATTAATGTCTCCATATAGATCCTCCAGTTCTTTATTGGTACGGATTCTGTATCGTCCTGTTGTTGCATCCACTGTTGGGCCATATATTTTTCTAAGAATTCTTCTTTCGAAGACTCGGAGTCGTTCTTCATTTGTTACCGTTAATGTCCAAGCTTCGCACCCATACATCACTACAGGTCTTATTATGTTTTTGTATATGTTTATCTTGGTACATCTTGTTGTTAACTTTGATTTTAGGAGGTCTTGTACTGCGTAGAGGCACCTATTACCTGCTTGGATTCTACAGGTAATTTCTGTCGTTCCGTCAGTGTTTTCAGTAAGCATCGTTCCCAGATATTTGAACTCTTTGACGCATTCAAAGTTATAGCCCCCATTGTGATGTTTTGGCGTAGTCTGCCTCGGTGTTGGTTGTTTCTAGTGGAATACAGATATTTAGTTTTCTCTTCGTTAATTTTAAGCCCAAAGCTACTCGCACTTTTTTCGAAGTTATTGATGGTCGTCCTAATATCTAGCATGTTGTTTCCCACAATGTCTATATCATCTGCAAACGCCAAAAGTAAGTTGGGACCGTTATAATAAAACATCGCTGTTGGCTGTTGAATTTTCGCCTTTCTGCTGACGTATTCTAGAGCTACATTAAAAAGCAACGGGGATATAGCGCCACCCTGTTTGAGACCGTCATTTATATTGAACACCTCTGAAAAGTCTTGTCCAATTCTCACTTTGCTCTTTGAGCCACCAACACACACCTGGGTTAGTCTGATTAATTTATTTAGAAAGCCAAGTTCCTCCATTGCTTGCCACAATTTAACCCTATGGATGGTGTCGTAAGCCTGTCTAAAATCCACAAATAGTTGATGCAGGTGTCGATTGAATTCCCAGCATTTTTCCATTAACTGTCTAATGGTAAATATTTGATCTACGGTGGAGCGACCCCCCCCCCCTAAATCCACACTGATAGTGCCCTATAGTTTCCCCTGCATAGGGTTTAAGTTAAGTGACACTGCCATGGTTGAATGTTACTATGATTTTATAAGTAACAAAATGTATTAGGGGTATGTGCAATTCATTACCTAATCCATCAACAACATTTAGTTGCTAAAAATGTTAGTGACAAATGGCATTAATCTCTTCAATTCATCATAACCTCAGTTACCAAAATTTAAACTAACGCGTTGAATTCTAGGTTATTTTGACAGTTGGATAAAGAAAACAGCGAGAACTTTCGTCAATTATTCCTTTATACTGAAGTACGGTGGCTATCGAAAGACTTATGTTTGACAAGATTTTTTTCAGTTGAATGTCAAAGATTCCATTTCAAAAAAAAAAAATGCAAACCACACATTGTTTATTTAATACTTATCAAATTTAACTAGATTAAGTTGCAATTGCAATTGTCCCAGTTTCTTAATTTGTCACAGATATTTCGCCAGGATGATGACCACGTTCAACATTTAAATGCTTTGTACACTCATTTCAAAACCATATTTGAGGATGTTTTGACAATTGAAATAGCACAGTGAATTATCTACCTAGATTGTGACATTGATGAAACTAATGTAACTTTACAAAAATACCAGCTCATATTAAGTACAAACGGAAGACTTAAGGTGCAGTTTACAAATGTATATCACCAATTTTGGCTTCAGAGGGAGATACCGACTAGTTATCCTGCATTATGGACGATATCAATACAGTTTTTGGTTGCTTTTCTATCTTCACTTCTCGTGCAAAGGGGTTAAAGCGCGATTGCCAATCTCCTTACAACAAAAAAAATGATTAAAAATCACTAGTCAGTTAAACCTGACTAATTTGAAGCAAAATATTAAAAATTCGCTATTAAAGCATCCGTTTATTTCTCCTAGTAAAAATATTTTATAACTATCGCCGAAGTTTCATACAAGCCATAGCAATTTTGCATTTTGTGCGCCATCCATTTGCTACAAAAATTAACGGGTGGATCAAAAGGATTGACTTTTTTTTATATTGAATTCGCCTAAGAATTTTAAAAGATTTGATTTTCTGTCGTTTTAATTAATAACGCTATGAGTTTTAAATCTAACTTTTTTTAAATATTTTTCACTCTACAGTAAACTCTATTATATGGCGTAGTTCTGTGTCAACCCTTGGCCGCGCTGTGTCTGAGATATTATGAACAACGTCAAAAATGTCTGTTGTTATGTTGAAATTTTTAATACTATTCCTCACTCGCTACGTTGTGCATTCGATCACCAGACTAAGAATTCAGCTCTTCAAAATATGTTAAAGATGATAAAATCCTAAAAATTTAATATTATGACGAGAATGGGGTCCACGAGAAACAGAAAACATTGAATAGTGGTCAACGCGACAAAAAAGTTTGAGAACATCAGCCTTATAGCCACAAAATAGGGAGTAGGTCAAAAACTCGGTATTTCACATGTCCGAATAATTACCAAAAATCACAAAAAATGATATAAAACCATAAATTATATTTTAGAAGAATAATCTGTAATTTTTAGAAAAAAATAGTAGAATCTCGGCAACTACTACTACAATATTCTGACTTTAGATTTTCGATCTTGAAACTTTCAGTGCAATTTATTAGAAAAGTTTTTAGTTCCTGTATCCTGAATTCAACTCAACAAGACATTTCGATTTAAAGGATTTTATTTACTTTAGAGAAGACATTAGTATCACTATACAATGTGTACTTTCAGTACACAGAATTTTATGAGAACCCGTTTCGTAGAACGGGTTAAAAGATTTTATATTTGAATGCCACAATGAGATTCTTTATAGGAATGAGTTTTTTAAACAAATACTTTATTTGTAATTTGATTTTGATAAATAGATTGAAAATACCAATAGGCTTTTTAAATGTCTATAATAGAAACTCATGAACGCTATTAGGAACATTTTGTTTTAGATTAAATTTATTTCGGAAACCACGACAACTCCATTTATTTTGAACTAAACTAATATAGTGCTTTTTGTTTGTAAAGTAAATACTGGATATAAATATTTTTAATTGATTCAAGATGACGGTGTGTGGTTATTTTGATACCAATTAGGTTATTATATCTTCTTCTTCTTCTGGGTAGAATCAGGTTCTATTATCTACACAATGTCTCATCGATCCTCGTTTGAGGTCGAAATCCAGCTGTCTCTCCATCTTTTGGAGGGCCGTCCAGGCGGCCGTTTGGTGTTTGGTTTCACTCTCATCACGGTTTTTGCTAGTCTGTCATCGTCCATTCGTTCCACGTGATCTCTCCACTGCTTACGATGGGTTCGAACCCACTTCACAACATCCCCCACTCCGCTGTCCTCGCGTATTTTTGCGTCTCTTATTCTATCTCTTAAACTGATTCCCGTGATCATTCTTAGCGTTTTCATTTCTGTGGTTCTCATAATTTTTTTGTCTTTGTTGTTTCGTTTCTTGTTTCTGCGCCGTAGATCAGTATCGGTCTTACACAGACCTTGTAAATTCTTGCTTTGTTCTCAACCGTCATATGTTTATTGTTCCAGATTATGTCTCTTAGTTGGCCTGATATCATGGCCGCTTTGTTGGCTTATGTGCGTACTTCTTCTGTTACTGCCCTATTACTTGTTATATGTACTCCCAGGTAGTTAAACTTCCCAACCTGTTCGATATGTTTGTCATTAACCATTAGTTTGCATCTTACCGGTTCTTTTGCTATTACCATTGCTTTGGTTTTCTCCACAGATATCTTCATATTATATTGTTTGGCTGTTCGATTGAGATGGAAAGTAAGTTTTCCTCGCTATCTGCTGTCAAGGCAACATCGTCTGCAAAGCATATAATCTGAACGGTATTGTGTCTCATTGGGTACCCAATATTTGTGCCTCTTACCTCATCAATGATTTCGTCCATGATTACATTGAAAAATGTTGGACTTAGGCTATCATCCTGTCTTATTCCTATGGATAGTGGGATTTCCTCTGTTAGAGTGTTATTTGTTTTAATTACCATGGTGTTTTTGGAATTCACTTCGTATATTGTGCGTATGATTGCTTCGTCTACTTGTTTACTTCGCAGTAGTTCTGTTATGTGTTCCAGTTTGACTCGGTCGAACGCTTGTGTAAAGTCCACAAAACAAATGAACAGGAGTTTATCGTATTCGATAGATTTTTCAACCAGCTGTCTGATAATAAATATACCGTCAATAGTAGAGCGGTTATTTCGGAAGCCCTGCTGTTCTTCGCACGCCCCTAACTTGTCTACGATCCGTTGTGACAGTATTTTGGTTAACAATTGGGCTGTTGGTGTTTATTATATGTTATTCTAAATAACATTATGAGAACTATTTTACGCGTTTTCGATCTAATTTAATTTATACTCTCTCTGTAGTGTGATGTTTTTAAATATTACTTTACGGGTAATATTATTTTGATTTACTTAAATGATCTTATTTGAAAAAATGTTACAAATATGGCCCCAGTGAACAACAATTTAAAATGTGCTTCCATGTTGCAGTGGTAAAATACGTTTTCTTTTTACTGAGAAAGCCAATACAATTGATCTAATAGTACCACTGCTTCCACCCCTGGAGAGAATACCGGTTAAGTTTTGTTCCGTGTCTCTCAAGAAACTTTAAAAAATCCTAACGTTCACATGATTTATTTATAAAAATATACACTGAAATGCATTTATAATAAGTCTTTTGTATATAACTTCTTTGCAAATGTTGACTTTCGTTCAAATTCCTGACAGCTTTCTCTCATAAGAAACCAACAATAATTTCCCATCATTCCTGGATCCCATCTGCCTTAGTAGCGTTGTTCCATTTTTAATAGGTCATCGTGGAATCTTTCTCCTTGCTCGTCACTAAACTCACCCAAATTTTCTGAAAAAAAATTTAAATGGTAGTACCAAAAATGTATTTTAAGAGACATGCGATAGCCCATTTTGCAGTAGCTTTCAAGTAGTTCTACTACAAGTTTTTCGTAGTTTTCTACTTTTTTGTTTTCTAAAAACTACGAAACAATTGTTTTAAAAGAACTTCACGCAACTAATTCAACAACAGTTAATAATTTTTGATCGAACTGTTGATCGCCTAGTATTTTTCTAATTTGTGATCAAACAGATATTCCTTCCTTAAGTTTAGCATCACTTAGTTGGAAAAAATTTGTTTAAAGTGTTTAAACCCATCTCCTTCTTTATCTAATGCTTTAATGAAATTTTTAATCGATCCAAGTTTAATGTGTAATGGAGGTAACAGTACTTTTTCGAGATGAGAAAGAGGAATAGAGGGTCTTTTGTTGCCATTATGGAGTAGAACTGTTTTTAAACTGACTTTAGAAGAATCTATAAATAAGCGTCATTCATTCGAGTTATATGCAAATTCTAATTTTTCCATAACACTATTTGGATTAACACAAACACCCATTCTATCTTGCAGAGTAATAAACGAAGATGGCTCCTGATTACGGATCCTAAATATTGTAGCTTTGGTTCCAGTGGTTAGTAAATTCCATTGTTGTAATCTAGGCAATAATACTTCAGCATGCTCTTTGAACGAGTGGAGGTCCCGAACTAGATTATTTTACTCAGGTTGTTTGATTAAGTGGGGTACTTTTCCTTCACTTTCGGTAAAATAAGCATCGCCCTTTTCTGATACATTATCGGGTTCCTCTTTATCATCATACATTTCTAAACATTCCTCCAATTTTGCAGGGGGCGCTGGAATTGATAAACCTTCTCCATGAAAAACTAGTTTTATTGCTGAAGGAATATTTGGGTTTCAATATTATGTTTGCTCTTTCCTGAAAACCCAAACACTTTTGACATTTAAAAGTAACAGTAGTTAAAAGATTTGTTGATTCTCGCCAAATCATTGGAACTGCAAAAGGCACAGAAGAGCGTTTGTTATTTAACCAGTTACTTAGATTTGCTGCACATATTTGGCAACATATGTGAGGAGCCCTGTCTCGATCTTGATCGGCAACAAAACATCCAAAATACTTATGATGAGCTACTTTGGTTATTTTGTAAATTGTCCTTTTCTACGATTTAGGGACAAACTGACCACATATGTAGCAAAAACTATTCGTGAAGTCACGTTTCTGTACTTTAGACAATTTTGTACTGTCCGTTCAGAAATGTATTATTACGTTACAGGCGTAACTAACTCACTGACCACTGCACGTGCTAAACCAATACTGATTATACGACTACCAGCCAGCTGTTTTTATAGCTGTTTCGCACTTCTGGTATTTTCAAGAAATATCGGATATCGGATGTTCGAAAGGAATCGCGTACTTCTCGTATACATGGGTCATGTATAAGTAGATTCGGTAATGGGAAGAGTGAAATTTGGAATTATATGGGTTTAAATGAGTACTTCCGTTATTTTAAGCCCTAGGGGACCTAAGAGGTTGTGTTGCCAATTGTGCTTACTTTCCTCAACTTATAGAAAACGTAAATTTGGCAGCGTTGCGCTCCGGTATATTACGAATAAATTACTTTTTAAAATCATGTGATTAAAATATTTATTCATTTTTGCTGAAAAAATCATAACTAAAACATCTTACGTGTTAGAAACTTTTACTATCATTTTCGCATTTAGAAACCAAAATTAACCAAAGACTGTATTTTACATTACAGTCGCAAATTGGCCGTAAAGAACTTTTATACATACTTTGAAAGTTTTCGTCTTAATGTTGTCGCACAAGTTTTTAATAATAAAATTCACCGATATCCGAGATAAGTATTTGCAAGTTTGTCAGTAATGAGAATTATTACGCGATTCCTCCAATCTCGCTAACTAACATGTGTCGACATTAGTACTGAGCCTGTTTACATAGTATGTGCTCCGGTATCGCAGACAGGGAAGGCATGCAAGTCGATACGTGACCGATTTAAATCTATAAAAATTAAGGATCTAAAAATTTGTCTCATTATTTATTTTGTGTTGTCTGCAATTCGAATGTTTGAGTGATAAATGATATAAACCATTATGTATAATAAATAACATGGAGATAAAAAATTAATATGTAAATCTATTGAAACCTTAGCACACCTTGCCTTTCATGATATCAAATATATGAAGAAAAAACGCCGGCAGTACAATATTGAGTATCTGATATATGGATTTACATATTCAACAACCCGCCTTAATGTTTAACTTACCAAAAAGTTTTTTGAAAAGGAACAAAGAAGCCTTCTAAACTACAAGAGCATGTTATTAAAATGCATGATGGTAAAAAGAAGAAAGATGTACCCTATTTTAAAGGACTGGAAAATAGTTATTTGAAACATATCAAACCTTTTTGTGACATTCTCTAGACTAGGAGATGATGAGCTGTGAGCTTCATATAATATTTCATTATTATGAAGAATTAGTCTTGTCGGCAGTGAAAGACGTTTTAAAACAATACTTCCTAATAAAAATACTTTGGACATAATCAGGAAAATACCCTGCAAAAAAGAACTGATGGCTAACAACGTTGAAAGGTCATTATACGATTACTTGAAGACATACAAGTTTTCCTTTCAATTCGATGAGTAAACGCTAAATAGGGAATTACTTTCACCATACATAAAACTTATGAAAGGAAGAAATGTTTGTCAAGAATTATTGACTTGTTTCAAATTTGGAAACCGATAAAAAACAACGATATTTAACCCTATGATTTTTTTTCGGCCACTGATGGTGCTTTAGTAATTATGAGGAGGAGTCACAGCGCATTTAAATCAAGCGATACCAAATGTACACGTTATAAGTTTTGATATTTACCGTCATTATTCGGTTGCAAAGAATCTGAACGAACATCTACATATGTCGCTCCATTACCTTATTAAAACAATCAATAACATTAAAAACAATTCATTAGCTGACAGATTATTTAGCAAATTATGGGGTGGAAATAATGACGATTTCAATCTGTTGCTGTTTAATAGAGAAGTTCTTCAACCCTCTAAAGGTATTTGTCTGAATGATTTGTGCTAGATTTTTTTGAAAACAGATATAAAAAACATCAAGTTAATTACATACAAAAAAGACCTAGATCAATCTTCAATTATTTAAATTCATAGTTAAGAGGCAATAAGTTGAATTTAATTAAAAAAAAAACACCATAGTTGCTTTTATGGGAGAACTTCTGTTCGAGTAGAATCTCGGTAGAGTTAAATACAGTCACTTTCCAACATAATTAGCAGTGTCTGCAAAATGGAAATATTTCTTACTTTCTGGCAGCATTTAAAAGTTTTTCAAGATGATTGGCATGGAGAAGTTCAAGAATATTCTAAGCATGAACAACATGAGTTGATTTTAGATCCTTTCCAAAAAGCATATACAGTAGAATTATCAATTTAAGAAGAAGAATTAGTAGAACTCACAATTGATGAAAAACTTAAGGTAATATTCAGAAATAGATAACAAAAGTTCAGACTTCAAAAATGAGCCCGGGAAAAAATTATATATAACTGTATTTAATTATATATAAATAAGTATATTTTTATATAATTTAATATAATTATATCTAGGTTCTCATATAAAATTATATAAAATATTATAGAAAAATGTGTAGTTATACATAATTATTTGTATTTGTTTATAATCATATATAATTTTGTATAAATTAGAAAATTTTAAAACACATATTTATATAATATTATATATAAATATATATTTAAATATATTATTATATAAGATATATGTTTTTCTATATAATTATATAGAATTATGCCTGGTTTCTTATGTTAAATTATATATTGTTTTATATAATTATATATATTTATATATAATTAGTTTTATTAATATATTTTCATATAAATTTTTTGCATGCATTTTTCGAATTTATTTTATCAAAATTTAATTTTTTATACAATAATAATGTTTTTCTTTCCTATTTAAATAATCTCCAAAATATATTTATATCTTATAAAAGGGTTCCGAAATCTAGAAATTTCCTTTCATCAATTTGCCGCCTGTAACTAAGTTGGGTTCCGTCACCATAACTACGGACCACTTGGAGTTTTGCCATCGGTCATTCATTCGGTACATTTCATAAAACCTTCGCCTTTTAACTCGTAAGTTGAGTTATACTTATACTTTTCAAGTTACAGGTTTTTCTCATTTTCAGTGTAATCCAAATTTTCGTATTCCAAATTTCTTAACATCGAGTTAACTACTTATTTTTTAATATTACTTTGCTTTGACTCTTTATTAGATATGAAGGCATGATTATACAAATAAAAGATGCAATCACTCTAAATCTTTGTCACTGAAACTGTAAGAAATAACGAAAAAAATTCGTTCGCTAGAGTGAATGTTAGAAGTTAAGTGAATTGAAAAGTTGTGTGTAAATATTGTTAAAAGGACAATATAATAAGTTAGTATTATTTTTATAAATTAAAACATTGTTTAGAGAAAAATAATGTGTATTTTATAGGATAATAAAAAATCTATTTAATTTTCGATTTTTATTTAGTCGGTATATATTATTATATAAAATTATAGTATTATATATAAATAATCTTTTGAAAGTAAACCTTAATTTAAAGTTATATAAAATTATGTAAAAATTTGTGATATTATCAGACAATCGTTCCAATTTTCACGTCTGATTATAAAGGGTGTTTTTTATAGAGGTATAGAAAGAACTGTTAAATGGAATAAAACAAAGATGAATTTTTTAAATTGACATGAAATTTATTTTATTCGAAAGATAACCTTCTGGCATTATAATTTAAATATGACTTCTAGCATATGACCGCCACGGCTGGCTCGGACGTAGTCTAATCTGGAGGTCCAATTTTCGATGACTTTTTAAAACATTTGTGGCCGTATATCGGCAATAACGCGGCAAATATTGTCCTCCAAGTGATCAATCGTTTCGGGCTTATCGGCGTAGACTAGCGACTTCACATATCCCCACAGAAAATAGTCTAGCGGCGTTAAGTCGCACGATCTTGGAGGCCAATTCACGGGTCCGAAACGTGAAACTATGCGGTTACCAAACATTTCCTTCAATAAATTAATTGTGGCACGAGCTGTGTGACATGTTGCGCCGTCTTGTTGAAACCACAGCTCTGCACATCATGGTTGTTAAATTGATGAATGAAAAAGTCAGTAATCATGGCTCTATAGCGGTCACCATTGACTGTAACGTTCTGACCAGCATCGTTTTTAAAGAAGTACGGACCAATGATTCCACCAGCCCATAAAGCACACCAAACAGTCAGTTTTTCTGGATGTAACGGTGTCTCAACATACACTTGAGGATTATTATCACTCCAAATACGGAAGTTTTGTTTATTGACGTATCCATTCAAACAAAAGTGAACTTCACCGCTAAATAAAATTCGCTTATGAAAATCGGGATCAACGGCAATCTTGTTTTGGGCCCATTCACCGAATCTACGCCTTGCTATGTGATCGTGTGGCTTCAATTCTTGCACGAGTTGGATTTTGTAACCACGCCAACCAAGATCTTTCCTCAAAATATTCCATAAAGTGAATGGACACATATCCAATTCCTGTGCACGATGGCGGATAGACTGATTCGGGTCTTCCTCTACGCTACGCTCTACAGCAGCAATGACTTCTTCTGTACGCACTGTACGACATCTCTGTGAATGCGTATTATCATTTAGAGTAAACGTGGTGCGAAAACGTTCCATAGTTAATCGAATTAATTGCTCTGATGGACGATTATGTTGACCGTAAAATGGACGTAGTGCGCGATACGTACTTCGAACAGAACCATAATTTTCAAAATAAATTTGCACAATTTGGAAGCATTGTTCAGGCGTCAGTCTATTCATGTTGAAATGCCAAACCAAACTAAACATAAATCACTTGACAGCTGACAAAATGGCCGCCAGTTGAAAAAGTGTTGATAACTTAAAGTTCTATACCTCTATAAAAAACACCCTTTATATGATCATTTATATATAATATATGATTATATTTTTTCCCCGGGAGAACTCAATGCTGGATTCTAGAAATTAATTCAAAATTATTAATAGCATTCTCATTATCATACATACCAGAGCGTAGGTTCAGTATGGTCTCAAATATACTTTCTAAAAAACAGATCACTGAACGTAGCGATATTTGCAGCAGGTCAGGGATAGAGAAAAAACTAACCCTCATATTTTTAGGTTAGTAGTTTACTGAAAAATGAAAATTCATCACTAGAACTTTTTTCTTAATTTTCGGATTTTTACAGTAAATTTAACTCCTCCATATCTAATAAAAACAACAAATTGGAAACAATAAATTTATTTTATGGTTGACAATCCACTACTGGGAATATTTATCCAGAAACAAAAATATTCGTGTGTGATATAAAGCGATCAGTGGAATGAAAATATTCGGCAATATTTGTTCATTATAAAAACAGCTTGTTTGTTAAATTCGTATACAATATACACTTGGCTTTATTCACCCAGAAGTAATAAATAAATAAACTTAATTTCTGTTTCAGAAATCTTCATGGTTGGTTAAATTTACTTAAAGCTCGTTTTGGGCATTGACTTTCTTTTTTCCTTTCATTTATTTTCATTTATTTATTTTGCAAATTATGATTATATCTGAAATTTTTTAACACAATATCTGCAGATATGATTAAATAATAATTACCAGATTCACTAAAAGGGTTTACATTTATACTGGACCTAGTTTTCATGGAAGTTAGATCTTCTATTCAGTCAATTTTATATTAAAAAATGTCACAATTGTCATAATTTGTTTCATATGGGGTGTCCAAACTTGATCTCTGTATTTAAATTGGACAATATTTATCCCCATGTTTACTGGATATTGCACTGTAGTAACAGATATCAAGGAAAAACTTTTTAGCCTGGTTGTGGTGATTTGGTTAAAATATAGTAATTTTTCGACGAATCTATTGTTAAAACTTTCACCCTCTGTACCACCAGAGTATGCCCTCACGGCGAAGTAGCCTCTCCACTTATGTGGAGCTTGTAGACCGACTCCTCTGTGGTCTGACTGACCTCGGCATATCTTGTCAGGGCTATGCCGATGACGTGGTCGTGATCGCAAGAGGCAAATTCGAAAATACCCTCTGTGACATAGTTCAAAGAGGGCTTGAATACACTAGGAAATGGTGCCAGATGATGGGACTAAATATCAATTCCACCAAAACCAGCCTAGTAGACTTCATAGGGAAAAGAAATTCCAATCTAATATCCGTCAAAATGGATGAAAATATTATTGAGTGGAAGTCAGAGATTAAATATATAAGATTGAGTCTAGATAACAAACTTCTCTGGAACAAGCATGAAAAAGAAGTAATCAACAAGGCTACAAAAGTCTTGATGGTCTGTAGAAACTTTGCGGGAAAAAAAGGGGTGTAGACCAAAAAATCCTGCAGTGGACTTACACTGCAATAGTGAGACCACTCATCACGATCGCCCCCCACCCCCCAAGAGCTTTGAGTTCAGGAAAATAGACCTGATTTTGCCTTTTATACTATAGTTTATTAAAGAACTAGAGAGAGTAATAAATCATTTTTTACCCTTTTTTTCTTCTCAAACTACCTGTGTTCTTTAGTTCGGTATCTTTGGCAAAATCTGTTAGACACATATATCTTTCATAGGAATGAGTTAGAAATTTTATAATCCAAAATACCGATCTATAATAATGGAGTATTTGGGCTGGATAACAATAGATATTTGGAAGTGTGAAGTGTTAAAAAGGATTTTAATCCTTGTCATAGGCATCGAAAGGAGGTTTATTTTGTCACTAAGTATTTATGGCATAGAATATTATTTCGGTAATAAACTTAAAATAAAAATTTTTTACAATATCATTTTATTTCTTACGATTTCTTAATAATTCACATACATTACAAAATGTAGATAATTTTGACATATTTAACACAAATCACAACTGTATTTTCATTATTTTTAATTTTGTCATAGAAACCGTTTTAGGCACATTCAGACTAAAACGTATCCTTATACTCTCAAAAAATTCTAATTTATAATTTAAATACTTATAAAATACGCATTGTCAAAAATACAAAAAGTTAAAGATATATAAAAAATAAATTCGTCCATATAATATTAAAATATTTTTGGGCCTATCGGTTATTTTATTAATTAAAAACATTTTTAGGGCATTTGACGTTTTAGTTTATTTATTTCTTAAACCGTCTACAGAATTACAATAAAACACTAAAAAAGGATTCAAATGTAATTAGTTTTTATATGTTACAGTTAAAATTAGACCTACTTATTTTTATTTCTGTTGTACTGATAATTTAATTTATTTTATTACTTGTAAATCCGATAGCCCCAAAAAAATAAAATAAACATGTTAATTCTACACGCTTAAGAAAAATACACAAATACAATAATAAAATAATAAAAAAACTTACGCCTAATTGGAATTAAATATATATAAAATTAAAGAGTGGGACACACTAAAATAAAAATATAAAAAAAAATAAAAAAAAAATATAAACAACATTCAACAATAAAATTCAACAAAAACCAAAATTTTAAAAATAAATTGTGTTTACACTGGTAAACATTTCGTATCTCCTTCCTAATCAAAGTCTGTAAAGCTATCTTCGCTCAAATTAATTATAATTGGTTCCTCTATCTCACCGATCATGAGATCGAATTTCCACATTTTGTTTTATTCTTTTATTATATGGATTTTTCCCTATTTTCCGCAGTAACTTTATTCAAAATAATCTTTCAAAAGTTTAGTTAAATTACTAATTTTGTAAGTTGTGTTATTTCTAGCAACTCTATCTTTTACTTGAGAGAGATATTTCCTTCTCCAACGGAGTTTCCGGACGATCTATAAGAAAAGATTTTCTATGTGGTTTTTCCCAGCAAAAATTAAGTACTCTGAGCAATTTCCAGAGTTCAGTTCTTTTAATTTCAGGTAAATCGCGATCTTCATTGATTTTAGTTAGAATTTTGTCGACGGTTCGGATCTGCTTCTCATAATGAAATGTATATACAACTCCTTTTTTTGCAGTTTTCATCTTTTCTTCCAACGAAGTTTTTCGTCTGCCTGTGATCGAAAGTGGCTTTGGAATACTAACAATTCCAATAGTTTTTTTCTCTTTCAGTATTCGGTACATAGTTGATTTTCCAACTCCTGTTATGTTGGAACACATCTCAATAGAGTTTTTAACATTATTATCTAGATATTGATATCTTAAGGCATCATAAACATTCATCGTAATAAGTTTTTCGTTGAGGAAAAAATGCCCTGGTTTAACGATTTTGGAATAAATATAGAGGTGGAAGCCATATCTTTTGGGTATCTCACTAATCTCAAATAATATATAAAAACAAGCACACACAAGGTAAATCACTAAGGACACACTGTAAGGTGTACTTTGCTCACTGACAAAAATTAAATTGAACTATCAGAAATTTTATTGTTGCAGTAAATTTATAAAAGCTTATAATATTTAAATATAATTAAATATAATTAGATTTACGGCAGTCTTTAGTTACCTGCGGCGCTGGAGCAGGTACGTTGGAGGCTTCGGTAACAGTTTTAATACTCTCTCTAGTTCTTGAATTGAGTATAGGAATGTGTATGCTTGTGAACCGATTCTGCCTTTTATATTAGGAATGTGTATGCTGCTGGCACTCCCCCATCCGTTGACAACTTGTTTTTCTTGCGATAGCCCCCCCCCCAGAAGTTTTAAGTTCAGGAAAGTAGACCCGATTCTGCCTCTTATACTAAGAATGTGTATGCTGCTGGCATCCTCCCCCCTGTCGGCAACTCGTTTTTTCTTGTGATCGCCCTCCTCTCTCTAAGAGCTTCAAATTCAGAAAAATAGACCCGACCCTGCCTTTTACACTTAAAATGGGAATGTTGCTAGTATCCCCCCCCCCCGTCAACAACTTGTTTTTGCTTGCCATACTGCACTTTTGTGATACCACCGCCCCCCCCCCCCCAAAGAGAGAAGCTGGACCCGCCCCTGGTATGGACCCGGCACCAGACCCTATGAAAGCTTGGGTGTCACCAAGCATTTTCCAGGCAAAAATACATGCCATTAGGATATATATTCAATTCAACAAAGAAAAAAGTATCACCACCAAGAGACTATCGTCATATCGAATAGTCCAGTAGCCATCAATGTGCTGAGCTCTCAAGTTATCAGCTCCAAGATGGTTTGGGAATGCCTAGAGAAATTAAATGGTTTGAATAAGAATAACAAAGTTACCTTCATGGGAGTACCGGAAGACATCGGGATGGAGGGTAATGAAGTAGCAGAGAGGCTCGAGAGGAAAGGGGCTGAGACACCATTTCTGAGGTCAGAGCTTTTCTGTGCGAAATGCTGGAAGAACTAAAAATAGAAGATTATTGGATGGAGCTGCAAGGATTGAGACAAGCGAGGAACATGTCAAGAAACTCGGACCGATTGAAAGAGAAGAGTGCAGATTCTGTGAGGAGGAGGACAAAATCTCTATTCATATTCTTTCAGAGTGCAGCGCTATAGAAAACTCTAGGATGTGGTTCCTGGGAACACACCAAATCGAAGATGGGAAGCTACCCAACTTGAAGCTGTCCAACATCCTAAGGTTCCTGAGGGAAATAGGTCTGGAGGACCTGTTCTAATCGAAAAGATAACTCTTACGACTTTGGAGCAGTAAGGAGGCACAATAGATTTACCAGGTCGTAGTGCACCGACCCCAATTCTAGGCAGATACTTACATATATGCACTGTTAAAACTTATCACTAAAATTCGTTAAAAATGTTGAGCTATCTATTAAAGCTATTAATAATTTTATGAAATAATTTGAACAGTCTTGGTCAATGAAAGCTAAAAAACGACATGTTTACAATTTTTGTACCTGACCATAAGAAAAGAGTGAAGAAGTAAGGGCAAGTGTAACTTAAAATCGACAAATTCGAGCTCATAAAAGTTCATAGTAACTAAATACTAAAAACAGGGTATGCAGAGTCTTTTTAAGGAAAGATTTTCATTTGCTTAACTCAAAAATCAAAATCAAATTAGCCCTTGTCACGTCGAACGTTGACAAATCAGAAAAAACTGAAGGAAATTAGGATTTTTTAAAATAATCTTTAATTGCGAGACTAATTTTGAAATTGAAGGTTACGTCAACAATCAGATTGGATATGGAGTGAGGAAAATGCAAACGAAGGTGACCGCAGGGTGTGATTTTTTGACTGAAAGCGTGACTGGTTCTAATTTTTTCCAGAACAAAGTTGTTGATGCGGTTATTGTGAATTTAGCTCGATATAGATCAATGATATTAAATAATTTATAGAACATATTGGAAGGTAAGAGTGTTCAAAATATGTAGTTTTAACAAAACAGTGCCATTTGTTTTAAGGCGAATAAAACAATCAATCTTTTAAGGGAGAAGTTTAGCGAGTGAATAATTTCTGGATGAGTTGAAGTTAATTGGCAGCTTAGGGCGTCCGAACTCATTCCACTCGATTATTTTTTCAGGAATTTGACGGAAAGAATTTACGCTAATAATCCTCAAATCACTAAATAGCTTCAAGATAAGTTTATCTTCTACCAAATGTCTGCGAAAATGTAATCGACAATTTTAAGAAAAAAATTCTAAGGAGCAGAGGGGGTCACTTACAGGATGTTTTTTTTTTCATTTTTAAGTACATTTGTACTTTAAAATAAAAAAATAATATTATTCAAATATTTTATGTGTTTTAATATTATATTGAACCGGAAGAATAAATTTAAAAACCCTATACTTAAATAAACTTTTATATAAAAAGTGAAGGATACAAATCTTGAGACGATGCCTCGGAATAGACAAGAAGAATAGTCTCTCGAAAATAAACGAAATATTCCATTTTTACTGATTTGGTAATAAAAGAAACAAATTTATTTATTCCTTTATTTAGAAGGTTCAAAACTTGTTTAACTTATGTCAGCTCAAATTTCTTTATTGCCAACTTGGACAAGTTTTTAAGTCTGAGCAGATTCGTGAATTTAGGCGTTAGAATTTTATAGGTAGAGGGTTTTTTGCTGAGCATGTTAAGGATATTATTTTATCTGAAAAAAAATAAGTATGAGTGGTTTCTCTTCTGCTTCTGTTACATTTGTTTTATAAGCCCCTTGTTATGGGTCCGTCACGTGCGATTGACACTCTGTCCTCTATAAAAATAAGAGACGCTGTATTATTATGTAACCAGAATGAAACCACATAATTGAAGAAAAAATATCTAAATGAAGAAATTAATTTGAGATAAATATATATATATATATATATATATATATATATATATATATATATATATATATATATATATATATATAATTTATGTTATGGCGTAGTATTTCACGAATGAGAGCTTATTTCAGTATTAATCCAGGATACATCCATTCGTACTCTTAATTTCTTGTTTGAAAAATTTGCAGACATTTTGCCAAAACTTCATATCAATAGTTGATCTACAACCAGCAAGTACAGAAGATGCCAAATGAGATTTTGGCGAAACGTCTGTAAATTTCTAGAAGAAATCAAATAAACAAACGGATATATTTCCGGATACAAGAGGGGTCAAAATAACCCTACTTTCTCATATAAAATTCCTATTGCGCTCCTTAATGAAGATACAGAGTCCCAAAGGGGTAGCCAGCGATTCACCTTGTCGGATTTAAATTTTGAATCAGCCTGTATAATTAAAGAAATTTTAATATTTTTTATAGAGGCCATAAAGACTTATTAAACCATACTACAATAGATGTTTCAGATCATCAGAAAAGTGAGGAACGGACTTGCAGCCATACTCGTTTGGCCTAATTTTTCACAGGTGTCATATTATAGAGCTGAAAACTGATTTTTAAAATACTTTGGTCATATCTAATTAAAAATGGCGCTCTTAATTTATTTCGATAAAACTGGCGATTTTCAAGATAAATCGGTTTTTATGCGAAAAACTCAAAAGTTACTAATGTTAAACTCAAATAGGTAAAAATAAAATTCGGAGGCTGTGCTAATGTACTTTAATTTATGGGAAGTGCTGTTTCACTTTTCGAAAGCAAGAAGATGTTAGGCTGAAAGATATCCAGCTCAGATATTATCAAGTCCAGAAACCATTCATAGGGTTGATTAGGGTTCAATTGATTTACAATGTTATTAAAATGCAAAAGTAATGAAAACGTTTAAATGTTATTTTGAAAAATATTCGGTATGGGTTCCACGTATTTCAATACATTTTCTTATTCTTCGAATATTTTCCCGCTGCACTTCAAATAATATTTCGATATTGTTACGAACTTCATTAGAATGTTATGCTATTCTCGCTAGTTGTTCTTCTCTAGTATTTACTGGTGTTGAATAAACTAGTTCTTTTAAATGTCCCCAGAAGTAAAAATCTCAGGAATATAAGTCTGGAGACGTTGGTGTTCCATCAATAGTAATTCATTATGTAGATATTAACAATAACAACCTGAGTTTTACCAGTTTGTGTTTAGTATTAGTAACTTTTGAGTGTTTCGCATAAAAACCGATTTATCTCAAAAACCACCAGTTTTACCGAAATAAATTATGAGAATCTTTTTTGAAGAGGAAAGGCCAACGAATTTTAAAAATCAGTTTTCAGCTCTGTAAAATGACACCTGTCAAAAATTATGCCCAACTATTTTGGCTGTAAGTCCTTTCCTGGCTTTTTTGAGGATCTAAAACATCTACTATAGTATGGTTTAATGAATCTTTATGGCCTCTATAAAATATTAAAATTTCCTTAAATTATATAAGTCGATTCAGAACAGAGCCGACAAGAAAATTCATTGGGTATTCTTTTAGGACTCTGTATCTTCATTAAGAGGCACTTTGGGAAATATAGGAAAAAGTAGGATTATTTTGACCTCTTCAGTATGCTCTCGAGATATTAGAAGGTATATATATATATATATATATATATATATATATATATATATATATATATATATATATAGTCGTACACAACTACAACTTATAAATTCATGTGGTTTGGTTATTTTTAGATGTTTATAGCAAAAAAGACACAGTGAAAAAAAAACTAACGACCATGTATGCGCTGTTTACACAAGTCGAATTGCAGAGAAGCCAAGTTTGCTAGATTGCGGCTGGACTTACTACCCTCATAACTTTAGTAATAGTGCGTGTTTTTAAATAGATTAACACCTAATGTAATCTTATGAGAATGAACTTAATATCGACTATACGTTAATTTCGAATTATCGTATTGATGGTCAATCAAATTCAGTGATCAACTTAATAAATACAGAAAAATGTTATGACAGAGTTAACCTTTCGGAATTTGTGATCCGAGTACCCATACCAGTTTCAATCGCGCCTCCCTTTTAATCTTCTAACTAAATTTATTTTATTCATCTTTACTGTAGTCTCGATACACCATCACAAGTTCAATATCTCCATACGAGTTGTAAATTCACGCCCCACAAATTGAGAACTTCTATTATATGACTTACATTTATATAATGTTAGATTTGTTGTAACACAACTTCCCTAAAATATTGGCATATTAATATTATTTTCTCTAATTTTAAACCTCATTTTCATCTACAAATAAAAAATATCTAATTTTCTATTTCAATTGAATTTTATTTATATATATATATATATATATATATATATATATATATATATATATATATATATATATATTTTTTTGTAGGTTAGAACTCGACTACAAAAAACACTTCAGATCCAGAATAGTAAGTAGATCTTTAGCGGATTGCTTAATTTAAATGTCTTACATTTTTCAATTGTCCAGTATAATCGAAACATATCCAAAACCTGTACGATTGAATCAATATTTTTATTCCACTCAATTATTTGATTTAAGGTACCTCTGATTAAGTTTATTTCGCCAGTATAAGTAATTTTTGTAGTATTAAACCTACTTGATTTAATTTAGCTTCCAACAATTCTACGACTGTTTTGTGAAGTAGTATTAAATTTCTTTATAATATATAAAGAAGCTCATTTTGATTATTTCGCACATCTGCAATATGCTTTTCAGATCTTTCTTCGTCTAAGGAATGTAGGTTTCCGTTTCCTATAACAGCTTTGAAAACTGATCCTAGTAAGTTAACTAAAACTCGCTTTATTTTATTTGGATGGGAAATAATGTCAACTATTTTTATTTCAAACTTATATTAACTTGTATTAATTTTAAAATCTTAAAATAGAGTATTTTAAATTGCGACTTATTGTTTAAATTTACCTGATTAAAATTATTATAAAGTATTAAATTAGAGGTAAACTCTTGCACTTTTGCAGTTCCTAATTTAAAAGAAATTAGTGCGGAATTTGTATTTAATTTTCTGGCAGAAATTTTTTTATCACATCCGAATACTCAGTGTAGAATTGTGAAAATAAGAGACTACATATTAGTTAGTAAAACTATATTCTTTGCTCAGCAAATAACATATTACCAAGATGCCCTTTTCCATGTGAATAAGTTTTTGCCGTTTTGCGTTTTTCATTCACGGAAATTAATTTAGCTGGTTTAGCGAATTTATCTGCTTTTTGCGGTCAAATATGTTTTTTGACATATAAACCTAATTATTTAAATTATTGAATGGTGATTAGTTAGTAAAGTGGATTATGTAAAGTTGTTGATTTCCATTTTTTGAAAAATCCACAGTGCCTAAGTCACTCAGCTCTTCTTGATTGCGGGCGGAATTTAATCAAACGCTTACTGCAAAATGCTAAACAGGACTTCCTGAAGTTGTAGCACTTAAATTTACCAGTTTGCATCAATGCTACATGTTTTTAGTAATATGATATAATTAGTATATTTTTACCTGATTAAATTTAATTATTTATCCTGTAATTTAAAATAGTAAACATGGAATTTGTTTTTTTTTTGGTTCACAACTCTTTTGGTCTTGTAACTTATCACTCTCTCTTCTTAACAGAGTTTGTAAATTGCTGTAGTTTATATATTATATTATTTGGTTTGAATTTAAAAGTCATAAAATATTTTATTTTTAATAAATTCTCATTTGTTTACATTCCATTTCAGTATTAAAATTATAAGGTTATAGTCGGTAATATAGTTCAGTTAGCATTTGTTGTGGATGTATACCGATTCGTTGACACGAGCACGGCATGTCGAGACCGATCATTTAAGGTTGAGTATACAGTATAGAATTTGTGGCAATTTTTTTTGAACTTTGTTTTAATTTTGGACTGTTTGATCATAATTTCCTTTTGATAATTTTCCATGGCTTGCAAATATTTGATGTATTACCTGGTAATCAGTGTAGGTTCGGAACTAGATTAGAGTGCTCCAGGTTGAGAATAAGGTTGGCAAAAGTAAATACAAATATCCCTAAGATTTGTCACGTCTGGTTGCAAGAGAGATTTTTATTGTCGTTTCATTTACTGTTGAACCATCGAAGGCAGTAGACCAATCCTGCCATCAGCTTTGAAAGGGCAGACGGTCAAGTGTTTTTTTTTTAAATCCACTAATCAATGAGGTAAGATTTTGCCCCTTATGTTTACGAACATGTGGTAAAAACGACATTTTATTTCAAGGCTATCTGAAGCCAGTCTTTTTCATCTTTGGCTTCATCTCACTCTTTTCATTTTGATATTGTTGTCAACGCTTTCTGATGGTTCCGGCCCTAGTTTTCCTGTCCGTGTGACCACGACTATTTTAACCCTAACCCTGCGTTTGGTTGGTGAGTTGGAAGTGGCCCTGTAAAGCCCCCATTCATCCACAACAACAATAGGCATCCTAGCAACAGCGCTGGATCAAATAATAGAAGTGAGAGGTACCATAGCATAGACCAGATAGGAGAAAACTTTAAGTTAAAGAATTGGAACTCTACGTCAATTTTTGTCATGCAGACAAAACAATATAAATATATTTTCATTTGATGTAATAACATGTAAGAACTTTTTGATAACTGTCTTTATAAAACTTACGTTATTAGCAATTAAAGGTTCTAGAACGTTTGCGGCCAAATTTTATATAACCTTTTAAAAACGAAATAACAACCATAGTTATCAAGAAAGAGTATAAAAACATTGTAGACACCATTCTAATTTATGTATATAATATTTTTTTTTTTTTGTAATAAAATGGAATTGTTATTTGGTTTTAATTAAGTCGTTTCATTGTGGAGCTATACACCAACAGTCAATAAATTAAAATCATTCCTCATACCTAAGTGTTTTCCTGTTTAATCACTTGGTAAGTAACACAGATAATGTAAAACAGGCTATTGGATAATCAAAGCAGAGCACAACTATCTCTAAAAGAGATACGAACCTAGCCTCCGACATATTGAGCTGCCGTACGCATCCGTTGCCGTACCCTGTAAAAAGAGAGACGCCGCAAAGTTACTCCAACCAAATGAGCAAATTGAAAGTGCCATCTTTAGCTTAAAATTAAGAAAATGATAACTTAGTCTCTACAGATAGACTCTTGTTTCAGTTAATCTAAATAAAATTCGAGATACGTATACTCAACTATAAAATTTAATTAAATAAAAATAAATATGGTAACTGTCGCAGAAAAAACAGTAAAGCAGAAATTACACTAATTGTCAGCGAAAATTGCAATTTTCTTCACATTATATTCATACTGTTAACTAACATAATTAAAAGTGGTTTGTGACAATTTTACTTTAAAATATTAGCATACAAATTAAAAAGAGATTTTGTTACTTATCCACTTGGAGGAATTCGTTCTCGGGTTACAGTCACCAAAATATAGTTTCGGCTAAAATAAGTTTGAAATCAGCACAGCACATTGGAGGTTTTCGTATTGACCTATTGTAGAATCATACAGTTTTCTTTCATGTAGTTGAAAAATGTGATCAAAAGGAAAACAGACGCTACACATTTGACAGCAAATGTAGTTAACACCGGAGTTACACAAGGTATCCCATCAGGAACCAATTCGATGTATATATGGAAAACTATATATAGGAAAATTTTGAATATTTGACAATATATTAATGTCGATGGGAACAATCCAGCTAAAATATTTTCAAAATGGTGGATCTTTCAATTATACTGGAAGTAGGTGTCAACTCGCTAATTTTAAATAGAATAGCCTATATATTATTATATTTTGGGATTCTGCGCAAGATTCTAGCTACATTTTGTGTATTTGTCCTATACCTAAGTACATATATAAGTTTTTATGTCAAAAATGACGTGTGTAGGCCCCAAAATAATTATTAATTTTTTCTATAAGAAAACTTTGCTAGATTTCTATAACATTTTGATAACTACTAATACAGGGTGTTCAAAAAATAAGAATAAAATTAAACTGAAGGAATCGTTTAAAGTCAATTTTTTCAAACAGAAACTCCCAAAATTTCTTATTTAGCATTCAAAATAAGGGTACGTTTGCGTAAGATTGTTTATGTCGAAATTTCTTGGTTTTCGAAATATTGACAATTTAATATTTTTATAAGGCGATTTTGCTGCCGATTTTAAGTTCTGTTATAATCTTAGTTGGCTGTGACGTTTTACTTATAGCTGCCTATGACGATATTGAAAAACGACCAAATGCTAATAAAATATATGAAGTTGTCACTTAGCATATGAAAGTTGTTAATTATCATGTCGAGGCGCTTAAATTATACAAACGAAAATTATTTAAACCCCTTTATTATTTATGGATAAAGTGATACATTTATATCAAGAACATGTGATACATTTACCATTCGATTTCGGAAAAAGAGAAACCATTACTGTGCTGTTAAATAAATTATCGAAAATTTTAATAGCTTTAGGTATGTTAAAATAACAGAGCATACTTAATTTAAAAAGAAAAAAAAAACTTAAATTAGAGAATTCTAGATTGAAAAAAAAAATATTTCTTCAGTAAAGGTTTGAACTGACGTGCTTGATCTTTCAGATATTTTTCGCGTGTGAGCAGCACTTGTTCATGGGTTGCTTTTCTTACCGACTCGGGATTTTAACTTTCAAATTCATTCCTTACTCGCTCCATGCAATCTTCCGTAGTTGTTTTAAGAGTGCTATAAATTAGAGTTTTAATTGTACCCCAAATAAAAAAGAGCACTGAAAGATCTGAGGACCGGAGTGGCCAAAGAAAAGGTTCATTGTTGACAATCCATCGATTATCAAAAGCAAAAAATTATCGATTAGGTAGCCACCATGTGGGTGGTACGCCATCATGCTGATAAAACAAGATTCAATGAACAGCGAGTATCTAAATAGTAATTTTTAAAATTATGTAAAACATTCACCTAAAAGTTAATAAGCATATTTCGTATCTAGAATAATTTGAAAATGTCTAACTCTCCATTCAAATTTTCATGATAAAAAGTTAGTACCATGACGCCTTCATTTCTTATTGCACAGTAAACATAAAACTTCTGGGATCCTTGAAAATTTTGCTCTCTAAACACATATAAATTTGAATCACTCTAATAATGGGAATTGTATCGAATAAAGAGAGCCTTTTTTTGTAGATTTAGCTTCGTCTGTCCAAATAATATTTTCTAGAAAGAAATTTTTTCCTTGGGTCAAAGTTATGATAAATTGACAGAATGGAAAATTAGTTTCTTTTGGATCTTTAACCATGGAAAATGTGTATAGATTAAATTTATGTTTTCATAATATTCTATGAACTATTGGTATGGATCATCCTGATTCTAGAGCAGCTTGTCTTACAGACATTCTTGGATATGCAGCTAAATATCTCCATATAGCAATTTCAATATTCTCATTATTAACAAGAAGTTTATTACTTTGCACTATCGCTTTAACATATCCAAAGTTCTTAAAATATTTCATTTTTTTGACATCACATTGTAATGACTTCTGTTTTTGCGGATATCGAATAGCAAATGTGTCACATGTTCTTGATATAATTTTGCCACATTCTCCATAAGTAATAAATAAATTTAAATAATCTTCGTTTGTATAATGTAAGCGCCCCGGCATGATAGACAAAACTTTCAAATGGTGACGGCTTCATACATTCCTTTAGCATTTGACTTTTTTTAATGCCCTCATAGCCAGCTACGAGTAAAACTTCATGGTCACCTAAGATTATAACTGAATTTAAAATTGCCAGCAAAATTGCCATATAAAAATATTAAATTGGCAATACTTCGACAACTAAGAAATTTCGGCATAGATAACCTTACACAACTTACCATTATTTTTAATACTAAATAGAATAAAATTTTAAAATATTGGGGTTTCCATTTGAAAAAAAAAAGATTTTTGACGATTCCTTTAATTTAATATTTAATCTCGTTTTTTGAACACCATGTATAATTATTTATCAAAATATCATTAAAATATAATAAAGTAGATCCTTTTTAACAACGAATCTAACCCAAATTAAATAAAAAAAGGCCTCCTTATAGAAAAAATTGATAATTATTTTAGAGCCTGCAAACATTATAAACTTAAATATGTCAAAAACGCTTAGACTTAGGTATCGGACATGATACACAAAATGTGCCCGAAATCTTACGCAGAATCCAAAAATGCAATAATATATAGAATGTTCTATTTAAAACAGGCAAGTTGACACCTCCTTCCGCTATAACCGGAAGTGCCATAATCTTGAAAATATTTGATCCGGGTTGTCCTCATCATTAGTATATTGTAAAATTTTCAAAATTTTCCTGTATGTAATTTGAAACTAAAAGAAACATCTCACAAATCTTGGGGTTTATGGCAGGGATAAAATGAGAATAATATAATTTATTGGATTTGGCGATTGTAACGAAAAATGTAGATTATAGTTTCCTGGTTTTGGTGTAGATCAATTAATTCAAATAAAATATAACACAGATGATCGTTGATTTTAGTCTTTAGTAACCGTATACAAGTGCAAGTTCGGTCAGTTACAGAGAAAATGACTGAATTCGCGAAATGTCAACACTAGATTTTTCAACAAGCATCCTTCAAGAAAATTTTGAAATCGCAGTCTTACTTATTGGAAAACTATTCAACAGGACGTATTTCCCCAATTCAGTATTATCTACCCAAAAACTGCAACAGAAGTAGATAATCAATTTACCAACACGAGAATCGATAAACAGACTTATAAAGAAACTCTTACAACATCGCGACTCTAGTTATGAACGATGCCAATAAATGGAGAAAGTCATATAATCCCTTGCGAAATTCCAAGTTGAAATAAAACGGGCGTGAAAAACGACTATTATAGACACAAGTATTGCATTAAGGTGTAAAAATCTCAGAATATTTTCTACTTGCATTATTTCCTTCCAATTTATAAGCTTGTCATTATTTAAGAGTTAATTTTTTTTTCTTCAAGACCATTAATATCATCGCTGAGTAATAATTGTTCGAATGCCAAAATTATTGTCGTCGGTAATATATCCATTGAATAGGCCAATAGGTTGTATGCTAAAATTGAGTATATCATTTCGTAATTAACAGGTGTTTAATCAACTTGTTAATTATTGGATAACTGGATATACTCTGAAAATGTATAATGCAATATTTCAATAAATGCTTTGGGTGGTGGATAAATTAATTTTTATTTTGCGTAATTGTTAAAGTTCAATAATAAAAAATTTTTAAATTCTGTCCCGTTAACAACTATTTCTTTTGGTATTTTATGACAAAAGAAATAAAATAAAAATAATTCACGTTTGTCTGTATTTAGGAAAACTAATGATAATTGTCAAAAACTTTTTATATTCCAACGTGAATGTATCTAAGTCGATCTCAAAGGATTTTCTTTTTGCAAAATGATGATTCCTTCAGGAGTCATGAAAGATAAGTCTCAGGGTGGATGGAATGAACACACGATGAATGATTATTGCCGGATTATCATGCGAGAGTATTTTAGGACACTCATGCAAATAAGTCTCGAGAAATAAGCTTTTTCCATGTAAATAAATAATAAACAGAAATCGTAAAATTCGTATTATTTGGGTATAAACTATACCCCAAAAATTACACGTAATATCAAAAATATATAAATACAGTTAGAACCTGGATAACTAGTAAACTAAAAACAGCTTTAGTTTTAGTGGCACCAAAACCACTGTACGCCTGTGTTATTACAGGAGAAAGCATGATATTAAAAAACAAGTGGAAAATTATAAATAGTTAGGAACAATAATACAAAGCGATGGAAAAATAGACCAAGAAAGTTGTAATAGAGCGAAGAAAGCAGAAAGAATGTTATATAGAAAGAGAGCAACTATTCTAGGAAAAAAAGAAATCTCAAAACAGATCAAGGCGGAAATAGTGGAAAAACAAGAGCAACTATATAATGTCCGGTAGTGAGATATAGATGATGACATAATAGACTAAAATACGTGTGAATCCAGTGGTGATGAGATTTCTAAGAAGATTAGAAAATAAGATCAAGAGATTTTGCATAAGAAATAAGACTTCCTGAAAGAAGCTGGGCAGTAAACAAATAATGGAAAAAAGGCTAAATAGAAAAGAAAGGCTAAGCTGAAAATTAAATGACGATGTTAGGGAAGCAGCACAGAGAAAAGGGATGCAGTGGAAGAAAATCAAGCATCAGACTAGGATAGGAAGTAATAGAAAGAAAAACACAGAAAAATATAAACTAGACTCCACTAGGACCTAATACCGAAATGTAAAGAGGCATAAGTAGTAATATTGTAATAAAATTTAAAAAAAAATGAACCGATTTCTAAAAGTGCGCTCAAAAGTGAAAAATAACTATAAATCTTTATATGAAATTGAAATTTTTGAAGTCGGCGCCAAATTATTCTAAATTTTAATCTATTTATGCAAATCATATTTTGTAAATTTCATATAAAAATGTATAATCATTTTTCACTTTTTAGCGCCCTTTTAGAAGTCGGTTCAATTTTTTTATAAAAATTTTATTTTTCGATTTGTTTCGATAGTTTTGAATTCATTGGGATATCCATAAATTATTTGAACTGAGAACTAATCGAGATTAGTATACCTCGCCATGACTCCAAGGTGGCGAAAAAGCACCCATTTTATCCAAAGTCGTAAATCACCCTAAAATGAACCACTAAAAATTCTCCAAATAACAATGAAATTGTGTCAAACAAATATTTAGTGTGTCATAGTAAATACACTATCTGAAATTTCAAATTAATTTAAAATTGGTAATATAGGCCCCAAAATCTTCCAATATCGATATTTAAAGAACCTGAGATGTAGATTTCTAAGCCCGTTATATTTTACACTGCATACTGAGTTTGTATATGCCCCAAGAACCCCGCAATATCAATTTTAGACAACATTTGGAAAATGTAAAATTTTCAGACCTTCATATTGTATATTATCTACCCAATAGTTGTAAAACATTCGCTTCAAATTAGTAATACACGACCATGAAAATCCCCTAATTCCAAATCTGAAAACATGCGAATAAGGTAAAATTTTCAACCCACCATATTAGGTCCTACATATTGAATTTCAAAAAAATAATTTTAATGTCTTAGTCTAATCTAAATCTAAACCATTCAACCTTCAAGGGTCATATTGCATCTGACATATTAGATTTTTTAAAAATAATTTTATATTCACTATTTAGATCCTGAAAAACGATTCAGTCTCACCTATGAACAAAATCGAAAAATGTAAAATTTTTGGTTCGCTATATTGGATTCGATATATTGAACCCTGAAAAAATACTTTTTCTTCATAATTTATACCCTCAGAAACCCCCTATATCAGTTTTGGAGAAAATCGAAAAATGTTTAATTTTTAGGACGCCATATGGAATCCGCCAGATTGAGTTTTTCAAAAAATACTTTAAATTCGTGATTAACATTACCAAGAATCCCCCAATACTGATTTTAGACAAAATCGAGAGATGTAGAATCCTTAATCCGCTATCTTGGATCGGCGATATTTAATTTTTTTTAAATAGTTTCAGATTCGTAATATGCGGTTCCAAAAATTCTCTCATATCAGTTTGGAAAACAAAACGGACAAAATTAATTTTTTATCCGCCATATCGGATATACAATATTAAATTTTTAAAAAACACCTTGAGATTAGTTATGTGCGACCCCGAAAAGTCCCCCATGCCAATTTTGGAGAAAATCGGACAAAATTGATTTTTTGTCCGCCATATTGGATCCGCCATATTGATTTTTTTTTAAATAATTTCAGATTCGTTGTGTTCGACTCGAACAATTCCCCATACTAGTTTTGGAGAAAATCGGACAAAATTATTTTTTTGGCCGCCATATTGTCAGCGCCATCTTGGATTTTACTGCACCAATTTCGTCCAAAAAGTATGGGATCACCGCAGGAACTTCCTGAACATAACGTAAAAAAATTTATTCAAATGGGTGCCGCCATTCCGGAGTAATCGGTGTACATACATGAAAAGAAATACATAGTCGACGAATTAAGAACCTCCTTTTTTTAGAAGTCGGTTAAAAATATTAAAATCTAAGTTTTCAAGCAAATACCTTTATTTTATCACATCGAAACTCGGAAAAGACACTCCCTATTCATTTATCAAACTATCAAAGCTTTCACCATGGATACATTTTTGTTTCAGCCACAAAAAATTGAAATTACAAAAAAGCCACTACGTATCAAAATTTCGGTCATAAAAATCTAATAGTTGTTATTTTTAACACTCTCAAGATCTCAAAACGTAACTAAACAGCCTGTCTGTTTGTCATTTTTGACCCAAAGCTATTATTCTTACATTTTCCTAACAAATTTAAATTGGGATGATGTTTCTTGGCAAATAGTTTGTTCTGTTATCGACCTGAGAAAATTTTCTCTTTAGGAAGGATATCCTTGTTTCCATTTTAAGTATAAAATTATCAGGAATCAATTAAATTATGTATTGAGGTTCAACAGTGTATTTTTTATAGAAGTATAAAACTTTAAGTTGGCAACACTTTTTTAACTGGCGGCCATTTTGTCAGCTGTCAAGTAATTTATGTTTAGTTTGGTTTAGCATTTCAACATGAATAGACTGACGCCTGAACAACGTTTCCAAATTGTGCAAATTTATTTTGAAAATCATGGTTCTGTTCGAAATACGTATCGCGCACTACGTTCATTTTACGGTCAACATAATCGTCCATCAGAGCAATTAATTCGATTAACTATGGAACGTTTTCGCACCACGTTTACTCTAAATGATAATACGCATCCACAGAGACGTCGTTCAGTACGTACAGAAGAAGTCATTGCTGCTGCAGAGTGTGGCGTAGAGGAAGACCCGAATCAGTCTATCCGCCATTGTGCACAGGAATTGGATATGTGTCCATTCACTTTATGGAAGATTTTGCGGAAAGATCTTGGTTTGCGTGCTTACAAAATCCAACTCGTGCAAGAATTGAAGCCACACGATCACCTAGCAAGGCATAGATTCGGTGAATGGGTCCAAAACAAGATTGCCGTTGATCCCGATTTTCATAAGCAAATTTTGTTTAGCGATGAAGCTCACTTTTATTTGAATGGATACGTCAATAAACAAAACTGCCCTATTTGGAGTGATGATAATCCTTAAGTGTATGTTGAGACACCGTTACATCCAGAAAAACTGACTGTTTGGTGTGCTTTATGGGCTGATGGAATCATTGGTCCGTACTTCTTTAAAAACGATGCTGGTCAGAACGTTACAGTCAATGGTGACCGCTATAGAGCCACGATTACTGACTTTTTCGTTCATCAATTGAACGACCATGATGTGCAGGAGCTGTGGTTTCAACAAGACGGCGCAACATGTCACACAGCTCGTGCCACAATTGATTTATTGAAGGAAACGTTTGGTAACCGCATACTTTCACGTTTCGGACCCGTGAATTGGCCTCCAAAATCGTACGACTTAACGCCGCTAGACTATTTTCTGTGGGGATATGTGAAGTCGCTAGTCTACGCCGATAAGCTCGAAACGATTGATCACTTGGAGGACAACATTCGCCACGTTATTGTCGATATACGACCACAAATGTTGGAAAAAGTCATCGAAAATTGGACCTCCAGATTAGACTACGTCCGAGCCAGCCGTGGCGGTCATATGTCATATTTAAATTATAATGCCACAAGGTTATCTTTCGAATAAAGTAAATTTCATATCAATTTAAAAAATTTATCTTTGTTTTATTCCATTTAAAAGTTCTATACCTCTATAAAAAACACCCTTTATAAGATTAAAAAATTTATAGTAGTTTTTCCATTTCGAAAACAAATAACCACTAAATTGTTTAGGTATCATCCAACGAATTTTGACTTTCAGACATGTCAAGTATTTTCAGGTAAAATTAGTTTAGGTTAAGTAAATAGTTTCAACTATATGACAAAAATATTGTGTATGTACCTAAATTAGTAAATTTAGCGTTACGAGAAATTAACAATTTTTTTAACTAAACACGGTGTTTAGAATAACTAGAATAACAAAATTTACCACCGCTTCTAATATAGACGTGGTTTAGCTTCTCACGCTATTTAAACTATCTTTGGTTATTATTTTGGGATAAATAGGTGATTTATTTCTTCGACGTTCCATAAATACTTCTTGTAGTTACGTAATTTATCTGTGGGACGTTCTAACCTGAAAAAGGTAAAAAGGGAAAAGCTGACTATCTTGACCTTAAAGTGTGACTGAAGGGCATATCATGCTAATTATATGAGAGAAGTGGATATAAATATGGCGAGTCGAGTATGTGACGCCCCCGTGATGAGCCTGCTGCGAACTTACACCGAGATTCCTTTGAATTCTGCCGATTTCTATGGATGTCGAGAACTTTCGGCGGCAGGTCTCAAAGGAGGTAATAAATGCATTTAGGTTACAAGAAGTCAATCATATCACAGTTCTATTGTTTGCGAGTAGCTAGACCGAGATTTGCAGCGATCCATTTTCTGTCGGTTTTTTGGTGCGAACTCAAAGAATTTTTTATCTAGTGGTACAGGTTTATCACACACTCTTTCGAAAAATTTACTCTGCAGCGGGACTGACGACATGAGATTGTTTTTAATTTTTTTTTAATGAAATGAAATTTATTGAGTACTTGGCATTAAATAAATGTTATTGATAAGTGAATATGGAGTGGTTCAAAGAAAATAGGTTGAATTTAGAGGAGACCTGCAAATATTTCCAAAGTTAAGGCAGAAATAGTAAAAAATCAAGAGCAACTATAATGTACGGTAGTGAGATATAGATGATGACAGAAAATACTAAAATACGTATGAGTGCAATGGTGATGAGATTTCTAAGATTAGAAAATAAGAGAGTTAACATAAGAAATAAGATTTACTGAAAGAACCCGGGCATAAAACAAGTAATGGAAAAAAGGCTAAATAGAAAAGGAAGGCCAAGCTGAAAATGAAATGACGATATTAGAGAAACAGCACAGAGAATAGGGATGCAGTGGAAGAAAATCAAGCATCAGACCCAGGATAGGAAGCAATAGAAAGAAAACCACAGAAAAATATAAACTGGACTCCACTAGGACCTAATACCGAAAAGCAAAGAGGCATAAGTAGTAATATTGTAATAAAATTTTTATAAAAAAATTGAACCCATTTCTAAAAATGCGCAAAGAAGTGAAAGATAACTATTAGTCTTTACATGAAATTGAAATTTTTGAAGTCGACGCCAAATTATTCTAAATTTTAATCTATTTATTTTCCAAAGATATGGATAGAAATTTTAGAAAAGAGAAGAAGTGGATGTGTCGAATTAAATTGCGATAGAAAATTTGCAGAAACTAGCGAGAGAAAATTTCGGATGTCTGTCAAATGGAAATGAGCTGCTGAAAATAAATCTCTTTTGGAAATGACGGGTTCTATTTTGTTTAATAAATATTCAAAATCTAAAGGAGAGATTTAGAAGAAATTTCTGTATTGTCCGCTTATATGTTGAAACTATAAATTTGTTAGAATTTCCAAACTTGGCCGTTATTTATTCAGGGTAATGCGCTATTATCGGCGAAGTTTTGGTTTTTTATTAAATAAACTTTTTAACACTATAATCCCACTGCATAAAGCTAACAAAGCAACCTTTTATGCTTCGTCGTCAGACATGGCGAGGCAGATCTATCTTTTTCGCTCACTCTGTATTAACTAAAACGTGGTGTGCTCCACTTCAACCAAAACAAGGCTGCCGTTTGTTCGTCACCAATAAGTCCGATTTCAAAAGAGAAATAACTTTAAACCTGGTTATATTCTTTACCAAAATTCTTTGTAACAATCTTATCGGTATTCACTGGATAATAAGTTTCAGTATCCGTGCTACAAAACACATTTGGTGCGAAAACGCCACCTATTTCAAATTATCAAAATTTACAAATACTGATAAATAGCTACGTCTAAAAATATTAATATATTTTTATTTATTTCTACCCTGGGTTATTTTATACCACCCAAACGTTTTAAAAAAATCTTCTTTGACATCGGCCGCCGAAAGCACAAGGTCACGCATTCGGCTCGCCATATTTATACGCACTTTAAAGATGCATATTAATATGACGAGCCGAGTACGTGATGCGCTCGTGACTTGCTTCCCGCGAGCTTACAGCGAGACTCGTTTGAATTTTGCTGATTTACATTGTTGTTGAGGTCTCCAAGGAGGTAATAAATGCATTTGGTATGCAAGAAGCAATTTTTTTTATAGTTTCTCTGTTTGGAAGCAGCGCGAGCGAGACTCGCAACGATCCATTTTCTGTCTTTTTTTGGTGTAAACTCAAAAGAATTTTTTATCCAGCGGGACAGGTTTATGGCACACTTTTTCGAAAAAAAATATTTAGCAACGAGACTGATAACACGAGATTTTTTTATTTTTTTGTTAATGTAATGAACTTTAGTTTAGCACGTTGATTTGATTAAAAGTTATTGATCAAAGTGAATATGGTGTGATCAGAGGAAAATATGAGAGACCTGCAAACAATTTCAAAATCTGTGATCCATGGACAAAGATTCTAGAAAAAAAAAGAAGTGGATGTATGGAATGAAATTTCAACAGAAAATTTGCAGAGATCAAAGAGAAAAAATGAAAATGGGCTGCTGAAAATATATTTCTCTTTTGAAAATGACTGGTTGTATTTTGTGTAACATATGTTCAAAAGCTAATAGAGATATTTTGGTGAAATTTCTGTATTGTCCTCTAATATGTTGGAACCATAAATCAGCTAGAATTTTCAATCTTGAAGGTTTTTTATATAAGGTAGTATGCTATTATCGCCGCTTTAAAAAAATAAATAACTTTAAACTTGACCATATTCTTTACCAAAATTATTTGTAAAAATCGACTACGGGACTTGTTGGATAACAAATTTCTGTTTTCATAATACAAAACACATTTGGTGCGAAAACACAACCTATTTTAAATTATTAAAATTTACAAATACTTATAACTACTTCTGTCTACAAATATTCATATATTTTTATTTATCTTCACCCTTTATTGGCTTACATCGCATAAGCGATTTTAAAAATCTACTTTAACACCGGTAGCAGAAAGCACAAAAGTTCAATCCAACCGGTAAATATCAAAGAAGGTTCGAGAAATAATCATCACGGGTGAAAATTCCTCTTTTAGATACGTATTTATGTCGTACGTAAATATTACCTTTTTTTATCAGAATATTTCCTTAATTGAGTTATTTACGGTCTTGACAAAGTTAACGACTTAGGTCTACCTTCCCTCATTTGTACTCCTAACAAAAGGTATTTTGGGAAAAAGATAATAATTAAACAAACAATTCTTGCATGAGTTACCTAATCACATTCAGTCACCCTTAATTAAAAATCCTTTCATTACTTTTTTAAGGTCCATGTTTTCGTTTGTATTGCGAAAAAATCTTTTTTTGTTTTTATTATCTATTGCCACGTGTAAACAGGTCAGTTGGTATAGCAATTTGTCCTAATCAGTATCCCAATAAAAATATATATGAAAATAAAACTAATTGTATTGCGAATACGATAATATAGGGTTGCCTAAGAAAAAATGGTTAAGGGTTGCCGCGGGTTCAAGTATGAATATTTGGGTAGTAAAAAGGAGCGCGACAGATAAACACTTCCTGTTTCATTCAATGCAATAGAGCATAGCAACTGTGTGTCGGACAGTGGCTCAGTGAAAAAGAGTCCGCACTCTCAATTTATCATTCTATAGATAAAGACAATTATATCAAAATGTATAGAGATAATAATAATATATAAGCGATATTAACTAACCTGTCAAATTTTTTTAATATCATAAAATAAAATAGACTAGTTGAATAAATAATTACATTGAATAATTACCACATTACAGTAGTTTTGGGAAACGACTAAATATTATCAACATATTTGTAAAAAATATTTTGTTAAAAAGGTAAAAAATTCTTGTACATCTCTCTCTCTATCTCTCTCTCTCTCTCTCTCTCTCTCTATAGCATTACAACCCGGGGTGGGTCTTTGCTGACTTCACAATCTGCCTCCACCTGCTGCGATCCATCATCAGTTCCTCCGCGAGTTCGACGTTTAGGGTTTGTAAGTCTGCTGCAACGTTATCTCTCCACCTCATCCTTGGTCTTTCTAGCGGCCGCTTTCCTTCTGGGTTCTCTTCCCATATCAACTTGACGATACGTTGATCTTGTCTCGAAACATGGCCGGCCCATCTTAATCTTTCTGCTTTTATTATTTTCACTATATCTGGTTGGTTGTATAGTTCCTATAATTCCTTGTTTGTTCTCGTTCTATATTGCTGTGTGGTGTTGTCCCTGACCGGTCCGTATATAACTCTAAGCATTCTTCTTTCTGCGATTTTCAGTCTATTCTCATTTTGTTTTGTCAACGTCCATGTTTCACATGCATATGTCTTTACCGGTCTTATAACTACTTGATATATTCTTATTTTCGTGCGGCGGGATATATTTTTCGATTTCATTATCTTTTGCAGCCCATACCAGCAGCGGTTGCCTCCTTGTATGCATTTTCCAGTTTGAAGAACTCTTCCTTGGCACTTGTAGTTGTATTACCTATGTCGATATCATCAGCTAATGCCAATATGATGCGCGGACCTTGATTTCTAAAGAGGAGCGTTTTTGTGTTGGTTTTTCGGACAATGCTCTCCAAGGTGACGTTGGAGAGGAGTGGAGACAGCGCATCGCCTTGTTTAAGACCACTGTTGATTGTAAAGAAGTCTTACTGCACTTGTAGATCCCCCTACACATGTTTTGGTGAGGTTAATTAGCTTCTTCGATATGCCCAGTTCTGCCATGGCATTTCCCAAATCCACTCTTATGATGCTATCGTATGCTTGTTTAAAATCTATAAATAACTGGTGCAATGTTTTGTTGTTTTCCCAACATTTCTCCATTAATTGCCTAATCGTGAATATCTGATCTACAGTTGAGCGGTTTTTTCTAAATCCACACTGGTAATCTCCTTTTTGATACTCCACACACGTAGTCAATCGTTCTAAGATCATTAGAGAGAAGACTTTATAGCCTGTGTTAATAAGGGATATACCCCTATAATTAGAGCAGCACGTTTTATCGCCCTTCTTAAGTATTGGTATTATCACACTTTCTTTCCAGGAGGTTGGTATTTTTTCTTCTTTCCATATTTGGCAGATGAGTTGATAAAAAGCACGTTTCAAGATTCCTCCTCCCTTTTTCAAATATTCTCCCGGTATAGTGTCGTTTCCTGGGGCTTTGTTGTTTTTAAGTTTTTGAATAGCTCGTGACACTTCTTCCACTGTGGGTTCTTCTACTATGGGTTCGGCTGTAAGGTATGTATATTCAGGTCGGGCTTCATCTGCCTAGACATTCAGTAGCTCGTCAAAGTGTCTTCTCCAGGTCTCTATCATTTCAGCCTCATTTGTAATAAGATTACCTTCGCCATTCTTTATTACTGTTCCAACTCTGGGTCTAAATCCGTTTTTTATGTCCTTTACGTCTTGGAAGAAACGTCTAGTTTTGTACATCTACAAAGAGTTAATCAGATTAATCTGACGTAAAAACAAACTCAAATTCCGAGGAACCATCGTTATTATCGTCGACTGTTGCACGCAATACATCGTCCATATATAAGGTTGTTGAGTCTCCAAAAGTCCTGTTGGTTTGAAATAAGCATCCATGTATTAGTCGCAATTTTCAGGATATGGCTTAACATAGAATCATTTTTTAAAAAAGCAAAATTTCAGTAAGAAATCTATTTGCCGCATTTAAATAGTTGTTTATATTTAATATCCTTTTAAGCGGAGAAAAGAAAAGAATATATACAAACAGTTTCTTTCCTGCGAATTCAACTCTGGTCCTCTCTCCATACACGTTTCGACCATCTTATGGTCGTAGTCGCATCAGTGTTTAGGAAAATGCAATATCTTGCATCATTTACACTATATAACGCTTGATACCATACATTGGATCAGTGAACTCCTGAACCCCATTAATGTTTTTGTTAATGATAGTGTAACCTTAATTAGATAATGACGCAAAAACTTTTTGGAAAAATCTAAGGGGTCTGTTTTTTCCTTTATTATAAAAAGAGGCTGTGTAATTGTAGCACGAAAAGCTGACAAACCTAGACATAATGTGCATTCCAACTTTAACGCTAATTCAGTGCAATTAATGCTTTTCAGATCAGGAGTCGTTCATTTCTTTATCGTTGAACTTTGTAAACAAATTGTTGATTTAGAAACTTTCTGTATATTAGCCAGCAAAATTATTAAAACGTCAGTATCAGAGGTTTTTAACAAAATTCTTGAGGTTGGCAGTAGTTTGGATACATGAAATATAATTCGCGTATCAGTTTCTTCACGTTGACATAAATAATTAACTTTTTCAGCTTTTACAACATGGTTCTTTTCTGTATGATAAGAATAGCACCGATCTTCTACAGTTACATTAATTCTAGATTGTAATTCTCTCAGTATTTAAACAAAAATTGTACCAAAATCTCCTTAAAATGATAATTTTTGAGACTTCCTAAAAAATATATTAAATTCGTGTCAACTTTGACTTTTGGAGTCTATCGTTGAAGACCCCTGAAATAGCGGTCAAATATAACATGAATTACTATAGTATTGGTTGAACACACTCTTGTAAGTATCGATTCTGCTATCTTATCAAACGTTTGTGGCAACAAGTTGGAAGAAACTAAAAGCATAAATTATCTCAACGTAGATTTGTATTGGTTGAATTTCACCAGTATATGAGAAAATAGAAGTTGGCTTTGGTGCTAGTGATAACGACAGTGTTCTAAATCAATTTGTTTTCAATACTTCAAACATGAGCAATTCGATAACTAGCATACTTCAGTATAAAGGAGTAACTGATGAAAGTTCTCGAGAAATTCTTCACATAATAGCAAAAATAACTTAAAATTTAACGCGTTGCTCCGAATTTTGTAAATCACGTTCATGACGAATTGGAGAGAGTGATGCAATCTGGCATGCAGATTTTTAGCAACTAAATGTTGTCGATGGATGATGCTGTAAATTGCGAACATCCCGGATATGCTTTGTTTTAAATATCCTATAAAATCATGGTAATGCCAAACCATGGCAAGACAGCCCACTGGAGCAGAAAGCTGTAGAGGCAATTCTTTCTAATTTTTTTCTCACAGTACCCAAAATAATCAGCTTAAAATCTTTCTGAAGGGAATTCAGTAAGTCCATATTGGTAAATTCGTTGTCAACTGTTACGTTACGACTTGTCTCTTTTATTGGTTGACATAATCTTTGTACTACTACAGTTGGTAAATTGCTGCATTTAAATAGCCCATTAGGTTGTTCGCCTACATAAACCTCTATATTATTAGTACAGAACATCTGTGACTTGGCCATAGCAAATATTTTTATTCCATATTTATTAGGTTTTCTAATATATTGCCTAAAACTATATCGCTCTCGGAAACCTAATTTTTCGTCAATTGTTTCAAATTCATGTGGTATGTAGACTGTTCATTATTATTAATCACACTTTCAAAAACTTCTCTAATGGCGGCTAGCTTGTACGTTCGCTTTCCTCTTTAGTTTCCAAAGCATCGAATTTCAAATGTTCCAAAACGAATCGAAATCTACACTGAGACATGGTCAGTCTAATTAGTTCCACTCCTGTACCATTTTTGTTTCATAATTCATCAACATTTAGACGACTCGATTTTAAGACCCCGGCTAAATACATCAGTCCAATAAGTGCTTGAATTTCAAATACGTCTCTATCTTTTGCGTCTCTTTCAAGCTGGTAGTTTGCCCTAATTGACTAAATATGTTTATTTGTATATAGAATAATCAAGCTTATTAATCCATTTGAAAAAAAAAACACTTTTAAATTTTAATTTCAATTTTTAAATTTTTGCAGCTTCTTTTACTCCTGGAAGTTTGTTGGACTAGTTTTCACATTTTGTTTAGAATATGTTTCTCCCATTCTGTTCTGCCATCTTTTCCAACAAACCTGGGCCTTTTTTTCTATATCAGCTTCTTCTGAGGCGAAAATTTCTTGCTCTGTGTCACTACTTAAATCCTGTCTTTCTAAACTGTCCTCTTCCCCAGGTTCTTCATGGTCATCATACTGAATAACTGGTTCCACATTATCTTCTTCCAAACAACCTGTTCTTTTTCCCAAAAGCACGCCATTTTTAAGGAATTGCAAAATCAATTTTAAATGTTTATAATTTTGAAATTAAATAAATATAATTAAAAACATAAAAGCTAAAACTTACCTTTGCTTTTTTTATGAATATAGAAAATAAGAAAAAATGGAAACCAAGTATTATAAAGCAAACGCTCACACGCGAACTCACAGCCCGTATAGGCAAGAAAGGCACAAACAAACTCACTAACCAACAGTCACTTAAAGATTATTTATCGAGGACGCTGTGACCGAAAGATACTCAGCAGTGCTTAAAGATACAGTGACGGATTTTGAAATACACCGAAAAAAGCGAAGAACATCATATCTGACAGGGAAGGTTATGATGACTGTTTTTTGGAATATGACAGTATTCCTGTTGGTAGATGACTAAAGCTAAATATCATGCTATCCTTATGGGAAGTTAAAATAATGAATCAAGGAAAGAAGCCCAATCAGGTGAAGAAGAAATTCTTCTTTCATTTAGGAAACGCCTCCAGCTACAAAGCTATCATGGCGATGACCAAAATTCATGATTAAATTTTGAAATCGTTGCCTCGCAGAACAATATTGTCCCTATTATTTTGATTTTAAAAAATATTTTCAATCGATTAAATACTACGATTTTGCAAGACGGTGGCTTAAATACAATTTATCAACAAGAAAAAAATATCGACAAAAACTAAACGGATATTTATGTCCCTATTAATTCAAACAATAATAATCGGTTTCCAACTTTAAACAGTTATAAATATCCCATAATCAAAAACTAATTATCTTTATATTCCAAATGAAAATAATTATTTCCAATAAAATCTAAACACGTATATTATTAACTTGTTTACTTAGTTTCGATATTTTTAGTTTCAACGTAAAATTAATACACACATATATATTATAGGTCTGTTCAAAGTAATTGCTGGCCACTACTATATCGGTAAAATAATTTAATTTCGACTGAGATTTATTCAGTTTTCAACAAAATACCACAAATTGATTTTCCATTAACAGCTCTATTAACACACGCTATTAAAATACTTTGAAAGTATAGCGAAAATGGAATATCGGTATAATTAACGTATTATAAATTTTTTCACTAGAGCATTTTCTGGTTGTTTGTGTTTATGTAATAAATTTCTTTTGTAACCCGTTGCAGTATCATTATAATTATCCTGTGTTAAGATTTATTTAAATACGAATTGTTGAAAAACGTTATTAAAACGTGTAATCACTATGAAAATAAATTAAATATTTGAAAAAGGAAACATGAAAAAATCTAATGGAAAGTTGCAAAATGCAAGAGGCAAAAGTTCCTGGAATTCATCCAAAAAATTAAAAATTCAAGTTTATTCATCAAAATTGATAGTCTCCTTCAAAGTACTCCCCATTGACTGCAACATACTTATGCCAGCGCTTGATCCAGCTCTCAAAATCTACTTTCGGCTGCTAAAACGCGTTCCTCGTAGTATTTTTTGGACTCGATCGAAAAAAAAAATCGCAGGGAGCCATATCAGGTGAATTTAATGACTGTTGTTATTCGTTTTGTTCTTGGTTCATAGATAATGATGGCATGATGCAAAATCCACGAGTTATTTGCCTAAAAATTCTTTCTTATTTGGCGAATTGCTTCACGTAAATATCTCATAATACCCAAATAATACTCCTGCGTCTGACCTTCTGACAAAAATTTGTGATGAAAAATACCGTTGTAATCCATGAAAACCGTAAGCACCTCTTTATATTTCGACTGAAAACGAAGTGTATTTTTTTATTCTTGGCTCATTCGAAGCTCTCCATTCACTCGCCTGATATCTGGATTGCATATCGTACTCATAAACTTAGGTCTTATCTCCAGTAATGATGCGTTTGATGAATATTTGATCGGCTTCAGTTTTGGAAATCATATCTTTAGCGATGTCAACGCGATACATTTTGTGCATGAATTTCAGGTCCTTCACGATCAACCTCGCCGTAATACGATGGAAACCCAAATCATTAATTACACTGTTCTGAGCAGATATTTTCAAGTTCTCTGCCAGCTGTTTGATGGTTAATTTGTTGTTATTGAATAAAATTTCTCTCACTTTATTTATGATCAAGTCGGTTTTCGATGTTGACATCCTGCCATTACGTTTGTCATCCTCAACTGACTCACGACCCCTTCTGAAGTGTTCATACCACTGATAAATGACTGTTTTCGTTCGAGTATCATTGCGAAACAGTCTCCTGACATTTCCTTGGTTTTCGGACCATTGAATTCATTTTTAACGCAAAATTTAATACAAACTCGTTGTAGCAAAACGAGTACACAGATAAATGTATTTAAGACGGCATAACTTTTACAAATGTCAAGCTGCGAAAATAAAACTTAGTTAGAGTATTAATGGTAAATATGGAAACCTAATCAAAAAAACCGAACTTAAATGAGCTGACTCTGAGCTCCACCTGATGGTAATTCCGGGAACTTTTTGATCAAGGTTGAATATTGAAAAATTAAAAATGTTTTTTCGGCGCATGCGCTACAAATCAAGTTTCTTTCATTGACTTTTTATACAGATACTTGGAGCAGTTTTTTACGTAGTGAAAAGATAATTGTAACAATATGTATAAGTTGAACCTTAAGATAAGAAATATTTTTTGATCAAATTAACCTTGGATTATATCAGTAGATTTAAACAACAATAAATTTGTATGAAAATTGTTTGTATTCGGTGAGTTAGATTTTTCTATGTTCGAAAGACACAAATATTTATATTTCAGTTTTTTTGATAAACGTGACTCCTTCGAGTGGTGTTTTAGGTGTTATTACAAATGCAAAGTTTATAATTAACATCAACAAAAACAGGATTTTGATACTTATGAGATGTGGCTATAAAATAACAGGACCGATGCCTCTACAGAAGAAGTAAGCATGCGCCAAAAACTATGAGTACGAATTAGTTTATAAACTGATACAAACAATCAATAGGATCACATATAAAAGGTATCAAGAATAGTTCTAAAAACAAGGTTAATAAAAATTGATTGTACTGCTTTTGTAATAATTTATTTAGTATATAAAATGATAAAATTAGAGTTTGAATAAAAGATTCATTCTTCCAGATTTTTTAACCAAATTTATTGGTAACTCAGTCAGTAAAGCTTTTATTTGCTGTCACTCTATCCTTCTAAACACTGAACATGCAAAGGCCTCTTAATCTGCTTTCACTTGTTGTATTCCTCGTCCAAGACTTGATCCATCTTATGATGCTGGACGAGCATTCAATTGTGCAAGTCGTGGCTGGCAGAGTTAGTCCAATTTTTATTGTTTTAGATACAGCTGGATAAAATTGGATAGCATACTCAATCGAGTCACTATAGTCAATCTTATAGGCATTCAAGCCTTTTTCTATTTTCCACATGACAAACCATGATATAGCATACTGATAATGGCCTAAACCGATCCTGACACTCTTTATTACTAACAAAATATTTTTTAAGATTAAACTTCTTACAGCTTTCGTCGCATAGAGATGACCCATATGG
Source organism: Diaprepes abbreviatus (assembly GCA_034092305.1). NCBI lineage: Eukaryota > Metazoa > Arthropoda > Insecta > Coleoptera > Curculionidae > Diaprepes > Diaprepes abbreviatus. Next base: position 4,736,291 of record JASJET010000156.1, read on the forward strand.
TGCAATATATGGATCTTCTATTCATGTAGACCCATGAACATTAACCGTATGCCACATCAACCTATATTTTTATAATTATAGATTTTAGTTTTTTTTTATCTCGTTAGAAGATGCATTAACTGGCTGTATAGCACAGTTAAGGATGTATCTAGTTTAACAATCAAACATGACAAATCAGTTTAATATCAACATATCGAATTTACGGGTGCTCTTGAACATAAAAGTGAAATTATATCAAAAACTCGAAAACATCACGAAAGTTCTTTTTCCAGAGAGCCAGAGATTGATGAATTGAATTCATCTTCATTAAGACTTCCAAAGTTACTCGTTTTATTCTTTTCTGAATTTTCTTGTCTACTTTCAATTGAATTCCGAGAGCCATCTTTTTCAGCATTTAGATCACCTTCTAATCTAATTTATTTATAACCTTTTTTCAACAAGTTCAGTAGCATATTTAATTCGGGAAATGTTTAAAAAGAAACTACTATGTTTTATACCACTAAATTTATTTAGTGACTGCAGTTTCAACTCACAGAGTCATTTTCACACTGAATTACAACGGCAGACTAAGTATGAAACAGTACAGAAACATGAGAAAATTTAACAACAAATAAAGACAACCGGAGAAATTACATTACTACAAAGGGAAGGTACTAAATTTAGGGAAATAATTATTATTTGGCCCCGTTATTTGTTGTTGCCAAATGTAATTTCTCAGGTAGTCTTAATTTATTGTTAAATTTTCTCATGTTTCTGTATTAAATACTTAGGCTACCTTTGTAATTCAGTTTGAAAATGACTCTGTTAGTTGAAACTGCAGTCACTATTTTCCAAATAAATTTAGTGGAATAAAACATAGTAGTTCTTTTTTAAACATTTCCCGAAGATGATTAACGACCACATAGTAACGGCTACCAGCATCAGCATATTTAATTGTTAAACAAAAGTTTTCTCAACAGTATTATATCGCATTAAAACGTATATAAAAAACTGATGATATATTTGTACGTCTAACTCTATCGAAAAAAATTAATTAATCTAGATTGCTTACATATAGCACAACTGTTTAAATGTAGTGCTCTCCGAAGCGAGTTTCTGCAAAAGTTGTTTCTGTGATTTCTATCGACTAAGAACAAAAGATATTTACAACAGAATGGTTATCCTTTAAAATTAATTGACGGTGTTGCAAATAACTTTAAAACAACGACCACTGGGCAGCAAGACACATATTCTTTCTTCACAATTCCGTATATTAAGGAAACCTCGGAGAAAATTAAATCAGGAAATAGAGCGTATTTAACAAAACACAACCAAAAACTAGAATGTGTGTACAAAATTGCATGTGAGTGTGGTGAAATGTATATTGGAGAAACCAAACGATCACTAGAAGTTAGAATTAAGGAACATAACACTCATACACAAAAAGGGAAAACGTCGAGATCAGATTGCAAAACACTCCTGGAATAAATAACACCATATAAAATGGTCTGAAGCTGCGGCAATGTATATGGACTCCAACAAGAAAGTTTGTAGAAGCAGCTTACATTAAAAATAGTAATAGAATATTCAATAAACTTAGTGTTGAGGTACCTAATCTTTGACAACTACTATTTTATAACACCAAATAAATTATGTGTTTAAAGTGAAGTAAAACTTTCCGCTCCAATGGCCACAGCCCCTATATAAGGTAGTAGTCTTAAGACAAAACATTCAATTTATACTTGATAATGATACAAGAATGAAGGCAATGCAAATCCTAAAACCACATTTTAATCAATCTTCAACATTGTCTTGTTACAGCTTTGTTATTTCATGAACAAACCTATAAATAATTTTACTAAAATACCTATAATCAAGCCAATACTCACCATAAATTCGACTCTTATTTTCATCAAGTAGACCCTTTAATACAAAGAAAATAAAAGCTAAAAGTTTTTGTCACTGTCATATCAAAAACCGATTTTGTAAAAAGAAAAAAAAAGATAAAGTGTGCCTAGAAATGTATCAAACGCTCCACTTTTGCCACTTTCATCAAGGGTGTAGTTAGTTAATCTTTTGTTTTTTTCTTGGCGCTCTTGAGATTTTAAAAAAGCGTCAGTAGAGAGAGTCTGGGCCAAGCCTTGGTTGTGAAAACTGGCAAAAACCCAGAAAGCAGAGTTTTGTTGCTGGTTTCCGAAAAATACAATACTAATTTTATTCCTGTGTGTAGCAAAAACCATAGTTTAGAGTGTTAAGGCGTCATTTGCCAGATATCGAGGAAAATTAAAGTTATTATTGTATTCGTGTGCGTTAAGTAAATCCTAGTGAAGGTGATCTCACATAAAAAGCTAACACACCATCGTTGTGACTACTTGGTGCACCTTTAAAGACAATCAGGTATATGCCACAAACAGTTTTTAATATACTGGGACTTAGCCTTCCTGCCTAAAATTAGATTTGCATGCCAGAGCCGGCATATTACACACCACTGTTCCATAGAGGCCATCGGCTATCCAGCTTGCCGAAAGTGTTTGGATTTAATGACAAAACTGCCTTTCAGGTATTAGAACTTCGTAAGAAACAGTGAATTACCGGTTTTAATGTATACTTTCCTTTTTCCCCTATGACTAGAAACTAATAAGACTAATTTAAAACATCACTTCACATATTAATAGTCCAACACTTTTAATTAGGCTTAAGTAAACATAATTTTAGACTTAATCGGCCTACTAGATAATTTATTAGTGAAAAATACAACTTTACATAAAAAGTAAGGTTATTCAGTTCAGCCGATAGTGAAAATTAAAGCCTGACCTACATCTAAACCGACTTGGCGTATGGCGCAGATGACGTCATACTTGCAGTAGTGTTGTTCATTGTTTCTTTGTGTTTTTTTGTTCTAATCCAGGTAGCAAATAGTCGCATATTTATTTAGATTAAATTAAAATTCACATAGTTTGTAAAACAGAATCCTTTTTTTATTGTTAAATATAGATATTAATTGTTTTTGGAAGCGGTGTGTTTTATTTTGGGATCTAGTTGTTTCCTGTTTTCGATAAAATCATCGCTTCTTCTTACTGACGGGCCTAAAACAGGTGGCGCTTTGAATTTATATAACCCCCCTAATCTCCGGCATGCTAGCCTAGGCACTGCCCTAAAAGAAGGAGCGATCAACATTAAAAAAATAACCACCTATACAGAAGCATTAAATATTTAATTTTCATTCATTCGTTTTCATTTTAATTCTTTTTCTCTCCCGTGACGTAGCAGTCTACAGACTTCAAACAAACGTTAATAAATAAAAATATTGTCACGTTATTCAGAATTCAAACAACGAGCCCTAGTTCGGACGATATAATTCTACCAGGGAAATCGTTGATATTAACCGATTGAAATGGATACAATATTTAAAAAATAGAGTCTAGTTTCCGAATGTAACCATATTGGGAAGTTCAATTGTAAATATTTATTTCAGTATTTGCTAAAACATTTCTATATATACATAAAATATAGAAAATAAATTAAGAATCACCATAAATTTTCTTTGTTGTGGTTCGCAAGCGGCAAACTTCAAAACCAATTCTGATAAAAAGAAATTTATTACCGATGAATATAACAAAGAGTTTGTCGAGATATTATATTTAGTGTTATTTTTATATTCAATCGTAAACTACGTTAAGGAATTTTTCATTTTCTAGTTATTAGTTTTGGATCAAGAAAGAAAGATGCAAAAAAGGTTTTACTTCTCAAGCATCTGGTAATTATATGTAACAGAAATTATATTCTCAATGACAAATTGCATCTGAATTTCACGCAAACCAATCTGTTATTTCAAGAATGTGAAATAGTTTTGTGGAGATCGGCGACGTAACTAGGAGGCCATATGGATCCCGTGCAAGTTACAGTTGGCATTCAAAATTCATTTCATACTGCTCGACACTATCCAAATGCACTGCGTCAGTAAAATTACAACTATGGTATTTCTATCATTAACACTTATTTGCTTTGTATAGTATAAGTTGCTTCAGAAAACTGGCTCAATATTTGAAGTAAGGTGAATATATATTCAACGAAATCAACTGTTTTTCCTACGAAATTAAATTTAACAATAAATTCATCAAGGTAGCATTAGTAAATTAAATGAATAAAACAAATTTTATTTATTTATTTCTCTCTTATCTCATTCTCTCAAATATTTCAGCTTATTATACAGTGCGTCCCACGACGAAATGCTGCGATCGATGTTTCGGAATATGGAAAATTTTCAAAACTTCGCAATTTAGTAAAGTCGATGGCAATTTGGCAAAATATATTCAAGATTGTAGCGATTTTGCTTATACCTGAAGCTTTCTTGCTTACCATAAATGGAACACCCTATATGGTATTTCATTTTTAGATTCTACATTAAATTATGATTTATTGTCCTGATCTGCTAGCACTACTTAATTTTCGTGTCCCTACGAAAGCAACCAAAAAGCAAAATGGATTCTTGCTGTGTCCTAGCCGGACCGATATTGTGACTTTGATTTTTGCTTCTTTCAGTATCTTTCAAGAGGACAATGAGATTGATCGAGAATAGCGTGCCTGTCTGTTGACTGCGAATGCTTCTTTACTTTTAACTACTTTGACTATTTGATATTCTAGTTTACTGTTTTAATTATCAGAATCTTTTATTGTTAAATTACATACATATTAATTATTAACCGACTTCTAAAAGAAGGAGGTTCACAATTCGTTGACTATATGTTTTTTTTTTTTTGAATGACATTTTTACGTTATGTTCAGGAAGTTGATGCGGTGGTCCAGTATTTTTTTGGCCGAAATTGGTGCAGTAAAATCCAAGATGACACTGACAATATGGCGGCCAAAAAATATTATTTTGTCCGATTTTCTCCAAAATTGGTATGGGAGAATTTTCAGAGGCGAATTATTTTTAAAAAATTTAATAAGGCGGATCCAATATGGCTGACACGAAAATTTAATTTTGTCCGATTTTCTCCAAAATTCGTGTGGGAGAGTTTTGGGGTCGCGCATAACGAATCCAAAATATTTTTAAAATATTTAATATGGCGGATTCAATATAGCGGACAAAAAAATCAATTTTGGCCGACTTCCTACAAAATTGGCATGGGAGAGTTTTCGGGGTCGCACATGACAAATCAAATAATTTTTTAAAAATTTAAAATGGCAGATAAAAAATTAAATTAGTTTTTGGGATTGCACATTACGAATGCGACATTATTTAAATAAAAAAAATATGGCGGATCCAAGATAACGGATTAAAGATTCTATATCTCTAGATTTTGTCTTAAATCAGTATTGGGGGATTTTTGTTAGTATTAATTGCGAATTTAAAATATTTTTTGAAAAATTGACGAATTCAATATGGTGTACTAGAAATTTTCCATTTTTCGATTTTCTCCTAAACTGATGCAGGGGGTTCTTGAGGGTGTAAATTATGACTTTAATAATTTTTTTCAGGATTCAATATGGCAGACTAAAAATTTCACATTTTTCGATTGTTCAAATGTGGGACTGAATTGTTTTTGAGGATATAAATAGCGAATATAAAATTATTTTAAGAAAATCTAATAAGTCACATACAATATGACGGTCTAGGAATTTGAAATTTCTGGATTTCATCTTAAATTGGTACTTTGAAGAATTTAGATTTAGATTAGATTAAGACGTTAAAATTATTTTTTTGAAATTCAATATGGCGGATCCAATATGGTGAGTAGAAACTTTTAGGCGGCACCAGCAAGCAATGTGCTAAGCTAGCCCCTATGCCGTAGATTAGGGGTGGATATTTTTAAAAGGCGCCACTGAATTTTGGCCGGGTAAACTCAGAAACCCCCCCCCCCCCAATTTAATCCTTGGGCCTAGCCTTCAACTCAAAGCGCTACACAAAAAAATAATTAATAAAAAAAATTACATTGCATGAAGTAGAAGTGCAAAAAGCTTATGGGACAAATAAAACTCAAGAAATGTCAATATTCATTCTACTCTTTATTTACTGTTAAGGAAGTCATTAAGAGTACATTGGTTTAAATCCCCAAAGGTGAATCTATATTGTTGGTCGACCCAGTGGGTGGATATTCTTTTACCCCAAGGGTGGATATGGATATTCTTGTACCCCTTAGGTAGACCCCGATTTTCTGGGGTCAGACTGAGTCCTGGTAATAATGCTGAAGAGGCCGACGAAATCCCTGTTTCCAGGTTGTACCTCGATAACTAGCCAAGCTGGCCAGAAAATACTCAAAACACAAATCACAAAAACGTTATCGAGGTACGCAGAACGATTCTCCACCCAAAGCCCGCAGGATGGCGGCAGTATAACGGAATGGAAATTTCTTGACTCACTTTTGCAATAATTCACAGGAAATAGTAGGATTGACAGATAAATTCTCGCCATTTTATACGAAGCCCGAAACCTGCGCTGTATGAACTTATTTTTCCCTGAACATAGGGCGCGAGATAAAAGAGACCTTAAACAAGTAGCAATTTGACAAAGAAATGACAACTCAAAATAGTGGGCTTAAACAGCATTGCTAACTAATAAGTCGTTGACATTTCTGACTCAAAATCAAATAGGACATCAATGTTTATCTCTAAAACACAGAAATAAGAATTTTCCCTCAGTAGTTACTCATCCAAATTTCCTCCCAAAAATTACCACAGAAATAGCAACTTAACATGCAACGGCTTAAAAAAATGCAAACTTGCCTAAACGTCAGCGGGAAAGGTCACATAACCCCTACAAAAAGGTAAATAAACCCTTGAAAATACTTCAAATAAAAATCCGGAAAACTAACTAAGATAGATAAATGTAACAATTTCATTTAAAATAATCGGCACAAAAAAAATAATATCTAATAAAAGAAAAGGTAAATAATCATGTCCTATTTAAATATGAACAACAGTGACGTAGAGTTGTCGACCCAAAAATTCAAATTAGGAATGGATTTTAATTAGAGCTATATTTCTTATAGGCAAATTACTGAAAGATAAAGAAAATAATTAAGTTGGGGAGAAAATTTGCAAGGGAGTGAAATTTGGAATGGCTGGAAAAGCAATAGGACCCAAAAATGCAACGAATATTAGGCTGTTATACGAAGGAAAAATGAGAAAGTCTTAATGACAATAATATAATGCTGCCCAAAACGTGAATATTAGCAAAAAGAAAGTAAAATCAACCATAGTAAATTTCAGATAAAGTTTTAACCGTGACAATTTGGCATTAGGATGTTTTCGAGGTCGTGTATTACGAATATGAAGTTAATTTTTTACAACTATTAGGTTGATGTGCACTAAAAAGTGAAAAATAACTAAAAATTTTTATATGAAATTGATATTGTTGAAGTCGGCGCCAAATTATTTCTAAATGAAATAAATAACTAATATATACAAATTATGGTAAGAAAATAATTACAAATAAAGTAGTTTTAATCTGTTTATGCGAATTACATTTTTTCGGGTATTAGTTTAGCGCCGACTTCAAAAATTTTAATTTCATATAAAAATTTATAGTTATTTTTCACTTTTTAGCGCACTTTCAGAAGCGGGTTCAATTTTTTTATAAAAATTTCATTTATGTTTATTTAGTTACTATCATGTTTAAATTAATCCTGCAATGAACAACTATAGTAAGTAAAGATCACCATTGAAAACCCTATCTCCAAAGTAGGTATATTTTAAAAAGAAATATCACCAAAACTAACGCTTCGGCGATATATCTTTTTCATTTTCCAAATCTACAACCAAAAATAGATCATTTAAAATAATTTAACTAGGGCGCCCGCCTAGATAGCCTTCCATTTAAAATGTTCCCAAATCTCAGAAATAAGTCGTTAATACTTAAAAATAAAAATATCTTATATTTATATTATTCTTATTTCATATTGTACTTTTATGAATTTTATAAATTAAATTCAAGAAAATACTTATTTTGATTGAAAATCTCCTTTGTATTTTCTTTTAAATAAATTTGTACTGTCACTAAATGTTAGTATAACTTTTGGCAGTAAAGCCATATTCCAATTTTACCCCCATACCCGGTCTTGTAGTAATCTCTCCTGTATCTCGCGGGTTGATAAACATAAATAAATTATTATTATTTTATCACCTAACTTTGAATTATAAATTTTAAATTAGTTTCTAAAATTAATAACCGGAGAACCTACCAAAATTCAAGCAAACCCTCGTTGTTACCAATTCAATAAAAATTGTTTCTAATATATGATAATAAATATTTTTAATAGCCCCAAAACTTCAAAGCGAACTAGAATTAATATATATTTACCGCCATAACACATAACACCTCGTTATCCTCACATTATTGTATACTGAGAAATAGCTACTAAAGATAAATCTTTAATTGACTATCTTAACATAAAAATTTTAAGCAACTATTAACTTTATCGCCAGTAATAATTTTAACTTTATCTAAAATAACGTTCAAATAACTTAATCTTCATTGAATAGGACCGTTGTTTTACAGGCTTATTCTGAATTCCTTGGGGTGTTAAAGAGAGGTTGACCCTTAAGCAATAGATCGTCCCGAGACCGGGCTTTCAAGTAAATAAAACGTCTCTTCCAATAGGCTCAATGGTCTTTCCTTTTTAGCCGTAGGTTTAACAACAACATCAGTTTGTGATAAAGATAATATTTTCAGTTCTTATTGTAACTTGTTTGATATATTTTACGCGGATATATAACCGGTAATTAATTGGTTATTTATTATTGAAGCAATTAAACTAGTAAAAATAATATATATATTAAAATAAAAAGTAGTTATTCGGAATACTGGAAGCACTGAATTTTTTGACGATTTTTACATGTGCCTTATTTTTGGGTCGTAGAACTCGAATCCAAGGTTTTTTTGGCGTTCGCAAATTGTTTTTCAAAAACAAAGTATTTTTCATTTTCACTTGTTATTTTTCTGTATTTTTCCACCAATATCTTCACTTCCACTTCCACTAAAGCCCATCGGCTTTCGTGGATAGTTTAGTTTGAGAGTACGTCGATGCAACTTGAAATTGTTTGACAAGTATCAAAAATGGGTTGCCAATAACAATCTTTTGAAATAATAGAGCGTGTTCAATAATACTATGTATATTTAAAAAACAGGCCGCCCGGAACAAACTAGTATCGGAAGTAAATCAAATCCAGAAGAGGTTAATTCAGGTTAAAAATTAGAAATAAAAGTTAATTGTATGCCAGTAGAAACTAGAAAACAGAAAGCGATAATGGAAGAACAACTTCAAACTAGTTTAAGCGAAATACTGTTGATGATATAAGACATGAAAACGAGTCAAAAAGAGATCAAATAAGAATTGAAAGAAGATATGATGAAAAATCAAGATGATATAAAACAAGAATTGATGATACTGAAAACAAACCAAGAAAACATGGACCAAGAATTGAAAGAAGATATGACGAAAAACCAGGAGGATATGAAAGAAGAATTGATAACACTGAAAACAAACCAAGAAAACATGAAGCAAGAATTTAAAGAAGACATTAAGAAAAAAAACAAGAACTAAAAACAAGCCTAGAGGATATGAGACAGGAACTTAAAACAAGTCAAGAAGATACGAAACAAAAAATGAAAGAAGACATGACGCGCATAGAACAAGAAATGCAACAGAAGAATAGAAAAAATAAGAGTGGCAAAGTACAACATGAGGTGACGGGACTCCAGAAACAGATGCAACAACTACATTTGCAAATCGAGAAGGTAGCCAGTACAGGTATAATAAAGGTAGATGGTGTTCCTGCAACTGGTTTGATGAAGCTACCTGCCTTCAACGGCAGTTACCTTGGCTTACCTATGTCCGTCAATTCGAAGCCGCCGCCACCGGCAATAACTAGAGTTCACCGGAGAAAGCACGTGTCCTTGTTTTAGCACTACGAGAAGCTGCGTAACATTCCTGAAGAAAAACAGAATGATTACGAGTTTATTTTTACTTTTCTAGAAATGTGCTATGGGAAAGCCCACCTCCAAGAAGTTTATAAAGCCCAACTCCAAAAAATATAATATAACGAAACTAATAAATTTGACCTACCCAACATATCCAGAAGAAATAAAGCAAGAGTCAGCAGTGAATAGTTTTATTGTAGGTTTACGCGACCCAGAAACAAGTCAGATACTAAGAATGGCCCGTCTGAAAAAAATTTCCAAGGCTCTTGCTTATACCCTTCAGTTTGAGATAATCAAACAGACTTCGAGGAACCAAGAAAGAATCATAAGAAGAGGAAAAGTTTCCCGAGATTATCAACGAGGAAATTTTCATGATGTTAATGAGAAAGAATTTTTGAACAAACGAAACAAACATATCAACAAAAAGACAACTGTTCGTAGCTAAAATAGAATTCGTCGTTGGAAATGTGACCAAAAGGGACATCTACAAAGCCACTGTACTTGCAGTACTGTTCCTGACAGAGAGCCTGATGGCTATCGGCTTCATATTGCTAATATAAATGATGAAGTTCGAAGGAGCAACTTGTAGAAAGTATTTGCTCCTTATAGTGAACTTAAAGAAGTTTGGTTAAGTAATAGTATCCCCTGTTTTAGATTTGCTGTTTACAAAGATAAAAAAATGCTGCAGTTGCCATCAAGGCTTGCCATGGAGTTGAAGTATACGGTTGTCGCACTAGAGTGACTTATTCCAGACCAAAAAGAAGGGGCCAGGGTCGCTGGTACCATCTGAATAACATACGGTGTCACCAGTGCGGATACAACGGTCACTTTTATCGAGATTGCCCGGAAATTACTGCTGATGGACGCGATAAAAGAAATGGCCGTTACGGAAGAGATAGAAGGAGTACTCGCGGCGACTTTAGAGAACCAAACGGGAGAGACCGTGACTACGAAAGGGGCTACGGAAGAAGAACGTTCTACAGGTCATCCTTGAGAAGGTATGTTGAGACGGACTGCGACCGCGAAAGGGACTACGGAAAAAGAACGTCCTACAGATCATCCTCGAAAAGTTACAGTGATGACTACAAATAGAAATCTACAGGATGAAAGCCCGCTGTGACCGCAAAAGCTAATAGTGTTAAATTCATGGTTGGTTAAATGTGTGGTTATAAACTAAAAAAGGTCCACCCAAGTCATGGAAAAGTCCGTACAACATAATGTCCCGAATTGTACTGAATTCAAAAGAGCCCTCATGCCAAGTTCAAATTCGTGCATCTTGACATATTGGCCGATTATCAAGAGAGAAGAAGAAGGTTGATCGGGACGATCAATACTTGGAAGGGGGCAATGTAATGAACTTTATAGCAATATGCACTTCCTAGTGTTAGTTTGTGTTTGTAATTTTTACGGTTTTAGGTAAATTTTTTACGAATTCATAATTCATTTAATTAACTTTGTTTTTTGTTAATTTCCTCATGAGACGTCGATGAAAGAAGATATGAAATTTTTTAGTAAATTCTATTTTCTTATTTTTTACATAGAACGCTTATGACAGAAGGTCTAGAAATCGCCAGATCAATCCTTATTTTTATTAGACTATGTAGTATGAAAATAGTTCTACATAGATGCAGAATCTTCTGGTATTGGCCAAAAGGGTATATAAAGGCTCCAGATCGACTTTCGTGGACAGTTTAGTTTGATAGTTCATCGATGCAACTTGAAATTATTTGATAAGTGATAAAAGTGAAGTTGACCATAAAAATCTTTTGAAATAATTGAACATCTTCAATAATACTGTATATATCTAAAAGACAGGCCGTCCGGAACACTATATTAAATTTCTGTAGCATATATTTACTCATCGAATGTTGCTCCCTATTACACTGGACAACAGTCAAAATTTATCTAAAATAAAAATTTTTGGTGTGCTAAAACCGAAGGTAAACTTATCTTTTTAATATTAGTTCAAGTTTTAGAGATATGTAATGTCATGTCTCCCTATATATTAACGTAGTATATTTGTATTGTTATAACATTAGACAGGTACGTTGCCAAATATACATTACCCCAAGTAGTCAGTCGAAGTTAGTGAGCCGAATCGAATAGTTGAGATTGTAAAATATCTCGAAAGTATGTAAATAATCCAGATCACTTCTGCTATGTTTGTGGTGAGGTGACTTATGCATCTCAGAAGCGGCCTATTACCCCATTGATAAAAAAGGCATATCAGTTTTATTTCAGTTGCAATAATAGGGATTAAGACAAACAGTGAGCGCCACATATCTGCTGTAATGCAGGCGCTTCAAGTCTGAGACATTGGTTAAATAGTAAAAAACGACCTATGCGGTTTACTATCCAAGTAATCTGGAGAGAGCTTTAAAATCATTTAATGATTGCTATTTCTGCATCATACCTCGTGTTACTTGATAGATAACCGATAAAAATGCACGCATCCAAGCTATAAACCATCTTTACATTACCAAGGAAATCCGAAACGGATTCGCCAGGCCCAAAATGAACAATTATTAGTTTTCACGCTAAAATCGATTTTTTTTTTGGATTATTTAAACAATTATCTAAAAATAAGGTTCTTCACACTTATCTCGAAAAAATCGATCATTTTCGAGAAAATCTTAATCATGCATACCTTCATAATAGCAGTTATTACTCATTATATAGAATTAATTATTCAACAAATTAAATTACTAAAACTAAACAAAATCTAATATTAATGGTGTTTTACTATACTATGCGGGGTAGTTTTTTATTGATGTTGGATTTACTGTAACCTTTTTTTTTTTGAGATATCTCGGTTTTCCTGCCTACTACTACGTGAGTGAAATTTGCATTGTCAGGTGATTTTACACCATTTATCCATTTTAATATTTGTTTTGAGTTTATTGTAAAATTTACTATATTTTGTTACATATTTGCGTTCTGGATATATCACGATAGCCTCGATTTTCCGAATAATTATTCTATCTTACATATTTTGAAGTATTTTTGGATTATATATAATCTAGAATGAAATAGCATAGTAATATGTCTGTTGCCTCGATGACTTTCACTTGGCTTCAGTTTAATTTTTTGCGTGTTCGATTACAAAATTAGGTACATATCAGACTGGCCATGCAAAGGTAAAATTCAAAAAAAAATATGTCAGTAATCGGTTCATTTATTTTAATTTAATTAGAAATGTTATGTCAAAATGTGTATCCTAGCCTTTTCACATAGTATTATGGTGAATATTGAGATTATATTTTTATTATATTTTGATTTATTGTTTTTACTTTTTTTCCAGGTTTAATCTGATTTATTTAATATTAATTTATGTTAATAAAACTAAGCATGTAGTGTCATCCAGTGTTCTCAAATCCTACATATTGTCTATTTTATTTTATTAGTATTGTGTGTTGATATATTTAATTAAGTAATTAATTGTTTTGTACAATAAATCTTTTGTTTATCTTATATATCACCTGGAGTCAGGCTGATCTTTTATTGTAATATATGTTTATTAAAATTTTCTAGAGGCAAGAAGAATTTCTGTCCAGAAATTACCTATCGAAATATAGTGGATCGAAGAACATTTGAAAAGGTTTATCCTAAATTAAGAGAAACAAAAAGATATAAAGCGGAACTAAGACTGAAAAATGAAACAATTATTTTTGATAAAATCTTGGGAATCATTAAATTGTCCTAGAATTGTGTAAAATATTAAGTACGCCATTTTTGTGTTTAATAAGTAAGTCTTTTAATATCCCCCCCACCCCCCCACCCACCAAAAAAAACTAAATCTATCACATATAGGTCAAAACATATTATGGGCCATAAAACAGATCCACATCTACCCTAGTCAATGCGTTAAATGGCGACGCAGTAAATTGTTAAAATATGGTTCCATATCCATAAACCACGCATGAACTCTAACTTGCAAAATTATGTCTTCTAAGTAGTTATTAAAATTTTAGGGTGAAAATTGTAAATAGGGTGCATCAAGTTATCTTTCTTACAGAACCAACGAGCTAATTAAATTATTCCAAATGATCCCCGCCCAAACGTTAGCCATAAATTTTTGTTGGTGTAAATAGTAACTTACGATAGTTAGCAACATATTGACTTAATTGATACATTAATATTTCAATTATCAATGAACTTTTTTTGGCCAATTAAAATATAATAAGTTTATCAACCCAATATTAGCTTCTAATGAAGATATAACGCTCTGAAAAGTCTTATTTGCAAAATAAATGCTTACAGCCAGCTTCAGTAAGCAGGTTTAAAACTAAAACTTAATCTAGTTGTCAAGAAAAATAGATCTTCTAGACAGCCATTTTTGTTTTGCTGCTTCTAATATTGTCATTATTTATACTCCATATGTCCACAAATATACATTAATATAGAGAAATTAAGGATAAGAATCTAGCGATAAAGCCTTGAAATCTGTAAGAGAAATAGTTGTATCTCCAAAACAAATAAAATTCTCCATTTTCGCTGGTTCAGTAATAAAAGAAAATGATTTTTTTACGCTTGTATTTTTAAAGTTTAAAACTTACTCGACTTTTTGTTGATCCTGCCAGTTTAAGCCTTTTGCTGTCAATTTAGGACAATTTTAAAGTTAGACCATTTTATTGAATTTGATGGTTACTGTTTTATTTATACAATGAGGGTGTAAAGTCTGGAATAAATTAATTACTGAATAAACACTGTGTTTTTTTAAATCGTTTGGACACGTCGACTTTGTTTTTTGGTACCAATTTATTCCGATATAATAAATTTAACAGGATGGCTTGAAACAAGCTAGGCTATAATCAATCTTAGTTTTTTTAATAGCTATCCTAACTTTTTATACATATTTAGACCCTGAACTTTATTTTATTTATCATTTTATTAAATATTAAAAGTCGCCTGTTGGTTAATTGACAGTACACTAAACGATTTATAAATTTATTCTGGGCATTTAGCATTTAACTGTAATTCTCGAATAATCCAATTCTTTAAGTCTCCTATGTCAATTTGCTTCGTTTGGAAAACTTCACCTTTACAGTAAGCTCACACAAAGGAGTCAAGAGAATTAAAGTCTGGAGACCTTGGTGGCAACCCGATAAGTCCCGTTCTTCCAATCAACCTGTTGCGACAGAGAAACTGGTCGAAGATTAGGATATTTTTCTTGAAATAATTGACATACTTCTTGAATTTTTACCCTATCACCTTATCCTATCATTATAAGAGTTTCTATCCTCTGTGCCTCAATAAGTTTCATTTTCAGTTAAAATTAACTCAAAGTCACAATTTGATAAAACGTAGCAAAGAAGCAGGTCATTGAATCCGTTATGCTGGTAAATATTTATTGCATTTCATTTCGAGATTTGTCAATAAATCGAAAACAGTTACTTTAAGGTGCGACACGTAAGAGAAAAAATGTTGAGAATTTTGCAGAGAGTCAAAAATTTTACTAATTATTATAAATCCCTATTTAAAAAATCAAAGTTGATTATAACACAAGTTCTTTCGAGTCAACCTGTAAAATTTAATATATTAGACGAAACGTATCAAAAAAACAAAGGTGTTCGAACGACTTAAAAAAAAAACATAGCTTTTTAAATATTGAATTTATTCCAGACTTTACTTCCTCATTGTATATGTACACCTACTTACGATGTTAGAGGCTCACGATTGAAAAAAACCTTAATTAAAGTCTTCAAATGAATTTAAATAAGGTTATTTTCCCCTAAGGTTTAATTTTCCCCTGGGATACAGTTAAAATATTACAAATTAAGTTCTTTTATGTTATTCTTTAATTAAAGGCGAAACTTTTGGAACCCAGGGCATTCCCCAAAGTTGATTAGTTTAAAAACAGTAGCACATTGACGCGCGTATATGCATACTAGCCAGTCACTAAATAAATAATTTTTTGAATTTTTTCAATTTTAACAAGAACATATTATTTTAAACATAATCGCAATGAAGTTAATATTTTCATAAATGTATTATATTAAATTAAATAGACAAAACACGTATATAACGTGTTCACAACGAAATGGCGTGATCGAAAATTTTTAAAATTTGACAGTTTACCAAAGTCGATGGAGGCAATTTGTCTAAAATGTTTTCAAAATGGTGGGTGGCTCTATTAGTTATACCGGAAGTCAATGCTTTCTTATTTATTTTAAATGGAACAGGGTGGTCAAAAACTAACATTAAATATTTACTTGAAAAAATCGTTAAAAGCCAATTTTCTGAAATGTAAACCCGGCATTTAGTCGTCCACCTTTGTGGTTTTGAAAAATAGATTTTTTTTTCATTTTTCGAATCTATATGTTATCAAAAACACTCCATATGAATGAATTTGTGAAATACGGTTTCTTTCGTAGGTATATAGAATGTGTAACATAGCCACCTCTATCCTTTTCGAGCGCTCTAGCCGAAATGACCGATCCGTCCCTGTATCAGGTATAAATTCTTTTTCAGAAAGGTATAACGGTCGTTTGTTGACGATTTGTGAATGCGTGTAAATGTATGCGTGTTGGTGTGTCCTTTTCAGGTTAACTTTCCGAGCTAGCTTAGTTCACGATCGCTTTTCAAGTTGAAAACACCTCGATCATTCTAAATTTTGAGAATCGCTGTTTTTTCGGAGTTTTTTACCAGAAATTGATTCAAAAAATAGTCAAACAAAGAATTATAATCGTGTTGCCGAGCGTATAAAGAAAAAGCAGAATAATAGCCCTTTTTTAGCGGAGCGCGAGGTAGAATATGTCAGCAGGTCGGGGCGAAAACTGAAAAGCAAGCGGTCCTTAGGAGCTGTAATAACTTCTGCCTTTAGATATTGCATTATTGAATTCATGAAATGTTGTATGTAAAACGTCCCAAAGTGACAAACGTGGGGCGGGATTCAAACTTCTTATGCGGCGCGACACTTGTGAAGAGAAAGTTGTACATTCTTGTCCGAAAATCAACAACACTTATGAAGTGAACCCACAATTAGTATTTGTGTTTCGGATTGGACGGTATATAAAAATTATGTGAGCTTATGGATATTTTTGCTGGACTAGCAAAAGACACGGATTACGCATGCCTCGAAAACATCGACAACGTCGCAATTGCCGTTTACGACATCGTGTTGAGGAAAGGCGTGAAAAAATTAAATACAATACATGGAAAAACGGCCGAAAATTTGACTGTATCGGGGGATGGAACGATGAACATGCGGGGCTTTACTTCCTTATTTTGCGTCCTAATACTCATCGGGAATTGCAGAGGGAAAGTAATTGATGCAATGTTAAAATCGAGTTTTTTCCATATGCGCAGTACTTAGAAAACTTTGATAGACGAACATATTGAAGGATATGAGGCATGGTATCAGGAACACATGGAAAACTGTTCCATCACTCACACAGGAAGAGCTGGAAAGATGCAATTCGACCGATCACGGAAATGTTCCAGAGGTCAGTTTCGAAGCACGCGTGATATATGTCCAATATGTTGGCGACGAAGACAGCAAAACCTTCAAAGGTGTCCTAGATTCCAAACCTTATGGGGATGAAATAACGGTAGAAAAGAAAGAATGCGTGGGGCATGTCGAGAAACAAATGGGAACGAGACTTCCGCATCTGAAAAAAACAAAATTAAAGTATTGGTGGTAAGGGAAAAAGGAAACTAACCGACAAAGTCATCGGAGAACTTATAAAATTTTACGGACTGGCAATTCGCAGTTACTCTGATTTTGTGGAAAAAATGAAAACTACGATTTGAGCATCCCTGAAGCACTGCAATTCATCAGACGAAAATCCCCAACACTCAGAGTATCCCCCTGCAAGAGTAATTAATATAAGTGGCATCAGGGCGAGGCCACCGGGACTTTGGCGACTTTTCAGTATGACAGAGTTCCTCTCGCTTCCTCAATCGTCAAATTAATGAAACCAATATACGAAAGTTTGTGATCTGAAAGTTTATCGGAAAGATGTTTGGCCGCTCATACTCAAAATAACAACGAATCTGTGAACAGCTGCATCTGGATGTTGGCGACAAAACATTTGCATTCAGGCAAGCAGGTGGTCGAAATTGCAATTCATTTGGCAGTCATGATTTTCAATGAGGAATTTTCATCAATTTTACAAACTACGGAAGTCTTGGGAATTACCCTAGGATCTCTAGCAGAGATGTGCGCAATTCGACTCAACGAGGACCGCTCGGAGCGGAGAGTGAGCGACGCATGTGGCAGACCAAAAACATCTCCGTGACGAGAAGAAAGAGCTATACGGCCCTACGATTGGATCGTAATTTTCTCCAACCACGTTTTATACTGTCATTTATTTTTAAAAGCGATTTCCCTAAAGCATTTTTTCAACTTTTGGTAAAACTTCTACTGAAAAAATTTATAGAATTTGATCAATTTTTTTTCAGTTATTCAGTAAATATGTAGCTATGTTTCTCCGAGAACGATTTTTGAAATTTTGTTTTGTTCCATATTTACAACCTCGGATAGTTCAAAAAAATAGGTCGAAATTCTAACTTTTTATAAACAATTGCATAATTTTAATAAATATCAATATAAAAAAATCATCTGCGGAGAAATATAGTCAACGAAATGCAAAATATAGAGATATTTAATTATTTGGTTTCAGACAACTCAGATGACCAAAGTGTTACCAAAAGTTACATATGGCTTTTTTGCGGGGATAAAGTTAAGGATGTCCCAAGGTCGTGAGTGTGATTATTATTATTTTCTAAAATACATTTTAAAAGACAAAGCTTGTCCAAAAAAAAGTCTTAATTATCTTCAGTAGTTTCTTTGCAATTAATTCTTAAAAATAAGCTTGGATTTTACGGCACAAAGGTGGCCATCACGGACAAACTTGACAAAAGAAAACAATAGAGTATTAATTAAATTATTCGCACGAAGATTATATAAGTTTGTGTATTATTTATGGGGACTGTAACAAAGTTTTATCAAGAAGATGCCAGACATTTGCCGATAGATATCTAAAAAAAAACAGAAACCGTCACGGAACAGTGTTAAACGGATATTGGGAAACTTCAAAAATTTAGGCACCGTTAAGATAAAAATGCATAAAAGGAAACCTATTATCAATGATTAAAATATGGAAATTGGGATATTTTTCGGCATATCATATAACATCCGCTCTACAAACAAGAATCACAAAGAGCTCAATAAATAGAATTATGTTGAAAAACAACTTCCACACTTATTCAATGGCTAATTTGTATTAATCATGATACAAGAAGATCCATCGATTTTTTGACAACATAATTTTAACTAACAGGGCAAAATTTACGAAAAATGGCCTTTCTAATAGACACATGTCACATTTTTGGAGAGATTCAAATCCTCATGCAGCAAGAGTGGAGAATTTTCAAGAAACCTGTCAATTTAACGTATTTTGTACTGTAAGAAATCTAGGAATTTTTAAATATTCTAGAAGAGTTAGACAATCAATATTTAAGCAATTTACCTCTAGCAGAACACAGGCAAAGTCTCACCAATACGATAGCGCTTCACCACACAGAACCATTCCATTTAACCACTTCTTGCAAGCAACATTTTATGATAAGTAAATTACCAACAATGGACCATTTCTATAACCTCTTCGTTCACCTATTTGACTGTCTTGGCTGATTTTATATGGGAAACGATAAAAGACATCGTTTATTGTAAATCAGTGACAACGATGTTTGGAAGTTCAGCGTCTATAATTTTGCGTATAATCTAAAAATGAAATATCATATAGATTCTATTTAAAATAGACATGAAAGCATCAACTTTCGGTATAACCAGAAGTGCCACAATCTTGAAAATACTTGAGCCAAATTGCCCCCATCCACTTTTTTAAACTGCCAAAGTTTAAAAATTTTCAGAAATCTATTTTCCACGAAATCGATTGCGGCATTTCGTCGCGAGACACCCTGTATAAGTAACTTAAAACTCTTTTGAGTAATTCTTATCTAATTCACAAGACAAAACAAAAACATTAAAATGGCATTGAATCAGTTTATAAGTAACGCTAGAACACCTCCCAAGCCTATCAGCCTATCAGTACTAAAATACGTTGGCGTGTCAAGAGAACTTTTTCATCCGTGTTTTGCCATTTTTGGTTTGAACAGCCTACAAGAGTTGTGGTTCGTTATACAAGTCAGTGATCCCAATGAAAAATTTAACTTTTAAAAATGCGGAGGTACAGCATTTTTAATAATCAAAACAATTTACATCAGTGTCAGACACAGCTATACAAGAAATTTTTTTTTAATTCGTATAAAAATACCAGCCTCTTGAATACAAAAATAGCTTCTTCTAAATCTTATAGCATTTCATTTGTTTTTAAGTTCAAAACAACTATATTTTTTCTACCAGTTTTTACAATATAAATAAAATTTTCTACCATCTAATAATTCAATGTAGTAAAGCAATTCTTCTTCTTCAACGAGAGTTCCTTATAATCATTGTAAGTTGATTACTTTGTACATTATAATTTTACAAATAAAGATATCTGCTATAAATAATTGTAGTTTTGCAATAACTATTTGAAGTATCAATCTAAAATTTTTACCATTTAATAAGTGCTCAATGACCCATGTTTTACGTCTTATCTAAATCGTAGATTCATTTTTTCATAAGTTGTTCATTAAATAATTAGTGAGTATTTGCCATTTTTTTTTAGATTTTCTTAGCAACAAATACACCAATTCACTCATGCAAGAGTTTATTTTGAAAGGTTATGAAGTAACCTATAAGATATATCACTCATATTTTCGAAACAGTCCAATGTCTTTCATTTTTAAGCTTCTTAATTTACTTCACATTTTATTGTTAACCGTTTCTTTAGTTCAAGGAAATCGGTGCCAGAAACTCATAATATCTGAAATACCTGTCAGTAAACTGTTACAGAAAGTGTCATGACAATAAACCAATTACACTTGCTTATATCGCTTCTTGAAAAATACCAAAATTATGGCCTTGAGTCAGTCTGACAAAGATAGAGCACCTTCACACTAGGCTGTCTCTTTCTCAATTTTATACATACATGCACACACACACACACACACACACACACACACACACACACACACAGAATAACAATGCTGTATATCTAAGTTTTTTAACCAAAAGTTGAGTACTAGTATTCTAACGCTTTATATATATATATATATATATATATATATATATATATATATATATATATATATATATATATATATATATATATATATACTCACATAGAATAACAATGCTGTATATCTAATTTTTTTAACCAAAAGTTGAGTACTAGTATTCTAATGCTGTATATATATGTATATATATATATATATATATATATATATATATATATATATATATATATAAAGCGTTAGAATACTAGTAATCAACTTTTGGTTAAAAAAGTTAGATATATAGCATTGTTATTCTGTGGGTGTGTGTGTGTGTGTGTGCATGTATGTATAAAATTGGGGATCTGTGCACTGCAACCTGACAAATCTATTGTACCCCTTCTACTGCTGCCAAATCGTAAGGAACAACAGCTTACCGGCTAAAACAGGTCCTATGATCCTATTTCCCTCAGGAACCTTAGGATGTTGGACAGGTTCGAAGTGGATAGCTCGCCTTCTTCTGTATAGTGTGCTCCCAAGAACCGCATTCTAGAGTTTTCTAGAGCACTGCACTCTGAAAGGATATGAATAGAGGTTTGGTCCACCTCCTCGCAGAATCTGTCAGTTGGTTCTTACTTCGACTTTTGCATTCCTTGAATCTTTTCTGGTTGCAGTTCCCAAAAAGAATCTTGTCTCAATCTTTGCCGATCCAATAATTGGATATTCTGCTTTCTTCCTTTATTTTTAGTTCTTCCATTACGCTGCTGCTGATTTCACATAAAGGTCCTGGCCCCAGAAATGATATCTCAACCCCTTTTCTCACGAACCTGTCTACTATTTCATTCTTCTCTATCCCGGTGTGTCCCGGTATCTACATGAAAATGACATTATTGTTCTTATTCAATTCATTTAATTCCTCTAAGCATTCTCAGACCATCTTGGAGTTGATTACTTGAGAGCTCAGCGCACTGATGGACACTTGACTAATCGATATGATAATAATCTCTTGGCCGCGATAGTTTTTTCTTTCTTAAAATGAATACATTTCTTAATGGCATGTATTTCTGTCTGGAAAATGCTTGACGATTTATCTGAGCTTTCATAATGTCTGGTTTTAGGTCCATACATTCCTATTCCAGTTCCCACCGTTGTTTTGGAGCCATCTGTAAACTATTTAATGAACTTCTTGTTAAATTTTTCAATGGCAGTTCTGTCCCATTCACTTTTGCGACTCAACTTTGTACTCAAGTTTTTCACAAAGTTGAATTTATTTTTTAGTTTATCTTAGGGGATGTCCCAGATTTGTTGATTTCTGGATGAGAGACTGGGCCTTCATTTTATGGCCTCATCTATCATCATCCTATAAATCCTATAAATAAATGTATGTAGAGGTGTGAGGTTTAGAATTACTTACATGACGGCCGTTGGGCAGGTTTTCATTGCCCCGGTTATACACGCGCCGGACAGGTTTTGAACTTTCGAGAAGTTAGCTCTTATATTAGCAAGACTGTTTTTTTTTACTCCCTATATGTTGATGATTGATCTCACTATTACATCCACTGCAAAATTTTTGAGTTTGTGCCACAGCTTTTTTATTAGAGGACTACTAGTCTCAAAATAAAACAGAATTTCTTACGTGGGCAAACAAAATTGTTATGTCTCATATTAGCTGTTCAAAAAAAGGAAACTTCGAAAACTCTTAATAAATTTCTCTATTAAAAATCCCTTTATTTTTGTTTGCAAGCTTTTTGTGCCAAGAAGGAACAACTGCTAATAGAAAACACGTTTTTTGTTGTTTTCTCTGTAACTTCTTTCGTTTTCCTCTTATATAGAATATTTTATTACAAAAATAAATATTGTGAAAACAAATTATTTTTTATCCATGTTTCAAGAAAACAACATTATCGACTCTTTTAATAAACTCAAGCACTAAAATTTCTATTTTAGCCTTTTAAGCAGCTATGCACTTTTAGATTTGTATCTGCTTTTGCAAAGACATGCGATTGTTTAATCGGATAATAAAATGCTCTAAATAATGTGGTACACACAACTCAGATATCATTCTTTTGTTCAGTTATCTACCTACATACACTATGCAATATTTTAAAGCACTTTTGCGATAGTCTTCAGAATAGTCCAAGAGCTAGATTCGATACCATGACCGATGGATATCTATTATATCAAGTTGAAAATCATGGTTCTTGAATTTAGACCGTGTTAAATAGAAATAATTATCCAACGTTTCGTCGACGATTGCACGAGGCATCTTCGGGGATCTTTATTACATGAGATGAGAACACTGAATGACTATCGAGGAGCAACAGCCCAGTATTTATACCCGACTAGTGCTCAGCGAACCATGATCCAGCGTTACAATCGATTTCCACTTGTGATGTAGACTATAACCCGCATATTTCGATTTATTCTCTAATTTTACGTTTAAAGAAACCAGGTACTGATGCTAGCACCTTAGTTTCTTTTACATTAAAAGTGTAACCTGAGCAATGCTGGTGTTCAGTTACTGCAGAATGTACAATTTGGTTCTTCTTTATACATCTCTCATGTTCCTTAAGCCTAGTGGATATAGACCGTCCCGATTCACCTACATACACTTTATCACAAGATCACGGTATCTTGTAAACGCCTTCTGTTTGAAATGGAATTGCGTCCTTTGGAGACTTTAAACATTGTCCAATTTTCTTACATGTGTTGAAAATATCCGTATGTTTGATTTTCAGAGCAATCTGGCAATCTTATCGGTGGTTCCGTGTATGTAAGGTAAAACAACACTGTCCATAGGAGGTTCACATATGACATTTTATTGAGGAGTTGGGTTTATATATTTATTAATAAAACGACTTATATCTTCAGCGCAATATCCGTTGCCTTTCAGAGCATTAGTCAACTTTTCTGTTTCTGATTTCAGTGACTGTTCATCATATATTGAAAGTGCTCTATACACCAAAGGGTTTATAATGGATTGTTTTTCAGAAGGACGATGGTGTGATGTTGCATTGAGATATCGCTTTGTATGTGTTGGTTTTCTGTACGCAGAATATCCTTATTTGCCATTCTTTTTTCCTTTGTGCTAGTACATAGTGAATTTTATGCTAGGGTGTTGTTGATTTAGATGATCCAGGAAATTTTGGAGTTTATCTGCGCCATGTAGCCAAACTACGAACGTGATTTACATATCTGCACCCAAAATTTAGGTTTTAGAGGAGCAGAAGACAAGGCGTTTTCTTCGAAAGATTCCATGAAGATGTTAGCTACCACAGGTGATAGCGGAGATCCCATGGTCGCTCCCGAAGTCTGCTGGTAGAAAGTTCCTTGAAAAGTATATTAAGTGGAAATCAGACATGCTTTAATTAACTCCAGTAGGGTGGACGCCATGTTGTTGTTTCATAATATGTCAGATATTAGGGAACTGAATCACCTATAGGAACATTTTTGTAAAGAGATTCTACATCAAAACTGACCAATATGTTTCCGGGCTCTAATTGAATGGTTTTTAAACTTTGGACAAAGTGTCCAGAGTTTTTAACAAAGGATTCGGTTTTTCCTGTAAAGGGATGTAAAAGTTTGGCCAGATATTTACCTATTTGGTAGCAACATCGCACTATCATCATTCTCCAAAACAATTCGTCATAAACTCTTTAGTACATAGAGCACTTTCAATATGTGACGAACAGTCACTGAAATCAGAAACAGAAAAACTGACTAATGTTCTGAGAGGCAACGGATGTTGCGCTGAAGATATAAGACGTTCTATTAATAAATATAAAAACCCAATTCCTCAACAAAATGTCATAAATTAACCTCCTATGGACAGTGTTGTCTTACCTTACATGTACGGAGCCACCAACCAGATTGCCAGATTGCTCCGAAAATCAAATATACGGACAATTTTGAACACATGTAAGAAAATTAGACAATGTTTGAAGTCTCCAAAGGACGCAATTCCATTTCAAATAGAAGGCGTTTACAAGATACCGTGCTCTTGTGGTAAAGTGTATCTAGGCGAAACGGGACGGTCTATATCCTCTAGGTTTAAGGAACATGAAAGATGTATAAAGAAGAAACAAATTGTACAATCTGCAGTAGCTGAACGCCAGCATTGCTCAGGTTACACTTTTAATGTAAAAGAAACTAAGGTGCTAGCATCAGTACCTGGTTTCTTTATACGTAAAATTAGAGAATCAATTGAAATATGTAAATATTCAAATAATAATAATAATAATAGAGACGCTGGTTACAGTCTTCACCACACGTGGAAATCGATGGTTCACTGAACACCAGTCGGGTATAAAAAAGTATAAAAGAGTTCTTGCTCCTCGATAGGCATTCAGTGTTCTAATCTCGTGGAGTAAAGATCCCTGAAGATGCCTCGTGCAATCGTAGCGTATACTTTGTGAATCTCGTTTTTCTAATAAAACACACAAGAGACAAATAAATGAGTTCTCTAAAACAGTATAAATCCGCCTAATTTGAAAATCTGTGACAATACCAAAACTACATAACATGAAATAGCGTCGAATCGATTTACAAATAACGCTAGACCCAACGATAACATTGTCCTGCATTCTGAAATTTATTGTCTCCATCTGATATTTTTTTAGGTTTTTGTGACTATTGTAATGCTCTGAATTCAAATATGAGTTCATTTTTTACCTATTATCCACACTGTAAAAAGGAAATTATTAAATTTAATGTAAATGTCCTGGAAGAAAATTTCACAAAAAGTTATTAAATGCATTTAATATAATGCGTTAAATTTAATAATTTACATTAATCTAAATCAATTTGTCGCATTAAATTTAAGGTTATCATACATTGAGTTTAATTTTGATCATTACTTTTTAAAGTGACTGTATACATTTAATATAAGGCTAGTGTTCATTAAATTTGAGATATATTATAACATATTTAATGCACCAACATTAATATGAGTTCAAAAAATTCTGAAACTGCCAAGAAAAGGTGGACATTTTTCCCATAGGTAGTGTCCGCCATCTATACCGATTTGGAACTCATTGATTCCCGTCAGTAAAGGTAGGCATGTACACCTCACCTTAAGAAAATTGCGTCCATTAAGCAACTTTATACTAATCAAAAAGTTCAATACAAGTTGCGCTATCTCCCGGAATCTCATGTAATGTACATTGAATCCTTTAGTATTAAGGTAAATGTGAATTAATTTTAATGTACAATATTTGAAATATCTGTTCAATTACTTTATTGAAATTTAAGATACCATTTAATTAAATTAAATGTACAACAAA
Source organism: Diaprepes abbreviatus (assembly GCA_034092305.1). Lineage (NCBI taxonomy): Eukaryota > Metazoa > Arthropoda > Insecta > Coleoptera > Curculionidae > Diaprepes > Diaprepes abbreviatus. The sequence continues at coordinate 4,762,577 of JASJET010000156.1, forward strand.
CTGATATTTCAATGAATTGCTTTATATTCAAAGTATATGTAAATTATTTACGATTTTTGGTACAAAATCATTAAATATGATTTAGAACGCACCTTAAATTTATATTAAATTTAAGATTATTTTTAACAGTGCATAAGTTTTTAAAAAAGGAAAGACGAATATAGAATATGAGAAACCCATGAAGGTTTATTAAGGACATTTTTCAGACGGGGCACAATGTTTTCACGTAACAGCCATTCTTTAACAACATAATGATGGTCTCTGGCTCTGCTGTCCCATTGGCATAAAAGACAATATTATCTGGTGTAACCACTCTGCATTCCTATAAGTAGGGCAATAACTTTTAGATTGGGACAGATGCTCCATTTATGGTCTTCGTATTTTATGCTTTGAAGTAATATATCGATATTCTCGTATGTTTCCTTCCTGTTTACAGTATGACCCATAAGAAAAGATGGTTGTTCGTTTCCATTAAACAATAAAATTACTTTTAGAGTTATATTCGAAGAGTTAATAATACAGTCGCCACTCGGTGGTGGTTCGTTAATTAAACACGAAAGATCGTGATAGTAAAATAAGTCATTTGCCATTGAGAAAAATACTTCCAGCACAGACTGCCTTTTCCGAAACGTGGAAATTTTCACTCCTTTATGTAAAAGATTCCACTGCTCTAAACCAGATTTAAGCAGCTGTGATTTTGTTTTGGGAGGATCTAAATCACGAATAAGATCGTTGAGCTCTTCCTGAGATACAAGTGGGGTTGTTTACTGCTACTATATTCGTAATTGTCTTTCTCTTGAAAACTTGCAGCGGCTTTTGATTCAAAATCATCTAGTTCATCCGATTCGTAGTCAATTTAATATTTTTCTGGAGATTTAAGGACAGGTATACTAGAAGCGTCATTAGGTTCAGGTCTCATATCTGAGGGGATATTATTATTCAATTTTATGGTTGGTTTTGCCAGAAAACCCAGGATTTTTTTAGAGCAAAAGTAGCAATCATCAACATGATACTGAAGTTTCCGTAAAATCATTGGTACTCCAAACTTTGTGAACTTGTGATTATCCGGTAGCTATCTTGTTAAAGTTCTTGAGCAAGTGTGACTGCAAATTTTGGGAGCCCAAGTTTCGTCTTGATCACCATCTTTACACCCAAAGTAACCCACGTAGACTTTTCTCAATAGGCTCAAAGTCTTTCGTTGAGCTATCAGTGTCATTTCACCACATATATAACAGAAACTGTTCGGTTTGCTCACACAGTTTCGCGACGACATCGTTCACACACGGCGAAAATAATAGCACTACTACAACGCTATCACTATTCTCTAGTTGATTCGTATATCCATTACTAATCATCCGACGATTGACTGGTTATATAACCGTTTCTAAGTTCTGGTGTTTTCTAGAAACAGCGGATATAGAGAGTATCAGAAGCGACGACATAATTCCGGCTTACAGGGATTCTTTGATAAGTAGCTGACCCTTTGGCGACTACGGAGTATAGGTTTAATCTCCGTTATTTTAAGACCTAAGGAGTTAAAACTTCGTAGATGGGAGTCTTGCATAAACATCCCCCCCCCATCGGTGTTGCTAGACTGTGCACAATTTCCCTAAACTTAGAGAAAACGTAGATTTGAAACATCGCACCCCGGTATGCTAGAACAACTAAGATATAGGATAGATACATACCTTCTTTGCAATCAGTCAAAACTTGTTGTTGACGTTCTTCAGATTTTGCTAACAATTTACAGCTCAGTATGAGGTATTAATTATCGAAATAACACATTATTTTGGCGAGGAGGATTTTCATGCAAAACGATGAACAGGGAGTAGGTTCCTCACAAGGCGCTTAGTACTAATATTGAAAAATTTGTTTGGCGCCTTATGTGCATAAACTCACTTTTCCGATCGTGTCTTACCGTTTTTCGCTTCAACAGCCTGTAACAGTCAGGACCCATATGGAAATCAGTAATCCCAGCGGAAAATTCAACTTGAAGCCTAGGACTAAATTAAATATATGAAAAAGTAAGGATTTATCTTTCCAATGAAATCTTTCACAGCGTTACATCTTAATTAGAAGAGATATGATTGCAACTTTTTTGTTGTAATCTTTCAATATTTGTGGTTCTAATTATTCTTTTTTAATGAAGTTAAAACGAAATTATCCTTAATTCTAATAGTAATCGACTTCTATAGAAAAAAATAACTATTTTAGGTTATAATCTATAGTAACACAAACAATATAATGATTTATCACAAATCTCCTAACCATTTTTCGGATTGACACCCTCCAGACTCATGTTTAGTGGCAAAAAATATCTCGGAAATATTTTGGTAAAACGAACGTATCATAAAAAAAATATAGCCGAACTATTGAGGAATATCTACCACTTAGACGCTATCAAGGCAAACCAATTCTTTTTTTTTTTAATCTCTCATATTAAGAATAAAAATTAAACATTCAAGTTTCATTACTTTATGTAATTTTTAGCATACTATTTTTAAAAATAAAGATTAGAATTTTTGCTTGAAATTTAGAAGAGAATTTCAGAATTTTATATTCGGAATTTTTTCTTCCACTTTACGATATCGAATTTTTACAATCTTATTCCTCATCGGTCAAACTTCCACCAAAAAAGGAAAAACTGAATATTATGCCTTAAGAAATCATTGAGCATCCTCCAGACAGTCCAGATTTGTCACCATGTGTTTATTTTTGTCTAACCCACTGAAGATGCTCTTAGAGAGGTACGATTAGACAACGATTAAAATGTTGAGGACTTCTTGTGCAATTGGCTGATGATCCAACTTCACAGTTTCTACGGGCAAGGAATTTATAGGCTTCCAAACCGCTGGGAAAAATGTGTAGAGCATGGAGGAGACTATGTCGAAAAATGATCAATAGTTTCTGTATTATTTTCTTTTTCCTGTGCCAAATCTGGTCCCCGCAACGTTAGCAATTATAATTGCCAGATGATCATGGTTTTCTATTATTCTAAATAGCTGTTCAATACTGTGTATCGCTGTCCATTCACGATGTTGATCAGCCGGGAGACCTATTTCCTTCCAACACCTCTATGACCTTCGATTTTACCCTTCATTATCAATTGAAGAATTCTGTAGCGATCCCTTCGGAGAACATGGCCAAGATATGCTACATTTCTGCATTTTACAGTTGTCAGTAATTAACTAGTATAATTAGTTCGATCTAAAACCGCTATCTTAGTCTGCATAACTACCCAGGGTATTCGAAGCATTCACCTATGTAACCTCATATCAAATGTTTCCAAACGATTTATCGTGGTAGCCTTCAGTGTCCATACTTTCGTTTTTGACGAAGTTTTAAATTTAGATTGTCATTGCAGACAAGCGATCCTATCTTTAGAAAAGTTGTGCGGGCTGATTCGATTCTGCATTTAATTTCTTTACATAAGGTACTTGAAGTGGGAGACTCTTTCGACAATTTGTCGGTTTATAGCAGCAAAACGTCTGGACATAAGACGATTGTAAACCATAAATGTAATTTTAGCAACATTTATGTTGAGTCCCAATTCTATTGACAAAATCTAACAGTTGTTGTAAACCCTGAAGGCTATCTCTTTTGATGGCCGTATCATCGGCATAACGAATCAACAGCCCTAAATATATAACAAACATTTAAGTGGGTTTATCTAAATTAAAGAGGCAATTGGTACTCCTCTGGCTCACACACTACTGGTAGTTCTCAAATTTAATAAGAATAATAATGGAATTTGTGAGGAATTTAACAAAAAAAATAATTCAAAATGTTTTCGACTAAATCTAGAAGACTCCAGGCTCGGTATCTAGAGAGTATAAAGAAATTCGATTTTGTTGGTTAGTTCTTGGTAGAAATTCATAATAGTCCATTCTTACTTAAATTTCGAGTATTGAAATTTAAATAGTGTGTTTTACTTATCACAATCGTAAAATATAAAGAACGTTTATTATTTAGTGAGCTTTTTAAGCTTGTCTTTGACTAATATGGATCCATAATATTTCAATATCATAGTGGTAATAATGGCAAATAAAACAATAAGGCTTTTGTATTTTAACCCTTTGCAAAAAAATTGAAAATTTAGAAGTTTCAAAAATTGCATATCTAGGACCTCAGAAAAACTAAAATTCAAACACGAAATATTATTTTGTGGCAATTTTATTCGAAAAATATTTTAGGACTGTGTATTAGCATACAGTTCTGGTATAAAAACATTAACATTAATGCAAGAATGGTGCCAGATGATGAGACTAAACATCAATCTCGCCAACACTACCCTAGTAGTCTTCACAAGGAAAAGAAACCTCAATCTGAAGGCCATCAAAATGGATGGGGATGTTATTAAGTGGGAGTCAGAGGTCAAATATCTGCGACTGACCCTAGATAACAAACTCTTATGAAATAAGCATTAAAAAGAAGTAATCAAAAAGGCTACATAAGCCTTGATGGTATGTGAAAACTTTGCGGGAAAAAGATGGGGTACAAACCCAAAGATCCTCCAGTGGATGTATACTACAATAGCGAGACCAATTATCACATATAGGGCAGCGATTTGGGGCAAAAGAACCAGTCTGGCTAACACGAGAGCTAACGTCTCGAAGCAAGAGCGAATGGGACAGAAGTACCATTGAGAAACTCAGCAAAAAATTCACTATATGGTATACAGATGGCTCCAAAATAACAGTGGAAACTAGAATAGGAGTATAAGGACCAGGCATCAGACACTATAAAAGCTTAGGTAAATCATTTTCCAGGCAAAAATATATGTTATTAGGATATGTATTTAATTTAACAAGGATAAAAACTGTCACGGCCAAGAAATTGCCATCATGACGGATAGTCAAGCAGCTATCAGTGTGCTGAGCTCTCAAGTTATCAGTTCCGAGATGGTCTGAGAATGCCTAGAGGAACGGTATGATTTGAGTAAGAATAATAAAGTCACCCTCATGTGGGTATCGGAACATACCGGAAGAGAGAGGAATGAAATAGCAGACAAGCTCGCGAGGAAAGAGCCCGAGATACTTTTTCTGGGGCCAGAACCTTCCTATGGAATCAGTAGCGGCGTAATGCTGGAAGATCTAAAGATAGAAGAAGAAAGCAGGAGATCCAATTATTGGACGGAGCTGCAAGGATTGAGACAAACGAAGATACTTCTGGGGAACTACGATCAGGAGAGATTTAAAGAATTCATAAGTTTGAGTAAAAACCAGCTCAAAGTTCTGACAGGTTCCTGACGGAGCATTGCCACCTCAAGAAATTCGGACTGGTAGAAAGAGAAGAGTGCAGATCCTATGAGGACAACGAAATCTTTATTCATATCCTTGCAGAGTCCGGCACTCTAGAAAAGCCAAGGATGCGGTTCTTGGCATACAAAATCGAAGAAATGGAGCTACCCACCTTGAAGCTATCAACCATCCTGAGATTCCTGAGGGAGGTGGGACTGGAGGATCTACTCTAGGTATAAGATAACTCTTACGACTGGGCAGCAATAGGGGGACACAATAGATCTACCAGATCGGAGTGTACAGACTCTCAACTCTACGCACATACATACATACATAAATACATCATTAAGGCAAATTAAATCTAACTGGTGATTACTTATTGAAAACCTGATATTTTAAACGAAATATTATTCACGGTTCATCACACACTTACCGATAGGTATGTGTCAACTAACCTAAAACTTAAATAAACATTATAAAATCCTATTTTAAAGTATGTATGCCCTTCCCCCTACTTACCTAATGTATAACAACGGCATACTCGAGCCATCTCGCTAGAAATGGGAGACACTGGACTGTCAAATTTTTAAGTAAGAAGAAATTTAAGAAATTCAATCTCCTCACTTTCTCATTTCGATATCAAAAGTATATCTTGAATGGTTCTTTATAAATAAAATTCCAACATACTGGCGACAAAATAAAATCAAATTTAATATACTATAGCTTAATTACTATTATATTATAGTTAGGAATGTTACATATAATATTAATACCTGATAAATTATCATAAGTATGGCTTTGTACATAAAAACTCACAAAATACAAAAGCATTTTCTCTAAAAATTTTCTGAAATGAAGAGGTTTCAAAATTATATTCCCCTTAAAATGAAACTGCGGGTGATAAAGTATAATATTTAAATTTTGTTTTTCCTTAATTTTCATTCTGCACATTGAAGGGTGTCAAATTGGGCCTGCTCTAATCTAAATTTAAACCTTTTTAGGGATTAAGAAGGATGAGATTTATGACCGAAGTTTAACTCTAATTCCAGACATTTTAGATGGTATCCTAATCCCCAGAACTATTATTAGCTAGGCAGAATATAGACAAATCAACATTATGCGGCATTTACAACAAGTTACGTGATTTATATATATTATTGAATAATTTCTGATGGAATATATAGGACTACTTTTAAGTGTAAATAATGTATATAGGAAAATGTGGGAAATATCCCGGATATAAAAAAAAATACGTGAAAGGAATACTATAGGTTCATATAAACTTTTTTCGTATAGACCTCCTCTTCGGAGATATGAGCTCTCACAAAGCTGCAATGGCATAAAGATTTTTACACATAATTATTGAACCACTAGGTATATTTCTTTTTTTTTTTAATGTGATGTATACCAGGTAGCACTTTTTAGATTACTATCCTAGAAAGTGTTGTGAATTATTCACAGTTGCAGGGACGGACTAGCTGTGTCACTCATGACCACATTTCTTTTACTCCCTGTATGATAAGAATTTTGGCCTACGTTTTTTATATATCTTTAACTATTGACTAAAAATGAAGTACTCTACATTCATGTTATTTTATTTACACTGTCCTCTAACTTCTGTCGGGTTGATTATGGAAAAAGAGGAATTTTCCCCTATCACCATTGATCACAATGAAACGTGATTCTCCGTAGATGTTTCTCTCTACTATTGACCGGAGTTGAAGACCCCAAGGTTTTGAGGTGTCTCCACAGATAAAAATCCAATGGCGTTAGGTCGGGAGATTGAGAAAGCTGTTAATCAGGTGCTCCCGCACAGCAACGCTGAAATGAGGTGGTGCCCCATCGTGCATGTAGTACATATTTCGGCGGGTTTCAAGTGGTAAGTGCTTTAATATATCGTGAAAAGCGTTCTGGAGGAACTCCAAATAAGGTTCTTCATTCAGTCGTGACGGCAATACGAATGAGCCAATCAAAAAATTGGCAATGATTCCTGCCCAGACATTAATTAATTGGAATTGATGCTGATGCTGCGAAACAATAGTTGCTTGAGGATTTTCATCAGCCCATATATGTGAGTTATGTAAATTTATGATACTATTTTTGGTAAACCCTGCTTCATCCGTGAAGAGAATAGTGCTAATGAAGTTTATATTATTTCGTTGCTGAGCCAATAGCCAGTTTGTTCAAGTGCTCGTTAAAGGAACGTCATCTACAAAATTTTAAATATTTTTCTCTAATTGCGGAGTACGTACCCCGCATCCCGATCAGCATCAGTATTTCCTTTCTCAAAATTTCCTGAAATTATGAAGAAATTTAATAATATTACATTATTCACTGAAATCGCCTACCATTCTCCCTTAGACGTTGGTCAACTCGTTGAAATATTTTCTAATCTGGAAGAATACAATTAGAATATCTGTCGTGATATAACCTCCCGACTTCCAAAGCATTGCTAGATGCAAGACCATACATCAAATACATATCTGCATACTCAATAAACGTATATTCCATTTTTCGAAATATTTCACAACTAATTTCACCACGAAATCCAAAAATCAGTAAATTAATATCCAAGTAAAGAATCAATATGCCAGCGATGTGAAAGTTGACAAGTTCTAAAATGTAGGATATTTATTTCTTTTGTACCATGTTTGCGGCAACAATACTTTGTTTTGGTACCGATAAAATAGAAGGTACATTTTTTCTAACTTAGGTCGAACTGCAATTCACAAAATTGGAAATAACCTGAACTAGCCTGAACTAACCTGAACTAAACTCTAATCTAATCTAATTTTTTGATCATAAGGTTGAAGCTTGAACATTTGTTAGGAACAAAGATGTATCTTTTCTCAAAATACTCCAAATACATGATGTAAATAAAATGACGTTTTTTCGAAAACGGTTAGGATTAGTGACATGAATTAAAAGTACTTAATTTTTCGTCAATAGTTAAGAGTATATAAAAAACGATGTTCAAAGTTCTTATCATACAAGGGGTAAAAAAATGAGGTCATGAGTGTCACAGCTAGTCCGTCCCTGCAGCTATGAGTAATTCACAACACTTTCTTAGATAGTAATTTGAAGGGTTTTACCTTGTATACATCATATTAAAAAAATTTAAATCTACATGTTAGTTCAATAATTATGTGTAAAAAACTTGATTCCATTGCAGCTCTTTGGGAGCCCATATCTCCGAAGAGGAGCTGACACAAAAAAAGTTTATATGAACTTGTAGTATTCCTTTCACGTATTTTTTCATATCTGAAAGATTTTCCACATTTTCTCGGACACCTTGTATATTCACATCCTCCTTTCTTCATTTATAACTAAGGACTTGCATTTAAAAATAACACTGAATATGTTAATTCGGCAAAATTTGTTAATTATCCATTCTTAACTATAAAGAAAAAGGTTGAACTAAAAATGTTTAATTGGTAACCAATTTCTTTCTATATTAACTTATTTCGATTTTTGCCTGTTGCGATGTAAAGCAAAATATCAAACGATGTAGAGATATTTAATTTACTTTGCAGTATAAATAAACTTGTTTACCTAGTGAGATTTTTAATTCTCTCAAAACAAATGTTAGTAAATGGTATACGAATATAACATATGCCCTAAATTATCGTATTCCTGAAACAGTTTGCTGCTCATGAATTCAATTAGTCGTAATCTTGAGCTGCCACGACCTGATAATCCAAATAATTACACTTCATCGCATTGTCTGGTCCCTCACTGGAAGACCCATTATTTAGCAGGCTCTTTTCTATCATCTTAGAGCTTCATGCAAATAAATTTTGATCAGTGTAGGTGATAGATACCACCTTGATCAAAGACCATTTGCATTGGGAAAGCTAGAAGTTATGGTGGAGCCAATTTTTATTTTTGATCAGCAAATATCGTTGCTTTTATCTATATATAATTTATGCTTCTCGATTTCAATACTTATCTAATTTTACTGTTGGAATATTATTTTATGATTCTGTCAGATCTACGAAGATAGTGTGAATTCCGTCATCAACAACAACTTTTCTCTCATTTAGTTGGCTAAAAGCTAATATGTGATCCGCAAATGAACGCCTGTCACTGACTGTTTCTAAGAAAGATAAAACACATTATAATTTTCTTGAAGTTCGTCCAAACAATAAACCTAAAATATGCAGGGTGTTTCCAAATAAGTGCGAAAAATTTTGAACAGTTGTTCTTCAGCTAATTTTAGGCATAAAAGTTCATATAAGCATATGAACGATAATGCTTAGTTTTTAGAATACAATGTGTTAAATTTTAATGTTTCTTTTTAAAGATAATTAAGTCAAATTTGGAACACATAACTCTTCTTACAGTTCGCAGAAAAAAAATATTGTTATGTGAAATATTATACAGAGTGGTATTGTTTTCCGAGTATGTAAAATTTTAGCCGGTAAAATTTTTTTTTCGGGCGCAACTGACTCGATTTGATTATTCAGTTAGTATTCTCATCTTATTGTAAAACTTTTTTATCTCTAAATATTTCTCTAAAAATAAATAGTTTTCCCACAAAAAGATAAAATATGTTCAGATGCATTTCCAATTAAGTTCTGTAGGGGTGGTTTATTAAGTGACGAAAAATATAGTAGGCTGTTGTCAAATAAGTTCACGCCTAATTTATCGTAATGTTTTTTGTTGTAATGTGTTATAATTTATGTGTATAAGTGTGATTAGTTTTATGTACTCTTAATGTAAAGTAATTAAAAAAAAAGTAAAAATGGCAGAACTTACGAATGTTGAAATGTCAGATATGCATTTTGTTTATGATCGTGCTAATGGAAGTGCATTAACAGCTCAATGGATTTATGTTGAATTATATCCACAACATAGGTTACCTCATCATAACATATTTGTTCGTCTTCATCAGTGTTTACCAGATAATGGTACATTTCTAAAACGAACTTCTGATTGTGGACGTCCTCGGGAGATAAGAGCTGTAGCCCTAGAGAAAGTTATTTTTATTTAATAGAAAAATCTTCTAAAACAAAAAACCAATATATGAAATATTAGCAATTTCCACAGTATACCGCGTTTTAAAAGAACACCAATTGTGTCTCTACTATATTCAACGAGTGGAAGCGCTTTGACCTCGCGACTTTTTGCCGTGTAAAGTTTTTTGCCAGTGGATACTTCAAATGATCGCCCAATCTTCCTTTTATTTATATCGTATATTGTTTACTGATGAGTCAAATTTTTCAAGGGAATCGATAAGAAATTTTCACAGTAATCACATTTGGGCTGTCTCCGCATGCATTCCTTGAAGCCAATTATCAACATCAATTTTCATTAAATATATGGATTGGTGTTATAAATAATTATCTAATTTGCTCATGTTTCCTTCCATTTAGATTAAATGGCGGTCAATACTGTCACTTTATCGAAGAAGTCGGGAAAGACTAATCTGCTCTTCTTGAAGAGATTCCACTTCAAGTTAGAGAAGAACTGTGGTTTATGCATGATGACACTCCAGCACATTTCAGTATCAATGAACGCCGTCACTTAAGGGCAGTGTATCCAAATCGTTTGATAGTTCGAGGAGGAACTCAACAGTGGCCTGTCCAATCTTTGGATCTAAATCCTTTGGATTTTTGCATCTCAGGTTTCCTTAAATCTTTGGTTTATGTATCCTCTGTTAAAGATGTTGAAAATTTAAGAAATCGCATTATTGTGTCTTGCAAAAGGATAAGACATTTTCCAGGATTATTTCAATGAATACGCTTTTCAATAAGACAGAGATCGAATTTTTGCATTATGGTTGAGGGTGATCATTTTCATCATTTGTTGTAATTTCTGTTATTAATATTTTTATTTTCTTCAAGTTCTCTTATTATATGTCGCAATTTTTCTTAGTCCCTGTTGGTTAAAACAAATATTAATGAAAATTGATTTAAACAAATACATTATGATTTTTTACTTTTGTATTTCCTTTTTTTTTTGTGGAAAAATTACTTTTAGAGGAAAATTTAAGAGGCAAAAACATTTTACGATAATATGGAAAAGCTAACTGAGTAATCCAATCGAGTAAATGGCGTTTGAGAGGGCAAAAATTTACAGATCTCCAAAAAAGTACCACTCTGTATCAGGCGCGGATCCAAGGGGGAGGGGGGCGGTGGGGGCGCTTTGAGTTCAGGAAAATAGACCCGATTTTGCCTATATACTATAGTATATTCAAGAACTAGAGAGAGTAATAAATCATTTTTTACCCTTTTTTTCTTCGCAAAATACCTGTGTTCTTTAGTCCGGTGTCTTTGGCAAAGTCTGTTAGACATATATATTTTTCATAGAAATGGGTTAGAAATTTTATAATCAAAAATACCGGTCTATAATAATGAACCATTTGGGATGGATAACAATAGATATTTGGATGTGTGAGGTGTTAAAAAGGATTTTAATCCTTGTCAGAGGCGTCGGAAAGAAGTTTATTTTATCACTGAGTAGTTATGGCATAGAATATTATTTCGGTAATAAACTTAAAATAAAAAGTTTTTATAATATTATTTTATTTCTTATGATTTTTTAATAATTCACATACATTAGAAAATATAGATAATTTTGACATATTTAACATAAATCACAACTGTATTTTTATTTTTTTTTAATTTTGGCATAGAAACCGTTTTAGGCACATCCACAATAAAACATAGCCTTTTTCTCTCAAAAAATTCTAAGTTATAATTTAAATACTTACAAAAACCCATTGTCAAAAATACAAGAAGTTAAACATATATAAAAAAATAAATTGGTCCATAAAATGTGAAAATTTTTTCGGGCTATCGGCCATTTTATTATTAAATAAAAACATTTTAGGATATTTGACGTTTCAGTTTATTCATTTCTTAAACCATCTACAGAATTACAATTAAACATTAAAAAGCGATTCAAATGTAATAAATTTTTATATGAGAAAAATATTTAAATAATAAATTGTCTTTACGCTGGTAAAAATTACGTATCTAATTCATAATCCAAGTCAGTGAAGCTATCTTCGCCCAAATTAATTATAATTGGTTCCTCTATCTCACGGATCATGAGATCGAGTGTCCACATTTTCTTTTATTCTTTTATTATATGGATTGTTCCAAATTTTCTGCAGTAAATTTATTCCAAAAAAACATTCAAAAGTTCTGTTAAATTTCTAATTTTGTAGGTTGTGTTATTTCTTGCAACTACTACCTTTTACTTGAGAAAGATATTTCCTTCGCCAACGCACATTTTCCGGACGATCTATAAGAACAGATTTCTTATTTGGTTTTTCCCAGCAAAAATTAAGTTCTCTGAGTAATTTTCAGAGCTCAGTTCTTTTCAGGTAAATCCCGATCTTCATTAATTTTAGTTAGAATTTTGTCGATGGTTGGGATCTGCTTCTCATAATAAGATGTATATACAACTCCTTTTATTGCAGTTTACATCTCTTCTTCCAACGAGGTTTTTCGTCTGCCTGTGATGGAATGTGACTTGGGAGTACTAACAATTCCAGTCGTTTTTTCTTCTTCAGTATTCGGTACATAGTAGATTTTCCAACTCCTGTCATTTTGAAACGCATCTCAATAGAACTTTTAACATTATTATCTAGATATTGATATTTTAAGGCATCATAAACATTCATCATAACAAGTTTTTCGTTGAGGAAAAAATGCCCTGGTGTAACGATTTTGGAATAAATATGGATGTGGAAGCCATATCTCACTAATCTCATATAATATATAGAAACAAGCACAAACAAGATAAATCACTAAGGACACACTATAAGGTGTACTTTGCTCACTGACAGAAATTAAATTGAACTATCAGAAACTCTAGTGTTGCAGTAAATTTATGAAACCTTATAATGTTTAAATAAAATTAAATATAATTAGATTCATGTTAGTTCTCAGTTATCTGCGGCACTGAAGCAGGTATGTTAGAGGTTTCGGTAACAGTTGTATTACTCTCTCTAGTTCTTGAATAATGTATAGGAATGTGTATGCTTGCGATCGCCCCTCCTCTTTCCAAGAGCTTTGAGTTCAGAAAAATAGAACCGATTCTGCCTTTAATATTAGGAATGTGTATGCTGCTAGCACTCCCCTCCCGTTGACAACTTGTTTTTCTTACGATAGCCACTCCCCCCAAGAGCTTTGAGTTCAGGAAAATAGACACGATTCTGCCTCTTATACTTGGAATATGTATGCTGTCCGCATCCTCCCCCCTGTCGAGAACTTGTTTTTTCTTGTGACCGCCCCCCTCTCTAAGAACTTCAAATTCAGAAAAATAGACCCGATTCTGCCTTTTACACTAGAAATGGGAATGTTGCTGATGTCCCCCCCCCCCCCGTCGACAACTTGCTTTCACTTGCCATACTGTACCTTTGCGATATCACCGCCCCCCTCAAAGAGAGAGGCTGCTGGATCCGCCCCTGCTCTGTATATTGTTTCACATAATAATTTTTTTTATGGGAACTGCTAAAAGTGTTATTTATTCCAAATTTTACTTAATTATGACGTATGTTATATAAACTTTTATACTTAAAATTGGCTCAAGAAAAACTCTTTAACTCTTTTCGCACTTATTTGGAAACACCCTGTATTTGTACTTCAAAGATAGTCAAGTACATTTTTGAGTATAATAAGGAAACACATCAATCGTATTTTGTTTACTTTATTCACAAAATATGAAAAAAAAATCGATGAGAATTAAAATATTTTTATTATTTCCAAGATCATAGAGAACAAATAAAAATCTGTGTGAAAGGTATTTGTTCCTTGCGATTTATTGAGCTGGTCAGAGTACACCTTTATGTAAAACCTTTCGGCTTGCTTTGTTGCATATCAAGTAAAGTGCACTATCATGTTGGGATTCAAGTAAACAACTACTCGTTTTATCCATTTCTTCCAATTTTCAATTCATAAGAAGGTCGTATTATAATACTCGTTCTGTTGGAATTGTCCTTACTTTTATTATTTTATTTTTTAACTTTTGTTATGGAGATTTTATATTTTTATACAAAATATCTTACTCGGGTGTCCGTTTCCGATATTTCTCATCCTATGATATGCTGAAGTGTTCCAAAAATATTAAATATTTAAAGTCCTGATTTGCCTTTCTAACGAGTAAAGGCTATCCCCGAAAGCTCATGATTATAATCCTTTTTTGTATTTTTAACCGACTTTTAAAAGAAGAAGGTTCTCAATTCGTCGACTATGTATTTTTTTCTATGTATGTACACCGATTAGTCCAGAACGGCGGCACCGATTTAAATGAAATTTTTTACGTTATGTTCAGGAAGTTGCTGCTGTGGTCTCATATTTTTTTGGACGAAATGAGTGAAGTAAAATCCAAGATGGCTCTGACAATATGGCGGCCAAAAAAATTAATTTTGTCCGATTTTCTCCAAAATTGATATAGGGGAATTTTCGGGGCCGTACATAACGAATCCAAAATATTTTTTTTAAATTCAATATGGCGGATCCAATATGGCTGTCAAAATGTCAATTTTGTCCGATTTTTTCTAAAATTGGTACAACGGAAGTTTCGGGGTCACACATGACAAATATAAAATTATTTTAAAGAAATTAAATATGGCCAATCCAATATGGCGGACGAAAAAATTAATTTTATCCAATTTTTTTCATAATCGATATGGGGAAGTTTTTGGGATCGCACATTACGGATCTGAAATTAAAAAAAAATATGGCGGATCCAAGATGGCGGATTAAAATTCTACATCTCTCGATGTCAGATGAAATTCGACAGTCTAGAAATTTTAGATTTCTGCATTTCACCCAAAATTGATACTAGGGGCTTTGAAGGGTTTAAATTTAGATTAAATTAAGACTTTAAAACTATTTTTTTGAAATCCAATATGGCAGATCCAATATGATGGGTAGAAAATTTTACCTTATTCGCATTTTGTCAAATTTGGTATTAGGGGGTTTTCGGGGCCGCGTATTACGAATATGAAGCTAATTTTATACAACTACTACGTTGATAAGATACAATATGAGGGACTGAAAATTTTACATTTTCCGATTTCGTCTAAAATTGATATTGCGGCATTCTTGGGGCGTATCGAAATCCAATATACAGTATACCATATATATCGGACTAAGAAACCTACGTCTCGAGTTCTTTAAATATCGACATTGGAAGGTTTTGGGGCCTATATTACCAATCTAAAATTAATTTAAAATTTAAAATAGTGGATTTAATATGACAGACTAAAGATTTGTTTGACACAATTTCACTGGTATCTGAAGAGCTTTAAGAATCAAAGAATATTTAGTGGTTCATTTTAGAGAGATTTACAACTTTGGATAAAATGGGTACTTTTTTGCCACCTTGGAATCATTACGAGTACACTAATCTCGATTAGTACTTTGTTCAAATAATTTATGGATATCATAATGAATTCAAAACTAAAAATTGCAAAATATTTTTTTTTAAATTGAACCGACTTCTAAAAGTGCGCTAAAAAGTGAAAAATAACTATACATTTTTATATGAAATTGAAATTTTTGGAGTCCGCGCCAAATTATTTCTAAATGAAGAAAATGACTTTTAATATATACAAATTATGGTAAGAAAGCAATTATAAATAAAATAATTTTAATCTGGTTATGCGAACCACATTTTGTCAGGTACTAGTTTGGCGCCGACTTCAAAAATTTCAACTTCATATAAAAATTTATAGTTTTTTTTTCACTTTTTAGCGCACTTTTAGAAGTCGGTTTAATTTTTTTTATAAAAATTTTCTTTTAAGTATAATTTAAAATGCTGATTTTTTCATATGTCATTTTTTCAGTAAAGGATTGTTTTGTATTTTGATAGGGGTGAAAACTTTTTGTTTTTCGCTATTTTCATTCAATAAATTTATAAATTTGCTTAATTTCATCAAAAAGCCATTAGTTGTACATGAAGTTAATAAAAAAAATAGAATGACATGTGTCGGCTTTTTCAAAATTTCTATCCCCCTTATGTATTATTTGTTAATTACACAAAAAAAAATTAAGGAATATTTTTTTTCCAAGAAATTCGTTACAAGGTAATGCAATAACGAACATTAAGAATACAGAGCGTCTAGTGGAAATCCACAAATCGAAAGGGTTTAACTACTTCCTTAAGGTTCTTATTGTAATTTTTTGAAAGTTTACATCTGGTTACGCTTATTTTGTGATATGTTGTATGAAGATCACACGGTTGGGAAGGTATGGCAAGATCTCAACATTAAAAATTCGAAGCAGGCACTAGTGGAAAAGGCGTCGTCTTATAATAACCCATTGTGAAAGTGTATCTGGTTGCTTAGATGGCAGCCCTCGAAACAGGGGACTACCATGAAGACATGAACGCCAATATATTTGAGCTATGGTTTTCTTCGATTTTAATCTTGTGGAACCCGATCCGGTAATTGTAATGGACAATGCCCGTATCCTAGTCCATGTAAAGAAAAAATTCCGACTTCTGCGTCTAAAAAGGCGAAGATATGCCAATTGCTCCTCTCAAAAAAACAGTGATTTGATGAAACAATGCTTAAAGTGTAGTTGATAGGTTTAGTGAGGGTTATAATAAATAATAAAAATATATCAAATATGCTATTAACGAAATGGCTCGGGAAAAAAATATAACAACATTGAGACTGCCGCCGTATCATTGCGAACTTAACCCTATTGAATAAGTATAGGTGCAAATAAAAAGTGAACTGGCACAGAAAAACGAAATATTCATATTGACAAATGTTAAGATATTATTCGGCCAGGCAGTAACTAACGTGATAGCCAGTGATTGGAAAAAGTATGTCGAGCATGTTAAAAAAGAAAAACAAGAATGTGGGACTTGGACGTTCATGTTGAGACAGTGGCTGAATCATTAATAATCACTCTTGACGCTGATAGTTACTCAGATTCAGATATGTCTCTTGACAGCAATTATTCCGATGAATCAATGTGAGGTAAGTGACCTATATTACTCCATATTCCTGAGGATGATACTAGACGCACACTGGTTGGTCCTGATTTGTTATCAGAAAGAAAATGCACTAGGTGCCCCTCAGAGCAGCAGGTAAGCAACAAACTTTCGATTAATTTGCATAAAATAACTTAAGTTCATCTAAAGTACGTATAATGACAACCCAATATTGTAAGCAAAATGTAGGAAAAGTGCAAAACAATGGATGCAAACGGCACCTGGAGCAACTACACTGAATGAAGATCAAAGATTGGTTAGGGCTTAATTGCCCGAAAACCGAAGACTTAACTGAATAACCTAGAACTGCCAGCCCCGGCTAATGGTAGACCAAGGAAAATCGGTAGAACTTTCAGTCCTGGGGGGTTTCAGTCGATAAGAGTCCGATACTACCTTTCACACTTTCTGAAGGTGCCTGCAAAATTTCCTCTCCAGAAAAACAATTGTAAGGGTTGATAAAAATTTAAGGAAATAAATTTAACTTAAAAAAAATTTGATATTCCCACGATATTTCATAATTCTCTGAAATGCACACGACACTGGAAAATATTCCCTTGAGGGCGCGCAACCCGGAGCACTCTATATGCGAGCGACGGATCACTGAAAGGTATAAAAGGTAAAAACAACCTTCAAAGCTCATACTTAAAATCGAGATTTATTCAATTATGATTCAAAAGACTAATTTTCTCAAGCAAAATTGGTTGCATATTGAGGCATTTAAAAGATAGAGTTATTTTCAGATTAGGGAATCTGGTTTTCAGAATTATTTATACAGGGTATCAGGTAAGTATCTCCTAATTTATCGCAAGCATACGGGGTAAGTGAAAATAATCCTACTTTGTCATAGAAAAAAAATTCCTAAAGTACCCTGTAATGGAGATACAGAGCCCTAAAGGGTTACCCAGCGATTTACCTTATCGGCTCTAAGTTTTGAATCGATTTTTATAATTTAATGGAATTTTAATATTTTATAGAGGCTATAAAGACTCATTAAACCACACGAGAGTAGATATTTTAGATCATCAGAAAAGTTAGGAATGGAGTTGCAACCACACTCGTTGGGCTTAACTTTTGAGAAGTATCATTTTACAGAGCTGAAAACTAATTTTTTAAATTCTTAGGTTATTCCTATTCAAAGTAATTACTCTTAATTTATTTCCATAAAACACTCAGTTTTCAAGGTAAATCGGTTTTTATGCGAAAAATTCAAAAGTTACTAATACTGAACACAAACAGGTAAAAATTAAATACGCAGAGTGTGCTGATGTGCTTTAATTTATGGGGAAGCACTGTCTCACTATTCGAAGGCAAAAAAATGTCATGCTGAAAGAGTTCCAGTTCGAACCTGGTCAAGTCCGAAAACCTTTCAAAGAATTAATCGGGGATCAATTAATTTACAATGTTTTTAAAAAAAATTGAAAAAAATATTCAATATGGACTCCACGTACTTCACTATATTTTCTTATTCTTCAAATATTTTTCCGCTGCACAGCAAATAATATTCCATTTGTTATGGACTTCATTAGAATGCTGTGCTATTCTCGCAAGTAGTTCTTTAATCATATTTACTGGAATAAACTAGTTCTTTTAGATGTTCCCTGAAATAAAAGTCTAAGGGAATTAAGTCTGGAGACTTTGGTGGCCATGAAACAGGCCCACGTCAACCTATCCATCGAGGGCCAAAAATGTTTGTTAAGAATTGACGTACTCTACGGTTAAAATGAGGTAGAGTACCATTATGCATGTACCAAATTTGCATTATTCTATCAAGAGGTACGTCTTACAATCAATTATTTAAATTTTGCTATAAAAATTGTGAATAAATCTCATCATTGAGTCTTTCTTCCAAAACCAATGAACCTATAAGAAGAACTTGCAACATTTCGTAGAAATTATACGTGAAATAGAAGTACAACCGGAAGACTATTTTGTTAGCTTTGACGTGGAAAGCCTATACACCAACGTTCCAGTTAAGGAGTCACTAAAAATCATAAGAAAGAAACTTGAAGAAGACCAGACCTTAGCAAAAAGAACATCTTTACCACCGCACGCCATTACGGGCTTGTTGGAAAGTTGTTTGACTAATTCCTATTTTCAAGAAAAGTAAAAATTCTACATCCAGGATGATGAACCACTGATGGAATCTCTACTCTCACCGGTGGTTGCAAATATTTTCATGAAATGATTCGAGACGTTTGCAATTGAATCCACAACTAAGAGACCAAAGTTATGGCTCAGATACGTAGACGATACTTTTATTATTTGGAGTGGAAACGACGAAGAACTTCGAAACTTCCTTGTTCATCTCAACAATATCAGCCCAACTATTAAACTTATCATGGAGAAAGAAGTAGAAAGTAAATTACCATTCTTAGATGTCTTGGTTGAAAGAAATGGCGAACAAATTCGAACAATACCTTAATTATTCATCTAATCACTCCAACAACACCAAACAAGGAATTATAAGAAATCTCAACGAATGATCCCCTATGTTAAAGGCAGTTCAGAAAAAGTTAGAAAGATAGGAAAACGATATAAATTCAACGTTGTTTTCAATTCCAATAACTCTTTGAGAATTTGGCTCACTAGGGTCAAACCAACTACTCAAAGGGACATGAAGAACTGTGTATACTAGATACCATGTGAATGTGGCAATTCCTGCGTTGGCGAAACAAAGGGACCTCTT
Source organism: Diaprepes abbreviatus (assembly GCA_034092305.1). Lineage (NCBI taxonomy): Eukaryota > Metazoa > Arthropoda > Insecta > Coleoptera > Curculionidae > Diaprepes > Diaprepes abbreviatus. The sequence goes on from JASJET010000156.1 coordinate 4,782,464, forward strand.
GACGTAAGGATCAAAGAACACCAAAAATGCACATCTCGAGGAGAAACAGAAAAATCTGATGCCGCCAACCATGCCTGGACTCATGGACACCACATAAAATGGTCTGAAGCTAAAATACTACACCGAAAACAGCATTGGAGAAAACGGAAATTCAAAGAAACCGCGGTTATACATCCGAACCCGAGTTGTTTTAGTAAACCATCTTTAGATATAAGAGAAGTGTGGAAACCACTTCTTAATAATTGTAAACTAATACTAAATGCACCTTAAAAATGGGATTTTGCCATAGCAGGCATAACTACACCCATCTCAGTCACACCCCACTGCATTTACTTTTAGTATAGTCATGTCACTAAGGAATTTATTTAGTTTCACTTGAAAACGGCTAGAGATAACTACTAGTCGAAACGTCGTGATATTCAACAAAAATAAAGACAATGGAAGTCCAATAGATATCGTTGTCTATGACCTTCAAACAAACCTATAAGGTTATCTCCGATGATGCCAACCCACACGTTTGGAATAAATTTTTGTTAGTGTTTGATCTGAATTATAGCGAGCCAGTTTTCATTACCCAAAAATGTAAATTGTGTGAGTTTATTATGCCATCGCTTGTAAAACCTACCTCATCGGTAAACAAAATATGGTTAGAAAAATTTAGATTTAAATTATGTTGCTGTATAAACTATTTGGTGTATTGAAGTCTTGCGGGAAAATCATCCGCAGACATAGCGTGTACTTTTTCAGCGTGGTATGAATGAACTAACTGTTCCGTTAGAGTTTCATGTAGAATCCATTTTGTAGTATTGTTTTGTGTCGCAAGCTTTCTTATGTTGTTTAAAGAGTTGGTAGGAATATCTTGTAAAGTTTGTTTCTCTACGTGAGGGTCTCGTGTTCTCCTGGGGGGGGGGGGCACTGCAACGTTGCTATAAAAATAACCCTGAATAAAACATGCAAAAAATTAATTAGTTAACTCTAATAATTATTTTCAAATCATCTGAAAGGTTCTTGGATTTGGCAATGTTCGAGCTGAAAGTCTTTCAGCATAATTAATTCGTACCTTCGAAGAGTGAGACAGCACTTCCCCATAAATTAAAGCACATTCAGCATTCCCTGCTTATTCTATTTTTACCTGTTTTTCGCATAACAACCGATTTATCTCGGAGACCCCCACTTTTATCAAAATCAATTACGAGTGCCTTTTTTGAAAAAGAATGACCAAAGTATTTAAAAAATAAGTTTTCAGTTCTCTAACTAACATCTGTCAAAAATTAGGCCCAACGAATGTGGCTGCAAGTCGATTCCTGACTTCTCTGATGATCTGAAACTTCTACATCTACATCTATTTAATAAGTCTTTATGACATCTATAAATTATAAAAATTTCATTAAATTATACAAGTTGGTTCAAAACTTATAGGTATATCGCTGGGATCTGTATCTCTGTTAAGGGGCACTTTAGAAATATTTTTTCTAGGACAAAGTAGGGTTAGTTTGTCCGCCCCTATATGCTCTCGAAAAGTAAGGTAAGGAGGAGGTAATTTCCGGATACTCTGTATAGATAAATTCTTTAGCGCGGTTATAATTTTTTAAATATATTTGTTGGTATTGTAGAAGGATCCAGTGAAACATTTAAATTGAAAATGTTCCGAATAACCCTAACGGATATAAAATGTTATGATGTTTAACAAAATCATATATTTTTATTTCATTTTGCTTTCAGTATATCTGCTTCTCGCAGGGGCGGATCCAGCCTCTCTCTTTGGGGGGGGCGGTGATATCACAAAAGTACAGTATGGCAAGAAAAACAAGTTGTCAACGGGGGGGGGGGGGAGGCATACTCATTCCTAATATACAAGGCAGAATGGGTTCCATTTTCCTGAACTCAAAGCTTTTGGGAGGGGGGGGGCGATCGCCAGCATAAACATTCTTATACTCTATTCAAGAACTGGAGAGAGTAATAAAACTGTTACCGAAACCTCCAACGTACCTGCTCCAGTGCCGCAGGTAACTGAGAACTGCCGTAAATCTAATTATATTTAAATACAGGGTGATTCAAAAATCGATCACGAAACTTAAGGGGGTGATTTTACTTGACAAAATAAGGGTAGAGCTTCATATAATTTTTTTTCAAAATGTCATTCGTTTTCGAGTTACAAGCCGTCCAAGTTCAAGTTTTTATTTTTTGTTTTTTGAATTACTCGCTTACAGGAAAACCGATTTGACTAATATTTGAAAGATAGGCTAAGTCTTCTGCGCTTCATCATTTTAGTAACAATTCACATTGATTGTTTGCCGCTAGAGGGCACTTTACCTACATTGAAAATTGTTTTTTTGTCATAATTTTTTAGTGTTGACAGCTACAGTAGTTTTTGGTATAATTTCTGAAAGACTGATGCCAGGCCTTTAAAAAAGGTGCTTTTTATTTACATCGCTAAACCCAACGGTTTAGACGTAAATCACCCTTAAAAATTAAGTGGTAAATTTACTTTTGTCATTTAATTACCACCAGCTACCAGGTAAATAGCTCTCAAAGTATACTAGAGCTGTCAGTTTAACATCAAATAAATTCGCTTTTTAAACTATTTAATTTATAATCTTAAAATAACTAATAATGGCTAATCAGTAAATATTCATATTATGGATTATTGCGATATACATTTAATTGATAAAAATTAATGAAACAGTACTAAACAAACTAAAAAAGATTCTCAAAATGTCCCCCATTTTCTTCCATACATTTCCTAACACTCTTCAAAAAATGTCGCCTAACTCGATGAAAAATTTCTGGTGTTTCTTTAATAATTTGGCACTTTTCGATTATCCTGAAGCGAAGATCCTCGACGTTGATTACTGGAATATCGTACACCAATTGTTTCAAATGACCCCAAAAGAAAAAATCCATATGATTAAGGTCTGGTGACCTCGCTGCCCATGCCAATGGTCCTTCGTCCTATCCATCGCTCAGGATACGTTGCATTCAAATACTGTCGGACACGTATACTAAAGTGGGGCGGAGCTCCGTCTTAGAGGATCCACATGTTGGCCCTTACTTCCAATGGCACATCTTCCAGATACAATGGGAGACGATTTTGGATAAAATCTAAGTATACGTCACCAGTTAATGGGCCATCAAAGAAATGAGGACCAATAATGTAATCTCCTATTATCCCTGCCCACATATTTAGTGAAAATCTACGCTGATGTTTCGTTTCTACCACATTGTTTGGGTTCTCGTAAGCATATGTGTGGATGTTGTGTAGATTTGTTATGCCATCACGAGTGAAACCAGCTTCGTCAGTGAATAATATGACGCCAATTAATCGATTATCGTGTTCATACTTAGCTAGGATCTGATTGCACATTTCCAACCGTCTCGGCCGATCATCGTCATAAAGAGCCTGCACCTTTTTTGAATGAAACGGGTAGAGTTGTTCTTCTCTTAGTATCCTCCATGAACTAGCCTGACAGAGCCGCACTTCATTCCCAATTTTTCTAGTACTAATACCTGGATTATCTTTAATAATTTCAAGCACTCTTTCTTCTTGTTGCACGTTTCTAGCAGTTCTAGGTCTTCCCCTATTTCCATTATAACTTTTAAAGGAACCACATTCCGCAAGCCTCCTGTGCACACTGGAAAATGTTTGAGCATGAGGGATATTTCTTTCCGGATAACTCTCCATATAATATCTTCTTGCCAACTCTGCATTACCATTTGCTTTTCCATAACAAAAATGGATATCACAATATTCGATATTTGAATATTGGTGATTAGCCATTATTAGTTATTTTAAGATTATAAATTAAATAGTTTAAAAAGCGAATTTATTTGATGTTAAACTGACAGCTCTAGTATACTTTGATAGCTATTTACCTGGTAGCTGGTGGTAATGAAATGAGAAAAGTAAATTTACCACTTAATTTTTAAGGGTGATTTACGTCTAAACCGTTGGGTTTAGCGATGTAAATAAAGAGCACCTTTTTTAAAGGCCTGGCATCAGTCTTTCAGAAATTATGCCAAAAACTACTGTAGCTGTCAACACTAAAAAATTATGACAAAAAACAATTTTCAATGTAGGTAAAGTGCCCTCTAGCGGCAAACAATCAATGTGAATTGTTACTAAAATGATGAAGCGCAGAAGACTTAGCCTATCTTTCAAATATTAGTCAAATCGGTTTTCCTGTAAGCGAGTAATTCAAAAAACAAAAAATAAAAACTTGAACTCGAAAACGAATGACCTTTTGAAAAAAAATTATATGAAGCTCTACCCTTATTTTGTCAAGTAGAATCACCCCCTTAAGTTTCGTGATCGATTTTTGAATCACCCTGTATATTTTATAAATTTACTGCAACATAAAATTTTTGATAGTTTAATTTAATTTCTGTCAGTGAGCAAAATACAACTTACAGTTTGTTCTTAGTGATTTATCTTGTTTGCGCTCGTTTTTATATGTTATTTTAGATTAGTGAGATACCCAAAAGATATGGCTTTCACCTCTATATTTATTCCAAATCGTTAAACCAGGGCATTTTTTCCTCAACGAAAAACTTATTACGATAAATGTTTATGATGCCTTAAGATATCAATATCTAGATAATAATGTTAAAAGATCTGTTGAGATATGTTCTAACATGACAGGAGTTGGAAAATCTACTATGTACCGAATACTAAAGGAGAAAAAACGACTGGAATTGTTAGTACTCCCAAGCCACATTCGATCACAGGCAAACGAAAAACCTCGTTGGCAGAAGAGATGAAAACTGCAATTAAAGTGGTTGTATATATATTTTATTATGAGAAGCAAATCCCAACCATCTACAAAATTCTAAGTAAAATCAATGAAGATCGCAATTTACCTGAAATTAAAAGTTCTGATCTCTGGAAATTGCTCAGAGAACTTAATTTTTGCTGAGAAAAACCAGAAAGAAAATCTGTTCCTATAGATCGTCCGGAAACTGTCCGTTGGAGACGTAAATATCTCTCTCAAGTAAAAGGTAGAATTGCTAGAAATAACACAATTAACAAAATTAGTAATCTAATTAAACTGTTGAAAGATTTTTTTGAATAAAGTTATTGCGGAAAATTGGGAAAAATCCATATAATAAAAGAATAAAACAAAATGTGAGAACTCGATCTCAAAATCGGTGAGATAGAGGAACCAATTATAATTAATTTTAGCGAAGATAGTTTCACTGACTTTAATTAGGAATTAGATACGTAATGTTTTCTAGTGTAAACACAATTTATTATTTAAATTTTTGTTTTTGTTGTATTTTATTGTTTAATGTTGTTTATATGTTTCTTTATTTTTTTATATATTTTTATTTTTGTGTATCCCACTCTTTAATTTTTTATATATTTAATTCTAATTAGCCGTAAGTTTTTTATTATTTTATTATTGTGTTTGTGTCTTTTTCTTAAGCGTGTAGAATTAATATACTTATCTTATTTTTTGGGGCTATCGTATTTCCATATATAAATGTAAATTAAATTAAAATATCAGTACAATAGAAATAAAAATAAGTACGTCTAATTTTAATTACAACATAAAAAGAAGTAATTACATTTAAATAAACTGAAACGTCAAATACCCTAAAAATGTTTTTAATTAATAATAAAATGACCGATAGCCCCAAAAATATTTTATTATTATATGGACGAATTTATTTTTTATATATGTTTAACTTTTTGTATTTTTGACAATGGATATTTTGTAAGTATTTAAATTATAACTTAGAATTTTTTGAGAGAATAAGGCTACGTTTTAGTTCATTATTATAGACCGATATTTTTGATTATAAAATTTCTAACCCATTCCTATGAAAAATATATGTGTCTAACAAATTTTGCTAAAAACACCGGACTAAAGAACACAGGTAGTTTGCGAAGAGAAAAAGGGTAAAAAATGATTTATTACTCTCTCTAGTTCTTGAATAAACTATGGCATAAGACGAGAAATCGAGTCCATTTTCCTAAACTCAAAGCTCTTGGGGGGGACGATCGCCCCCACCGCCCCCCCCCTTGGATCCGCGCCTGCCCACAAAAATAAATTTGTACGTGGGCTCACGCAATTCTGTGCATGCGAACATTTACTAAAAAAAGTTCAGTATAAATCCATATATATATATATATATATATATATATATATATAAAAACAAAAAAATACCTCTGGGTAATCACAAGAACAAGCACCAACAATCTTTTATAACAAAAGCAAAATATTAAGACACTTTTAAATGTTTAAAAATAATTTTTCTTTACATCTACACTTTTATGTATTTCTTTTTTTAGATTTTTGTAAAATCCAAGTGGCTAATTTTTTATTAAATAGAGATTTTGAATTTATTATTTTAATATCATTTAGAATTTCATTAAAAATTTTAGGTGCGAGGTATATATGCGAACGCTGATCAATTGTTTTCTTAATCCTGGAAACCAACTTATTTTCTCTATTCCGTGTTAAGTGGTTATGTTGAATTTTGGCAAGACTGTTATCCTTTTTCTTGGAGCTTTGAAGCATTTCCAGATCGTTAAATTATAATTGATTATAAGTTCATTATTATAGACCGATATTTTTGATTATAAAATTTCTAACCCATTCCTATGAAAAATATATGTGTCTAACAAATTTTGCTAAAAACACCGGACTAAAGAACACAGGTAGTTTGCGAAGAGAAAAAGGGTAAAAAATGATTTATTACTCTCTCTAGTTCTTGAATAAACTATGGCATAAGACGAGAAATCGGGTCCATTTTCCTAAACTCAAAGCTCTTGGGGGGGGCGATCGCCCCCACCGCCCCCCCCTTGGATCCGCGCCTGGCTTCTCGTGACTTCTTTAGATATTTTTAAGTGTTAAAAATTATAGCCAATGCAAAGTTTATAATTTATAGCCACAAAGAGATTCTTTAATAAGTTTCTCTCTGTAAGTATTATTAGATATTATTTATATATTGAAAATAGCATAGTAATTTCGGTAACCAGATACTCATACTTTTATTTTATTGTACTACTGTACTCAACAGTTGACATGCCCATTAGCATGTTATACAAGTTCAAATAAAACAATTAGAAATGGATAGCATAAAATCGGTATGCGTACCAAGAAATAAAAGAATTCATACTATTTATCAACACTTTTACCGATCACTAAAGGGTCCTAGTTCTGACGATCTGTTAATTCTACGGAGTAATTTGTTGATATTCCAATATTTTTTCAAAAAAAAAACGGTCTAAAATTCTCAAAATTTTCAGGAAGAGAAAAATTCGTTGGTTCTGTTTTAAAGTATTGTTTTTTATTATACCTTCTGATCAAGAAATACCCAGAAATTCTCATTCAAACAAACCGCGCTTGAAATAATGTCAAAATCTTTTTTTTCCGGGTTGGCACATTTGTCATCTGGTGCTCAAATATTTGTTTTGTAAACAAGTCAGTGTTTGTTGTATTCTGCCAATTTCGCAATGTCGAATTTAGTTCAACAAAAAGTTTATCTAAAATTTCGTGTTTCGAACAAAATATCATGTGTGAAATCCTTGAAAATGTGAACTGTAGCCTACGGCGACTCGAGAATGGCGGAAACACAAGTGATACAAAGAGTTTAAAGCGAGCCGTGCTGGGGTTGATGATTTGTCTTGTTCCAGTCGTGCATCCACCAATGACTGACGAAAATATCGGAAAAGTTTGTCTTTTCTTCCGCCAGGCCAGACAGTAAATTACATCATTGTTTTAAAGCGTTTGAAGGAAAATGTCCGTCACAAGAAACCAGAATTGTGGAGAGACAACTCGTGGTTTCTTCACCACAACAACGTGCCGGCTCACACATTTCATGTTATACGAGACTATTTGACATAAAAACAACATTCATACCGTTCCACGAGCTCCGTATTTACCCGACATAGCTCCTTGTGTTTTTTTTCTATTTCACTGACTCAAATTACCACAAGTATTTTGAGACGATTGAGACGATAAAAGAGAACTCGTAGAAAGAGCTGTAGGCGATCTCAAAATCGACCTATGAAAAGTGTTTTCAAGGTTAAAGAAGCGTTGGAACATGTGTTTTGTTTGCAATGGAGATTACTTTAAAGGAATTAAAATGAATATGGAAGAATAATTGTACCCTTTTCGTTTTATTGAAGAATTCCGGGCACTTCTTGATCAAAAGGTATCTTTCAATTTATATTTATGTACTACTGTGATTTATAGCACATTCAGCAATTGGAATTCCTTTAACGGCATTTTGTGCTGCATTTCAAAGCATAATCTCATTATTATTGTTAAACTGATATTGTCAACTAAAACGAAGCAATGGTATAAAAAATAGAGTTCAAGAATATTATACAGAATCGTACATGTGTAGACAAGATCCCTCAAAAGCAGAAAATGAAAAGTTGAAAGAAAAAATCCTAAACGTAAATTTGAAGAACATGCCAGAATTAGACAATGTAGAAATTAGAAATGCAATAAAGGAAGTGAATAATTTAAAAGTAAATGTATACCATTTTTTCAATATCCTAGTGACATTTTTCCAAAACGGCTCTGATTATACCATGAATGTTATTTCGATTATTATTATTTAGAATATTACAAGTTTTCTGTTCGAGAACTTCCCTGCTTCCAAAACGATCAAATTCGTATACCTCATTTTTCACATATCCCTACAAAATACAGTCTAAGGGGGTTATTTCTGGGGAGTCACCAGGCCAGTGCACAGAACCACTGTTAGAGATTATTTTCACCTAAGGTCTTCGTTAAAATTGTTTGGACTTCCCATGAATTATATGCTGGGCAACCGTCTTGCTGAAACTACAAATTATCAAACTCATCATTTGACAGAACTCGAATGGCCGGAATAATTTGGTTTTGTAATATTGCACGATATCTTTAAACTGTCAATGTTTGGTCATAAATAAACGGGCCAATCAGAAGATTGATTAATAAATAGCCCTTAAAGGTAATTATATCATTTCACAAAAATACCAATCATTTAGACCTAAATAGAATATTTCTTACCAATCATTCCACACCACACATTAAAACCAAATCCTAGTTGCAATCCTCGTGATTCGCTTAATAGCGGGTTTTCAAGAACCCAGTATTGGTGATTCTTTTTATCAAAATCCCCGCAGCTACTGAAATATGTTTCATTTGTTCATAAAACTTTATCGGAAAAGGTGAGATTTTCTAGACCTTTACCAACATACCAATTAAAAAAAAATGACTCGCCTCCCAAAATTACCATCTTGAAGTTCTTGTACAGCTGTTGGTTTATGAGGATGGTGTTTAATAACTTTAAAAACATCATAAACATGTGATTTTGGAATATTAATCTCGGTGTCAGCAATTCTTGCTAATACGAGATTTTTCAAAACCATCAGACTTAACTAAATTTTTCACCAGTTGAGGAAAGTAAGTACTTCTGGGTTGTCGTCGTTCGAGGCACAAGGCAAATAATTATCCATAGTTCTGATCGCACTTATTTCATATCAAATTTTTCTCGTTAGAAAAATTTAATACCGTTGTAAAAATGTTTATTAAAATGTCAGAAAGCACATTTCAAAACAAACGTAAAAGTTGAATTTATGACAGAGTAAAGAACTTAATTTATTTCAGGTTCAAAGCCTACTAAACAAAAATATCAGAATAACTAAATTTGTGAATTAGCTTGACTTAATTTTTAAGATTTTTATTAAAAATTTTTTAGCACTTTTGACCCTGAGTGAACTCAGAATAAATTATTCATTTTTAGGTTATAACATTTTTTTTGTATTAGTGTTTCACATAGTTTTATTGAAATAAATTAAGTCCCTTTCGATGAGTAAAATATCCTATATAGCGGTCATAAGGAAAAACAAATTTGATGATTGTTTCAGAAAACCGAAACATTGCAACTAAAATTTTATTAAATAAATGTATTCTGCGCAAAAAGTGATCATGCAAATTATTTACAAATTTCAAAATATTGGGAAATAAAAAAGTTATAGCCCGTATAAGAAAGTAAATGATTTTACTTTTTTTAATATCTCAAAAATTCAACAAACCAGAACCCATTCACAAGCATCAATAACTAACTAACATAATTGCCTAAAAGTTTCCCCGTTTAACCACTTTTCTATCTCCGTCACCATCAGTTTCGGACACACAGTATAACTCTTATCCAAGCTATTTATCAAGATGCCACAATAAATATCGAACTGTCCAAAATAACAACAGATTAAGTCCCAATAGAGAAAGCAGTTTGCCAAGGTGACCCACTATCTTCCAAATTATTCATCATGGCCCTCGAAGATATTTTCAAATGCATGGACTGGGAATTAAAGGAATAAACATGAATGGAAATTATCCAAACAACTTAAAATACGTTGATGCCGTGGAATGGCTGACATAAATGATTCGAGGACAAAAGGAAAACTCGAAATGTGTTAGACTACAAATTAATGTGGAAATGATAATAATCATACCAAACACAGAAGAAATAATGAATATTGAAAAGAAAGGAAACATATTAGAACGGGTAAAAGAGTTTTTATATTTAGGTCAAAAAATCACGCTGAATAAGGATAACTAGGAAATTGAAATTGAAAGAGAGAGAATTTTGAAGTATTAGGCGCGTCGGTATATAGCGTTCTCTGGGTGCTACGATTATGTTAATGTGGTAGATGTAATTATATGTCTTTATATACATTATTTGCCTTCATAAAGATTAAGGGATTTTGGAATTTTATTGTATTCAAGAAGAAAGATTTATCTAGTCGTTCTAAATTAATGTTGTCTTAATCGATTAGCAGAAAGTTCTCTACATTCTATTAAAAAGTGTTTTACCATGAGTAGGTCAGTACATTTTTGGAATTTTGAAGGTCTTCCTTTTCAAACAGGTATGAATATATGAATCCATGACGAAAAAGAACATCTATCGGGCAATAAAGGCACATAGAACAATGAATTGTCAAATGCTTCACAAAAACTAAAAGACAGAAAAATAAACACACTAATAAGAGAAAACAGTAGTGACAGACATAAAAAAGATACGTGAGTTTAAAATAGCAATTATCTGGTCATAACGCCCTTAAAATAGATAACAAGTGGAATTCATGGATCCCGGAGTGGCTAACTGGAAAAAGAACAAGAGGCGGATCTCAGATGAGATAAGTTAATGTCACGTCACGTCAGACTTGCATGAAAGAGGAAAAGTCAAAATAAAAAAACGTGGAAGAAAGATGATGATACCAACATCTACAAATAAAAAGAAAAAGACAACAAATAACTATAGAGAACAGTATATTCCTGTCAGCGGCTGAAGCAGTCTCTCTCTCTTTGGGGAGAGGGGGAGGTGATATCATAAAAATACAGTATGGCAAGTAAAAGTGAGCCCAGCAGTTCTGAATTTGAAGCTCTTGACGGGGCGATAGCAAGCGAAAGCATTTTGTTGACGGGGGTTGGGGAGATGCCAACAACATTCACATTTGTAAGTAAGAGGCAGAGTTGTGTCTATTTCTTTGAATTCAAAGCTCTTATTTTCGAGAAAGGGGGGGAACGATCGCAAGCGAACGCGAGTTGTTGACGAGAGGGTGAGGAGATGCCAACAATATTTACATTCCTAGATAAGAGGCAGGGTCAGGTCTATTTTTTGAATTTAAAGCTCTTAGGGGGCAATCGCAAGCGAACCCGAGTTATCGACGGGGGGAGGGGAGGAGATGCTTACAGCATTCATATTCCTAGTGTAAGAGGCAGAGTCGTGTCTACTTTTCTGACTTCAAAGCTTTTGAGTGAGGGCAATCGCCCTCCCCTTAGATCGGCCAGTGATCCCTTTGATTATTACCGAATTATTGTTTTCTCTATCATCGCAAAACAATTATTATCTGTATTCTTTCCACGTCTATAAATTTTTTGATAATTTGGAATAATATATCCATTTTTGCCTTTTAATACACTTTTTCTCTTTTACCTGTAAATTCTTTGACTTTTTTATATAGATTGAAAGGTAGATAAGTAGTGGATATATGAGAGAAGGAAAGAGGAGGAGGAGGAGTAAGAAGAGTAAATCATCAACACTTTTCATCCTCCTCCTCCTCTTTTCTTCTCTCATTATACTTTTCAAATCTCTCATTATACTTATTAAAAAACCTCGTATCATCAACACTTTTCATCCTCCTCCTCTTTTGTTCTCTCATTATACTTTTCAAAAAGCCTCGTATACATCACCTTGAGTTTAATCTTAAAGTTAACAACATGGCTAACCTTTCATCGAATCCGATCATAGTAGGAGATCTAACCTTATGTTTGACCTTGAGGTGGATAACCTTATTTGACCATGAAGTCGATATAAAGTCCTACCACCAATGAATTTTCACTTCAGTAAATTTATAAAATAGATACGTGGAGCAACAAAAGATGATAAATTAAATACCAACAAATAATAAGTAAATAATAAGTAAATAATTTTATATTTAATAGTAAATATTACAAAGTAAATATTAAAAAATTCATTCAAAAATTTATGGATAATAATATTGAAGAAGAAGATCCAGATCTAGATGAATTAATTGGAGTATTGGATTACAATACACATCTTAACGAAGAAAAATTTCAGAAGAACTTCAGAAATTGTTTAAACTACGATATAAATAATTTCGAACAAATTGAAGCTGACTCTGGTGACTCCGATATTGAAGAAGATAATGAAGAAGACAGTGCTAGTGCTAAATTTTGTTTAGTGAAACATAAGTACACTGATCCCAAAGAAGTTGTGTTCTGTATTACTCAGAGTTATATCGTAGTGTTTGTTGTGACGGAAAATCAAGAAAAAACTCTTTGTCACGCATGCTATCAAATTATACAATTTTATCAAAGGGCAGGGGCTCATAGACATGTAAATACTCATAATAAGAGAAAATTAAAACGCTTAAGCAATGATTTACATTGCGATATGTGTTCAAGACAGTTGTATCAAATTATTACCCCCAAAGTTTGTTTAATTTGCAATAGTAGTGTTAAAAATATTGATTTAGATTGGGACGCAAATGTTCCAGTGGTGCCAATATAATGCCTGGTAAAAAACCAATATATAAAAACGGTAGGAAGTCGCGAAGGGTAAAAAAAAAAGTTGTTAATGAAATAATTGAAAATAAAACCGAAGAATGTCCTATATGTCTTGAAGATATATTATCTAATAAAATGATATCACCAGAACCTTGTAATCACAGATTTTGCATCCCTTGTTTAGGAATGTGGATGTTAATTAATAAAACATGTCCAATCTGTCGCAATGAACTATGTGTAATTAAATGTGAAAATGAAGAAACTGTAGTCCTAGAATATTTAGATTAGAATGTATTATTTAATATTTATGTATTGCAAACCACTTCATAAATGTGAAAATGAAGAAATTATAATCCTAGAATATTTATTTTAAAATGTATTATTATTTAATTTTTATTATTTTAAAATTATTATTGTTTGTATTTAATTTATCCATTTATTCTTATCTTATTGGAATAAAGAATTGAACAATTTCGAAAAAAAATGTTTTATTTATAAGAATAACGAACAAACATAACAACTAAATACAAGAGTTTTGATTATTCATAATAGATTGAAAAAATATTTTAAATTAACCACCCTGTTCAAAAATTCTTAATCCTTTCTTATTTTAGAGAGTTTTAAATCTAAAATTAATAAGTTTATAAATATGAAAGAAAAATATTATAGGAAATTTAGGTACAGTTATCTTCATACTCCTTTATAATTAGATCAATTAAATAAAATTTACATTACCTTAAATCGTCTCCGTTACTATTCACTATCACTTAAACACTTTAACTTAACCTAAAAATAGTTTCACTTAACACTGTCCCTAAACTTGGTCTATTGTTTGTATCTGTCAACTGAAAAAAAAAAAAATCAATTAGTATTTTGATATTAGGAAGACTAATAATAAATTTAATATAAGCTACTTACTTTGTAGTGGAATCGACTTCGTCACACTGGACTGGCGGATTTATCTGAGGTTCCACTTGAGGATCCTCATTTTCCTCTGGATTTGTCGAGGAGGTTATGGTTGGTACTTGTACCGGAGGAGGAACGTTGACTCTCCTTCTTATTACAAGTCTATTACCATCCATAACCTGAATTTCATAATTTCTGTTCCTGAACATATTGATAATTAAATTAAATAATAAAAATTAAAATTTAGGAAGACAGCACTGGTGATGAACCAAAAATGAAAAAGTCACCTCGCAAAACAGTCATTTTATGAAAGTAGGTCAAGGTAAAATTTCGATTTTTAAATCGCGGAGAGGGCCCCTCATACCGCCCCTATACTCCTCCTATACCCCCCCCCGCCCCCGCCCCGCCCCCCGAAGGGGGAGGGGCGGGGGGGGGCGCACTGCCTTCCAGGGAGCGGGGGGCCTTCGGCCCCCCGCCCCCTGGACCCCTCCCCAGTCGAGATGCCCCGAAAAAACCTTGTGTTTTTTATAGGCCCGCAAACCTCTCGAGTTTTTATAGTTACAGCACATTTTAGGACGTCTCACTGAGAGTTATAGGGGACCCTAAGGTAAGATGCTCCGAAGAGAATTTTGTGTTTTATACGCCCGCAAACCTCTCGAGTTTTTATAATTACAGCACATTTTAGGACGTCTCACTGAGACTTATAGGGGACGTAACTCCCTAAGCAGCTCAGCAGAGGGACTCAGCTGGGGGGCTCAGCGGGGGGAAGGGAGGAAAGGGGAAGGAGGCTTTGCGGGGGAAGGGGGCGGGGAAAAATTTTGCGGGGGAAGGGGGGAGGGGGAAGGGGGGCTCCGCGGGGTGTGACGCGCAGAATTGAGGTCATTGACCTTTATTGAGGTCACTATACGTACGAGGACAAACCGTGGCCTGCTTTCATATAAAACGGTCGAGGATCAGTTTATAGCAAGCTTAAGTCGAGTTTACCACGCTTTAAATTTAAAGTCTCCAATTTTAGTTTCTTTTAGTTTGTTTTAGTGTGTTTTAGTTTGTTGCTGTCAAGTGTACTCAAATTTTAAAGGTATGTCTTTTCCTTTTGCCTCAACTTCCACTGAACAGTTAGGAGTGGTGAACAAAATTAATATAATTTCAAATATAATAATTCAGCCTGCTTTTTTGAATAATGAAAATGAAAGTGACAACCAAAATTTAAGTCAGAGAACCCAAAATTTTAACGCGATGATTAATACGATGCAAGAAAAAAATTTAGAAAACAAATTACTCCAAAGTTGTTCAGAAACGAACATAAAATTTTTAGAAAATTTGGAATATTTGCCTGAACTAGAGAATATTTCGGAGACAGATTTTGACTTTCAAAATTCAATTTTATCACAAAATTTAGATTTTAATAATATTTTAACGCCGGAAACCCCAAATTTTTTAACTCAAGATTTAGATGTAACAACGGACACTCCCATTACAAATACTCCCGACATATTAACTCAAGATTTAGATAATATCGACAATTTTAAAAAGCTAATGGGGATTCCCAAAATTAATAAAAATTTAACAAATTATCAGAGTAAAAGTGACAGTGACAGTGACAATGATTCGAGTTCAAATAAATCACAAAATTTTTTTGGAATGTTGAAAACTAGAAATTTTGAAAGTGAAAACAATTCTGGAGGAATACCGGGTAATTCTTCATTTTCTCCTCTATCTCTGTTCAAAATTTCAACTAATCAAAAAAAAAATAAAATTTCGGAATCGACTAGTAGTGGAAATATGGGGGTTGATGTTTTGGGGGAGGAGGATGGTTCACGGGATAGTTACAAAATTTCAGATTGTAGTGAAGATTTGGGAGCATCGTTTACTAGTGGTGGTGGTTCCCAAGAAATTCTTCCAATAATAAGTGAACCATCTGAAAAAAATGAAAATTTTAGTCAAAATTCAATTCCGTGCGGCCAAAATACCTACTGTGAATTAAATTTTCCAAATTCTCCAATAATTTTTGAAAACTCGCCACCAGATTTCGATGAAATTTTAAATTCTGTTTCTACACAAACAGAGACAGTTCAAAATTCTGTTTTAACACAAACGGAAGTGTCAATCCCCTTCGAAAACGATTATCCGAAACTAAGCTTTCATTCAAAATCAAATTTCAAAATTAAAAATAAACATTTGTCTTATCAAAGATCATTAGGATTTGTTTTGGATTCTATTTTAAATTGCGATCCTAATAAAACAGCTGAGGAGAAAAGGAAGATGTGGGAAAGGGCGATAGAACTTTATAAAGCTACTCTTAGCTTTTTCCATCCCATTCCTTAACTCCCCTCCTACTTCTTTTCCACCATTTAAATTCATACCTGACCGTGTCACCTTCAGTGTGTTAAAATCGACTTGGGCTTCACAATAAGAGATTCGTTTTAGAAAAATGGATTTTAAATGTGAAGAGTGCTTCAAAATTTTTACTCGAAAAGACAATTTGAATCGCCACAAGAAGATAATTCACTCTAACAATGGCCCCCAGTTAGAACAGAAGAAGAAAAGCTGTAAGTTTAATTTTAAATAGAAATTTTGTTTCAATTTAATAATTAGTTATTAATTTGATGAATTAGAGGCAAATTTAATAAAGAAGTTATTAAATTTTAGGTGAAAGAAGATATTGTCAATTCTGCAAAATATTTATAAAAAAGTCATTATGGTTCTGTCATTTGAGAACAAATAAACACAAAACCAATTCAATGGTGGTTAGGGATGAAAATGTGTCTGTAATAAAATCGGCATTTAAGGAAAGAATCATTTCATATAAAATATCATCGACTCAATACCAAATCAACATTTATGATTTTTTCTCCGAAATACAACAAAAAATAATTGAGGTAATCAATTATGAAATCCAAAGACACACCTGCATCAAACTCAACATGGAGTTATTTGGTCTTTACTTAAATCCTTCCAATGAAAGTCATGAAGTTAAGTCTTTCAATACCCCATTTCGGATTTTATGTAATAGTTCAGAATTAACGCAAGAACTAGAAGATATTATTAAAATTATTGACCGGAAAGCTGATGAACTGGCAGAAAAAGATTCGGGTAAATTATTTTTTATTAAATATTTAGTAACTAAACTTAAACCAAAAATAAATTTGTTGTTAATTATTCTTCTTTAATTTCAGGATGGATTTTAATAAAAATATTACACGTTGAGCTTAACATCAACAAGTACAACCCCTTAAAAGCTTCTTCATATATACCGCTACCGTCAGAGATCAAGTTGAAAAATGCTGTAGTCAACGTTCAAAACAATGATGAATGTTGTTTCGCCTGGTCTGTGGTTGCAGCTCTTCATTCACCTAACGGACCAATTGAAAAGGTGGAGTCGTATCCACATTTCACCACTATTTTAAACTTTAAAGGTATCAATTTTCCTTTAACTTTAAAAGACATAAGTAAATTTGAAAATTTAAACAATATTTCGGTTAATGTTTATGGATTAGAAAAAATCAAGAATAATTTAAAAACTCAATTCGAAATTATAGGACCTTTACATTATACAAAAAATAAGCGAGAACGTCACCTTAATTTATTATTAATTGGAGATGATAATGGAAATTTCCATTACTGTTATATTTCGGATTTATCTAGATTAATTTCAAAACAATTATCTAAACATCATGGGAAAAAATTTTTATGCGACGGTTGTTTACAATATTTTACTACTGAAGAATTATTAGTCAGGCATAACACATATGATTGCGATTTTGTAAGAATAAATCTACCTTCAACTGAAACCAAAATAGATAGATTTGGAAATATTATTCCCGAAAATATTTTAAAATTTCAGAATATACAGAAACAAATTGAAGTTCCATTTGTTATATATGCAGATTTTGAATGCATTCTTAAGCCTTTAAATAATGAAATTAATGATGTAGATCCAAGTTCTCCATATACTGAAAAAAAATGTCAACATATTCCATATTCGTTTGCTTATTATATAAAGTGTTCATTTGATGATTCAATTTCCAAATTTCAAAATTATATGGGTCCCAATTGTGCACAAATTTTTATAACTTACTTAGAAAGAGACGTTCTTAATATTTACAATAAATATATGAAAAAGTTAATACCAATGAAAAAATTAAATGTGTTGGAACAATTACATTTTGAATATACGAATGATTGTCATATATGTGATAAACCTATAATTTCGGATAAGGTTGCTGATCATTGTCATTTAACAGGTTCCTATAGAGGTCCGTCACACTCTATATGCAACTTAAATTATAAATTATCTAATTCCATTCCAGTAGTTTTACACAATTTGCGTAATTATGATTCTCATCTGTTTATAAAAAATTTATGTCCAAATCATGAACAATTATTTGTCATAGCCCAGAATAAAGAGAAATACATTTCATTTCAAAAATCTATTGAAGTAGATCAATATTTAGATAAAAAGACTGGTTTCACCAAGTCAAAATTTCTATATCTTAAGTTTATTGATTCATTTCAGTTCCTACCATATTCTTTGTCAAATTTAGCTTCCATCCTTAATGATGAACAATGCAAAGAAGTGTTCAAATATTTTAATGAAAAGGAAAAATTTAAGTATATCCGTCAAAAAGGCGTTTTCCCTTATAAATATATTGATAATATCGACAAATTAAATGAAACGGAGTTACCCAATAAAAAAAATTTTTATAATGACCTCACGGATGAACACATTACTGATGAAGAATATGAGAGGGCTAAAAATGTTTGGAATTTATTTGAATGTAAAACAATCGGTGAATATTCCGATTTATATCTTAAATCTGATGTATTACTTTTGGCAGATGTTTTTCAAAATTTTAGAAAAACGTGTATGGAAACTTACAAACTTGATCCTGCACATTATTATACTTTTCCAGGTTTAAGTTTTGACGCTTGTTTAAGATATACTGGAGTCGAATTGGAGTTAATAACAGACCCAGATATGTTACATTTTTTTAAAGGTAGTGTAAGAGGAGGAATCAGTACCTGTGTATGTAGGAAATCTATAGCAAACAATTTATTTCTTTCAAATTATGATCCATTACAACCATCTAAATATATTATGTATTTTGATGCAACTAATCTTTACGGATATGCGATGTCTCAATATCTGCCCGAAAAAGATTTTGTTTGGTTATCAAATCAACAAATTCAAAATTTAGATATAATGAATATATCTGAGACTAATGACAAGGGTTATGTGCTAGAGGTTGATTTAGAATATCCTGAAAATTTACACAATTTACATAATGAATTTCCATTCTGTCCAGAAAATTATAAGCCTCAAAATTCTAAAACTTTTAAATTAATTCCAAATTTAAAAAATAAAGAAAAATATGTAATTCACTATACTTTATTAAAACAATGTATTCAATATGGAATTAAACTAACTAAAATTCATCGGGTTGTAGAGTTTACACAATCTCAATGGTTAAAAAAATTTATTGATCTAAATACAAATTTAAGAAATCAATCTAAAAATCAATTTCAGAAAAATTCTTATAAATTGGCAAATAATAGCATCTACGGAAAAACAATGGAAAATGTGGATAAAAGGACAGATATACGATTGGTTACACAATGGGCAAAAAATCATAGAAAAGATGGGGCAGAAAATTTAATTGCTAAACCATCCTTTAAAGATGTAACAATATTTTCAGAGAATTTAGTAGCTGTGCAAATGCGTAAAGTGTTAGTGCAATATGATAAACCTGTCTATGTAGGCTTTAGTATTTTAGATATATCAAAAACGGTGATGTATGACTTTTTTTATGGGTTTTTAAAACCTTTATATAAGAATAATATTAAACTTCTGTACACAGATACAGATTCCTTTATTTTGGAAATTGAGACAAGTAATGTTTATGAAGACATTAGGGTTAATATTGATAAATTCGATACTTCAAATTATGATGTTAATAATATTCATGAAATACCAATAACTGAATCTGTTGTTGGAAAGTTTAAGGATGAATATGCTGGTGAACCAATAGAAAGCTTTTATGGCACAGGGGCCAAAGCTTATTGTGTTAAGTCAGAAAATGGGTTGCTTAAAAAAGCTAAGGGGATAAAGAAAAGTAGCATTAAAAAACAATTAGAATTAACACATTATAAAGATGTTGTAGAACAAAATTCAAAAGCTTTCTGTACAATGTATTTGTTTAGATCTCGACTTCACAATATTTATACAGAATTAGTTAACAAATTAGCTCTCACTTCTAATGATGATAAAAGATTTAAAATTCCCAATAGTTATGATACATTAGCGTGGGGTCACCAAGATATTCCATTTTTTCAGTGGTTAATAGACCATGAAAATGAATTATAAAAAATTCTTTTAAGATTAAAAGTTTTACTCTTCAAGGCTAAATTTGAAGTATTTAAGAACATGGTAAATTTTAAAATTATATCAGTATAAAATATACCACCGTCTAGAATAAATATGTGTTTAGAATCTTTTGAAAAAGAAATTGATAACAAATTATATAGAACATATGAAAAAAGACTTTCCTCATTTAAATTCTGGAATGGAAAATTAAATCCTAAAGTGTTAGCCCAATCAGGGTTTTATTATTTAGCTATTCATGATGTTTGTAAATGTTTTTACTGTGGTGCAGAAATATTTGCCTGGAAAATTGATGATTGTCCAATTGAGGAACATTATCGTCACTGGAAGAACTGTGACTTAATCGAGTGTTTGTGGTTAGGTGAAAAAAATAAAAAATGTGAACCTGTTGTCCTTAAAGTGAAAGAAAATATGTCAACATCTTTCATTTTTTTATTAGTTTTAATAACTATGTTTGTATCTCTAATTTGTAAACAAATTATTTAATGTCCTTAAAGTGAAAGAAAATATGTCAACATCTTTCATTTTTTAATAGTTTTAATAACCATGTTTGTATCTCTAATTTGTAAACAAATTATTTAATATTTTGAAAAAAAAAATGTCTATATATTGTAGAAAATTAATTAAAACTGTTCAGTCTTATTTCAATCTCTTATTGTTTTGTTAATAGACATTTAAAATTGAAAAGTGTTTTAATGGCATCCCTTATCAACTACATTGTTTTACATTCAATTTTAAATAATACTTTATATGTACTTTATCCTCCAAGGGTTTTACATGGAATGGTGTGTTTTGAAAACGAAACCTCTACTATTAAACCTGAAATATGTAATTATATGAAAGCTATGAATATTAATAATTATTCAACTGCTTTCGCATATAATATGAATAATAGTCAATCTAATAGTAATTTTTTCAAAATTTACTTTCATTATCCAAATAATACAATTTTTGACACTAACTGGATTGAAAAAAATAAAAAACCATTTACGATTTCTAGCTGTGATCATATTAAAAATGATGAGGAAGGTAAAAACTGTTTAATTCTATTTATCTTCAATATAATTTTATCAATAGGTAGTTTTTCACTTTTGTCGTTCTTGACAATTTTGTTTTATCAAGATAGGTCATAAAAATTTAATAAACTTGCTTGACCTTGAAATTTATAGAGGAGTGGGGTGGATAAGATATATTCAGACTCAGTATTTTAGTTTTCAGTTAGCATCAAGACATCATGTTTAATAGTAGCAATTTTAATGGATATAAATCCAGTTCTAGTGAAACCAATGATAAAATTAGTCAGTGTAATGAAAAATTATTAAATTCAAAAATCTACTATCTTAACAATTCCTTATCAAAATTTGTTTGTGTTGGAATTGGTATAAATGATTTTACACCAAAAGTTCTAATTGGAGGTCGAAATGGATTTCACATTTACTTGAATGAAGAAGAATGGAAAGAACTTCAAAAAAATCAAGGAGTGTTGGTGAATTATTTTTATTCTGCTCAAGCATATGCATACCCACTAAAAATTGAAAAAATCACAGTGTTTTTTGAAAAAATAAATCATTCTCCTGTTATCAGAATTCAAAAGGATGAACATTATGTGATTCTGGGAAAAGAATCAATAGATAAATTAGTTGAAATCGATGAACTTGTTGACTACAGAATTCATATAATTAAAAAGCAAGAATTTTCCAAATATTTTAATTTGTTTCATCACTATAATTATCAGTCAGGAGATGTGTTGTCTCATATTTATAGTGTTTTGGATCCATGTCAGAATTTAAACAGTGAAAATGTCGGAACTGTTTTAGAAATGTTATCTCTACATAAACAGGAATTAGAAAACAAGTTAAGAAAATCCGGTGCATTACAATAGAAATATGAAGAAATCAGTGACAATCAGTGAGAACAATAATAAAGTTTATATATTAGTGACATGGGACTTTGCATTTAGACAAGCTCGAAAAAGTGAATATCAGAAATTTTATCTTGACAGACTAAGATTTGAAAAACGAGTTGAACAATGTGAAAGTATTCTTAAAAGTATTTTTGATGTAGATCATAGAAAAAAAATATATATTGAAAGATTTAATGTAAAAATATAAATTTATATTGTTAATCTCAGTTGTAAACATCTTAAAAATTATATTGTTAGTATTTGTTGTAAAAAGGATTATCGTAAATAAAAAATATGTTATATAAATAGGTCTTTTATTTAAAAATTTGATATACAATATTACTTAAAATTAATTACAATACATCTTTTTTAAGAATCCATGAATTATGTGATTTATCGAATCCTAACCATTTAACAAAAACTTGGTTCCCTTTCTTCCTTAAAATTTTTTCAACCAAAAACACATCTGGATGTTTAACTTTTTGTAACTCTTCTTGGTAGAAACCTCCTTCAATATATTCATTTTTACTATCTTTTAATAAATAGGTGGGTGGATTTGTTAACTGAACCTTTCTAATTTGAAAAATTTCAGTTGACCAATTTGGAGTATATCCTTTTTCAAAAGCTTTTCTTTGTTTGGAAATTCTAACAAAATCATTTTCTTTAAATTTAGTGCGCTTTAAATCAAATGTTTTTTTAAAAGTAAAAGAATTTTGCAGTATAGTTTTCTCATTTTTTTTATTAACCTCAACAGGTCTATATCCGGTAGTTCTATGAATACTATTATTATATTTTTCAATAATAGTGGGTAAAATAGAGTACCATTGGTAATTCCCTCTATTACTAAAATATTTCCACATTATATTTTTTAAAGTTCGATTTACGCGTTCTACAATACTCGCTTTGAGATTAGAGTAAGTATTATAATGATTAATTTTGTAATAATTCATAAGATCTTTAAAATCTTTATTGAAAAATTCTTTTCCTAAATCTGTCTGCAAATTTTGCGGTTTACTTGTTTTTTCTAAAATTTTTTTCATAGCTTCAGTTACATCTTTTCCTTTTTTACTTTTAAGTGGTTGAGTCCAAACATACTTTGAGAATGCATTTATCACCACCAAAATATATCTATAACCTTTATTAAATTTGGAATAGGGTTGCATCTCTACCAAATCAGCTTGCCATAAGTCATTAAGGCTTTTAACAATAGTTCGTCTTCTTCTATATCTTCTTCTTGCCGGTTTATGTAATTCATCTACAACTGTTTCTTTAATATTTTTACTCATAGTACTAGAATAAAATTTCTTAATACCTTCTTTAAATAACTTATTTTATTTGTTTGTTATCTTTTTTTAGCAAATCTTCGATTTTATATTCCAAAGTTTTAAAAGATGCATTATTCGAATCTTTGACTTTTTTGATTTCATCTTCGATTTTATATTCCAAATTTTTAAAAGATGCATTATTCGAATCTTTGACTTTTTTGATTTCATCTTCAATGTTGGTAATTCTTACATTAATTTTAGTTTCAAAAACAACAAGTGATTTTATACTTTCGTTTCTCATTTCTCTTACTGTTGCGTTTAATTCTTCTCTAGCATATGCCATTGTGTCATTAAACTCTTTTCTAGAAACTTCGGCTGCTCTTTGAACTAATTCGTTTAGTGATTTTATTTCTTTTACCAATTTATTTTCTAGATTTTTTATATCTTTTCCTAATTGAAATTCTACATTTGTTAAATTTAATTTTATTTCTACCAATTTTTTTTCTATTTTCTTTATATCTAAAATCGCTTTTTCAATTTCAATTCTTACATCGTTCAAAGATTTTTCATAATCATTTAACTTTGTTGAAATTTCTTCAATTTTTGAACTGTGTTGTGCAAGTCCTTTTTTTAAATCATGGATAGAGGTGTTAATCATAGCTTGTATTAGTTCTGCTAAAGATTCTAATTCTTTTTCTAATCTTTTATTCAACATCTTTTGAAAATATTCATCGTCAACAGTGGTTTTTAATTCTGTTTTTAGATTGTTTAATTGTGAGATTATCTCCATGATTTGTTCACTATTTTTTAAAATTTCATTTTTAAATTTATTTTCAATTTTTTCATCTACATTTTGTAAATCTGTGTTTAATTTCTTTTCCAAATTTTTCAAGTTTAATAGAATTATTTCAGCATTATTTTCAATTGAATTAATTTTCTGATTTATTTCATTAATATTATCGCTATCTTTTTTATGGATTATAAAGTGTGTATTCATAGCTCTCTCTATTTGTTGTGTGTTTTTATTCATACCATCATGAACGTTTTGAAAATTACCTATTTCTTCAGAAACCCTATTATTAAGTTTGTTCGTAAATTCTTGGAACTTTGATACCATATCTTTTATAATAATTTGTTTAACATTTTCTATTGCAGAAGTATCATTTATTTTTGATTTAACCAATGTTATTTCATTTTTTATGTTATTTTCAAAACTTTTTACTTCATCATATTTCTGTTTTATTGTTTTAAAATCATCTTCACACTTCGATGTTTTTTGAGAAAAACTTTTTAATAGTTCATCATTGTCTTTGACAATATTTTTTATATTTAATATCCTGTTATCATAGTTTGACACATTTTCTTCAAATAACTTAATTTTTTTCGAAATAGATTCCACATTTTCATCATTTTCACTAACTCTCTTTTTTAAATTTACAATATCATTTTTTAACACAGGTTCAAATCTTTGAACAATATCATCACTTTTAAAATTTTTTAATATTTCATTTTCAACATTGGCTAGTATTTTATTTTCTATTGTAGGTATATCTACTGTATACTTTTTAGAAATATGACGTCCAAATTTATCAATGGTCATTTTAACAATGTTATCTAACAATATTTACTACTTTCTTTTATACAATTATATTGGCTTCTTTCAATTCTTCAATAATAGAAATAATTTCGTTGTTATGTCCTGTATTCCCAGCCATCATAGATGCTACCAACAGTCGAAGTCTATCAACAAGTTCATTTACGTTATCCCAATATACGTAATCGGTATAAGGTTTATTAACTTTTAAAGTTATTCCGGATCCTGTTCTTTTCGAAGATATTCGAGTTTCCCTGTATGGAGCTTTTCGTCTGTCAAAAAATCCTTGAACTATATTATGCGTTTCGGGATTTATGGTTTTAGTTTTTGTAATTCCTTTATTTTGTAAATAAGGCCCTATTATAGAAATATATTTTTGTGATCCATTTCCCTGTACCTGCTCATTTGGATCATAATTTCTACGGTATGCATTGGTTCTCTTTAAAATATCCATATAATTTTCCAAATCTTGTTTTTTATAACCTACTGGTTCCTTTTTAAATAATAATTCATATAAACCTGGTGTACCTGTATAAGTTATACCTTCAACTTTTATGTTTTTACCGATAATTTCTATAGGTCTTTGTGTTAAACCCAAAAAGAATTTCTCAGTTTCAAAATCATGTACTATTCCATAGAGGTGATCAAACTTATGTTCCACATCTTTTACCCCTCCGTCAATATATTGACGAGGTAATTCATGAAATCCTGATAAATATTCTTGATATAAAGGTGTACTGACAAATGTTTGAATTGTTTGGCGTGTTTGTTCTAATATATCCGAAAGATTTCCTACCGTAGATTGTGAAATTGAAGAAGGGGTGGTTTCTGCTATGACACTTGTTTGTTGTAAAGATAGCATCTGACTATGTGAAGCTATACTGGTTTCCCAATCAATAATTGTTGGTATTTCTGTAGGAAGAATTGGAGTTTTCCCTGTCTTTCTTTTTTCTGGTGTTGATGTTCCATACTGTAGTTTTTTTCTTGGTGTTAGTGTTGGAAACAATCTTTTTTCTGGTGTTTCATAATTTTTTTTAATGGGTGTTTGTAGCTCTTCCTTTACCTCAGCCGATTCAATTTTACCAATTGTTGAAATTAATTGTTGTAGGGGTTGAGTTATTGGTTTATAGGTTTCCTCCAATTTGGATTGTGCTTCAAATTCAGCATTTTTTAAACTTTGATATTTTTGTTTAACAGCTTTCCTTGACTTAACAAGCTCTCTTGCTAAGCGTTCATTCATGATTAGTTAAATTTTTCACAAAACTTTTATTTTTATAAGAAAATATATGAATCAAATCCTTTTCGATATCGACCGGATTTTAAATTCGAATCCTTGTCTATTACCAAAAATCCAAATTTATCTTTCCAACACATCAAACATAACTCATTAAATTGATTAAATGACATATCAACATTAACATGATCATCATAAATATGTTTTAAGTTCGTTTTGTCTTGTTGAAATATAACAATCAAATTCGCATTGTCACGAATTAATTGTTTTGGAATCGAAGAATACGTTTGACACAAATAAAAACAATCAGTATTTTTATGTCTTCCGAAACAAAAATAATCTTTTACAACATTCTGATTGCAACACACTATATCATCAAATATAATTATGGAATTTGGTTTTATTTCTTGTGGAGAAACAATATTTTCTTCATTTTCGGATTCATAATATCCAATTTCTCTCAATGGTTTAAAAAGTAATCTCAAATATTCATATTTTGGTTGATATAGAGACTTTGAATAAATATATAAATTTTCAAACCGTAAACCATTGGGATCTTCAATTAAACTTATAATGATATTAGTTTTACCACACCCTGATGGACCAATAATTAACCCCCTTTTACTAGAGCCTTCAAACAATTTTCCATGTTTTCTAAAATTATTTCTTGAAGTCTCATGGTCTTTAATAATAATTGAATAAGGTTGTTTGACAATTTTCATATATAAGAGGATGTATAAAGGGTAAGTTCTAATTTAAAACTAGTCAGTTTGTTCCAAGATTTCAATTATATAATGCCAATCTCATATAAGCAACAATCCATTTATAAAAGAAGAGTCAGAAAAAGAGGTAGTGGTTTAATTAATACTCTAATAAATAAGTTACCTTTTGAATTACATCTACCTGGGTATAATTTTTGTGGACCTGGAACCAAACTAGAAAAGAGACTAGCTAGAGGCGATAAAGGCATAAACTTATTGGATGAAGCTTGTAAAGAGCATGATATTGCCTATGCACAATCAAATGATATAAAAAGCCGACACGCTGCTGATAAATTATTAGGTGACAAAGCTGCCGAAAGGTTCAGAGCAAAAGACGCCACTTTTGGAGAAAAAACTGCTGCACTTGGAATAAGAGGTGCAATGAAAATTAAAAGAAAATTTGGTATGGGATTAAAAAAAAGAAGGAAAAACAGAAGTCGAAAAACTCGTCTAGGACGAGGAATAACTTTATCTCAAGCTATTTCAAAAGCAAGACAAGCACTAAACGGAAAACAATTTAAAAGTTTGACTGATATTATTCAAACCGCACTTAGATCTATCGGAGATAGTAGAATATTATCACCAAAAAATAGAATCATACCAATTCCAAAAACTGGTGGATTTCTACCTCTTATTCCTTTATTTGCTGGTTTGTCCGCTTTAGGTGCTCTTGGAGGAGGAGCAGCAGGTATTGCGAAAGCTGTCAACGATGCAAAAGCTGCTAAAGAAAAATTAGAAGAGTCCAAAAGACATAATAAAATGATGGAATCTATAGCAGTAGGAAAACAAGGAAGTGGTCTTTATTTAAAACCATATAAAACTGGATGTGGATTATATCTGAAACCTTATTCAAAAAACTGTTAAAACAAATACCTCGAAAACCACTTACAAATTATGATTTAAGTAAATATATTAATCTACTTAAAATTCCCAACTTTCGAGGTATATTCATGAGAGATAAATTACCAAAAAAAATTAATAAAAATGAAAGTGGTATTGTTAATCTCGATAAGAATAGTGGTGATGGAACTCATTGGACTGCATACATAAAAAAAGGGAAAAATATTTTATATTTTGATAGTTATGGCAATTTGCGACCATCTACCGAATTAACAAAATATTTTTTCAGCGATAAAAAGAAAAATATTGTGAAATATAACTACGATCATTATCAATCAATTAACAAAACAAATTGTGGTGAGCTCTGTCTTAAATTTCTTTATAATAATGGTTGAAAAACAATATTAATTCATTTTGTTAAAAATTTTTAAAGAGATATGTCGTACAGTTTTGTCATTAGTGGTAATTCCCCCACGCTTTCTGTTAATATTCATCCTCCAATATATTTAGATGAAAATTTTGAATATTCCATTGGACTTGTAAATTTTGAAACTTTTAATGCTATTCCAAATATTGATGAGACTAATAATCTTTTCATTTATGACTCAAATAAAGAAATAAGAATACCACCAGGTAGTTATGAAATAGATGATGTAAATAATTTTATTCAAAAATTTTTGGACAATCGTACTTTTCTTCATATTTATGCCAATAATAATACTTTACGAACACATATTAAAACAGATATTCCTATCTCGTTTCGTGATGGAACTATAGGAAAAATATTAGGTTTTAAAAATAAGGAATTAGAAGGTCTTAAGGAGCACATTTCAGATTTTCCAGCGGAAATTATTAAAGTAAACGCCATAAACATCGATTGTAATATTGCCGAAGGATCATATTTAAATGGAAAACCTGTTCATATAATACATCAATTTTTTCCTAGTGTAGCTCCTGGTTTTAAAATAATAGAATCACCACAAAATGTCCTTTACTTTCCTGTTACTGTAAAGGTAATAGACAATATAAACATTAAAATAGTAGATCAAGATGGTGATCTCATCAATTTCAGAGGAGAAACGGTAACAGTAAGACTACATCTTAAAAAAATAGATGAATAATGGTTATTTTATATAATAAAAAAGTCTCAAATTATAATTTTTCAAAAAAATTTTACTCTAAAAACATTAATAAGAAAGATACTAAACGACATTTAACTAGTAATAAATTAAACTCTCAAAGGTTAACACCTTCTAATAAAAAATTTCTGATAAGTTTAGGTTTCAAACTAAAATAAAATGGAATATTTAAATGTAAAAGAAAATATTCTTGTAGATGAATCAATATTAAGCTGGGAAATACTATCATTTGAACCTTTCAATCCTACAAAACTTGGATTAAATGATGAAATTAGAATTGCTCTACAACAAACAGGAAAATATCCTTTACCTTGCAAAAGTGAATTATATTTAGAATTTCAAGTTACCAAAGAAGATGATACTCCATTGGCTAATACGGTATTAATCAACAATGCTCCAGCATTCTTGTTTAAAGAATTACGTTATATTTTAAATGGTGTTACAATTGATTCAGTTCGAGATGTAGGAATTACTTCAACTCTTAAAGGATACATATCATTTAATCAAAACGAAAGTGCAAAATTGGAAAATGCTGGATGGTATCCAAAAACGAAACCTAAAGAAAAAATTATGACTGATGAAAAAGGAAACGTTTCCCTATGCGTCCCATTAAAAATGTACTCGGGATTTTTTGAAGATTATAACAAAATAATTTTAAATTCACAACAAGAACTAATACTAATAAGAAGCAATGATGACACTAATGCTTTAGTAACCACAAGTGATGATGAAAAACCGAAAATTAAAATAACCAAACTTTGTTGGCGAGTTCCACATCTTACTGTGGCCATTCCCCAAGAATTGGCACTAACGAAAATTATTGATAAAAACAATGATATTCTTCTTACTTTCCGAAGTTGGGAATTAATTGAATATCCAGAGTTATTAGAAAATACAAGACATAATTGGCCTGTCAAAACCTCCACAAAAATTGAAACACCAAGACATGTACTAATTGCTTTTCAAAAGGATAGACGTGGTAATTTAAAATCAGATATGAGTAAATTTGATCATTGTGACCTAAGGAATATAAATGTGTTTTTAAATTCAGAAAGATATCCTTACCAGGATCTTCAGCTTGATTTTAAAAATAATAAGTTTGCTACCCTGTATGAAATGTTTTCTGAATTTCGTCAAGTATATTATAACTTTCCAATAGAACCAATATTTAATCCCAAAGAATTTAAAGATAATGCACCTATTGCTTACATTAATTGCTCTCATCAGAGAGATTTATTACAATCCGGCCCAGTAACCATGAGAATTGAATTTGAGACAAAAGAAAAAATATCGGGAAAAACAGCTGCGTATTGTGTTATAATACATGATAAAGTATTTAGCTATAATCCATTAACAAAAATTGTTAAACAACTTTAACTTCTCCCACCACATCAAATATCATTATTAAAATGAAAATATATCGAATAAGATCAGTTGTTTCTATACCATAGTTTGTTGCACATCAAATGGAATGTACAAAATACAAAAAGAAAAAATAGAACTATTTTTAAAAAAAATTAAACATCTAAAAAATCTTATTGAAGACTATTCGAAAAAACAATTTGTAATAAAAAAATTTAGTACTTTAAAAATTTGCTAAATAAAAATGAGAATAGTTATGGATGTTCAAGGATTTAAGGATGAACACAACAAGTTTATTCCTAAAGAACTTGCAATGTTTGATGGACATAAAATGAGTCATTATATTTTTAAACCACCGTATCCACTACAAATGCTTCCACCAGAAACATACAAGCAAGCAGAATGGTTAATGAAATTTCATCACTGCATCAATTGGAATACAGGATATATTCCTCTTCATAATTTTTCATCTATAGTAAAAAACTTAACAGAAAAAGGAGAATTCATTTATATTAAAGGAGAAGAGAAAGCTAATTTTATTAGAAAATATTGTACTAAGCCAATAATTGAATTGGACGAACAACCTGTTTTAATTAAATCATCTCCTAAATGTTTTTATCATTCTCAATCACCTTCAATGTGTGCCCTTTCTAATGTATTCTTTATGTATAAAAATTTTTTTATGAATGAATAAATTAACAATGAATGTAATAATATTTTTTTTATTTATCCACATCCCCACATTACTAACAGAAAATTATATTTTCCTATCTTTACATAATCAAATATTTAAACATAACAGCCGTTACACAATAATAAAACAACTATAAAAATTTAAATATTTTATTTCACACTAACTTTAATTAACCAATAAATCAATACATAAATTTATTTCTTTATTGAGTCCAATTTTTTTAAGTTCATCAAAGAATTTTAACACATTTTTAGTCTTCAAAAATTCACTACACAATTCTGCTGCTTTTTTACAAAAATTTGCATGATCAACATATTTTATATATAACAATAAATCTTGACCCTCACTTTCTTCTTCAACTAAACAAGATAAATATCTGGAACATGCTTCGTTCATAATGAACCCTTCATAAAGGTCCCTCACAAAATTTTCAATTTTAGGCATCATCTTCACCACGCAATTTGATTAGTTCTTGTAATACAACAGGATCTCTAATATATTGGTTTAAATGACGAACTTCATGATGAAACCAACTTAACTTCACTAATTCACGTATAAAATGTACAATATCTTTCTTTTGAAAATAACGTTCGCACAATTTCACAGCCTCTGTATGGTTTTTGGATATATCCAAATAATATTGAAACCAAGATGGACCACTATCAACTGCATAATGTTCGAACTCAAAAGCAGAACTTTTACATTTTTTATAAAATTTTTGAATTAATAAATTTAATTCACTTTCGTTAGAAGCAGAAGACATATTTCATTTTAGTATGTTTTAAGCTGGTAAAGTGTTGCTTTTATAATCAAAATTTAAAGAAGGGATACAAGGTCATGTTAACATGTATACGAAGTAACTCGAATGTATACGAAGTAACTCGAATGTATACGAGATAATTCAAATGAGAAAACAAAAGAGGAGGAGGATGAAAAGCGTTGATGATACGAGGTTTTTTAATAAGTATAATGAGAGATTTGAAAAGTATAATGAGAGAAGAAAAGAGGAGGAGGATGAAAAGTGTTGATGATTTACTCTTACTCCTCCTCCTCCTCTTTCCTTCTCTCATATATCCACTACTTAGATAATTTTGTTCTATATACTATTCTTTTGTGTCACTTATTTGTAGTGTTTCCTTATATTCCGCTATATTATTCACTTTATTTCTCATTCTTTCGTCAACAAGCTTTAG
This sequence comes from Diaprepes abbreviatus, assembly GCA_034092305.1. NCBI lineage: Eukaryota > Metazoa > Arthropoda > Insecta > Coleoptera > Curculionidae > Diaprepes > Diaprepes abbreviatus. Next base: position 4,814,771 of record JASJET010000156.1, read on the forward strand.
TATTTCTTACATTGTCTACTTTTTTTTGAGATAATTATAAGCCCGATTAAGATTTTCTTTGCTAGAAATTAATAAATCTCCGATAATGTTCTTCCATTTTTTATCAGGCAGGGGTATTTTTGTTTATTTTTGCTATTTTATCTAGATTTGCACCTATATTTTGTGACAAATTCTCTCTCTCTGTATTATTCTCAAGCTTTTTTTGTATCTATTTTACTTATGTAATTAATTATGGTTAGACCCAATGGCAAATCGCAGATTTGCCTAGGTAATGGGGTTACCATATCGTTTATTAAGTCTCTGTACACGTATTTTTCTGTGATTTTTGATGATATCCAATAAAAGATTTAAAAAATCTAAAAAATTGCAATATAATATTCTTTTATCGATAATTGGTAAATTAACTGAATTATGAAATAAGAAATAGATTTTAAATCTGTGATATGTCAATATACTTTTGGACAAAATTTCTAACTGCTGCGATAAAATGTTACAGGCACTTACTCTCAGTTAAGTCAAAGACAGATTTGCAACTGAATTCCAACAAAGAACTAACTTAAACTTATAATTTTAACAACTGCTAAGAGATGTCTAACGCGCCCTGGATGAATTTTTATATAAATCAATCATTTCCTTACGTCCAAATAATTTTACGTTGCAGTAAGTAGATATGTCAAGAAATTATTTTTTTCCAAAATTTTTTTCATGATATAAAAAGCAGATATTTTAATGTGTATTAATAATACCCAAGTAATTGCTAACATACTTCCTAGACAAAGTACTTATGGTTTTGATCACCTTAAGAATATTACACTTGTTAACATAAGTCGTAAATACAATTTTATTATTATATTTCGTTTGAATTCCTGTAAAACACTTCCTTTGATTTTTAAGTGGTTGTGACAGTGATTGATGTATTGCTGTAAAACTGTAAGTGAATATTGTTGGAAGTTTGTAGTATTTCGTGTCAAGACACTTATTAATTTAGTTTTGGGACAATTTCTGTTAGAGCTTGGTTTCACAATATTTTAGTTTTAATTGTATTGTAGTTGCTGAATTCTTACAACTGATTATGTATCAGTTGCATTCAGATGTATTAATAAAATTCTTACTAAAATTTTGATTCTGATTAACTTTGAAGAATTTGAGAAATACCGTAATCTTCTTCTGAGCATGTTTAAATCAATTTTTTAAATTCGTTGATTGTAAACTGGGAAACTAGTTATCAATAGCAAAGTTTAAGTGGTTATATTAAAATTCGAGACCATTCCGTATTTTCTACTTGTATTTTATTGCATATTTAGGTCGCCCGAGGCTTTCTATCAGAGGCTCGCAAACTTTTTTGTCCCATAGATGACGAGTCAATTGTTTCTGTTTTCCCTTATGTAGACACCCTATCTTCTTAATATTGAATTTTTACAATTTTGTCATCTTAAAATTGTTTTTGCTGAAGTCTTAGTCTGGTGATCGAATGCACGACGTGATGGATCAGGAACAGTATGAAACTATTGCCGTTTTTCATAATATCTCCGACGCGGAGTCGCGCAACGCGCACAGCCGCGTTTTGCGGGTTATCACCAGACTAAGACTTAACACAGAGCTACTCAATTTGATAGCGTTTCTTGTAAGGTGAAAAATATTAAAATAAAAAAAAGATTTGAGTTGCAACTCCTACCAGTGAGGCACAAAAATAGGAAAGTGACCAAACCAAATGTGACTTTAAAGTCTGTATACAAAGCATTTAAATATTAAATGTGGGCAGGGGCGAATCTAATCTCTCTCTTTAGAGGAGCGGTGATATCACAAAAGTACAGTATAGCAAGAGAAAGCAAGTGGTCGATGGAGGGGGAGATGCCAGCAGCATTGCCATTTTTAGTGTGAAAGACAGTGTCTGGTCTATTTTTTTTAATTCGAAGTTCCTAGAGGCAACAGCTCCCCCCCCCCTTGAATCCGCGCCTAAACGTAGGCCGGAAGGTATCATCCTGGCAGGATGTCTGTAACAAGTTGAGAAGCTAAGGAATTTCTCACCGTTTAGTGTTTTGCTTTACGAGCTCACTTTATCTTTCATACTAAGTCTATCTTGTTGTTGCACTCAGCTTGGTGAAATCACACCTCTATTAACTTGGATCTATCGTGATTGAAAATTTGGTGTAACACATAATATTTAGAAGACAATGGAGGCCATTTTTCATATTTTTGAAACTATAACCGGAGTAGAATTTAGGATATGTAGAACCATATTCTGTTTTTTTCTTTAATTTTTACAAAATATAGTAATTATTTGGAATAAGAGAAATACAAAAGTTTCCGATTTTTCGATAATTTTTTACATACTTCCTATTTTGCGGTTATAAAACACGAATATGAAGTTGTTACACATTGCTTGGTGAAATTACACCTCTATTAACTTGGATCTATCATGATTGAAAATTTAGTGTAACACAAAATATTTAGAAGACAATGGTCATTTTTCATATCTTTTTAATTATAACCGGAGTAAAATTTAGGATAGATAGAACCATATTCTATTTTTTTTTTTTTAATTTTTGCAAAATATAGTAATTATTCGGAATAAGAGAAATACGGAATATTCCGAATTTTTCGATAATTTTTTACATACCTCCTACTTTGCGGTTACAGAACACGAATATGAAGTTTTTTCGCGTGGTTTCTTCAAAAAAAAATTATTTTTACTCATCTAACTCGTAATTTCTGATTAATACCTTTAAATTTTGGCCACTTCTAGTAAAATTTAAAAGCACAAAAAAATGTTTAATCATTTTTTAACAAAATTTACGTAAAAAACCGTGGAAAAATGTGAATTTTCCATAAAAGTAAGAACTTTTTTTGGGTATATCTACGATTTAGATCGAAACATGTGATTTTATAGGCTGGAAATTTGTTGTGTTATTTATTATGCGGTATTGCCACGTTGGCGTCGATGTTAAATTTCAAGGGAATGGAAAACTTGGTAGTTCAAATGCAACTAAATATGTTTATTCCAGTATAGTAACTTAAAATGTGGGTAAACTTGCCGAATTGGGATACTTTCCATAAACAGATGATCGGCAAGCTACATTCGCCTAAAACCAAGATTAAACCTAACATATCAGCATGCGGACACATGATTTTCGTGTTTTTTTACAATTTTTAGATCAGAGATTAAAAGAAAAAATATGCCGAATTTCTAGTATTTTTTAGAAAAACACATAGCGAACTTCCTTCTTTTAAAAGTCGGTTAAAAATAGATTTGAAGACGCCAATTATCGAGGTTATAATGAAGGTTATCCTGCAGCGTTGCAAAATTTCTGATGCTTTCAATTGTAGAAAAAGGAGATTAATACAATTACAGAAAAATGTGAGAAAATAAATAAAAAATGAAAAGAAAATCGCTAATTTTAATAACACATTAAAAAAAAAACAAAATATGATCTAACCTAGAATGACCTGACTAAAAGTGAATTAAACTAACCTGGAATAAATATATCATCTTAAAAACAAACGTTCTTTGATGATTTTGGAAAAATGACAAGCACAAACAAATGCAGAAAAAGAGAACTTGAATTTACCTGAACAATCCTTGATTCCAACATTAAGGGACAGACGTATATAAATGCCCATAAGTCTATTTCCTAGTTCCCAAGGTCTTTAGTGCCCAACTGCCATCATATATATATATATATATATATATATATATAATTTATTACGTTCCATAATCTGAATAATGAAGAAAGAAAATAAATCTGGCCACTCTGCAGCTCATTAATTTTATTATACCGATACTTTGATGTTGTATATGTGACGTAAAAATACTTAATATAGTGATTCAAATAGAAAGGAAATTAATTTTTTGAACATATTCCTATGCCAAAAACAAGTTCTTACATATTCTGACCATTTTCAGCACTTAAATTTATTGAGAGATGTTTATAAAACAAATCTATGAAAAATCTATTATATAACGTGTTCTTATAGTAATATGCAACCAAATCTAGTTAAGTTTAGTTCATGTGAGTTCAGATCAGTTAAATCTTTGGTTTTAAACCAAAGTAGCTTGCTTAATGATCTATTTATGTTTTGCATTCCGATTCTGCACGTTGATCCACATTTTATGCAACAACACTGAAATGAGCACAATTAATTGCATTTGAACTATCAAGTTTTCTACTCTAATGAAATTTAAAATTCTCGTCAACTTGGCAATATCACATACCGAATAGTGCAAAAGTGAGAAACTCCTTTTGGGATTCGCAAATGTCCGCAAACACAAGTGTTACTTGGCGGCGCGTTTTACGCAAATCTTCGCGAACTCAAGTATTACTTGGCGACACGTTGACCCTTTTAAAGTGACAAAAGCATTGTAGAACCCCGCAGATGCCGGACACTGGTACAACCTTTATGCCTTTGGCAAAATGAACACTGCTCTTAGCATTTGAGAACTTCTGGACCAACTAGATAAATAATTATCAAATTAGCTCTTAGACTTTTTGGTCGAACTGATGAGACCCGGAAAAGTCGAAAGCAACCTAATTGGGATACCTTATTAACTCAAGGTTACGGTGAATCGCGGACCCAGTTCACTCGCTTGGTTAAACCTCCAGTCCAGTACTCACATAGTAAATCATAAAACGAATTCCCGGCCTTTAAAATCGCATAATTCGATGTAAATCGTGAACATGTCCCAAAAAAAGTCAAAAGACAAGCCAACGTTCTTCTTACTTTTTATGGAAAATTCACATTTTTCCGCCGTTTTTCATTTTGTGAATTTTACTAGAAGTGACCAAAATTTAAAGGTTGAGATCAGAAAATAGAATTTAAATGAGTGAAAGTGACTTTAAAAAAAAAAAAGAGCTCGAAAAAATCTTCATATTCGTGTTCTATTACCCGAAAATACAAGATATGTAAAAAATAATCGGAAAATTCAGAAAATTCCGTATTTGCACTATTCTGAATAATTTCCTGGAAAATTATAGCTCAAAAATCAGTGCAAAATTTTTCGATATTTTTTGACAAATAATCAAATTAAAAGAAAGAAAAGAAACCCTTTTCCATTTGATATTTCATTTTTACCATCAACCAACCAATATGTAGAAGAGAAATATCAGAAATATCTTAATATCTGTTCCCCTACCGCCTTATTTCTCCACCAATTTTATATTCAAATATTTTAAACCGGTTTCCCTTTATTTCCTTTGTAACACTCACCTAATATATGAGCATTTTAATCAATAAAAAGCTGTATTATATAATAAAAAATACTTCATTTTTATTATAGTTACAAAACTTGCTGCTTGAGGTCAATGTCTGCAAATCCAAGTAAATCACTTCCAAACGTTTTCACTTCAATATTTGAAATCTCCAGTGACATTTGATTGATTGTTTCCAGCCTTGGATTTGTGCTGTTTTTTGCGAAGAGAGTTTTCTAAATTGTTGACCAGTTTGAAATGATACGATTTGATTAAACAATTGTGATAAATGTACATCAAAATGCCGCAAAGTTTTTTTGTAATAAATTTTACGATAAAGAATATTTTTAGAATGTGTACACCCAAAATCAATTTAATGAAAATATATTGCGTAAATAAAATACTATTACCAAAATTCGCAGCTAGAGCAGCTTTACCCAAAATAACGCTTAAGTACCAAAGCCTGTATACGGGGTGTTCGGCAAGTACTTGTTAATTTCTCGCGAGCATACAGGGGAGGTCAAAATAACCCTACTTTATCATAGAAAACAAAATCTTAAAGTGTCCATTAACCGAGGTACAGATCCCTACAGGGATACCCAGTGATTTACCTTATGGGCTCTAAGTTTCAAACCAACTTATATAATTTAATGAAATTTTAATAAATATGGAGGCCATAAAGATCCATTAAACTATACTACAGTAGATGTTTTAGATCATCAAAAAATTCAGGAACGGACTTGCAGCCACACTTGTTGGGCCTAATTTTTGAAAGGTGTGATTTTAGAAAACTGAAAACTGATTTATTAAATACATTTGTCATTCCTCTCCAAAAAAAGCTACTCTAAATTTATTTCGATAGTACTGGCAGTTTTCGAGATATATCGGTTTTTATCCGAAAAACTTAAAAGTTACTAATGATAAACACAAACAGGTAAAAATAAAACATGCAGGATGTACTGATGTGCGTTAACTTATGGGGAAGCACTATCTCCCTCTTCGAAGCCAAGAAAATGTTATGCTAAACGATTTCCAGCTCAAACATTGTCAAGTCCAGAAAACTTCCGAACTGTTTATCGGGGCTCAATTAATTTACAATGTTATTAAAATGCAAAAATAGTGAAAACGTTTAAATGTTATTTTGGCAATTGTTCAATATGGGCTCCAAGTACTTCAATACATTTTCTTATTCTTCGAATATTTTCCCGCTACGCTGCAAATAATATTTCGGTATTATTACGGACTTCATTAGAATATTTTACTATTCTCGCTGGTAGTTCTTCTCTAGTATTTACTGGTGTTGAATAAACTGGTTCTTTTAGATGGCCCCAGAAATAAAAGTCTAACGGATTTAGGTCTGGAAAGCTTAGTGGCCATAAAACAGGCCCATCTCGACTTATCCATCGAGGGATAAAAATGTTAGTTAAGTGTCGACGTACCATACGGTTAAAATAAGGTGGAGCACCATCATGCATTTACCACATTTGCATTCTTCTATCAAGGGATTCCAATAGATTATTTAAACTTTGCCGCAAAAATGGAAAACAAATCTCACCATTGACTCTTTCTTCCAAAACAAAAGAATTTATAAGGTTATTTTCGATGATGCCAGTACACCCATTTACAATAAATCTTTGTTGGTGTTTGTTTTGAATTATAGCGTGCGGGTTTTCATCAGACCAAAAATGTAAATTATATGAGTTTAATATGCCATCTATTGTAAAACTGGCCTCATCGGTAAACAAAATAAGGTTAGTAAAATTTAAATTCACGTTATGTTGCTGTATAAACCAGTTGGAGTAGTGAAGTCTTGCGGGATAATCATATAGCGTGTACTTTTTCAACGTGGGATGGGTGAAGTAACTGTTCTGTTAGAGTTTCATGTGCAATCCATTTTGTAACATTGCTTTGTGTCGCGAGATTTCTTATGATGTTTGAAGGGTTGTCAGCAATATCTTGCAAATTTTGTTTTTCTACATGGGGATCTCGTGCTTCCCTAGGAGGGCCCTCACCACCACCTCGCGACAAAAATAACCCTGAATAAAACATGTAAAAAATTAATTGAATAACTTTAATAATTATTTTCTAATAATCTTTTACCTGTTTTCCTTAGGCTTCGATCAACCCTTTGAAATGTTTTTGGACTTGGCAATGTTCAAGCTGGAAATATTTCTGCATAAAATCTTCTTGTCTTCGAAGAATTTAACACCGCTTCCCCATAAACTAAAGCACATCAGCACACCCCGCGTATTTTATTTATATCTGTTTGTGTTTAGTATTAGTGACTTTTGAGTTTTTTGCATAAAAATCGATTTATCTCAAATACTCAGTTTTATCGAAATAAAATGCGAGTAACTTTTTGAAGAGGAATGATCAAAGTATTTATTATATCAATTTTCAGCTCTGTAAAATGACACCTGTCTAAATTAGGTCGAACGAGTGTGGCTGCAAGCCTGTTCCTGACTTCTCTGATGATCTAAAACATCTACTATAGTATGGTTTAATGAGTCTTTATGACCTCTATTAAAATTTCATTAAATTATACAGGTCGGTTCAAAACTTAGAACCGATAAGATAAATCACTGGATACTTTTTTAGGGTTCCGTATCTAGGTCAAGGGATACTTTAGGAATTTTTTTTCTATGACAAAATAGGGTTATTTTGATCACCCCTGTATGCTCCCGAGAAATTAGGAGGTATTTACCGGACACCCCGTATAAAGTCGCTCAGTTTTTTGTGGCCGTGATCATCATTCTGATAAATTAATTTCCATAAACTTGTTACTACACCATAAACTTTCGTTTTTCGTTCATTTGAAAAGCTGTAACTTATGACCTTCCTGCTAAAGGTTTTTTTAAGCATTCAACTACAGAAAAGAAATATCACCATTTCAGTCATTCTAAACTCTAAATTAATTTTTATAAGGGCTCAAATTTTTTACGTATAAAATCGAATGCCTAGTAATACTTTTTGAAAATTTAAAAATGATGTTTTTTTAAACCAGGTAAAAATCGCCAAGTTCAGTATCGCGACAAAATACCCAAAAGTGGTAGTTTTCTTTTTCTTCATGTACCATGTCAGGTTCCCCTAGCGAGTTGATCACGGTTCTATGCTATTCTAAATAACTGTTCAACATTGTGTATTCCTGTCCACCCTCGGATGTTCCTCGGCGAAGAGGTCTGCTTCCTTCTAACACCTCTACGACCCCCGATCTTACCCTTCATAATCAGTTGAAGATTCTGTACTATATTAGTCTGCATGGCTTCCCATGGTATTCGAAGCATTCGCCTATGCAACCACTGCTCAAATGCCTCCAAACGATTGATCGTGGCAGCCTTCACTGTCCACACCTCCGCTCCATACAAAAACACTGACCAAATGTAATACTTTGCCATACTTTGGAAAAGTTTTAAATTTAGATTGTCATTGCAGACAAGCGATATCATTTTTAGAAAATTGTACTGGTTGATTCGATTCTGCATTTAACTTCTTTATCTGGGTCAAGCTGTTCAGTAATATAACATACAAGGTACTTGAAGTGGGAGACTCTTTTAACGGCTTATTCATTTATTAGCAGCAAAGCGTCTGGATATAGTAGACGACTGAAGACCATAAATTTAGTTTTACCAACATTTATGTTGAGTCCCATTTCTTTCCACACTCTATTGACAGAATCTAAGAGTTGTTGTAGACCCTGAAGGCTATCACTTATGATGGCCGTATCATCGACATAACGAATCATATTTATTAACTCGACGTTGATTTTAACCCCAAATACTTTGTTATGTAGGGCTTCCTTAAAAACTTTATCTGAACATAAATTAAATAGCAGTGGAAAGAGAATACACCCTGTCTGATGCCTCGTTAAATTTGGCATTCTTTAGTAAGCTTACCATTAACTCGGACCACTGTCCTCTGGCGCCAATATAGATTCTCTATAATCCGCACATCCTTGTCATCCACACCAGCATTCTTCAGTATATCAATAAGCTTCACATGCTGTGGTGTGGTAGTAGTTAAACTAATAATGTAACTCAATTTTATGACAAAAGTACATGATCTCAAAGTCACTGATTATAAAACTATTTTCATATTTCCAGGAATTCTAAATACAGATTCAATAAAACAACTGAATTACAAACCTCATATCAGGTTCATAACATTTAAAACGATGAATTCATTTAAGCAAATAGATGCCGTAAATCATCCGACCCTGTGTTAAGAAAAGTACGTTAAAAGTAATTGTGAAAACCTTCCACTTATTCCTTATTTATAACTCTGTGGGTGCTGCAAATTATAAGACTAATCCCCATTTTGCTAAGAGCATCTTTGAAAACCCTTTTGAAATCAGCTCCCTTAAACGTTGAATGTCACGCTAAAAAATTTGTGGGGGTAGTTTTACATTTTGTAGCTCCCACAAGTTTGAAAATAAAGTTAGGAAATCAATTTTGAAATGACTTTAAACGTTGTGCTTTCTCGGTACCAGAGTTAAAAGGATTTTTAAAACCCTTTCAATAAATTTGAGGCTAGTTCTAGATTTCTTAATCCCAACGTGGTTAAAAATGAGGGTTGGGGATGAAAGAGTGGCAGCAAAAGAACCCTTTTTCACCTATTTTTGCTCTCGCGTATTTTAAAGTCATTTCTCATCAAATAACAGTATGTAGATAGACATTTATCATAAAAAAAAGTTCTATAGGATGTGATAGGTTCGATTGTTGAATAACGAGCATTCGGATATTTGGCTTATTGAAGCATAATACAGTTTAAAAGAAATATGTCTTTTGATGCACAGACTTATACGAGGGTAGTTCAATAAGTAAGATAAATTAGTCATAGATGGCACCACTATCATTTTTAAATACTCTTCGGACAAACCTCTACAAAGTTTCAGTATGATCCGATGCTAAGTTTATATGTAGCAGTCATTTGAAGCAGATCATCACACCATTGTTGTAAATAATGGAAAAAGACGAATTTCAAACAGTGATTCTATATGGAACGGTGGATAACTGCTCAGATTAAAACTGAGTTGCATACTGTTGACAGAAGTTCTGCATCAACTTTAGATTATTTATTTTTGGATAAACGAGTTTAAAAGTAGTCAACGATCATCTAAAGTGAAACTCGCTCGGGACGCCCAGATGAGGTCACTATACCGAAAATGATTGAAAAAATTTATTGTATTGCTGACAACGATCGATGAATGAATATAACTAATTGTGTAGACATATCAACTGGTATTGTAGAAAATATTTTATGCCAACATTTGTGTATGAAAAAGTGTGCGCAAGATGAGTGCCACGATTGTTAACAGCTGAAAACAAACACCCTCAAGATCAGTTCTGAGTACGGTTTATCGATGATTAAACGTAATCCAGCAGATTATCGACATAGATACGTAACTATGGACGAAACCTAGATCCATTACTACACGCTTGAGTTAAAGCAGCTGTCAAAACAGTAGAAGATGTCCAATGAGAATGCGCCAAAAAGACGAAAGTTGTTTTGTAAGAAGGAAAGGTTTATTTACTATTTAAGAAAAAGTCAAACAAGCACAAGGGATTAATAAGCAATACTTCTTGGTCGTTTGTATGAAGAATTGAAAAAGAACACGTTCAAGACTACAAAGCAAAAAAGTTCTTTTTCATTGTCTTCATGAAAAAGAACTTTTTTGCTCGAGTTCACACTTGTACAGTGGGAATGTCAAAATTAAATGAATTACGATTTTAATTAATACCTCATCGACCTTATTCACCAGATTTATCACGTAGCGACTTTTTTCTTTTTCCTAACCTAAAAAAGTGGCTCCGAAGACAGAGATTTTCATGAAATGAAGCGATCATTAGGGCTGTAGCAGACTATTTTGAGGATTTGGATACTTCTTACTTTTTAGAAGTTATAAAGAAATTGAAATACCACTGGACCAAGTTTACAGAGCTCCAAGTTCCTGTTACTCATTTTTCTTCTTACTTATTGAACCACCGTCATATCTTATGCGGTCACGCTGAAGTCGAGATTCAGATTACTCCATCAGGTTTCAGTTTTTGCTAACCAAAAACAAATTAATAAAGACCTATATCAAAAAGAAATTATCCTTGTATCTTAACGTATATACGTGAATGAAAACCACGGCGTAAACATTTGCGGTTTAAATTACTTGGTCTTGTTTTAAACTCAAAACCTCAATATTTAGTGAAAATTCAAGAAATTGATATTAATTAACTTAGTATAAAACAATTTTTTTCCGTCTTAGCAATTATCGTAAAATATTTATCATAATGTAGGCCGGCTAAATTGAGTACATACATGCATTAAATAAAATTAAACTTCTTTTGAATCTTAAAAGAGCGTTGCATATAGCTAAAATCTGTGAATTTTCACGTTAGGTAAAGCAATTTTTTGATTTCTGCTTACTAGTTCCCAGAAAATATTTTTCACCATAGGCTGAAACACCAAAAAAATCCTTGGTAAGTAGATCACTATGTTTTTCTAACCAGAAAAAAGCTCCTGACGGTACAAAAAGGCAAGCGGAGAAGGTATATTAAATAATATTTTTATAAAAAAATTGAACCGACTCCTAAAAATGCGCTAAAAAGTGAAAAATATCTATAAATTTTTATGTAAAATTAAACTTTTTGAAGTCGGCGCCAAACTAATACCTGACAAAATGCGATTCTTTTAAACAGAATAAAAATACTTTATTTGTAATTGCTTTCTTACTATAATTTGTATATATTAGTAGTTATTTATTTCATTAAGACATACTTTAGCGCCGACTTCAAAAAGTTCAATTACACATACAAACTTATAGTTATTTTTCACTTTTTAGCGCACTTTTAGAAGTCGGTTCAAATTTTTTATAAAAATTTTATTTTTCATTTTTAGTTTTAGAATTCATTATGATATCCATAAATTATTTGAACTAAGTACTAATCGAGATTTGTGTACCTCGCAATGACTCCAAGGTGGTAAATCACCTTAAAATGAACCACTAAAAATTCTTTGGCTCATAGAGTTCTCCAAATACCAGTAAAATTATATCAAACTAATATTTAGTCTGTCATAGTAAATCCACCATCTTAAATTTTAAATTAATTTTAGACTGGTAACATAGGTCCCAAAACCTTCCAATATCAATATCTAAAGAACCTGAGATGTAAATTTCTTAGCTTGATATATTTTATACTGTATATTGAGTTTGTATACGCCTCAAGAACCCCACAATAAAAATTTTTAATATTTAAAGTACCTGAGATGTAAATTTCTTAGTTCGATATATTTTATATTGCATATTGAGTTTATATACGCCGGAATATGTAAAATTTTCTGTCCCTTATATTGTATCTTATAAACCTAATAGTTGTAAAAAATTAACTTCATATTCATAATACATGACCGAAACACTTCTAAAACCAAATCTGGAAAAATGCGAATAAGGTAACATTTTCAACCCACCATATTACATCCCCTATATTCAATTTCAAAAAAGTTATTTTAAGTCTTAATCTAATCTAAATCTAAACCCTTAAAAGCCCCCTTGTTCCAATTTTAGATGAAATCCGGAAATTTAAAATTTCTAGACTTATAGTCGCTATTTACATCCTCATAAACAATTCAATCCCACCTTTGAACAAAATCGGAAAATGTAAAATTTTTAGTCCGCTATCTTGGATTTACCATATTGAAATACTTTTAAATTCAAAATTTATACCCTCAAGAACTTCCTATATCAGTTTGGGAGAAAATCGAAAAATGTAAAATTTTTAGGACACCATACTGAATCTGCCAGATGGAGGTTTTCAAAAAATATTTTAAATTCATAAATAACACTAACAAAAATACCCCAATACTGATTTAAGACAAAATCGGGAGATGTAGAATCTTGAATCCGCCATCTTAGACCTATAATTTTTTTTTAAATAATTTCAGATTCGTAATGTGCGATCCCAAAAGCTCCCCTATATCAATTTTGAAAAAAATCGGACAAAATTAATATTTTATCCGGCATATTGGATACGCCATATTAAATTTTTTTAAAAATAATTTCAGATTTGTTATGTGCGATCCCGAAAACTCCCCCGTACCAATTTTGAAGAAAATCGGACAAAATTGATTTTTTCGTCCGTCATATTGGATCCGCCATATTGAATTTTTAAAAATAATTTTAGATTAGTTATGTGCGACCCTGAAAACTTCCTCGTACCAATTTTGGAGAAACTCGGACAAAATAGATTTTTTTGTCCGCCATATTGGATCCTCCATATTGCATTTTTTTAAAATATTTTAGATTCATTATATGCGATTCAAAAAACTCCCCCACACTAATTTTGGAGAAAATCAGACAAATTTAAATTTTTTGTCCGCCATATTGGATCCGCCATATTGAAATTTAAAAAGTAATTTCAGATTCGTTGTGTACGACCCCAAAAATTTCCGCATACCAATTTTGGAGAAAATCGGACAGAATTAATTTTTTTGGCCGCCATATTGTCAGCGCCATCTTGGATATTACTACACCGACTTCATCCAAAAAAATATAAGACCACCGCAGTAACTTTCTGAATATTACGTAAAAAATTTTATTCAAATCAGTGCCGCCGTTCCGGAATAATCGGTGTACATACATAAAAAAAACATACATACTCAACGAATTGAAAACCTCCTTCTTTTAGAAGTCGGTTAAAAAGTCATAGTGACAGGCGAACCGACCGAGAGAGAATACTGAACAGAACTTAAGCTCAAGATACCTTTGTCTGCCTCTCTGAGCCTATGTGCTTTAATAAGTCGAATAAATGAAATTTTTATATTCAATAACAAAACCTCTCAAAACTCATGAACGGATAGTCACCTCAACGTAAAACTTTTTCCGATGAAAGCGGCATTTTCGGGTATATAGCCATCATATTGGATCTGTTATTATGAAGTTCATAAATTTAATAATAGCTCCGTATTTATTCACAGTCTCAAAAATTATCACTAGTTTTGCTAAAAAAATCTGAACATAGGTCCCATAGTGACCGCCATTTTAAAAATTTTAAAATTACCATTAGCATTCGATTCCGGACATAAAAGACTAAAATTTCAATACATAAGGTCCAAACCAATTATAGACTTATACTCCAGGTAACGGAGTGTTAAAAAAAAAATTAAAAACTGCCTGCGATCTGATTGCAGAAATGGGTAGGGGAAGGTAGTAGAAATAACGTCTCATCTCGTGTCACTTTTTTCGTTTTTCTAATAAACAATTGCAATTTTACAAAAATTATTGGATCGACAGCACCTAACTTCCACACACTTTTTAAACACTTTAAAACTCACATTTTGATAAAAGTTGAAAACAATTCAATAAATATTAAGAAAGTTATTAACCATTGAAAAATAAGCCATATTTAATGTTTAATTTACAATAACTTTTTTGTTTACAGACCGATTTTGACAAACAAAAACTCATTTTGAAGATATTTTCAAGACGTAAAATCCAAAAAACCGGGGAACAATCATTTTTCGACCTATTTGTTAAAAAAAAAAACAATGTTCCAACCGAAATTTGTTGAGACACGGAATGAGACGTCATTTCTACTACCTTCCCCTATCCATTTCTGAAATCAGATCGCAGGCATTATTTGAATCATTTTTACCTTCCAAAAATCGCTTCGTTTCCTGGCCTGTTAGCATTCCGCCTTTTCATATCAAATGACTAATATTATCCTAAACATTTTTATGAGAACAGATTTCATTATAAATTGATCATTTTTTTCATACTTTGGTTGGTATACATATAAAACTGATATTTTCATGGTGTTTTCAATTTACTTAAAGGTTAATATTTTAATGAGTTTGTTTTAAAGTGAAAATGAAGTGATAGATATAATTTATGTTTGAAGTAAAATCATAAATTAAATTTTATTGAAACAAATGGTAGTATTAGCAAATTTTTTAGTAAATGTACATATTTCCTTGAAGTTTTACGGTTATTAAATTACTTTGAAGTTCTTTAATCATACTACTGAAAGGCTTTGGAAAAACTAATCAAATAAATTAATGTGATAGGAATTTTAGTAAATAAACAACTTGTATGAAATAGTCGTAATAAAAATCTTTGATATTATAAAATCTTACGGATATTTTATATTTCTGAAAAAATAACAAGAAAGTCCGAAAATATTCCGTCTTTCAGTGGATATGGGGAAAAAAATATATTTTAAACTTTTTTTTATAACAAAAAATCTAGCTTAATCCATAGTTAATAAAATTTTTCTAAAATATTGAATCAAGGGTATCGCAGGATTCGATACTGGGCCCATATTATTCTTAATATGTACATTTGATCTCTTCTCAAAATTTATTTTTTATAATATATATCGATAGGCTGATGATACTTAATCTCACTTACGACGCGGCAGGCACACAGGAAGTTAATCTCCCGATGAAAATTGATTTGTAAATTATTAATCATTTAGCTTCTTCTCATGTACAGGGTATCCAGTACGTACCCCCTAATTTCTCGGGAGCATACAGAGGAGGTCAAAATAATCCAACTGTGTCATGGAAAAAAATTCCTAAAATCGGCTCTAAGTCTTGAGCCGACCTGTATAATTTAATGAAATTTTAATATTTTTTATAGACCATAAAGACACATTCAATCATACTACAATAGATGTTTTATATCATCAGAGAAGTCAGGAACGAACTTGCTGCCACACTCGTTGAGCTTAATTTTTGACAGGTGTCATTTTGCAGAGTTGAAAACTGATTTTTTAAATACTTTGGTCATTCCTCTTCAAAAAACATACTCTTAATTTATTTCGATAAAACTGGCGGTTTAAAATAAATCGGTTTTTATGTGAAAATCTCAAAAGTCACTAATGCTAAACACAAAAGGGTAAAAATCAGGTCGTTGAATTGCTATTGACGAAACTTGTCAAAACCGTCTTCAAGTAAAGATAATTTAAAAAAATTAAAGACTATGCTTACACAGAGTTTACTGATATGCAGTTAATTTATGGTGAAGCGCTGTCAAATTCTTCGAAGGCAAGGAGACTTTATGCTGAAAGATTTCCAGCTCGAACATTGCCAAGTCTAAAAATCTTTAAAAAGGCTGATCAAAGCCTTAGGGAAACAGGAAAAAAATGATTAGAGAATAATTATTAGAGTTAACTAATTAGTTTTTTACATGTTTTATTCAAGGTCACTTTTGCTGCTAGGTGGCGGTGAGGACCCTCTCAGAAGACCACGAGACCCTCACGTAAAGAAACAAATTTTGCAAGATATTGCTGAAAACCTTCCATGTCGCTATGTCTCCGAATGATTATTCCGCACTTCGATTATACTCTAGATTTAAACAACAATAGATTTGTTTGAAAGCTGTTTATAGTCGGTGGGGGAGACACTTTTTTGATGCTTGACAGACATAAACATGTTTACTTATCCTTCCGTTCAGTGTAATTGCTTGTCGTGACTTTTTTCGGTGTTAGAAATTACTATAAATGCGAAGTTTACAATTAATATTAATAAAAAGAGGATTTAAAAACTTATTTTTATTGGCAAATATTGTGTACATATTGAAAATAACAATAAAAATTATTTAGGCAACCATATATTCATACTTTATGTATTCAGAATTGCCGTATCGATTATCATATGATACTCGTTTATATATTTCAATTAGAAAAGGATAGTATTAAATTGGTATATGTGTATACCAAGACATTAAACATAAATTGTTTATCAACACTTTTTCAAATATAAATAAAAATATTATTTAGTTATTCAGCATTCAAATAACCGGGACCTAGTTCTGACGTTATGTTAATTCTTCTTCGTTTTCGGAACTTAAAGAAGTTAGAGTATCATACATCATTTTCATATCTTTATCAAAAAAATCTGTTTCCAAAATATCTTTATGTCCCCATGCAAGAGTTTTTGTGGAATTTGGTATACAATATCTTTTATCATCATGAGTTGTTAATGCCAATTTATTTAACAAATTAGTGTATATGTTATGCATATCTGACTTGAATACATACATGGTGCAGAATATTTTGTCACCTTTCTCAACAACATCTTTATAATCTGATAATGTTAATTGATTTTTTATACATGATTTACTAACACCTTTTGCTTTTTTATCTACACTATTTTTGGATTTGATGCAATATGCTTTAGCACCAGTTCCATAAAAACTTTCAATGGGAATCCCTTTGTACTCATCTTTAAATTTACCAACAACTGATGTTGTAATAGGCATGCAATGAATATTTTGTTCAGAAAAATTAGAAGTATCAAATTTATCCAGATTTAGCTTCATATCTTCATAAAAGTTTTGGGTCTGAACTTCAAGAATTAAGGAATCAGTATCCGTATATAATAAATTTAAATTATTACCATATTTAACTTTTAAATACCCGTAATAAAAATTATACATCACAGTTTTTGCAATATCCAAGATACTCATCCCAACATAAATTGGTTTATTGTATTCAATGCAAACCTGTTGAAGTTGAAGAGCAACTAAATTTTCAGAGAAAATTTTAAAATCCTTTAATTGAGGTTTAGAAATAAGTTTTTCGGCACTAAATTTATTACCCTGTCTTTCCCATTGAGATACTAATTTAATATCTGCTCGCCTATCAACATTTTCCATGGTTTTACCGAAAATTGAATTATTTGCCAATTTATAACAATTTTTATCAAATTTATTTTTAGATAAATTTCGTAAATTTGTATTTAAATCTATATATTCCGCTAACCATGGTGATTGTGTAAACTTAACTGCTCTGTGTATTTTTATGATTTTGAGTCCAAATTCTAGACATTGTTTCAGATATCGGTAATGAATGATATAGTTATATTTATTATGTAAGTTTGGAATCAATTTGGAGTGGTTTGAAATTGGCGGTGTATATTGTTCAGGACAAAATGGGAAATCATTATGACTATCATGTAAATAATTTGGATATTCTAAATCAACTTCAAATATGTACCCTATAGATGATGTATCTGAAAGTTCGGATAGATTTAAAGTTTCTATTTCGAGCTTAGGTACCCAAGCAAAATTTTTTTCAGGCAAATATTGTTTCATAGCATAACCATACAAATTTGTGGCGTCTAAGTAAGTGATATATGTTGTAGGTCTTTCAGGATTAAAATTTTCTAAGAATGGATTATTTGCTTCAGATTTGCGTTTGGAACAAGTGCTAACCCCACCACGAACACCTTTTTTGAAAAAATGAAGCATATCTGGTTCCGTTAATAATTCTAATTCTACATTAGTTAATTTCATCATTGCATCCCAGCACATAGAAGGGCTAGTAACATAATTAACAGGATCTAACTTATAGGTTTTAATACATGTGGATCTATAATTTTCAAAAACATCAGCCAAAAGTAAAACATCAGATTTTAAGTAAATATCGGAATAAGCCCCTATTGTAGAACACTTAAATAGATTCCACACTTCTACAGCACGATTGTAGTCTTGAGGAGAGATATTTTCATCGGTTAAGTTATTATAAAATTTATCAATCGATGGTAGAGATTTCTCATTTAATTTTTCGTTGGAATCTATGTAAGAGTATGGAAATACCCCTTTTTGTCTAATGTATCGAAATTCATCAGCATTTGAGAAAAACTTTTTAATTTCAAAACATTGTGAATCTTGTAGAGTTTGTGATAGTGACTCTAAAGACTCTGGGAGAAATTGAAAAGAATCTATAAAGCGTAGTCGCAAAGAAACTGGTTTCCCCTTTTCTGACACATAACTGTCAACGAAAATTTCCTTACTAAAAGAAATATACTTTTCTTTATTTTGAGCTATAACACTAATATTTTCTTTATTATAGCAAAGCGATTTAATAAATAGGTGAGAATCATAGTTTTTTAAATTATGCAATACTATTGGTATATATTTTGGAGGTTTAAAATGCAAATTACAAATTGAGTGGGCAGCTTCTCGATATTTACCTGTAATATGACAATGATCTCTACACTTTATGAAATTTCCTTTTGAAAAAGGTTTTTCACATATGTAACAAATGCTAGAATTTTCATACTCAATCTGTTCTACAGATGACAAATCTTTCAATGGTACTTGATATTTTAAATATTTTTTATAAATTTCTTTTACATCATTTTCAATGTATTCAATAAATTTTAAAGCGCAATCTGTACCTCTATAAAGTTTAAGACAAACAACATTCTCATCAAATGATGATTTAATATAATAAGCAAATGAATAGGGTATATGTTCAGCAGTTTTAATAGTATATGAGGTTCAAAATCGGCATATATAACAAAAGGAGCTTTATACTGTTTCTGAATATTTTGAAACTTTAATATATTTGCAGGAATATAATTTCCAAATTTATCCAAAATCAAATTATCTGAAGGAAGCTCAATTCGAACAAAACTACAATCACGTTCTAAATGCGCGTTAAGTTTTTCATATGTTCCAAAATATTGAAGGCATCCATCACATAAGTATTTTTTTATTTTCTTTTTTGATAATTGTTTGGATACCAAGCAACCTAAATCTTTTATCCAACAGTAGTGGTTATTTCCATCATCAGAACTTATTAAAAGCAAATTAATATGTAATTTTTTCTTTTCATTATTATAATGTAAAGGACCGACAATCTCATATACATTTTTATTATCTCTAAAAAATTTTTCAACTCCATATACATTTATGGACAAATTATTTTTTTCCTCAAACTTTTTTATATCTAATAATTTTACTGGAAATTCAATACCTGTAAAATCGAAAGCGTTTCTGAAGTCTGGATATGATGAGGTCTTTTGAGGATTACCAATTGGCTGGTGTGCTGCTGAAACGACTGCCCAGGCGAAACAGCAATTGTCCTCATTCATAACATTCACTATCGATTTAGAAAATGTTTGCATCTTAATGTAGGAGGAGGCATTCAATGGGTTGTACTTATTGATGTTGACTTCCAAATGCAGAATTCTTTGTAGAGCCCACCCTGTAATAGGAATTAAAAAATTAGTTCTGAATAATATTTGTTAGAGATGTTTAAGTGATATTAAGAAAACTTAGCTCTTGAGATTAAATAATAATTACCTGAGTCTCTTTCCGGCAATTCATCTGCTTTGGTTTCAATAATCTTGAATAAATCATCGTAAAGCTGTTGTAGATCAGTTGTATGGGTTACAATGAAGAACGGTGTATTAAATGACTTAATTGAAGTAGAGGTTAAAGTTGGAGAATAATATATCCCAAATAACTCCAAATTTACTTTAGCGCATGTAAATTCTTGTTGGCGCTGGCGTATTAATGTTTGCACTTTATTACCAACATCTTGCTGAAACTTTTTGATGTCGATGTGATAATTCTGCGAATATATTCTGTAAGAAGCTATTCGACATTTAAATGCACTCCTGATAATGTCAATTCCATTTCCATATTTTATGCAGCTCCTGTTTTTATGAATATTTGTCCTCAAGTGTGTGCTCCAGGAATTAGATTTGACATTTACTTCACAATCTTGGCAATATCGCATTTGAGGTCTTGAAAGTAGTTCATCAACTGAAACAATTATTATTTTTTAATTTCTCTGTAAAACTTTATTAATATTAAAAAGTACAATTAAAAGAAAAATTATAGCTAAATATGTTATAAAAAAATACTTACGATTAATTATATAAGCTTCCAAGTTAAAGGTGTTTTCGTTATTAACAACATTTTCTCGAAGGTGGCGTACAATATTTTGTTTTCTTTTAAATTCTCTTAAGCAGTGCGTGCAAAGGAGAGTCATTTTAAAATGGAATCGATTAGGGCCGTGTCGCTTTTAAATAAATACAATTTCGATCTATCAAGACCCAATGACATAGAATAATTAGCAATTTTTTCAGCTCGCGCAATTTAGAAAACTTTTGGATTTACTTTTGAATTAACTTTTGGATTCACTTTTTAATTTGAAGAAAAACATGGATTTTTTTTTAAAAATATATTTCCCAAATTTAAAAGAAGATCGCCTTATCTTTGTATACAATTTTTGACGTCTTTTAAAGTCGAATTAGATAAATTATTACATATACTATCCAAGTTGAAATAAGAGAACACCATTGATTTAAATCTAAATGCCGCGCATCTTGTGTCACTCTTATTTAAACTCGGCTTAGATTTCATGCGAATAAATTTATCTAATTCACTCTTATTTGCCGCCTGCTGTCGCTCTGACTGCTGTCGTTCTGCCTGCTGTCGTTCTGCTTGCTGTAGCTCTGCCTGCTGTCGCTCCGCCTGCTCTCGCTCTGCTTGCTGTAGCTCTGCCTGCGGTCGTTCTGCTTGCTGTCGTTCTGCTTGCTGTCGTTCTGCTTGCTGTCGTTCTGCTTGCTGTAGCTCTGCCTGCTGTCGTTCTGCTTGCTGTAGCTCTGCCTGCTGTCGCCCCGCCTGCTGTAGCTCTGCTTGCTGTAGCTCTGTTGCTGTAGCTCTGGTTGCTGTTCCAACCACGATGGCTATAGAACCTCTCTGTTTAATCTCAGAGTTTCGACCAAAAGGTCCACTCGTTGTCGCGCAGTTCAAAAATTAAAATTAGAGGTTGAAACTACTTCAATCGTTATTTGTTGATTTAACTTCTCCGCACACACTTAAAACAGAACACTACTAAAAAGAATCGGAAAACCACATACTAAATTGGGGGTAGTTACCCTTACACGAAGGGTTTGCAATTTAAGCCTGTAATATTTCAACAATGATCGCCCACATACATAGGAATCTAACCCCAAAACTTCGTTAAAAGGCATCAAGTAATAAGCTCAAAATACGGCATCAAAAATAGAGGTGAAAACTACCCCAACCCAAAATTCTTGTTACTATTAAGTGGTTGGGTGAAAATGCCTCCTAATGCACACACTTAAATTCTCTCAGTGCAGCCCGCAACTATTTTCAGTTATACACAAAAACTACCCTCTAGGAATATAATGGTCATCTTCAAAACCTCCAACAACGATAGCTGAAGAACCTCTCTGTTCAACCCCATAGAATCAATAGAAAAGGTTCACTCCCTGTCGCACAGTTCAAAAAATAAAATTAAGGGTTGAAACTACCCCAATCGTTATTCACTGATTTAACGTCTCCGCACACGCTTAAAATAGAACACTACTAAAATGAATCGGAAAACCACATACTAAATTGGGGGTAGTTACCCTTACACGAAGGGTTTGCAATTTAAGCCTGTAATATTTCAACAATGATCGCCCACATACATAGGAATCTAAACCCAAAACTTCGTTAAATGGCATCAAGTAATAAGCTCAAAATACGGCATCAAAAATAGGGGTAAAAACTACCCCAACCCAAAATTCTTGTTACTATTAAGTGGTTGGGTGAAAATGCCCCCTAACGCACACACTTAAATTCTCTCAGTGCAGCCCGCAACTTTTTTCAGTTATACACAAAAACTACCCTCTAGGAATATAATGATCATCTTCAAAACCTCCAACCACGATGGCTGAAGAATCTCTCTGTTCAACTCCAGAGAATCAGTCGAAAAGGTTCACTCCCTGTCGCACAGTTCAAAAAATAAAATTAAGGGTTGAAACTACCCCAATCGTTATTTACTGATTTAACGTCTTCGTATACCCTTAAAATAGAACACTACTAAAAAGAATCGGAAAACCACATACTAAATTGGGGGTAGTCACCCTTACACGAAGGGTTTGCAATTTAAGCCTGTAATATCTCAACAATGATCGCGCACATACATAGAAATCTAACCCCAAAACTTCGTTAAAAGGCATCAAGTAATAAGCTCACAATACGGCATCAAAAATAGGGGTGAAAACTACCCCAACCCAAAATTATTGTTACTATCAAGTGGTTGGGTGAAAATGCCTCCTAATGCACACACTTAAATTCTCTCAGTGCAGCCCGCAACTTTTTTCAGTTATACACAAAAACTACCCTCTAGGAATATAATGATCATCTTTAAAACCACCTACCACGATGGCTGAAGAACCTCTCTGTTCAACCCCAGAGAATCAATCGAAAAGGTTAACTCCCTATCGCACAGTTCAAAAAATAAAATTAGGGGTTGAAACTACCCCAATCGTTATTTACTGATTTAACGTCTTCGCACACCCTTAAAATCGAACACTACTAAAAAGAATCGAAAAACCACATACTAAATTGGGGGTAGTTACCCTTACACGAAGGGTTTGCAATTTAAGCCTGTAATATTTCAACAATGATCGCCCACATACATAAAAATCTAACCCCAAAATTTCGTTCCGATTAGGAAATTATTAAATTTTTTCGAATTATCGTACATTATTTATAACGTTATTTCGAAAAGTCTCTATATACCTACTCGATAGCCTGCCTAAGACCGAACGGCTTCGCTGCTCAAAGTAAAGTGCATGCATAACGATGCTGGAGAGGAATGAGATGAGGGGCGGAGCTGAATAAATAACAGGTGTAGTTTATGTAACCACTCAATATAGGAGGCAAACCTGCACTTTCACTATTATGAATAGTCGCACGAAACCATCAATATCTCGTTGGAATAAACCTTAACTAACTTCTGTACTGATAATCGAAAAATTGAAACAGCCTTTATTTTACGCTAAAAATTCCATAAATATTGTTTTTATTCACAATGTCTTTTAATATTTGGCCTATAGAATATTCAAATTGCACTTTGAATATCTTGTTTATGTTCTTTTGTTTTTAACCCTATGCAGGGATATTACTTTTGTTTTTAACCCTATGCAGGGATATTACTTTAGTTTATATAATCTTCCTTGTACACCCTGGTGCAAGTATCCTAATTTACTTACGAAAATCTTAATTTTCGCGAGTTTTCTAACAATTTCACCCAGAAAAGACACAAAAATTCGTAGTTTTCCGATTTTACACCGTACTTATTCAGTCTGTGGTATTATTATGGTCTAAAATCCATTAATTAAATTTAAATTCCAAGACCATTCAGCTCTCAAAAATATGTCTGCACGGCTTCGCTGTTCGAACTGAAGTGCTTACATAATAGTGTTAAAGAGAAAAAAGACGAGGGGTAGAGCCAAAGAAAAAAGGTGTAGTTTACGTAACCAATCGATATAGGACTTCCACGACTAAGAAGAGTTGCAGAATACAATCTATATCTTTTTCTGATATACCTTCACTAATTTCTGTACTCTTAATAATCGAAAATTTAAAACAATTTTAAACACTGTAATGTTACCCTAAAAAAAAGACCACACAAATTTTTTAACACTTTTTCAGTCACCCGTAGAAAACAGCCAGATAAATGTTGTTTTAATTCATAATGTATTTATAATATTTGACCTATGGCCTATATATCCTGCACTTTGAATACCTTGTTTATATTCTTTTGTCTGGAACCCTACACAGGGATAGTCCCAAATATGCCAAGTTCAGAGACAAGAGTATAACAATAGGTCACGAAATCTTTCTTGTACATGCTGGTCCAAGGTGCAAGTTCCCTAATTTCCTTAAATGACATTCATTTTCGTGAGTTTTTTAACAATTTCACACCAAAAAGATACAAAAACTCATAGTTTTCCGATTTTGTACCGCACTTATTCAGTCTGTGGTCTTCTCAAGATCTGAAATCCATTAATTAAATTTCCATTCCAAGACAGTTCACCGCCACATAAGAGACGTCCGCACGGCTTCGCTATTCAAACTAAAGTGCATATGTAGTAGCGATGGATTGAAAAAAGATGAGGGGCGGAGCTAAAGAAAGAAGAAGAGTAAGAAGGAGAACGTAACATATCGATGTATGGCTTCCACCACTAAGGATAGTAACAGCATACCATCAATGTCAGGTTCTGATATATCTTCATTAACTTCTGTATTCCTGATAATCGAAAATTTGAAACGGGCCAATTTCACCCTAAAAAAAAATAAAAAAATGGCCACACAAAATTTTTAAAACTTTTTTAATCCTGACCCATACAAAAGACAGCTTTAAATGCTGTTTTAATTCACAATATCTTTATAATATTTGACCTATGGACTATACATCCTGCACTTTGAATATCTTATTTATGTCCTGCTGTTTTCAACCCTATGCAGGGATATTACCAAATATGCAAAGTTCAAAGACAAGAGCATAACTTTAGATTACGTAATCTTCCTTGTACACCCTGGTTCAATGCGCAAGTTCCCTGATTTTCTTACGAAAATCTTAAATTGCATTCATTTTCGCGAGTCTTTTAACAATTCCACCCCGAAAACACAAATTTTCATAGAGTTTCTCGATTCTACATCGCGTCTATTCAGTCTGTGGCCTTCTCAAAATCTGAAAATGTTTCAATCGTACCCATTATTTAAATTCAAATTCTAAGACAATTCGGCTCCATAGAAGACGTCTACACCGGTTCGCTGTTCGAACTGAAGTCCATACATGATGGTGTTGCAGAGAAAAATTTTGATGGGCGGAGCTAAAGAAAAAACAGGTGGAGTTTACGTAACCAATCGGAATAGGGGGCGAACTTGGGCAGCCAATCAGAAACAAGGTCATTCTTGGCTGACCAATCAAAAAAGTGGTGGGGGGGTGAAGTACAAGCCCCCTATTCCCACTACTGATATTTTAATGTGTATTAATAATACCCAAGTAATTGCTAACATACTTCCTAGACAAAGTACTTATGGTTTTGATCACTGTAAGAATATTACCATTGGTCTTGTTAACATAAATTGTAAATATAATTTTATTATTACATTTCGTTTGAATGTCTGTAAAACATTTCCTTTGATTTTTAAGTCGTTGTGACAGTGATTGATGTATTGCTGTAAAACTGTAAGTGAATATTGTTGGAAGTTTGTAGTATTTCGTGTCAAGACACTTATTAATTTAGTTTTGGGACAATTTCTGTTAGAGCTTGGTTTCACAATATTTTAGTTTTAATTGTATTATAGTTGCTGAATTCTTACAACTGATTATGTATCAGTTGCATTCAGATGTGTTAATAAAATTCTTACTAAAATTTTGATTCTGATTAACTTTGAAGAATTTTAGAAATACCGTAATCTTCTTCTGGGCCATGTTTAAATCAATTTTTTAAATTCGCTGATTGTAAACTGGGAAATTAGTTATCAATAACAAAGTTTAAGTGGTTATATTAAAATTCGAGACCATTCCGTATTTTTTACTTGTATTTTATTGCATATTTAGGTCGCCCGAGGCTTTCTATCAGAGGCTCGCAAACTTTTTTGTCCCATAGATCACGAGTCAATTGTTTCTGTTTTCCCCATGTAGGCACCCTGTCTTCTTACTATTGAATTTTTACAATTTTGTCATCTTAAAATTGTTTTTGCTGAAGTCTTAGTCTGGTGATCGAATGCACGACCTGGTGGATCAGGAACAGTATGAAACTGTTGTCGTTTTTCATAATATCTCTGACGCGGAGTCGCGCAACGCGCACAGCTGCGTTTTGCGTTTTATCACCAGACCAAGGCTTAACACAGAGCTACACAATTTGATAGCGTTTATTGTAGAATGGAAAATATTAGATTAAAAAAAAATATTTGAGTTGCAACTCCTTCCAGTAAGGCCCAAAAATAGGAAAGGAACCAAACCAAATCTGACTTTAAAGTCTGTATACAGGGCATTTAAATATTAAACGTGGGCAGCAGCGGATCTAGCGTCTCTCTTTAGAGGGGCGGTGATATCACAAAAGTACAGTATGGTAAGCTAAAGCAAGTGGTCGGTGGAGAGGGAAATGCCAGCAGCATTCCCATTTTTAGTGTGAAAGAAAGAGTCCGGTCTATTTTTTTGAATTCGAGGTTCCTGGAGAGCAACCGCCCCTCCCCCTTGGGTCCGCGCCGGAAGGTCATCACCCTGGTAGAATATCTGTAACAAGTTGGGAAACTAAGGAATTTCTCACCGTTAATTGTTTTGCTTTACGAACTCACTTTACCTTTCATACTAAGTCTATCTTGTTGTTGCACTCAGCTTGGTGAAATCACACCTCTATTAACTTGGATCCATCATGATTGAAAATTTGGTGTAACACAAAATATTTAGAAGACAATAGAGGTAATTTTTCATATCTTTCAAACTATAACCGGAGTAAAATTTAGGATATGTAGAACCATATTCTATTCTTTTTTTCCAATTTTTACAAAATATAGTAATTATTTGGAATAAGACAAATACGGAAGTTTCCGATTTTTCGATAATTTTTTACATTCCTCCTATTTTGCGGTTATAGAACACGAATATGAAGTTGTTGCACTCTGCTTGGTGAAATCACACCTCTATTAACTTGGATCTATCATGATTGAAAATTTGGTGTAACACAAAATATTTAGAAGACAATGGAGGTCATTTTTCATATCTTTTAAACTGTAACCGGAGTAAAATTTAGGATCGGTAGAACCATATTCTATTTTTTTTCCTAATTTTTACAAAATATAGTAATTATTCGGAATAAGAGAAATACGGAATGTTCCAAATTTTTCGGTAATTTTTTACATACCTCCTACTTTGCGGTTATAGAACACAAATATGAAGTTTTTTCTTCAAAAAAAAAATTTTAATTTTGGCCACTTCTAGTAAAATTTAAAAACACAAAAAAATGTTTAATAATCTTTTAACAAAATTTACGTAAAAAAACGTGGAAAAATGTGAATTTTCCATAAAAGTAAGAACTTTTTTTGGGTATGTCCACGATTTAGATCGAAACATGTGATTTTATAGGCTGGAAATTTGTTGTGTTATTTATTATGCGGTATTGCCACGTTGGCGTCGATGTTAAATTTCATTGGGATGAAAAACTTGGTAGTTCAAATGCAACTAAATATGCTTATTCCAGTATAGTCACTTAAAATGTGGGTAAACTTCCAGAATTGGGATACTTTCAATAAACAGATGATCGGCAAGCTACATTCGCCTAAAACCAAGATCAAACCTAAAATATCAGCATGCGGACATATGCCGAATTTTTAGTATTTTTTAGAAAAACACATAGCGAACTTCCTTCTTTTAAATGTCGGTTAAAAATAGATTTGAAGACGCCAATTATCGAGGTTATAATGAAGGTTATCCTGCAGCGTTGCAAAATTTCTGATGCTTTCAATTGTAGAAAAAGGAGAATAATACAATTACAAAAAAATGTGAGAAAATAAATAAAAAATGAAAAGAAAATCGCTAATTTTAATAACAAATTAAAAAAAAAAAAAGAAAATATGATCTAACCTAGAATGACCTGACTAAAAGTGAATTAAACTAACCAGGAATAAATATATCATCTTAAAAACAAACGTTCTTTGATTATTTTGGAAAAATGACAAGCACAAACAAATGCTGAAAAAGAGAACTTGAATTTACCTGAACAATCCTTGATTCCAACATTAAGGGACAGACGTATATAAATACCCATAAGTCTATTTCCTAGTTCCCAACTGCCATCCGAAAAACGCTATTGGTGTTTTCAATATATCTGTGACCGATAAAAAAGCGGGTTTTATGTAATTTTAATTTCTAAACAAAATATTAAGGTATAACAATTTTTTTAATCTTTAAATCATGCTTTAAATATAAATGCCGAGCTTATTTTTGAAATCATATTCCACCTGTTGCATTTATACGCCATTATCGATAATATATATATATATATATATATATATATATATATATATATATATATATATATATATATATATATAATTTATTACGTTCCATAATCTGAATACTGAAGAAAGAAAATAAATCTGGCCACTCTGCAGCTCATTAATCTTATTATACCGATAGTTTGATGTTGTATATGTGACAGTTGACGTAAAAATACTTAATATAGTGATTCAAATAGAAAGGAAATTAATTTTTTGAACATATTCCTATGCCAAAAACAAGTTTTTACATACTCTGACCATTTTCAGCACTTAAATTTATTGAGAGATGTTTATAAAACAAATCTATGAAAAATCTATTATATAACGTGTTCTTATAGTAATATGCAACCAAATCTAGTTAAGTTTAGTTCATGTGAGTTCAGATCAGTTAAATCTTTGGTTTTAAACCAAAGTAGCTTGCTTAATGATCTATTTATGTTTTGCATTCCGATTCTGCACGTTGATCCACATTTTATGCAACAACACTGAAATGAGCACAATTAATTGCATTTGAACTATCAAGTTTTCTACTCTAATGAAATTTAAAATTCTCGTCAACTTGGCAATATCACATACCGAATAGTGCAAAAGTGAGAAACTCCTTTTGGGATTCGCAAATGTCCGCAAACACAAGTGTTACTTGGCGGCGCGTTTTACGCAAATCTTCGCGAACTCAAGTATTACTTGGCGACACGTTGACCCTTTTGGAGTGACA
The DNA here is from genome assembly GCA_034092305.1 of Diaprepes abbreviatus. Classification (NCBI taxonomy): domain Eukaryota; kingdom Metazoa; phylum Arthropoda; class Insecta; order Coleoptera; family Curculionidae; genus Diaprepes; species Diaprepes abbreviatus. Next base: position 4,844,268 of record JASJET010000156.1, read on the forward strand.
AAAGCATTGTAGAACCCCGCAGATGCCGGACACTGGTACAACCTTTATGCCTTTGGCAAAATGAACACTGCTCTTAGCATTTGAGAACTTCTGAACCAACTAGATAAATAATTATCAAATTAGCTCTTAGACTTTTTGGTCGAACTGATGAGACCCGGAAAAGTCGAAAGCAACCTAATTGGGATACCTTATTAACTCAAGGTTACGGTGAATCGCGGACCCAGTTCACTCGCTTGGTTAAACCTCCAGTCCAGTACTCACATAGTAAATCATAAAACGAATTCCCGGCCTTTAAAATCACATAATTCGATGTAAATCGTGAACATGTCCCAAAAAAAGTCAAAAGACAAGCCAACGTTCTTCTTACTTTTTATGGAAAATTCACATTTTTCCGCCGTTTTTCATTTTGTGAATTTTACTAGAAGTGACCAAAATTTAAAGGTTGAGATCAGAAAATAGAATTTAAATGAGTGAAAGTGACTTTAAAAAAAAAAAGAGCTCGAAAAAATCTTCATATTCGTGTTCTATTACCCGAAAATACAAGATATGTAAAAAATAATCGGAAAATTCAGAAAATTCCGTATTTGCACTATTCTGAATAATTTCCTGGAAAATTATAGCTCAAAAATCAGTGCAAAATTTTTCGATATTTTTTGACAAATAATCAAATTAAAAGAAAGAAAAGAAACCCTTTTCCATTTGATATTTCATTTTTACCATCAACCAACCAATATGTAGAAGAGAAATATCAGAAATATCTTAATATCTGTTCCCCTACCGCCTTATTTCTCCACCAATTTTATATTCAAATATTTTAAACCGGTTTCCCTTTATTTCCTTTGTAACACTCACCTAATATATGAGCATTTTAATCAATAAAAAGCTGTATTATATAATAAAAATTACTTCATTTTTATTATAGTTACAAAACTTGCTGCTTGAGGTCAATGTCTGCAAATCCAAATAAATCACTTCCAAACGTTTTCACTTCAATATTTGAAATCTCCAGTGACATTTGATTGATTGTTTCCAGCCTTGGATTTGTGCTGTTTTTTGCGAAGAGAGTTTTCTAAATTGTTGACCAGTTTGAAATGATACGATTTGATTAAACAATTGTGATAAATGTACATCAAAATGCCGCAAAGTTTTTTTGTAATAAATTTTACGATAAAGAATATTTTTAGAATGTGTACACCCAAAATCAATTTAATGAAAATATATTGCGTAAATAAAATACTATTACCAAAATTCGCAGCTAGAGCAGCTTTACCCAAAATAACGCTTAAGTACCAAAGCCTGTATACGGAGTGTTCGGCAAGTACTTGTTAATTTCTCGCGAGCATACAGGGGAGGTCAAAATAACCCTACTTTATCATAGAAAACAAAATCTTAAAGTGTCCATTAACCGAGGTACAGATCCCTACAGGGATACCCAGTGATTTACCTTATGGGCTCTAAGTTTCAAACCAACTTATATAATTTAATGAAATTTTAATAAATAGAGAGGTCATAAAGATTCATTAAACCATACTACAGTAGATGTTTCAGATCATCAGAAAATTCCGGAACGGACTTGCGACCACACTCGTTGGGCCTAATTTTTGACAGGTGTCATTTTAGAGAACTGTAAATTGATTTCTTAAATACATTGTTCATTTCTTTTCAAAAAATGATAAACACAAACAGGTAAAAATTAAACATGCAGGGTGTGCTGATGTGCGTTCATTTATGGGGAAGCACTGTTTCACTCTTCGAAGGCAAGAAAATGCTTCCAGCTCAGACATTGGCAAGTCCAGAAAACTTTCAAAGTGTTGATCGGGGCTCAATTAATTTATAATGTTTTTAAAATGCAAAAATAGTGAAAACGTTTAAATGTGATTTTGGCAATTTTGAACAATGGTTCCAAATACTTCAATACATTTTCTTATTTTTCGAATATTTTCCCGCTGAGCTGCAGATAATATTCCGTCATTATTACGGACTTCGTTAGAATACTGTACCATTCTCGCTGGTAATTCTGCTCTAGTATTTACTGATGTTGAATAAACTAGTTCTTTTAAATGTCCCCAAAAGTAAAAGTCTAAGGAATTTTGGTCTGGAAACTTTAGTGGCCATAACACAGGCCCACCTCGACTTATACATTGAGGGCCAAAAATGTTAGTAGGGTGTTGACGTACCATACGGTTAAAATGAGCATGCATTCTACTATCAAAGAGTACGTCTTTCAATAGATTATTCAAACTTTGCCGCAAAAATTGAAAACAAATCTCACCATTGAGTCTTTCTTCCAAAACAAAAGGACCTATAAGGTTATTTCCGATGATGCCCGCATCTATTTACAATAAACCTTTATTGGTATATATTTTGAATTATAGCGTGCGGGTTTTCATCAGCCCAAAAAGGTAAATTATGTGAGTTTAATATGCCATCTCTTGTAAAACTGGCCTCATCGATAAACAAAATAAGGTTAGTAATATTTAGATTTAGGTTATGTTGCTGTATAAATCAGTTGGAGTATTGAAATTTTGCGGGATAATCATCTGGACACATACCGTGTACTTTTTCAACGTGGAACGGGTGAAGTAACTGTTCTGTTAGAGTTGCATGTACAATCCATTATGTAACATTGTTTTGCGTTGCGAGATTTATTATGCTGTTTGAATGGTTGTCAGCAATATCTTGCAAATTAAGTTTCTCTACGGGAGAGTCTCGTCATTTCCTGGGAGGGCCCTCACCGCCACGTCGCGGCAAAAGTAACCCTGAATAAAACATGTAAAAAATTAATTTATTAACATTAATAATTATTTTATAATCATCATTTACCTGTTTTCCTTAGGCTTCGATCAACCATTTGAATATTTTTGGAGTTGGCAATGTTTGAGCAGGAAATCTTCTAGCCTTCGAAAAATTTGACAGCGCTTCCCTATAAGCACATCCGCTCACCCCGCGTATTTGATTTTTATCTGTGTGTTTAGTATTAGTAACTTTTGAGTTTTTTGCGTAAAAACCGATTTATCTCAGAGACCGCCATTTTTATTAAAATAAATTGGGAGTACTTTTTCTGAAGACGAATGGGCAAAGTATTTAAAAGAGCAGTTTTTAGCTCCGTAAAATGGCACCTGTCAAAAATTAGACCCAACGAGTGTGACTACAAGTCCGTTCCTTACTTCTCTGATAATCTAAAACACCTACTGCAATATGGTTTAATGAATCTTTCTGGGCTCTATAAAATATCAAAATTTCACAAAAATATACAAGTCGGTTCAAAACGTAGAGCCGATAAAGTAAATCGCTAGGTACCCCTTTAAGTCTCTGTATCTCCGTTAAAGGGCACTTTAGGAATTTTTTTTCTATGAGAGAGTAGGGTTATTTTGACCTCCTTTGTAAGCTCCCGATAAATTAGGAGTTACTTACCTGATACCCTGTATAAAGTTACTTGGTTTTTGTAATCGTTCTCATCGTTATAGTAAATGAATTTCCATAAACTTTCGTTCTTCGTTCATTTGAGAAACCGTAACTTGTGACATTTGAGAGGCCGTAACTTATGACACTCTTGCGAAAGTCTCTTTTCAAATCATCAGTTAGAGAAAAGGAATTATTGTTGATATATTTCAGTCATACCAAATTCCAAATCAATTTTTGTAAAGGTTCAAATTTTTTACGTATAGAATAGAATGCTTAGTGATACATTTGAAGATTTAAAAATGGTGTCTATCATAGTATTTGCTGTACTTTTAGACTTTTTTTAAACCCGGTAAAAATCGCTAAGTTTAATATGTTGACAAAATACCCGAAAGTGGTAGTTGTCTTCTTCTTCTACATGTGCCACGTCAGTTCTCCCTGACGTTGACAATTACAATGGCGAATTAATCACTGTTTTCTGCTATTCTAAATAACTGTTCAGCACTGTGTATACCTGTCCACTCTCGGATGTTCCTCAGCCAAGAGATCTGATTCCTCCCAACACCTCTACGACACTCAATCTTACCATTTATAATCAGTTGTAGAATTCTGTACCCATTCCCTCTGAGAACATGGCCAAGATATGCTGCATAGCTCCCCACGGTATTCGAAGCATTCTCCTATGCGACCACATCTCAAATGCCTCCAAACGATTGTTTTTGACAGCCTTCACTGTTCATACTTCCGCTCCATACAACAACACTGAAATTAGATTGTCATTAAAGACAAGCGACTTAATTTTTAAAAAAGTTGTGTGGGCTGATTCGATTCTGCATTAAACTTCTTTTTCTGGGTCAAGCTGTTCAGTAATAAAACATCCAAATTACTTAAAGTGGGAGACTCTTTCAACGGCTTGTCCATTTATTAGTAGCAAAGCGTCTGGATATAATAGACAACTGAAGACCACAAATTTAGTTTTACTAACATTTATGTTGAGTCCCATTTCTTTCCACACTCTATTGACAGAATCTAAGAGTTGTTGTAGGCCCTGAAGGCTATCACTTATGATGGCCGTATCATCGGCATAACGAATCGTATTTATTAACTCGGCATTGAGTTTAACCCCAAATACTTTGTTATGTAGGGCTTCCTTAAAAACTTTATCTGAACATAAATTAAATAGCAGTGGAAAGAAAATACACCCTATCTGATGCCTCGTTAAATTTGGCCTTCCTTAGTAAGCTTACCATTAACTCGGACCACTGTCCTCTGGCGCCAATATAGATTCTCTATAATCCGCACATTCTTGTCATCCACACCAGCATCCTTCAGTATATCTATAAGCTTCACATGCTGTGGTGTGGTAGTAGTTAAACTAATAATGTAACTCCATTTTATCACAAAAGTACATGATCTCAAAGTCACTGATTATAAAACTATTTTCATATTTCCAGGAATTCTAAATACAGATTCAATAAAACAACTAAATTACAAACCTCATATCAGGTTCATAACATTTAAAACGATGAATTCATTTAAGCAAATAGATGCCGTAAATCATCCGACCCTGTGTTAAGAAAAGTACGTTAAAAGTAATTGTGAAAACCTTCCACTTATTCCTTATTTATAACTCTGTGGGTGCTGCAAATTATAAGACTAATCCCCATTTTGCTAAAAGCGTCTTTGAAAATCCTTTCGAAATCAGCTCCCTTAAATGTTCGATGTCAAGCTAAAAAATTTGTGGGGTTAGTTTTACAGTTTGCAGCCCCCAAAATTTGAAAATAAAGTTGGGAAATCAATTTTTAAACGACTTTAAACATTGTGCTTTCCAAAGTTAAAAGGATTTTTAAAACCCTTTCAATAAATTTGAGGCTAGTTCTAGATTTCTTAATTTCCACATGGTTAAAAATGAGGGTTAGAGATGAAAGAATGGCAGCAAAAGAACCCTTTTTCACCTATTTTTGCTCTCGCGTATTTTAAAGTCATTTCTCATCAAATAACAGTATGTACGTAGACATTTATCATCAAAAAAAAGTTCTATAGGATTTGATAGGTTCGATTGGTGAATAACAAGCATTCGGATATTTGGCTTATTGAAGCATAATACAGTTTAAAAGAAATATGTCTTTTGATGCACAGCCTTATACGAGGGTGGTTCAATAAGTAAGATAAATTAGTCATAGATGGTGCCACTATCATTTTTAAATGCATACTCTTAGGACGAACTTCTACAAAGACGAATTTCGAACAGTGATTCTATATGAAATGGTGAATAACTGCTCAGATTAAAACTGAGTTGCATACGGTTGATAGAAGTTCTGCATCAACTTTAAAGACTATTTATTTTTGGATAAACGAGTTTAAACGTAGTCAAAAATCATATAAAGCGAAACTCGCTCGGGACGCCCAGATGAGGTCACTACACCGGAAATGATTGAAAATGTTTATTGTATTGCTGACAAAGATCGATGAATGAATATAACTAATTGTGTAGACATATCAACTGGTATTGTAGAAAATATTTTACGCCAACATTTGTGTATGAAAAACTGTGCACCAGATGGGCGCCATGATTGTTAACAGCTGAAAACAAACACCCTCAAGATCAGTTCTGAGCACGGTTTATCGATGATTAAACGTAATCCAGCAGATTATTGACATAGATACGTGAATATGGACGAAATCTAGATCCATTTCTACACGCCTGAGTTAAAACAGCTGTCAAAATAGTAGAGGATGTCAAATGAGAATGCGCCAAAAAGGCGAAAGTTGTTTTGTCGGCAGGAAAGTTCATGACTACTGTTATTTGAAATTTTCAAGGCATAATATTTATTTACTATTTAAGAAAAAGTCAAACAATCACAGGGAATCAATATACAACACTTCCTGGCCGTTTGTATGAAGAATTGAAAAAGAAACGTTCAACACAACAACTACAAAGCAAAAAAGTTCTTTTTCATTGTCTTCATGAAAAAGAACTTTTTTGCTCGAGTTCACACTTGTACAGTGGGAATGTCAAAATTAATTGAATTACGGTTTTAATTAATACCCCATCCACCTTATTCACTAGATTTAGCACATAGTGACTTTTTCCTATTTCCTAACCTAAGAAAGTGGCTCGGAGGACAAAGATTTTCATCAAATGACGCGATCATTAGGGCTGTAGCAGTCTATTTTAAGGATTTGGATACTTCTTATTTTTTAGAAGTTATAAAGAAATTGAAATACCATTGGACCAAGTTTACCGAGCTCCAAGTTCTTGTTACTCCTTTTTCTTTTTACTTATTGAACCACCCTCGTATCTTATGAGGTCACGCTGAATTCGAGATCCAGATTACTCCATCACGTTTCAGTTTTTGCTAACCAAAGACAAATTAATAAAGACCTATATCAAAAAGAAATTATCCTTGTATTTTAACGTATATACGTGTATTAAAACCATGGCGTAAACATTTGCGGTTTAAATTACTCGGTCTTGTTTTAAACTCAAAACCTCAATATTTAGTGAAAATGCAAGAAATTGATATTAATTAACTTAGTATAAAACAATTTTTGTTTTCCGTCTTAGCAATTCTCGTAAAATATTTATCATAATGTACAGCGGCTAAATTGCGAACATACATGTATTCAATAAAATCAAACTTCTTTTTAACCTCAAAAGAGCGTTGCATATAGCTAGAATAAGTGAATTTTCACTTTAGGTAAAGTAATTTTTTGATTTTTGCTTACTAATTCCCAGAAAATATTTTTCACAATAGGCTGAAACATCAAAAAATCCTTGGTAAGTAGGTCACTATATTTTTCTCACCAGAAAAAAGCTCCTCACGGTACAAAAAGGCAAGTGGAGAAGGTATCTTAAATAAAATTTTTATAAAAAATTAAACCGACTTCTAAAAGTGTGCTAAAAAGTGAAAAATATCTATAAATTTTTATGTAAAATTAAAATTTTTAAATTCGGCGCCAAACTATACCTGACAAAATGTGATTCGCATAAACAGAATAAAAATACTTTATTTGTAATTGCTTTCTTACTATAATTTGTATATATTAATAGTTATTTATTTCATTAAGACATACTTTAGCGCCGACTTCAAAAAGTTCAATTACACATAAAAATTTATAGTTACTTGTCACTTTTTAGCGCACTTTTAGAAGTCGGTTCAAATTTTATATAAAAATTTTATTTTTCTATTTTTAGTTTTAGAATTCATTATGATATCCATAAAATATTTGAACTAAGTACTAATCGAGATGTGTGTACCTCGCAATGACTCCAAGGTGGTAAATCACCTTAAAATGAACCACTAAAAATTCTTTGGTTCATAGAGGTCTCCAAATACCAGTAAAACTGTGTCAATATTTAGTCCGTCATAGTAAATCCACCATCTTAAATTTCAAATTAATTTTAGATTGGTAATGTTGGCCCCAAAACCTACCAATATCAATATTTAAAGAACCTCAGATGTAAATTTCTTAGCTTGATATATTTTATACTGTATATTGAGATTATACACGCCTCAAGAACCCCACAATAAAAATTTTCAATATTTAAAGAACCTGAGATGTACATTTCTTAATTTGATATATTTTATACTGCATATTGAGTTTATATACGCCGGAATATGTAAAATTTTCTGTCCCTTATATTGTATCTTATCAACCTAATAGTTGTAAAAAATTAACTTCATATTCATAATACATGACCCCGAAACCTTTCTGATACCAAGTCTTAATCTAATCTAAATCTAAACCCTTCAAAGCCCCCTTGTTCCAATTTTAGATGAAATCCGGAAATTTAAAATTTCTAGATCTATATTCGCTATTTACATCCTCAAAAACGATTCAATCCCACCTTTGAACAAAATCGAAAATTGTAAAATTTTTAGTCCTCTATCTTGGATTTACCATATTGAATCCTGCAAAAATACTTTTAAATTCATAATTTATACCCTCAAGGTTCAAAAAATATTTTAAATTCATAAATAACACTAAAAAAAAATACCCCAATACTGATTTAAGACAAAATCGGGAGACGTAGAATCTTGAATCCGCCATCTCGGACCTATAATTTTTTTAAAAATAATTTCGGATTCGTAATGTGCGATCCCAAAAGCTCCCCTATATCAATTTTGAAAATATCGGACAAAATTAATATTTTATCCGCCATATTGGATACGCCATATTAATTTTTTTTTTAAATAATTTCAGATTTGTCATGTGCGATCCCGAAAACTCCCTCGTACCAATTTTGGAGAAACTCGGACAAAATTGATTTTTTAAAATATTTTGGATTAGTTATATGCGGTTCAGAAACTCTCCCCCACACTAATTTTGAAGAAAATCGGACAAATTTAAATTTTTTGTCCGCCATATTGGATCCGCAATATTGAATTTTTTAAAAATAATATTAGATTAGTTATGTGCGACCCTGAAAACTCCCTTGTACCAATTTTGGAGAAACTCGGACAAAATTGATTTTTTTGTCCGCCATGTTAGATCCGCCATATTGCATTTTTTTTAAATATTTTGGATTCGGTATATGCGGTTCAGAAAACTCCCCCACACTAATTTTGGAGAAATTTAAATTTTTTGTCCGCCATATTGGATCCGCCACATTGAAATTTAAAAAGTAATTTCAGATTCGACGTACGACCCCAAAAATTCCCCCATACCAATTTTGGAGAAAATCGGACAAAATTAATTTTTTTGGCCGCCATATTGTCAGCGCCATCTTGGATATTACTGCTCCAACTTCGTCCAAAAAAATATAGGGCCACCGCAATAACTTCCTGAATATAACATAAAAGATTTTATTCAAATCGGTGCCGCCGTTCCGAAGTAATCGTTGTACAGGGTGAGTCAACGATTGGATGAAGTAGGTTTGTGCCTTTTCGGTGAAATTAACAAAGAAACTATATTTATTGTTTGATACAGTTTATTTTTACGCAGATTTTAAAAATATTTAGGACTCTACAGGGTGAGCCAAAAAACTAGGACAGCATAAAGTTGTATTTTTTTAAATAGAACACCCTATATACGAATCGTATTTTCGATTTAGCTTATAATTTTAAATCTTTTTTATTAAGGGTTTACTATAACAAAACTTTATAGTTTCTGAGATAATTAAGTTTAAAGAAAAAAAGTCACATTTTCAAGCATCAATTCAATCCTAAATAACGTTTTCAATTTTGTGACAAATATATTCAAATTTGGAATTTAGCAAGGCCAAGGACAAGTTAACATAACTTTTACCTAATATTTGCAATAAAAGCTACAGGGTGTTGAACACATCGGCTCAAATTTGAACAAGTTTAAATGAATAAATATCTTTTTTTTTAAATGGTACACCCTGTATATTTTCATGTTATTTAATAGAGTAATAAAAACCCTAAAAGTTTTGTTTAATATATCCTATACCTATTTATAATAGTTTTTGAGATATTTCAGTTTTTCTTATTTTCCATACTTTTTTACAGAAATAGTCTTCATTATCATAGTAGCCATGGCAAAAACAATGTAAAAGAACATTTTTCTGTGTGTCAAATTTATAACCGCAATCGCCTCTTTTGGTTTTTATGTAGTGTAGTTGGGTTTTTTTTGCATTCATCTTATATTGTAAAATGAATTTTCCAAAGAATGAGTTAATAGATATGATTTATACAATAGGAGAGGCTCAAAAAAATTGCCTTCTTGCTCAAAGAATTTACAAAATGAAGTATCCTGATCGACGCCAGCCTAATACCTATACTTTTTAAAACTTAATGCAAAGATTTGATTCTTCTGGTACTGTTGATTATCCAAAACGTAAAGTGGTCAACAAACCAGTAACTAATGAAGAAAAAGAACTACAAGTATTGTTAAATGTTCAGGAAAATCCTTATATTCGTAGCCGTCAGTTAGCAGCATTATGTGAAACATCACAATCCACCGCTAATCGTACTACCAAGAAATATAGGTATCATCCATATCACATGGAATTACACCAAGAATTGCATGAACAGAATTTTGAAAGTCGTGTAAACAATAAATGCGGAGATTCAATTAAATCCAAATTTATTATGCAAGGTAATGTTTAGTGATGAAGCTACTTTTAGAAGTAACGGTGCCGTAAATAGACGCAACATGCATTATTATGCCACAGAAAACCCATTTTGGATTAGAGAGGTGCAACATCAAAACCACTGGTCATTAAATGTTTGGTGTGGTATTCATCATAATCGAATTATTCGACCCCACTTTTTTAATGAACCACTAAATGGCCATAGTTACCTAAACTTTCTACAAGAAGAACTACCCCAATTGCTTCAAGGTCTCGATAGGAATGAGCTCGACAGTATGTGGTTCCAGCACGATGGTGCCCCTCCGCATTACCATCGTGAAATTCGTGCGTTTTTGGACCAACGATATCCGCAAAAATGGATTGGACCTGGGGGTTTCATTGAGTGGCCACCAAGGTCTTGCGACATCACCCCATTAGATTTCTTCCTATGGGGTTATATTAAAAATAAGGTGTATGTTAATCCACCAACAACAGTGGAAGATATGCGAAACAGGATTAGGGATACCTGTAGAACAATAACGCCACTAATTTTGTCCAGGGTCCGAGAAAATCTGCAAAAAAGACTAAATTTGAGCATTGCACAAGAGGGTCGTTTATTCGAACACTTATTAAAAAGAAATAATTAATCTCAGTATTTAATAGGTAATTTTTTTGTTTCAATTTAGTATAAAAGTAAATATGTATTTGCCTTGTCGTTATTGTTGTGTTAATTTTTTCACATTATGTTTAATTAAACTATTGCCGTTGTAATATAACGAATAATGTATTTCATCATATTTAACCACATTCTGTTTGTTTCTGTAGTTTCTTTTTATTATTTTACATGGCTACTATGATAATGAAGACTATTTCTGTAAAAAAGTATGGAAAATAAGAAAAACTGAAATATCTCAAAAACTATTATAAATAGGTATAGGATATATTGAACAAAACTTTTAGGGTTTTTATTACTCTATTAAATAACATAAAAATATACAGGGTGTACCATTTAAAAAAAAAGATATTTATTCATTTAAACTTGTTCAAATTTGAGCCGATGTGTTCAACACCCTGTAGCTTTTATTGCAAATATTAGGTAAAAGTTATGTTAACTTGTCCTTGGCCTTGCTAAATTCCAAATTTGAATATATTTGTCACAAAATTGAAAACGTTATTTAGGATTGAATTGATGCTTGAAAATGTGACTTTTTTTCTTTAAACTTAATTATCTCAGAAACTATAAAGTTTTGTTATAGTAAACCCTTAATAAAAAAGATTTAAAATTATAAGCTAAATCGAAAATACGATTCGTATATAGGGTGTTCTATTTAAAAAAATACAACTTTATGCTGTCCTAGTTTTTTGGCTCACCCTGTAGAGTCCTAAATATTTTTAAAATCTGCGTAAAAATAAACTGTATCTAACAATAAATATAGTTTCTTTGTTAGTTTCACCGAAAAGGCACAAACCTACTTCATCCAATCGTTGACTCACCCTGTACATACATAAAAAAAAACATACATACTCGACGAATTGAAAACCTCCTTCTTTTAGAAGTCGGTTAAAAAGTCATAGTGACAGGCGAACGGACCGAGAGAGAATACTGAACAGAATTTAAACTGAAGCTGTCTTTGTCTGCCTCTCTCAGGCTATGTGCTTTAATAAGTCGAATAAATGAAGTTTTAATATTCAATAACAAAACCTCTCAAAACTCATGAACAGATAGTCACCTCAACGTAAAACTTTTTCCGGTGAAACCGGCATTTTCGGCTATATAGCCATCATATTGGATCTGTTATTATGAAATTCATAAATTTAATGATAGCTCCGTATTTATTCACAGTCACGAAAATTATCACTAGTTATGCTAAAAAAATCTGAACATAGGGTCCCATATGGCTCTATAGTGGCCGCTATTTTAAAAATTTTAAAATTACAATTAGCATTCGATTCCGCATATAAAAGACTAAAATTTGAATACATAAGGTCCGAACCAATTTTAGACTTAGTATTCCGCCATTTCATATCAAATGACTCATAATATCCTAAACATTTTTATGAGAACAGATTTCATTATAAATTGATCATTTTTTTCATACTTTGGTCGGTATACATACAAAACTGATATTATCATGGTGTTTTCAATTTACTTAAATTACTTTGAAGTTCTTTAATCATACTACTGAAAGGTTTTGGAAAAACTAATCAAATAAATTAATGTGATAGGAATTTTAGTAAATAAACAACTTGTATGAAATAGTCGTAATAAAAGTCTTTGATATTATAAAATCTTACGGATATTTAATATTTCTGAAAAAATAACAAGAAAGTCCGAAAATATTCCGTCTTTTAGTGGATATGGGGAAGAAAATATATTTTAAACTTTTTTTATAACAAAAAATCTAGCTTAATCCATAGTTATTAAAATTTTTCTAAAATATTGAATCAAGGATATCGCAGGGTTCGATACTGGGGTCCATATTATTCTTAATATATACGTATGATCTCTTTTCAAAATTTATTTTTTGCAATATATATCGATAGGCTGATGATACTTAATTTCACTTACGCGCGGCAGGCACACAGGAAGTTAATCTATTGATGAAAATTGATTTGTAAATTATTAACAATTTAGCTTCTTCTCATGTACAGGGTGTCCAGTAACGATGACCACTGTGAGGAAAAAACAAAGCGACTTTATACAGGGTGTCCGATAAGTACCTCTTAATTTCTCGGGAGCATACAGATGAGGTTAAAATAATCCAGCTGTAATGGAAAAAAAATTCCTAAAATCGGCTCTAAGTTTTGAGCCGACCTGTATAATTTAATGAAATTTTAATATTTTTTAGAGGTCATAAAGACTCATTAAACCATACTACAATAGATGTTTTAGATCATCAGAGAAGTCAGGAACGAACTTGCAGTCATACTCGTTGGACCTAATTTTTGACAGGTATCATTTTGCAGAGTTGATAACTGATTTTTTAAATACTTTGATCATTCCTCTTCAAAAAACATACTCTTAATTTATTTCGATAAAACTGGCAGTTCGAAATAAATCGGTTTTTATGTGAAACTCTCAAAAGTTACTAATGCTAAACACAAACGGGTGAAAATCAGGTCGTTGAATTGCTATTGACGAAACTTGTCAAAACCGCCTTCAAGTAAAGATAATTTTAAAAAAAATTAAAGAATATTCTTATGCAGAGTTTTCTGATATGCAGTTAATTTATAGTGAAGCGCTGTCAAATTCTTCGAAGGCAAGAAGACTTTATGCTGACAGATTTCCAGCTCGAACATTGCCGAGTCTAAAAATCTTTGAAAAGGTTGATCAAAGCCTTAGGGAAACAGGAAAAAAATGATTAGAGAATAATTATTAGAGTTAACTAATTAGTTTTTTACATGTTTTATTCAGGATTATTTTTGCTGCTGAGTGGCGGTGAGGACCCTTTCAGAAGATCACGAGACCCTCACGTAGAGGAACAAATTTTGCAAGATATTGCTGACAACCCTCCATGTCGCTATGTCTCCGAATGATTATTCCGCACTTCGATCATACTCTAGATTTAAACAACAATAGATTTGTTTGAAGGCTGTTTATGGTCGGTGGGGGAGACACTTTTTTGATGCTTGACAGACATAAACATGTTTACTTATCCTTCTTTTCAGTGTAATTGCTTGTCGTGACTTTTTTCGGTGTTAGAAATTACTATAAATGAGAAGTTTACAATTAATATTAATAAAAAGAGGATTTAAAAACTTATTTTAATTGGCAAATATTGTGTACATATTGAAAATAACAATAATAATAATTTAGACAACCATATATTCATACTTTATGTATTCAGAATTGCCATACCGATTATCATATGATACTCGTTTATATATTTCAATTAGAAAAGGATAGTATAAAATTGATATGTGTATACCAAGACATTAAATATCTACTGTTTATCACCACTTTTTCAAATATAAATAAAAATATTATTACGTTATTTAGCGTTCAAATAACCGGGCCCTAGTTCCGACGTTGTGCCAATTCTACAGAGGTATGTTCGAAGATTCCTCAACACTTCAACACTCCAACTGGTTTATAGAGCAAAATAACCTAAATCTAAATTTTTCTATCGTTATTTGGCTTTCCGATGAGATTAGTTTTACAAGAGATGGCATACTAAACTCACACAATTTATATTTTTTGATTGATGAAAACCTACATGCTACAATTCAAAACAAACACCAACAAAGGTTTATTATAAATGTGTGGGCTTACATCATCAGAAATAACCTGTGATGTCCATTTGTTTCGGAAGGAAGGATCAAGGGTGAGATTTATTTACAATTTTTGCAGCAAAATTTAAATAATTTATTGGAAGATGTACCTCTTGATAGAAGAATGCAAATATGGTACATGTATGATGGTGCTCCACCTCATTTTAATCGTATAGTATATCAACACTGAACTAACGTTTTTGGCCCTCGATGAATGAGTCGGGTGGGCCTGTTTTATGGCCACCAAGGTCTCCAGACCTAAGTCCCTTAGACTTTTACTTCTGTAGACATCTAAAAGAACTAATTTATTCAACACCACCAAATACTAGGGAAGAACTACTAGCGAGAATAGCACTGCATTCTGACGTAGTCCGTAATAGTGCCCGAATATTATTTGCAGTGCAGCGGGAAAATATTCGAAGAATAAGAAAATGTATTGAAGTAGGTGGAACACATATTGAACATTTGCCTAAATAACAGTTAAACGTTTTCACCTTTTTTTGCATTTTAATAACATTGTAAATTAAATAATATGGATCCTCGGATACAAAGAGATTTCTTCAAATTAAGGAACTATAAATTTAAAAATATGTTAGGCATTAAAACCGAAGACGCTGACTGAGCAAGAAAATGGGCAACAACATTGTTTGACTTATCAGATTCATCGTCAATGCGAAGTTCTTGCCGTGAGACATTTATAAAACGTTTTTTTAACGGTTCTGGTAAATTTAAAAGGGCCGCAAAGCGATGTTAGTATTAAGGTTTTTTTAGTATTCAATTAGAACGCTTTTCAATAATAAGACATGACGTTAATGAATGCATGCGAAAAAATATTTTTTTCAATTAAAAAAATTTATTTTTTAAAAAAAAAGCTTAATGTAAAGAAATTATTTTAAAGTGCATGAAAGATCGGTTTTCAAACAAGAAGAAATTTTTTTGGTGTGCCATAAATATTTCGATGAACGTACATTAAATTTAATGAAACAGTGTTCATTGTCAAATGCGCTAAATTTTTGATATAATGTAATAAGAGTTATGTCGATTAAAAATTTCAGATTTAACCCAAGTTTTTGATCAGCCGTGATTAGTAAATGTATAGAGGTTGGGCCGTAATAACTTAATTTAACCCCTGACAGAGACTGCTGCTTCACTGGATTGTAAAAATGTATCCGGTTTTTAACTAAAGGTACTAACTGCAATTAATATTACCAAAATAAAATTAGCTCAATGAAATTATTTTTTCTGAAATGCTAGGGTTTTATTTCTGTAACTGGCAATACTTGCATTGCTAGATGCTATTTGACATATCCACTGTAAAGACTGACATTTTAGCTAGTATTTGTGCTCAGTGCGTTCGGATATACGGATGCTATTTGTGTTGTTTACACTCAGTTCAAAACCTGATCTCGACCCAAAAATGAAAGTGAAATTTTTTACGTGAGTGCAAATTTAATTCTTTTAGGGTCGATGAAGGACCTACAAACACCTCTGTATATCATTAACTTAGTGAATTTGATGTTAGTTGTGTTTTGCTTACGGCGAGTCGCGTGAAGTTCATCCAAAATAGATTATAGTGTGACAAAACATTGATACTGTGGGTGAACTAACAATGTAGGATTATCATATGACATGCCGTAAGATTACGGCACTCCTGGATACTAGTAACATCAGTGTATAAAATATTTTACATAAACATTTGGACTTGGATTTCACATAATCTGACAATCGCCCAAAAAATGATTTGCGTCAATTGCTGCAAAGAAATTCTCAAAAATACGATTGGGCTGTTTCAAAAAACATTAATAAAATCTTTATCGGTGGCGAGTCTTGGATCTACGCGTATAAGGCTGAAAATATACAGCAGTGGATCGTACAGGTTTTCTTTGACGAGCCAAAACTAAAGCCGAAGGTGCTCAGACACGAAGCATTTCGAAGCAAGTACTCGGAACCGTTCCTCTTACACGACCATTTATTTACTGCAAGTCTCCTATCAATTGAGGAAAATAAACCGGAAACGACGGATCATTTTCCAATATGACATTGCAAGCCCTCACATGTTGGCTCAAACCAGGCACGGATCCAAAGGGAGGCATTGGGGACGAACTCCTCCTTCAAAGGAGCTTCAAATTCAGAAAAAATACTCTCCCATGTCTGCTGCATTAGGAAGATATATGTCACACACACACCCTCTACCCATTGACAACTCGCTTTCGCTTGTTGCACTGCACTTTTGTGATATCAACGCCCCTCCCCTAAGAGAGTAGCTGGATCCTCCCCTGGCTCAAACTAGTCACTCTTTGAACACTCAAACCGTGAAATTGATGAGTCATCAGGCATACAACCCCGATTTTCAAAAACAATGTTTTATGGATACCATTCCCGCAGTGACAAAAATGCTTTTCGAATTCATCTAAATGCATACAAAAGTGTATTGATTATCGTAAATAATACACCAAAATAAGAGTTTTTAAATTAAATTAGATCACTATTCGAAATAGTGGAAAGTTCTAATCTTTGATTTTTCATACAACTATTTTGTGCTGGTAAAACGCGAGTCGGATTTTTTTGTGGTTACATGCAATTTTCCCAAAAGTTTTACTTTTATGCGTGTTTTAATTACACATAATATTCTTTTTAAATATAGCAGAAAATACTAAAAATCCTTTCAAAAAAGGAACCTAGAATACATTTTGCCATTGGTAAACAGGGCTTTATCGCTGATATTGCTAAAGAATATGTCAGGTTGAAATTGGTGGAAATGTTTGGATATTGAAAGGTTTAGTTTAATTTCCCTGGCTATTTGGCAAAAGATTTATTTATTAGGGAAGGGAATGATAATTATGGGCCAGGTAAGTCTGGTTTATACCATATGTATGTACAAGGTGTCCGAGAGAATGTGGGAAATCTCCCAGATATGAAAAAATACGTGAAAGGAATACCACAAGTTCATATAAACTTTTTTCGTGTAGGCCTCCTTTTCAGAGATATGGGCTTTCGAAGGAGCTGCAATGGAATCAGTTTTTTACACATAATTATTGAACCACCAGGTATATTTCAATTTTCTTTTTAATATGATGTATACCAGGTAAGACCCTCCAAATTACTATCCAAGAAAGTGTTGTGAATCACTCACACCTGCAGGGACGAACTAGCTGTGACACTCATGACCTCATTTTTTACGCCCTGTATGATAAGAACTTTGAACAACGTTTTTTACATAGCTGTAACTATTGACTAAAAATGAATGACTTTTCATTCATGTCGCTATCCTAACCGATTTCGAAAAAGCGTCATTTAATTTACACTGTTAGTGCCCTAACTTCTGTGGGGTTGAATGTGAAAAAGAGGATTTGTCCCCTGTCACTATAGTTTCAGAAAAAAGTTAAATAAACTGCTTAGTTAAAAACTTCGTAAAAGGGCACGACGAATTGAGGATTGCTGTACCCGCCAGATTAACTCAACATCGTTCCCTATTTGATCACAATGAAACATAATTCTCCGTAGAAGTTCCTCCCGACCGAAGTGAAATATATCAGGGTTTTCAGGTATCCCCACAGGTAAAAATCCAACGGCGTTAGGTCTGGAGATCGAGGAGGCCAGGCAATAGGTCCTCGTCTACCTATCCAACGGTTTGGATAGATGTTATTCATGTGTTCCGCACAGCAACGCTGAAATGAGGTGGTACTCCATCGTGCATGTAGTATATATTTTAGCTGGTTTTAAGAGGTGAGGACTCTACTAAATCGTGAAAAGCGTTCTGGAGAAACTCCAAATAGATGTCTCCATTCAGTCGTGCTGACAATAAGAATGGTCCAATCAAAAAATTGCCAACGATTTCTGCCCATACATTAATGATCGGATTGATGATGCGAACCAATAGTTGCATGGGCCCATACATGTGAGTTGTGTAAATTGATGATACAATTTTTGATAAACTCTGCTTCATTCGTGAAGAGAATAGTGCCAACGAAATTTACATTATTTCGTTGCTGATCCAATAGCAAGTTTGGAAACTTCATTCTACGGGGAAAATCTTTAGGAATCAATTCATGCACTTTTGTCAAATGATATCAAGATAACAGCAGTTCTTGAAGAACTGCATCTACCATTATTTTCGACGTAATAAACTGCCCTGATAATTTTCGAGTGCTCGTTGAAGAAGTGTTCTCTATGGTAATTAAAATATTTTCCTTTAATTGTGGCGTACGCATTGTTCTTCTCCGACCAGCATCAGTACTTTTTTCCCAAAATTTCCTAAAATTATGAAGAAATTTAATAATATTACCTTATTAAATGGAATCGCCTACCATTTACCCTTAGACGTTGGTCAATTCGTTGAAATGTTTTCTGATCTGGAACAGTACGATCAGGATATCAGTTGTGATGTAACGTTCTGGCTTTCAAAGCATTGCAAGATGGAAGATCATGCATCATATGCATATCTGCATGCTCAATAAAAGTGTATTCCATATCTAGAATTAGGTTATAATCAATTTCACCACGCAATTCATTCATTCAAGGGCGGGATGAAAATGTCATCACTGTAAAAGACAAAATCCATGGCTTTACAAAAAAATTGACTTGTGGCCATCGTCTATAAATCAAAAAAATTTCGATTCATTTTAGTCGACACAGTCTTTTATTCAAGAAGTCGGATGTGGGATAAACATCAAGGCATATATACCTGGTATGAAAATGGTATTAGATAATTTGAAAAAAGAATTGTGTCAATACTTCTCTGTGCAAGAGATATCGGAAAACACTGAGCAAAGGTGAATCTTAAATCCGTTTTTAACTGCAGCTATAAATGAGGCAGATTTGGCAACTAAGCTCAAAGAAAATCTGCTGGAATTATATGCCGATGGGATATTATACTTGGAATTCAAGTCTGCCAATTGGGATACCTTTTGGTTAAAAAGAAAAATAGAATACCGGGAATTAACAACTGAGCCCTTGAAGTGTTTGATTCCATTTGCTACCTCGTATTTGTGCGAGTTGACATTTTCATCAATGGCCCAAATAAAAAGTAAGCAAAGAAATCGCTTAAATTTGGAAAACGACTTAATTCTCAATGTAGCAAAAACGGATCCACGATGGGAGAAGTTGATCAATCAAAAACAAGCGCAACCTTCGCATTAAGATGGATGAGTAGTCATAGGATTTAATTTTTTTGTATTAATATACTAATGTTCACGAGCATATTCCTTTTTGTTAACATTTTCATAATAAATCTTTTTAAACGTAATTGATTTTTTTACATCAGGTAGTTCTCTCGACCTCTCGCGACGTTCCCCCACAGAAGCTTCGTGACCCCCCAGGGGGTCGCGACCCACACATTGTAAACACTGTTTTAAGGTAATCGAGATCTCATGTAGAAAAAAATTTTAAAAAATATATAATTGACTCATTCCCTAGCTTCTTTAGTTAGTCTAAATAATATATTTTATTTTGAATCTAATATATACATATAAATACAGGAAAGTCCTATGTTTATAAAATAACAAACCGCAAGGTCAAATTTAATTAATTCAAATATAAACTGTTGTGTGAAAGGGACTATAAACTTAATATGCTAATATTATATGAAGAAGGGTTAAATTCTCTTATCTCTTAGACTACTTTAAGTCCAACCCTAAAAAGAAATTTTAATGGTTTTCTTTATATTTTTCAGGGGATCTTAATTGCCATTTTAATTCTCAAAGGACTTATCTACGCGAATGTTGTGGGTTACGAAATTGATTAAAACGGAAATATTTGGTTACTCAGTCCAGGAAAATGTTAATTAAAATAAAAATATTCTTATATTTTTCTTAGTAAGAAAAATTAACAATATAACGTAAAAGCTCAAACAATTTTTTATAACTAGGAAATACTTTTTGAAATATGATTTGTTTAAAATAATATGGATCTTTACGGTCTACGGGGGAAAGAAAGTAAGTTATAAAAATTATTTCTATAGATTCTCTCAGCAAACCAACCCATATATCTGAGGGGCAACAAGTTCTACCTAACCAAAACATCGCACTAGCAGAGCGAGCATCTGAATCTATATAAACCCAAGCTCTTAGTGAAAATCGCTGCTCCGTGGGTATAATTATTTAGGAGCTTGGGTTTATAACTATTGATATATCCCGCTCAATTCATTTGACTCGCTACTACCCTGGATATGCGAGTTAAGGAAGTTATGACTTTTGATCCGCTTCGGCCCACCCCAAAATGACAGTTCTAGATACACCGCTGGTTTTTTGGCATGTTAAAAATTGAAATTTTATCTTTTACATAAGCAAAATGGGGGGTGGGTGAGTCGCTCTTTAGATGTTAGGTTGTGTTATAAGGTTGGTGGTTGTGTTCACACATATTTGATTTTTTTACATAATAAGTGGAAGGCTCCTTTTGGTGACGATGTTGCCCTGAAAACTGGTGCCATTTTGTATAATTTTAGAGTGTCAATGGATGTTAAAAAGTGCCTATTCTTGCGAACATTTTAAGGAAATAAATAATTTTTAGCAGCTGCATTTTGCTAATAATCCCACAACGACAACTACTTTATATTGATTAAAGCTTTAAAATGCCAGATGGTACTTTGAATAGTTTAGAAATGGCGGCTACAAAATACAGCCTATTTTCAGCGAAATGGCAATACCAACAACCAAATGTGACTGCTAAAAAAAATTAAAAGCCTAAAAATATATATACTAAAATGTTTGTATTGATACCCATATTCAAACGTCGCACAAAAATCTGAGAAATATTATGATCTGATCGATATCATATATATATATATATATATATATATATATATATATATATATATATATATATATATATATATATATTGTGACGATTTATAGATATATTAATGATAATATAATATAATAAACCCGTAAATTTAATTAAAATATTAATATTTATTTGTTGAGCGCCAGGTAAAAAATAATTATAATAAATTATAACTATTCTTTACCAACTTGAAGTATTCTCAATTTTCAAATTTTCTATTTAATTATAGATGTGTTCCTACCTGTAAATTGACTCCTTCTCAAGTGAGTTCAGTGGTTTTGTAAGATAGCAATCAGACAATCAATACACATATTGATAAAAACACAAAATATAAATTTTATTCAACAATAAAAAAAATGGCACAATATTATTAATTTTTACTAGACGGAATTTAGGGTCAACATGTTTATCTTTCATCCAACACTATTTCTAATCAATATTACTTATTAGTTACTTTTATCTACCATGCATTGTCTTTTAACAACCTGGATCACAAATTAGCAACGTTTAATTTTGTAATCGTCTACTAGATGGCTATAGTGCTTTTTTATATGGAAAGCGTCATTTATTTCTTAAAAATAATATTATTTTAAACAAATTGTCGTGTGCTGTGTTGTGATTCTAGTAGTTAATATAGTTTTACACCTAATCTTTATGATGATAAATATTATTATATTCTAACAGGTTAGTATAGCAAACTATAATTTATTAATTTTTTTATTTTAATTCTAGTAAAAGTTAGGTTAATATTGGATGTTAGTTTTCAATGTCTACGAAAAACTAAAACTTTCTAGTTTCTTATCTAATATAAATACCTTGTTATGTTTTCTCTTATTTGGTCCCAATATATTAATAAACACAATTACAGTAATTTTATTTATTTCCTTCTTTAAAAATCCTCCATATTTCCAAAAATATTTTATTTGTCTTTTCCTATAAAGTAAGGAATTGACAAAAATATTATCCAAAATATCGATCAGCTATGTTCTTTTTAGTTCAATTCAAATTAATTTTTTATATATTCTTCTTATCACAATATTATCGTATTTGTTGTTGTCTGAGAATTGCATAGTTATTTTACAGGACAAAACTTATAAACTTTTAATAGTTGCTTTAAACAAATTATTAATTTTTTTTTACTTGACAACAACAAAAACACATAACCTCTTTTAAAACCAAAACATTTAACTTTTGTATTCTTGTGACGTAGAAAGACTTCTATTTTTTTAAACAACTGAAAATTTGAGGTTATGTAAATTTTCGGGAGCTCGAGCAACGCAGTGCTTCCAGCAAACTGATAAATTCAAATCTCTCGAAATTCCTACGCTTTGGCTTTTTATATTCGGCCAAAACATAAAGAAATTTCTGCATTATGATTAGCCAGATTATTTTGACACCTGGCAACTTGATAAATCTTAATATCTTGAAAAATTTAATTTTATGATGGCTTTTTAAATTTTACCAATCTTGACTGGAATTTAATGTTTTTATTAATATATTGACATAAATCTGATTATTGAGCAATATATATAAAAGCTACTTTGGCGCATTATTTATATATTAAAATTGATAAAAATGAACAATTTGCACCTTAAAATTTAAAACAATTTTAAATAAATTCAGTTCATAAGAACTCTAAAATGTTTATTGTTGCTTTAATATTATTACCCTTTTATTTAGCAAAATTTTGTTAATATATGAGTGCCAAAATTGCTTAAAATAAGCTTATATTTACCTTATAAACTACTTAAATCTATATTACATTGTATAGTTTTATGTAAAATATGGTTTTAATTTATACATAATTTCTTTAATAACTCTTAAAACTAAAATATTATTCTTGTATTTCATACATTAGCGTTTATCACTATTCACGGTATTTTTGTATGAATTTTGTACTAATTTTTCCACTTCATGCTCTTTTGTATCTTATGAGTGATTGTTTTAAAGGAACAAACGACGATGTATAACACTTCATTATTAACTTTTTAAAAGCATCCATACTCTTTTTATTCATTTAAATATATATATATATATATATATATATATATATATATATATATATATATATACATATATATATATGTATATATATATATATATATATATATATATATATATATATATATATATATATTATATCGTAGATTTTCACGGATGGTAGAATGAATAGTTTGGTTATTCCGGGTTTCAATCTATTCGATCAAAAAATCGTTTTCACGACGTTTCGCCAAAATCTCATTTGACATTTTCAAGTGCGGTTCGTCTCGTTACTCGCTGAGAACTGATGGTGGCCTCTGAAGAATTTCGAGTTTTGTTTAGGTGGCTCGCTGCCTGATTGGATGGGCGGCTTCGCAGGCTCTTCCCCTCTCCTGAGTGCGATATGTTTTGTTCTTGTATGTAGATCTCTCGTGTACTAGTTGATTTTTATTGTTTTCTTTCTTGATTTTTTATTAATGTTTTCCATATAGATGAAAAATTTATAGCACCGTCTCGTTTATTTAGCTGTCCCGCTTTTTCGATTTCTAGGGCCTCTCTTATGACGCGTACCTTGTAGTTCTGTACTGGTGCTATTTCTTTTGTTTTTTCGAAGTCGATGGTATGTCAAGTTGTATGGTGATGTTGAAATAGGGCTGAGGTTGTCTGTTTGTTTTTGAGGCTATTTTTATGTTCTTGGATTCTTGCTGATATGCGCCTGTTTGTTTGTCCTATATAAGTTTGATGACAATCTGCACATGGAATGCTGTAAACGCCATGATTTTCAAGGTTGGTCTTGTCTTTGGGATTTCCCAGGATGTTGGCTATTGTTTTTTGTGGTTTAAATATGGGCTGTATGTTGTGTTTTCTTAAGGTTCTTCCAATTCTGTCTGTTATTCCTTTTATGTAGAGTATTATGGCTTTGTTCCTTGTTTGATTTTGGTCTTTGGTCTTTGTTGTAGTCTTCTCTTGTCTTTTTATGGCTTTCTTTATATCTGCTTGTGAGAAACCATTCCGTTCTAGAGCTGTTGAAATGTGTCTTATTTCGTCTTGTTTTGTGTCAAGTTCTGTTAGGCGGAGAGACCTTGATACTAATGTGTTGACTACTGCCTGCTTTTGAGAGGGATGATGATGTGACGCTGCATTGAGATATCGGTCAGTATGTGTGGGTTTCCGATAAACGCTGAAGCCCAAGGTGTTGTTGATTTTCCTAGTTAATAGCAGGTCCAAAAAAGGAAGTTTCTTTTCTTGTTCGATTTTTAGCGTGAATTGGATTCTGTGGTGGATATTGTTCACATATATGACGAAATCGTCCAGGTGTTCTTTTCCATGTGGCCATATTATAAAAATATCATCAACATAGCGTTTCCAAAATTTCGGTTTTAAAGGTGTCTTTTGCAGTGCCTCTTGTTCGAAATATATCATGAAAAGGTTGGCTATGACTGGTGAAAGGGAGGACCCCATAAGTGCGTCATCTGTTTGTTTGTATATTTGGTTATTGAACATGAAGTATGTGTTTTTTAGGCAGTGTTCTGCAAGTTCAATTGTGTAGGCTGGAAAATCCTCGTTCATGGCGATTTTATCCAAAGTCTCATTCAGTGGTATGCTTGGATATAGCGATTTTATGTCGAGGCTTGCTAAGATGTCATTTTCTTCGAGGTGAATGTTTTTGATCATTTTAATCAGATGTTCGGAGTTTTTCACGAAGGAATCAGCCAGTTCGACTCTTGGTTGCATGATACTTGCTAGATATTTTTCCAGTTTTTGTGTAGGAGATCCCACGGCGCTCACTATTGGTCTGAGTGGTGCATTTGTTTTGTGTATTTTTGGCAAGCCATACAGTTTTGGACATCTGCTTGATTTTTCTCTTGGTATTATAGATTTTTCAATTTCTGGGTCTAGTTTTGTGGCTTTAATCTTGGCTTTCGTAGTTTTTTCAAGGTACGTCGTTGGATCTCTGTTGGTTTGTTTGTAAGAGGCGTCTTCGAGAATTTCCGACATTTTTTGCATGTATTCGTTGGTGTTCATTACAACCGTGACATTTCCCTTATCTGCTGGTAATATTGTTATTTCCTTATTCTTTTTTAAAGATGAGAGGGCTTGATGTTCAGCTCACGTTAAGTTTGAGTTGGGAGGACGGCTTGGTTTCAAAATTTGCGTTATGTCTTGTCTGGCTTATTCGGCATTTTCTTCAGGGATGTTTTCTAGGGCAGCTTCTATATTAGAAATTATCTCTTCTAAGGGGACTGTTTTTGGCGTTACGGCAAAATTAAAACCTTTAGACAGAACTAATTTCTCGGATTCTGTTAACTGGTGGTTGGAGATGTTATAGACAACTTTGTTGCAGTCCAGTGTTTGCTGTGTGTGGACAGTATTGCGTTTTTGTAGTGCCTCAAATTTCTTCTGTTGTTTTTTTGCCTTAAGCTGAGTGTCTGATTCCGTTCTCCAACAGGATACTTTTTCTATGTCATTCCACAGAAGATGATGGATTTTGTGGGTTAAAGCTAAGTGGAGATTGTAAAGTTCCGAGAAAAATGAAGAATTCTATCAAGGACTGTATATATATATATATATATATATATATATATATATATATATATATAAATATATATATATATATATATATATATATATATATATATATATATATATATATAAATATATATATATATATATATATATATATATATATATATATATATATATATGTTTATACGGCTTTCACGGATACCTCCGTGTGAGATGCTTTAGCAGTGGTTATATCCACATTATGCTGTTGTAGTGCTGAAATCACATTCAGCAAACGTACAACTATATGCAACTCCGTACATAAGTGAAGTAAAATGCGAAACAGTGAATGCAAACTTCGCTCCATCAAATCTTTTCTGTGTTAGAGGTTGCACAGTTAGAATAAATTGTGATAAAACACAATTCATCCTATTCCACCACCATCGAGATGGTGACCTACCTGTACCACCATACCGAGAAGAAAGTCAAAGCTTACCCTCCCCGCCATAGTGATACGGCAGAGATACATGTTTCGTCTCTCACTAGACTCATCAGGGTACCGACATGCACCTGGCTGTGCAAAAGGACAGATCGGAAGGAAGCATGCAACACTGAATGCGGCTTCGCCGACCTCTCGTCTGATGGCTTATATATGTTTATACGGCTTTCACGGATACCTCCGTGTGAGATGGTACAGGTAGGTCACCATCTCGATGGTGGTGGAATAGGATGAATTGTGTTTTATCACAATTTATTCTAACTGTGCAACCTCTAACACAGAAAGGATATGATGGAGCGAAGTTTGCATTCACTGTTTCGCATTTTACTTCACTTATGTACGGAGTTGCATATAGTTGTACGTTTGCTGAATGTGATTTCAGCACTACAACAGCATAATGTGGATATAACCACTGCTAATGCATCTCACACGGAGGTATCCGTGAAAGCCGTATAAACATATATAAGCCATCCGACGAGAGGTCGGCGAAGCCGCGTTCAGTGTTGCATGCTTCCTTCCGATCTGTCCTTTTGCACAGCCAGGTGCATGTCGGTACCCTGATGAGTCTAGTGAGAGACGAAACATGTATCTCTGCCGTATCACTATGGCGGGGAGGGTAAGCTTTGACTTTCTTCTCGGTATGGTGGTACAGGTAGGTCACCATCTCGATGGTGGTGGAATAGGATGAATTGTGTTTTATCACAATTTATTCTAACTGTGCAACCTCTAACACAGAAAGGATATGATGGAGCGAAGTTTGCATTCACTGTTTCGCATTTTACTTCATATATATATATATATATATATATATATATATATATATATATATATATATATATATATATATATTCATTAGTGTATCGAATTTGATTTCAATTCGTTCTTTATTTTGTATTTTATGAGATGTTTCGCAACGAAAAAACGGTTTTATGAAACTAGAATATTACAGTAATATCCATTTTTTAAAGAAAGAACACGAGCATTGAATATATCTGAACTAAACGTTTTGACAATCCTTAATGATAGACTGGATGAGTAAATGTTCTGACCTTTCTCTACGATGGTGACAGAACATGAGACTTGGGTACACCTATGCAATGGATTTTGCTCCAGAAATGGTCCGCCCAAAATTTTAGCTGAAAAACACTGACGACCACTGTATTTTGAGACCTTGTTGAATACTATGACGAAAGGTACTACAATTTGAACAGTCACCTAGTGGTTAAATCCAGATTTGGCTCTATTTAAATTTTTCTTTGGTTTACCAATTTGAAAAACACCTTAAAATACTCATACATTATTTTGCAGGCAATAAGCAGTTAAAATACATACATTAGAAATGCCCATTTTGAAGGTCAATGTAAACCTTTTTTAAAGTCAAGAGAGATTATATTAAGTCTAATATTTTATTGTTACAAATGAAACTTTTCAAATACCCCTCATATTTACAGCGCTTATTCAAAACGTCTTGTGTTGAAATATATTGTTCATGAATAACAAAAACAAGTCTAATAGCTGTCATATTTTTCTTCCTAACCCTTTATAAAGTTCTGTGAGAGTTTGTAATTGGTTTTCGCGTGGTCTTTGCGAACTGACTTTAACAGCAAGTTATTTGACGGGTCCGCCTACACCTTCACGTAGCCTTAAACAAAGTAGCAAAAAATGCCATTCTGCATCGATTCTAAAATACGTTTTTGTTTGTAGCATAAGTTAAGTATATTCTATTTGTTTTAACACTGTGCAACACCTGTCAGTAAAGTACAAGATATTTCCAGAACAGCAATGTTTTTCAGAAATTTGCCTGATGCAAGTAAACAACAATTGTATTGTGCTGTAAATTCTTAGAGGCGGCAATAAAATTTATAGTCTGGGAGCTAGCAATAGTTTTTAGTGTCTCATTAGCATCAATATTAGAGTGCATTTTTAGGGTATTAGGATGATGGTTAACACGAAAAGTTAGTGCTGCCAGAGGACATCCCCAACAATGACGAACAGTGGCTCCCGGAGTATATGAAAAAAAAATGTGTCAAAATGTTTATTTGCATCAGGCTGAAACTTTGAGGACTGTTTTTTTGGATCCGCTAATGGGCCAATGTAGTACTGGCGAACAAGTATGCATGTTAAAATAAGTTGGTTACTTGGTTCATTTTCATCATTATAAAATGTATTCTGAATGAAAGATAAATCATTTAATAAGTCATATTAGCTGCTATCAGAATAGTCGTCCAAAAGTATTGGCAGCAGTTGCCAGAACCGTACGCCGAACTCTCTATGGAAGCATATATATATATATATATATATATATATATATATATATATATATATATATATATATATATATATAATACCACTAAGACGTAGATAGAATTATAACCACGCACTCTATCATCTTTATATATTAATTTATAAAAAGTATTTTTAAAAGTCCAACTGAGAAAGTGAACACTACATTTTTAACTCTATAACTGCATTGACTTGACTGAAATGTGGAAACCAGGTGGTGCATGTTTTAGGTGGTTTACGTGACATAAAAGGTTTAGGTCTTTGAATTGAAGTAAGATCTTTCTGAAAAAAAATATCGTGATCCAATTTAGAAGAATTGAAAGCGGAAAATTATTTTTATTTAATGATTTGTATATTTTTGCATTTCTATTATATTAGTTTATTTATTATGTTGAAGTAGATTGATTTAGATTGCTAATGTCTGTTTTACTGTTCACGGAATTCTGTTTTTATTTATTGGGTAAAATTCGCGATTTCCTCTGTGTTTTTCAGTTTCTAAAATTTTCATATTTTCATAATCTAAGGTGTGCTTGTGTTTCATTTCATGTTTTTTTAGGACTGTAACATTTCTTTTTGTCGTGTCTATATTCATTTAGGCAATCTTTAACACCCCCATGGCCCAAAAAAAAATCAATAATAATTGGAATAGCCGATAGAGCCATCAAACTTACTAGCCCCAAATTTCTAAACAACTGTATCAAAAGCGCAACAGAGGTCCTTATGTCAAACTCTTACCCAAACAAACTGATATAAAATAAAATTTTTAAACAAAGGCTAGAAAAATACAAACAGGGAAATACCCAATCAGAAAATTTAGAAGACAATAAAATCAAAAAACAATATCTTTCCTTGACATACATACCAAATCTTTTCGAAAGCTTTCGAACTTCTTTCAAGAAATATAATATAACTACTAGTCATAAGGGTCATAAATTACACAATTTCAGCAAATAAAAAATCAAATCCTGTATACCAATTACACTACAAACATCGAATTACGTCGGCCAAACCAGCCAGTATCTGCAAAATCGTCTTAATGAACTAGATACGAGAAAAAATATTTTACAGCCCTAAAAAAAACATTAAATGAAACACAAGCATACCTTCCATTATGAAAATACGAAAATTTTAAAAACTGAAACCCACAAAGGAAAACCGAATGCGGTAGACGATAAAACAGACATTAATAATCTAAATCAAATATATTTCAACATATTGCAATAAACCAATATAATAGAAATTCTAAAATATACAAAACATTAGATAAGAATTATTTTCCGCTTTCAATTTTTCTAAATTGGTTCACGATATTTTTTTCAGAAAGATATTACTTCAATTAAAAAACCCAAACCTTTTATGTTACTTAAACCACCTAAAACGTATATCATCTGGTTTCCAAATTTCAGTCAAGTTAATGCAGTTATAGAGTTAAAAAAATAGTGCACACTTTCCCAGTTGGACTTTTAAAAATACTGTTTATAAGTTAATATATAAATATCATGGAATACTTAAAACAAAAATCTCCATCTCAATGGTAAGTTTTTAACCTGTAACTCCATATATAATAATATCATTAAAAATTTAAATTTTTGTTAAAACCTTGAATACTCTCCATTGCAAAAGATTCGAAACGACCTGGAGTAATAAAATATATATAAAAAGTATATCTACTTTATTTATCTGGTTGAGTTCAAACGGCGTGATAATGGGTTCATTGCAAGGCAAAACCACAATGAGCTAAGTGAGTCGCCCTGAAATATTCCCTTTCGTATCGGAATGGTGTTAGTTTCGATGGTGTCGCTGGATGGCACTTGCAATTGTATCCTAGTTCTCTAGGTTGACATGATGCGTTCTAAAAAGGAAACAAAATTATAATCGACTCTATACATTCTCAATATAGTTTTGAGCCACTCATGTGGCACCGAGTCGAAGGCCTTCTTATAATCCACGTAGACAGCAAAGAGGTTTCGTCGGTTGGTACAGGCTTAGTTACATATGACAGAGTCAACAATCAATTGTTCCTTGCATCCCATTGCTCCTCTCGTGCATCCTTTCTGTTGAATTGCAATGATGTTATTCTGCTCACAATGTGCATAGATGCGTTGGGTCAAGCAGGAGGTGATCACCTTATACAGTGTGGGTAGGCAGGTGATCGGCCTATACTTAGCTGGGTCATGTGTGTTATGTTGGTCCTTTGGTAGGAGGTACGTAATACCTTCGGTCAAGAACAATGACATTTTTGCTGGGTTAAGGAAAACATCATTAATAAGATTAGCCAGCTGATGGTGCATACACCAGAACTGTTTGAGACAGTAGTTCTGGATCCCGTCGAGACCTGGAGCTTTCCAGTTATGGGATTCCTTGATTATTCTTGAAATTTCCTCGGTGGTAAATGGTTCAAACTGCATCTGGCTGTAATCTTGGCAGATTTGGTGTTCTTCATTGATCCAGCCAGTTGCGATGTTACAATCGGCTGGTGTGGAAAGTTGGTTTCCCCAGAATTCTTCTACCTGCTTTCTATTGGAATATCTATTATCTGCTATATTAGGTGGAGAGTTTAGCTTACGGTAGAAAGTCTTTTCTGATCGTTGGAAGAGCGCATTATCTCGTTTTCGGTTATTGCTAGTCTTGTACCTTTTAGGCCGTCCTGCAATAACAGAGAGCTTCTGTTTCAGCGAATCAAGGCATTGCTGAGCAGTAACATTCGCTGGATCTTGTTGGGTCACAAGATCGCTTTGGTAAAACAAATACAAAAATTAGATATTCCCTAAAAACAAGTTAAGTGGTTGCCGCAAATAAAATTGTAGAATTTTATTGAGTGTAATGTTTCTGGAGGGTTAAAGTTTTTCTATCCAATTTTTGATATTTTGACGAAAAATAAGAATGCCTTTGGTCGTTTATTTTTCGCGAAAAAAATGACTTGTTTTTTGAAAAGTTATTTGTTTGGTTAATTATGGGAAAATTCAAGTTATGGTATAAGGTTTTGCGATCTTTAGTTGCCAGATTCCGTTCCACAGCAACCTCCTTCAGGTATACGGAGTATACGCGATCTTTGGCCGAACACAAATGAATCTCGGGTCTCTTTTTATTCTCGGAAACTTACCTAGGAGTCCGTAAGCAGGTACTCCTTACGTCCACAATTTATCTTTAAAAAAGGGGAAAACCCAGTGACACTATTTAAACCGATCCTGGAATCTTCAACAATAATCCGCCTTTCAGCTATCGGTGTGCAATGATAACCTACTCAGAGACACGCTCGATAAAATTCTACAATTTTACTTGTGGCAACCACTTAACTTGTTTTTCGGGAATATCTAATTTTTGGACTTGATTTGCCGAAGCGATTTTCTTACCTATACATTTTTCCGACCAAGTGCGAATTACCCATATATTTTTTACGAATTTTCGTAAAAAATGAAATGGTATGTTTTGTTGAAAATGCACATATACTACGATGAAAAATCGGGAAATTAAATTTTAAGCAATAAAATAATTTTTGTTAAAATAACACGCAAATTATTTTCAGAATGAAAGTTATGTTTTTTTACAAAGTAATTCTCTATAGAGTTTCTTGTAACAAAAGGTATTAATACGAAATATATATATATATATATATATATATATATATATATATATATATATATATATATATGTATATATATTTGAAACTAATATTAAGACACCTAGTTACGATTATGTTTTTCGGAAATGCTAATAATTTATTGTGTAAAAATTTTAAATCGATCGCTGCATAGATGCCGGAAATTATGAGTTAAAATGAGAATTACATTTAAAAGACCTTGGCGAATAAATTGATAACTGTAAATTTTTAATATATTCCAATGTATAAATTTCCGGTTAAAATTAACTGTAGGTATATTTTAGCATAAAATATCGATATCAATTGCTTTGAACCGATAACCATACCCTCGCTGGTTGAAGCGTTTTAGGAAGTGCGCTGCTAGTCTATTACATCTAAGGTATTGAAAGATACTGGCAATAGAGTATGACTAGCAAAATCAAATAGAGATATGTGGTCTAAATTTAAAAGCAATTTCCTTGTTTTTAAATTCGCCAGGGTTAAAGAAATATTAAAAAACGAAGTTGGCGTCGTACCTTCAGAAAGGCAAATTAATTAGTAAAAACAATAAAAATACAGTATTTTCGTCAACAAACTTTCTGATGTGTTTTTTTATGTTAAACTTGCTACGCGAACTGCACGCCAATATAATTTGTCATGTAAATAAAATAGCAGAGCTTCACTCTTTTTCCCGAAACTCACAAAATAAAGTAATATGCACAAAATATAATAAAAAATACCTCAACACATCTCCTTTGAGCTGTTTTACTATATTTTGCTTCTTTTTTTATTTGGTATGATCTGACATAAACTGTCACGTATGTTAAAATCCAATGCTTTTGGACATACGAATTTACATAAATACATAAAATACAGCAAGTAACAATAAAAAAGCTTTTGAAATTTAAATTATTTCCTTTGTTGGAAAGTGGGCTACGAAATTTTAATTTGCTTATATTTGAAAGACCAGTCTCCATTCCTTTATTATTAATAATACTTGCCGTTTAATTCGAACAATCAATTTCTTACGCTCTACTACACATTTTCAAGACATTCTTAATTATCATTGTAATTATTAAAAGATTTTTCCACTCAAAAGCTTAACAGCATATTGTTCGTTTCATACTAAAGTTATCAAAATCGAAGAATCTTAAACCTTTGATTAAACGAAATTAAAATTTAATTTCATTGTCACACCAGAGAGGGTTTTCTTGTTGGAAGTATGGAGGAAACTCTAATATATTAGAGCAGAAGTTTTTTGCAATATAAGTCGATTTCAATGTCTAAGTTAATTAATTCCCTAGACAAAACCTTCCAAGAGAGTTTTCATTAGAAACTAGCATGATTAAAGTGCGATAAGCTGTGATAAACAAAATATTTACTTTAAAAAAATATTGATCCATTCATGGATTATGGATTAAGGTTCATGTGTTTGTGGACTCGTTCAATTAAGAGCATTCAATTTCAAAAGGTTTCTACGGACAAAATAGAAATGAAAATTAACATCCTCTGCACAAACTTATTTGACTTAAATTTGTCAATATAATAACAATCTTATAGCATGAGAATTTTCTAAGATTTCGGAAATTAAATATAGTGCAGTGATAAGATTTTTAACTAAAGACTATTCAAAAACCGAAAATGAAATTTAGTGATATAAATCGGTGTATATATGAAGAGTAATACTCGTTTACTCTTCATATATACACTGTCAAAAATAACCTTCAATTTAATGTCCATTCTACATTAAATTTAATAATTTTGTACATAAAATCGTGAATAATTTACATTCACTCTAAATCTAAAGCAATTCATTCCAGTATCAGTTCGTTCTACATTAAATTTGATTAAACGGTATCTTAAATTTCAATAAAGTAACAGAAAAGTTATTTCAACTTTCTGTACATTAAAATTAATTCAGATGTACTTCAACACTACAGGAAGTTTCCACGCTCGTCCGATAAATTTTCCGCTTGACTCGACAATTTATTTTTTTGTGGCGACCCAGCCGATAATTTTTAAGCTACGTGGTCAGTTTTATTCTCTATTTTACTTAAGTTAGGACTTGATGTTCTTAATCTAGGGTTAGTCTTAATTATTAACTTACTATGACTATTTAAAATACTATTTCTTAATCGCTGTTGCTCAGCAGAGCTAACTGTTGTCGATTCAAATAAGTTAATTAATTTTTTCACCGAGTTAAATTGAATTGAGGATGTCTCTTGTTCTCCAGTCGAAACATCGTGTCTTGTCGTGTGAAGCGCAGCGGGCAAAGCCGCTGCAGAGGACCCTCCTTTTCCACCCGGGGAGCTTGAAGAGCCACCCGTCTCAATTGACACGGAAACGAAGTTATATTGGGGACTGGACATGATTTCGAAAAATAGAAAATTCGACAATTATGTAGTCTCGATATTTACTGAAATTATTTGGCAAGAAAATTTTAATTCACGGTGGTGTAGGGCTATTTTGTTGTTAGTCGGTCAGTTATAATTTATTTTTACTTGGGGTAGAGTCTCTAGAAATTATTATCGAAATCTGAAAAAATTTAGGTCTGTTTAGTTCGCTTTAAGAAAAATTTTGAAATTTTAAATTATTAGTTAGGCCTGTTTATTTTTAAAATATATGAATGCTTTTTTTTATTGTGAACACCCGTGAGCTCAAAATTATTTTTATTCGAATCCGGATATTTTACTAAATTAATTAAAGATCTAACGACGTCTCGTTAGTCTTTTACAAAATAAATTATAATTAAAAATAAACTATTTACAGAAATTAGTCCCTATTATTATTTAAACTAAAGCTAAAAATTATTAATTAAAATGTTATTTGTTAGGTTATATAACTTTTATCTCTAAGTATTAATTTTAATTAGAGGTACACAGATTACAAATCCCCTACTGCTGAACGCCCTAGGTTCTACAGTGTAAATTGTGAAGTTAATTGTTTACGTTTTTAACCTTTAAGAATATAAGATTT
The DNA here is from genome assembly GCA_034092305.1 of Diaprepes abbreviatus. Lineage (NCBI taxonomy): Eukaryota > Metazoa > Arthropoda > Insecta > Coleoptera > Curculionidae > Diaprepes > Diaprepes abbreviatus. The sequence goes on from JASJET010000156.1 coordinate 4,879,584, forward strand.
TGTTATTTAAAACCAAAAATATTTAAAGACGACAAGGTCTTTTTTTAATTAAGGTGGAATGAAAGGTATTAATTATTAATTTATACTAATTAATAAGTCAGTAAAATCTGATTTTAATTTATTATCAAATGAATTAGTTCAAAGTGAGTTTATTAATGTTTAAATAATAATTTAGGGAAAAATAAGAAGTTAATTATTAATTTACAAAAATAAAATAAAATATAATTTTCTTTTAAGTTGCTCTCCAAATATAAAGAAAATATATGAGAATAAAATGAAATATCTTAGTTAATTTGTTAAATAAGATTAATAGAACAAATTACTTCCCAAGCCAATTGATCAATTAATAATTAATAACTAATTAGTGTTATAATTAAAAAAACAATGTTTCTAAAATAGGAAAAATTATTAAGTTTTCCTTTACAAATATTATTTTTTTATGGAAAAGTACAAGTTAATTTTATTAATCTAATAGGTTAGATCAAAAATATAAAAATCTTTTTTCAATATTCTTTCGCTGTTATAAAATCGAACTAGTTTCGTTTTTTATTTCTCGGCTAGTGTTTTTCCATTGTTGTCAAGAACAAAGGATTTAGTCGCTATGGAAAGTTTTTTAATTTATTTGGGCAGATTCCACTATCCCGAATATTTATAATTATAAGTTTTTTTACCCTTAAGTCACTCACGAAAAGTTAAAAGTTTTTTATTTAATTAATGATGTCACAATCATGTTTATGTAGTTTAAAGTTCAAGTTAGTTTTAACTGCTTTACATTAATTAGGCCAAAGTAAAGTTTTTAAATAAATACTGCCAATGTATTTTTTGTTTTATATAAAACGGAAAATTTCCGGCGCTTCTACTCGCAATATAAATGTTTATAATTATCTCGAAAAAAGGTTAATATTTCATAAAAGTTCAAACAACAATTCTGATAGGTACGCGGAAGTACTAAAGGTGGTTTGTCCCTGAGTGCTGAACTGTTATCAGACACCCAGGTTAGCCGTGCCTCGAAAGAATCTATAAGAATGACAGCCACTAGGACTTGCCGATGCTGTAAGAGTAAAATTGTTTATTTAACTCCGGCTCTTACCAAAATGGTTTCATAGGTTGAAACCTCCAGTGGCCTAGTGCTGTCAGATAGATTTTATACTTCCTTAACCGTGTAAAATAACGCTGAATATTTAATATCATTTTTTCGGCAAGAGAATTGTCACGGAATTACTGGGCAGTAATTCCATGAGCCAAAGCTCTGCAATGAAAGATTCCTTTTAGCTTTTCCCTATCGGGGTGCAATTTATAGGTATTTGGCTAACGAGAAGGGTCTCGTCCCGTGGCTAATTAGCAAAATGCATAAAATTAGCAAGCGAACGCCAGAAGCCCGAAATCTAGACTTGCGGTAAAACTACTTGTGTTCCTCGATGTCAAGTCTAGAATCAGAGAGCGATCATCCTGTTACGGCGGTATTTATACTTTTCGCGTTTCGTTGTTTACGTCGAGGGTGCATAGGCGGGGTTTATTAGCGAACCTTCTCGCCCTTTACATATTAAATGCAGAGCGTTGTCCCGATTTTATTCTAAAGGATTTTTTTTATTCATTAAAATATGTGAAAAACTTGTTTTCACCACATCAAGAAGATGGCGCAACTTGTATTGAACTTTTTGTTTAGTATGATATAAGTTACTTAAAGGACTCTATTTTCTTATGATGAGGTGTACATGCCTGCCGGTACTGACGGAAATCAATGAGTTCGAAACTGGTCTACAGATGACGGTACACTACCTATGGGAAAAATTTCCACTTTTTCCTCGTAGCTGAATTTTTTGACCTCATTTAAATATTGGTGCATTAAATATGTGACAACATATTTCAAATTCAATGAATACTAGCTGTAAATTTAATGTATATAGTCGCCTTAAAAAGTAATGATCACACATTTAAATTTAATGTATGATTACATTAGATTTAATGGAATAAATTTATTTAGATTAAATTTAATTCACTACATTAAACGCATTTCATGAACGTTCATGAAATTTGCTTCCAGTACATTTACCTTAAATTTAATGCATTTGCTTTTTACAGTGTGCTCACTATTAATAAAATTTTTTTAAAAAAATTGAACCGACTTCTAAAGTGCGCCAAAAAGTGAAAAATAACTATAAATTTTTATATGAAATTGAAATTTTTCAAGTCGGCGCAAAACTAATATCTGACAAAATGTGATTCGCATAAACGATTTTTAGTTTTAAATTCATTACGAAATTTATAAATTATTTGAACAAAGTGCTAATCGAGATGAGTGTACCTCACAATGACTCTAAAGTGGTAAAAAAGTTCCCATTTTATCCATAATTGTAAATCACCCTAAAATGAACCACTAAAAATTCTTTGATTCTTAGAATTCTCCAAATACCAATGAAATTGTGTCAAACAAATATTTAGTCTGTCATTTCAAATTAATTTTGGATTGGTAATATAGGTCCCAAAACCTTCCAGTATTAATGTTAAAGAACCTGAAATGTAAATTTCTTAGCTCGATATATTTTATACTGCATATTGAGTTTGTATACGCCTCAAAAACTCCACAATATCAATTATAGACAAAAACAGAATATGTAAAAGTTTCTGTTGCTCATATTGTATCTTATCAACCTAATAGTTGTAACAAATTAACTTCATATTCGTAATACACGACCCTGAAAACCCTTTAAAACCAAATCTGAAAAAAATGCGGAGAAGGTAAAATTTTCAACCCACCATATTGCATCCGCTATATATAATTTCAAAAAAATTATTTTAGGCCTTAATCTAATCTAAATCTAAACCCTTCAAAGCCCCCTAGTACCAATTTTGGATGAAATCCGGAAATTTAAAATTTTTAGACTTACATTCGCTATTTACATCCTCAAAAATTTCAGTTCCACTTTTGAACAAAATCGAAAAATGTAAAATTTTTAGTCCGCTATCTTAGATTTGCCATATTGAATCTTGAAAAAATACTTTTAAATTCATAATTTACACCCTCAAGAACTCCCTATATCAGTTTGGGAGAAAATAGAAAAATGTAAAATTTTCAGGACACCATATTGAATCTTCCAAATTAAATTTTTCAAAAAATATTTTAAATTCATAATTAACACTAACAAAAATACCCCAATACTGATTTTAGACAAAATCGGGAGATGCAGAATCTTTAATCCGCCATCTTGGATCTGCCATATTAAATTTTTTAAAAATAATTTCAGATTCGTTATGTGCGACCCCAAGAAAATCAGACAAAATTGATTTTTTTGTCCGCCATATTGGATCCGCGATATTGAATTTTTTTTAAATATTTTGGATCCATTATGTGCTACCCTGATAACTCCCCCACGCCAATTTTGGAGAAAATGAGACGAAATTAATTTTTTTTTGACCGCCATATTGTCAGTGCCATCTTGGATATTACTGCACCAATTTCGTCCAAAAAAATATGGGATTACCGCAACAACTTCCTGAATATAACGTAAAAAATTTCATTCAAATCGATGCCGCCGTTCCGGAGTGATCGGTGTACATACATAAAAAAATACATACTTGACAAACTAAGAACCTCCTTCTTTAGAAATCGGTTAAAAATAGCATATCACAAATTAGAAATCAGGCAAAATTGGGATTGTGCAAAAAGTTAAATTATTTTCCTTAAATTTTAATTTATTTACCAGTTGTTTAAGGAAGGGTTAAAATAGCCGACAAACAATTGAGCTGTTTAGCCAAGAAATACTCGATTGTCGCAAAATGCACTGTAGTCATCATGTGGACTATTTTCGTAAACTAATTCAAAAAAATTAATTACAATGAATAAATCTTTTAAAAACAGATGGTCATTTTTATTATTTCTACAAAACTGAGTTATTAAAGATAATTATAAAATCAGTTGACCAGCGGGGAGGCAAAAAGTTATCATAGATCAATATTTTTACAAATTTTTGCAAAAACTATAATTAGTAATAATTTATGGTGTAGACAAAGAGAAAATATTTATCAAACAATCTATTAACAAGAGGGAATGCAAATAATATTCAATTCATTTTTCAAATTATCACACAATATATTTTTTAAAAAATTTAGATTTTATAATAAACATAAGATTTTTCAAATAGTTTCTCAGTCCAAAAATAGATAAATTATTTAATAAACTCACTAATAAAGAGTAAGTAAGATAACATAAACGAAATACTAAAAATTTTTAATATTTATTTTATAGCCGTAAATATTTTACAATGCTGGAGTTGGCTACTCAAAATAAATATATCAAAAATCTAGTCATCGTATTTAAAAATAATTGCAAAATGCATGGTCTGATATATCTTGCTTAAAACTGCTTCTAAAGTTTTTAGGAAAATAAATGCTGTGATAAATAAGTAACAGCATTAGGTCCGTCAACAAATATTGAAACAGGTGTTTACCAAATTACTGTCATAATATCAATATTCTATTTAATTTACATTAATAATTTAAAAATAAATTTGAAAATAGTAAAGTGGCACACTTGGCACACTGTTTCCTTTGTTTGATATAATTAGGGGAATGTTTGTAGTGACGCGAAATTAGTTTGATAATAATGAATGAGTGCTTAAATTTTAGTGTCCTTTGTTTTAACACTATCCGAATTGTTTTTACGAGCTTCAGCTACAAGGGTTGGGTAACTTGAAACTTCGTGTACTTCGAAATGGCAGGTATTTAAAATTTAAAATAAATATGTCACTGAGGGGGAGTAAAATATCTTAAAACTGTAACACAGTCCTACAAATTTTTTAATAAAAGGATCTACGTAATTTTTAACTTCATTTAATCAGCAGTCTTTCGATATTTCATTAGTGAGAGAGACAATAAGCATTTGGTGTGTCTTTAATAAGAGGTACACTGTAAAAAGAAAATGCATTAAATTTAATGTGAATGTGCTTGAAGCAAATTTCACAAACGATTATTTAATGCATTTAACAAAAAATACTTATACAGGAATACTGAGGAAAAAACAAGAGATGAAGCCTTGATCTCAGTATTAGGAATAAATAAACAAGATTTTCCATTTTTGCAGGTTTAAAATAAAGGAAAATTATCTTTTCTTGATATTTTTAAGGTTTAAGACTTACCTTACTTATTGTTACACTTGTCAATTTAAACCCTGTATTGTCAATTTAGACCAGTTTTAAAGTTAGACCATCTTATTAAATTAGGAGGTAAAGGTTTACATTCGTAACTAGTTTTAAAAAATTAAAAATAGTAAATATTTAAAATATTTTTTTTTCTTTCAGATTAATCACAATGATTTTAAGACGTAACGTAAACTTAAGTTGGTACTATGAAGAGCAGTCCTCAACAGATTCAGTTTTTCTATTAGGTAAGTGTTTTTAATAGAGTGCTTTGAATAGATTTCAATGACGCAAATATTTTCTGTGACATATGCTTATCTAAATCATATATTTTTTATATTTTAATTGCTGTTAGAAATTTGGTCTGACTCCACAGTATGCTGTAAGTATGACTCAAAGCAACGAATAATTGAGCTAGAGTTATTTTTTGTAATTGAGATTGAGAATAAAGTTAATAAAATTTCTACCAAAAATATTATTTGGTGAGATGAATCTAATTATACAGGTGTAAATATACAATCTTTAAAAGGTAAGATGAACACATATGTCAAAAATTCTACATATTTTGTGAATATTATTAGCAGCATTATTCTAGAGGAAGGCAAGAAACTACTCTTTTGATGTGGAAAGTCTCTGTACAAATTTGCTAGCAGACTTTCAAAATATGAATTATTACCAGGCAGAAATACATGCCATTAGGAAATGTATTATCGCGAAAAAAAGATTCTCATCATGTCGGATAATCAAGCAGTCATCATTGCGCTGAGCTCTCAATTAATCAGCTCTAAGATGGTCTCGGAATACATAAAGGAATTAAATTATTGAGTAAGAATAATAAGGTCACCCTTATGTGGGTACCGGGACACACCATGGTAGAGGAGATAGTAGACAGGAGCGCGAGAAAAGAGACTGAGACACCATTTCTAGATCCAGAGACTTTCTGTGGAATCAGCAAGAGCGTAATGCTGGAGGAACTAAAAATAGAAGAAGAAAGCAGGAGATCCAATTATTAGACGGAGCTCTAAGGATTGAGACAAGCGAAGATACTTCTTGGGAACTACAACCAGAAGAAATTCAAGGAATTCTTAAGCTGAAGTAGGAACCAACTCAAAGTTCTGACAGGGATCCTGATGGGGTATTGCCACCTAAAGGGACACCTCAAGAAACTCGAATTGGCAGAAGGAAAAGAGTACAGATTCTTGAAGGAGGAGGATGAAAACTCTATTCATATCTGTTCAGAGTGCAGCGCTCTAGAAACCCCTAGGATGCGGTTCTTGAAAGCACACCAAATAGAAGAGGCGGACCTACCCATTTTGAAGACGTCCAACATGTTAAGGTTCCTGAGGAAAATAGAAAAATAGACCTGTTTTAGCTAGCTGTAGAGGGGCACAATAGATCTATTCTATTAGGTCGCAGTGTACAGATCTCAAACTTTACGCACATACATTATCAGATAAAGCCACATTAGTCTTGGGTCATGGTCGGGGTGCTGGTATATGAATATATATATATATATATATATATATATATATATATATATATATATATATATATATATATATATATATATATATATATATATGTTATGGTATGTATGTTTTTTAGTCAGTTTTCATTTGATTTTAGTTTATCTTGTTCTCTATGTTGTTTTTCATTAATATATTAATTATATTTCATATTTTTCTCAGAAATAATTTCGAAACGTCAATTTTGTGTGTCGTAAAAATTTTCAAGAAAATTTGAATTGACAGAATTATCAATCTCAGTTTTTATATCATTTTTGAGCGTTTTTCTGAACTTCATCCATGAAAAATCGTCCGAGAGGAGTCTGTAAAACACCATTTTGTAGGTTTTTTTAAATATCTATAAATGGTCTATTGAAAGTGATGCGATTCTTTCAATACTTTCCATAATATAAGAAAAGAAAACAAAAAAATCAGTCTTATTTTATTGTTTAAAAAAAACCACAGCGCTCAGTTGTAGTTGGATTTTGTGTCCTAGTCATATATGAACTACCCTTCAAGTCATGGTTCAGGCAGTCTGCTGTTAAATTTTCTGCAAAATTAATATTTCTTTCTGCCCTATGGACTGGGCTGATAATATATTTTCTCTCTTTTCTTTTAATATAGTCATGGTATGTCAGCCTATCAATAACTAAAATCTATTAGTGCCTTGCAATTGTAATGTAAAAATTTCAACCAGTTTGACTGACACTATTTTCCTTTACTTTTCAGCGAAATGCTTTAATGTATTTAAATAAATATTCAATTTACCTTATAAACCTAATTTAATTCATATCATGGCAACTGGATTAGCCATAATTTATCATTTTACTTGGCAAAAATTTAATTTATGGATATAATTTTTTTAATAACCTTAACACTATATTCAGAAGGTTTCTACGGATATTGTTTGGTATATTTACATATTTTTAATTAAACTATAATGTTCCTTAATTTTTTAGGACGTACGAAAATATTTATATAGAGGGCAAAACTAAAATGTTTATTTTTTCGAATATTTTCGTTCAATGTTTTTTTAATATTTTGTTTCAAATTTAATATTAAAACCAATGAATGCGATTTGGAACTCGACACCAGCATAAAGAAATAAACGAGGAAGGTAACGAAAAAAATGGAGATTGGGACGATAGGCAACGGTGGCTTCTGGGGTGCCAGAAGGGACATTATGTTGCAAAAAGTCGCCATATATATATATATATATATATATATATATATATATATATATATATATATATATATATATATATATATATATATATATATATATATAAATAAATATATATATATATATATATATATATATATATATATATATATACATATGGCGACTTTTTGCAACATAATGTCCCTTCTGGCACCCCAGAAGCCACCGTTGCCTATCGTCCCAATCTCCATTTTTTTCGTCACCTTCCTCGTTTATTTCTTTATGCTGGTGTCCAGTTCCAAATCTCTAATGGTATCCTTCTAAAATTCCAGGAGATAGAGAAGGCTAGTCTACCGGTCAAAATACTTATTGTGTGCCTGTGTATTAAAATTCTAATAAATTGGTGAAGTCGCTTCCCATCTTCAATAATATGTTCAACTAATTGTTAAATCTATTTGACTAAAGTATTTTTTTTTAAGATTTTCCCACCTAACGCAAACTAACGAAACTTCGAAACTTATTTTATCGACATAAGTATTTAGAGAACTTCACACATACGACATTGACATAGCAGTACTCAGCGAAACAAAGAAGAAAGGAGAAAGAAATAGCTACAACAATGTGTACTTATACTTGTGGACTGGAGTAGAAAAATATTATGGGGCCAAAGCTGGTGTAACTATTGCAGCAAAAAGGTCGTGGAAAAGTACATAATTGACTGGAATGCAATAGATGAAAGGATCATGATGGTTGGCATGAAAATAAATGGAAACAAATTAAAATAGTTGGCATCTATGCTCCCACAGGCGATTCAGATCCAAACGCAAAGGACAAATTCTTTGACAAACTCTTTGAGGAATGAAAGAAGACGAAAAATAGACAAGAAATAGTGTTGTTAGGCGGCCTGAATAAAAGAGTGGATAAGGCTCTTGACAATAAAATAATTGGACAACACGGAGAGGACGTAGCCAATGAAAATGGTACAAGATGGAGAGAGCTCTCTGAGCAGTCGCTGAGATTCCTAAATGAATTTTTCGAACACAAAGACATACACAAATATAGTTGGACACAGAAGACAAAAAAAAATCTAAAAATCAATTATTGACTATGTTGTGATTATAGAGGACACTTTCATAACACCCTAGGATGTAAAAGTTTGGAGAAGAGCTGAGTGTGGTTCAGATCATTTACTAGTAAAAGCATTCGTTGAAATAAGTTACAGTAAACATCTCATATATCAGGAACAAAATAACAAGAGAAAAGCCACAATGCAGTATAAAACAATTAGCTTAAGAGACGAATCCATTAGTTTCCTTTACGAATTAGGTTTATCATAAAAATTTGAAGAAAAAATTAACGGTACAGCAGAGGAAATGTACGAAACTTTATAACACCAGATTCGCGAAGCAGCACTAGAAGCCCTTGGTGTTAAAGATAGAACAGAATACAAGAATTCTTGGTGGAAAGACGATTTAACTCAACTGGCAGGAGAAAAAAAATACCTATATTTTAAGTGGTTAAATACAAAAGACGATGAAGACTGAAAAAACTATAATCGATATAAATATATAGTGAAAAAAAAATAAAAAAAAACACAAAAAACAAAACATAGGAAACCAAGTGTGCTGAAATTAGTTCAATGGTGGGAGGATCTAGATAAAGAGAAGCTTGGTGAACTAAAAACAGTCTTAAAGAAACACAAACGGAAGAAGACAAATAAATCCCCTAAAGATAGAACAGTGAAGAGACTACTATAATAATTTACTGGAAGAATAATGTCGAGAGTATTTAGAGACGCAACTAGATATAGACAAAACAAGAGTTAATTGAGTAGACACCATTAAATTAGAAGAAATAAAAACACCATTACAAAGAATGAAGAATAATAAATTATCAGGACCACGAGATTTACCCATCGAGTTAATTGAGCACGCCACCACAAGAAAGTATGAGCTGCTTTGTGTAATTTTTAACCTGGAGGGGAAATGATTCCAAGAGATTGGAGGAGCTCTTACATAAATTCCATTTATAAAGAAGGAAACAGGAGCGACTGCAGTAATTATCGCGTTATTAGTATTACATCGTCCATTGAAAAGCGTTACGAAAAAGTCTTAACAGTCCGAATAGAAGAGGAAGCCAAGGAAATGGAAGAACAAAGTGAATTTCGGCCTGGGTGATCCTGCGTGGACAATATATTTCCAATAAAACAACTGGCAGAAAAGAGATTAGCAACAAGAATGGAGCTTCACGCTACTTTCATAGATCTTCGTAAGGCATTTGGCTCCATCCCTTGGGTAAACCAAGCGATTGTTACGGTCGGAAGTTAAACTTTTGAGGCTTTCACACAAACAAAAATGATTAAACAGGGCTCTTGCCTCTCTCCAACCAAGTTTAAAATATATCTCTGCAGTGCTTTGAAAGGGTGGATAAGAAAATATAATCCCATGGGGTTATGGATGGAGAACACTCACTTGTATACCATCCTCTTTGCAGATAATCAGATAGTTCTTGCGGAAGACCAGCAATACATGACTTACATGATAAATAAACTCATAGAAGAATTTACTAAATGGGGTATGCAGATAAACATATAAAAGACACAGTACATGACTATAGCAGGCACAGAACATACAAAACTACAGCTCGTTTTCGTTCTAGTAATGGCTCCATCAACTAATTAGAATTGTAGCAGGTGCTAAAATCTTATACTAGTTGGTGATCTGGCAAGTTAAGTTCTTGATTGATTATTTAAGATTTTCTTGTGATACACACCAGTGGTTAAAATTGCTGACAACCCATCCTGTAGCAGCTATCGTCTCCGTTGTCTCTGGTTCAAACCTAGCAAAATCAAATTCTGTGACTTTTTCACATTGGCTATACTGAAGTTACATAATAAACACAGAGCCAGATTGTTATCATCTTAAAGATTGTCTAAATATTCCCATATTGGCAATATTCTCTTAACTAATGCTGTTTTAAAAAATATATGTTTTATTAAGAGTAAATTAAAACAAAATAAGCGATCCAGAAAAATATAAGTAATGCGTGTCGTGATTTCCGACGCGGCGTCCCCTCCCACTTGTCATCCCTCACACACCACAATAATAAGTTGTGATCTGCTATATATTCGAAATCACTTTTCCTCTCATCTCTAATTCTCACAACTCCAGTTACTATCAGTGTAACCTCATTCTTTGGACTGCGAGCTAGCGACAGAATTTGGTAACCAAGTTTCTCTACCGAACTAGTGAAGTGCTTCAGAAAGTTGTGTCGTAAAGCCTCGTGAACGTCAGCTGCGGCTCCGTGGGTGGGGTAAGCAGCCACCCCTATTCACGTAGAAAAAAAAAATTTTTAATCATACTGAAATTTAATTGCAGAAAAAAAGAACAACATAATTACATAAAAATAAGGTAGCAAAAAGAAAAAGAAACACTAAAACTAAAAGCAACAAAGGTTTTTCTTCTAATTGCATTTAAAAGAATCATTATGAAGAGATTGAAAAGCCAAATCAATTGCCTTACGAAGTTCCGCTATAGATTCATGGCGTGTCTTATACACCTGATTCTATATAAAACTCCATAAGGAAAAATCCAAAACAGAAAGATCGGGAGATCGTGGAAGCCATCTTACTGGCTCATTGGTATCTATGACATCTTTGAGGAAAGTTATTGTCCAGAAATGGCCTTAACAGTCCAGAGTTGTGTCTCGAGGTACCGTCTTGTTAAAGATAAATGGAATTGAAATGGCCAGTGGAACATTTTCAAGCAATTCTGGAATAATTTTCTCAAGGATTTCTAGGTATATATGTGCTGCGAGACCATCTTCTTACATCCTGTAGACTATGCATCAGCCCAAAATAAAATACGAGACACCAACCCTGACGCGCCCTTGTTGTGCGCTTTCGAAAATTAAATTTTGATTTTCTGCAAATCAATGCCTCGTATTGTGATGATTAAAAATTCCCGCACTTGAAAATAACATTCGTTAGACCAAACGACAAATCTGCCAAAAGATTCGTTGGTGAGGATTTGTTCTAAATATCACTGACGAAAAGTTACTCGAGGCTCATCATCTCCAGGGTGTAAATTTATATGGATGGTATTTATACTTTTTTAAAATTCTTTTAACGTCAGATTTTGCTAAAACAACTTCTTCCTTTATTTTTCTACATGATGATGAAGTTGTTGCTGCTTTGTAAAATAACACATTTATTTCCTTTCTCTCCTTATCTTCTTTGACGTATGTTTTGGGACTCAGCTGAATTAAGGATCTGTGTTCAACTAGATTTCTTTGTAAACGAGAAAATATGTCTAGAAAGGGTTGCCTTCTTTCTGGATAGCTAACATGAACAAAAAAGATCGCCAGATATGAGAAGTTATCCTAATGATAACGCTTTAAATACATTGCTTATTGAAATATAATTTAGAAGCTTCTTGACGAGTTTCATTACTTTGTATAAAACATACTAACATATCATACTTTTCATAATTATCATTAACGGTCATTGTAAATCGTAAATAAATAAAAAGTCAAATAAAAACACCTACTTAACAAAAATATTTCATAAATACTAACAATCTGACATAACTGTGAAATTTTGCATATCTGCCTTTTATTTCTTATGAAATTTGGTTAATATCTCAAAAACTTTTTAGAAAAAAAAACTGACCGCACCACTGAACTCTTCGTAAAAACTCTATTAAACCCAGTTTTTACTTTCTTGATAAATTAACGCATAACGGAAATACGAGATGTACCTTAAAAATGATGATGTTCCAAATCCTTTAAAAACTAAGAGCACCATGACAAATTTGACACAGGAATCCTTCGTTTCGTAGGACACACTTAAATAAAAACCGCAACAAAATATCGTTGATAATAACTTCAATACCTCCTAAAAGTTTCCAAAATGAGCCATCCCGTACCGAATAAACTAAAAATTTAGAATAAATGGAAATATTCTGTTTAAATTGATATTTTACAGATTTTTATAAATTTGACATTCATTATTAAATTCAAAAATATTTCATTTAGCTTACTCTAATAAATTATTATTTTAAATTGTTAAAAACCGCAACATTTAAATATTGCAAAATATATTACAACAGGTTTCAAGTTTCTACATTGGTTTTCCACTCTCTATTAAAAAATATTTTTGATTATTCAGGTTATAACTGAGTATGACAAGTTATTTGAAATAAATTCAAGGTTATCATTTTGGAGCAATAAAATATAAAAGCTTCCAATTTAGAACGACTGTTTCGGAAACTAAAAAATATTGTAAAATTAAGGAAAAACGTTTTAAAATATAGGGATCTTATTTAAAATTTTTATAATTGTGGTTTATTGCAACACTTTAATATACCCTGCGGAGATATTATTACAACATCCACCTCAAAAAGTTTTATACCAAGGAAATTATACATGGTGAAACTTTTAACTGGAATAAATTCTCTAATTAAGATTTCACTCCTTTCCAAAAACTAAAAATCCGATTCCTTTTCTGGCTTCTTCATGATGCTACACTGGCATTTATTGTAAAGGCGCTAGTGAGAGTTAACTCGTGACAACAGAGCAGAGTTGAAAGCTTAAGGTGGCACCAGTAAGCAAAATGCCAAGCTAGCCCCTATGCCATAGAGTAGAGGTTGGTATGTTTTTTTGAAAGGCGCCACTGAATTTTTGGCCGGGTAAACTCAGAAACCCACCCACGTTGCTCGAGCCTAGCGTTCAACTCAGCTCCATAAAATTAAATTAATAAAAAAATTATATTGAATCGAACGTGAACAAGAAGTTGTGGTCGTCAAAAGAAACTCATAAATGTTAAAAATGTTTTATATTAATTCTACTCTTAATTTGCTGATGAGGAAGTCCTTAAGGGTGCATTGGTTCAGATCCCTAAGGATGGATCTGTTATTGGTCGACCCAGTGAGTGATCTGGACTTCCTCGTGCCCAGAGGATGGATCTGGACTTCTTCTAACCCCGAGAGTGGATAGGCTGTTTGATTTTTTTTTTGACCCATAGGGTGGATACGGGTATACTACTTCCCAAAGGGTGAACCTTAATTTAAATAAAATAATAATAGCAATGCCAAATTATCTTAATGCTAGAGTAAACGATTAAAAATTAATTACCGCCAAATTGTCAAGAAATTGCTTGAAAAATTAAAAAAAAAATAACATCATGGTAAACTACAAATTAATAGAAAAAGAAATATTCAACAAATCATTTAAAGTAATCGCCTGCTCTAACTATTGAGTTCGAGTTACATATGAGGAATATGTGGTAAAAATGCACAAGTAAAATTTCCAGTATGACTCCAGTTATTTACATAAAATACTCCAGCAAAAGTTCAACAGGTTCATTAAAATAAAAAAAAAACTACTTATGGGTATATAAAAAAATAATCAATCCATAATTAAATTTACCAATAATTATTTTAACAAAATATTAAATAAAAGATTTACCATAGAATATAATTGGTTCTTTAATTAGTTCAATCACTACGAAAAAGGACATAAAATTTATAACTCTAGATCACTGTATAATGACGTTACAGTAATTGGTTTATTAACATTAATTATTTTCAAATAAATTGGGTTAAACCTGTCTAAAATGGAACGCGTTTTAATAATACATAAATAACAATAAAATAGATATACTCAGAATATGTTCAAATAAATTAATACAATACAATATAAAAAGACAGGATACGCGTTCAGAAATTAACTATTATTTAAAAAAACTAGAAAATCGGAAAAAATTCCTAATTTCACTAAATAAGCCAGTCTCTAATACCCAAGCATTGCAGTCAACCACACAAAAAAAGAAAAATTGCTGGAATCAAACTGAAAGTTAATGTGGCCTTAAACATATCACGATGCAAAGAAAAACCTTAAATTTATCAATAATAAACCCAAAATGGGGCCCAAGATTGCATACAATGCAAAATACTTCAATATTACTATAAACGAATTAATTTGACAGAAAATTTGGAGCATCGTTATACGTCCAGGAGTCAGAAACATAGCAAAATATAGTGCAAACTACAATTGGTAATAAAAGTACTCTCAGAATCAACTCTTACAGATAACAAATTATAAAATTTAGGTACTGCATGGCAGCAAGTATTAAAAACCCAAAAAAATTACAAATTTCAAAATCCAAAAATATATCCATATTTATCACAAAAAAAAAAGAAATGGTCAGCCCTAAAACCCCAAAATATATCTTAATAATATTACACGTGATTAATTTAAAGTCTAAATAAGACTTAGAATAACATAAGGATTGGTTTTAAATTATGCTCTAATTTCACTAGGTAAAAATCAATTTTGAGTTGAAATCTTTTAATAAATAAAAAAAAAAACATGCAGGATCATTTTAATAGTAATTATTTTAAAGTTCCTTACCCGATCTTCTGGGGTCAGACTGATTCCTTCGTTGATCCGTGCAAATTGCCCAAAATTCTTGTCTCCAGTTTTATCCCGATAAAAAAAACATAACCGCTAGCCTGGCAAAAGTTACGGTACACAAAAACTCGACAAAATTACCGAGATTGTCTTCGACTTTTCATCTCAGAATCCCAAAAATTTGGCAACTAAAAATTGAGATCGAAGTCTGCAGCCGCTTCTGCCGAATCAAACCAGGAACTATGGTCCTGCTTGCGCTCTAATCGACTTCCGTTAGGCGCGTTCAATTACTGTGAAAGAAATGACAGCTCAAAAAGGAAGACACTGGACAACAACAATCGGCTGAAATGCATTAATTAGTTAAGCCAATTCGGTAATCATTAGCATTTTCCACTCAAAACAAGAATAATAAATCTAATAAGTATCCCAGTAGTTGTTTTTAAATTCTAGAAATATAAATTAATACATCAGTATAAATTTCCTGATTTCTGCAACCCAATATACCTAAAATCCCAACAAATACAAATATAAATGGCCGGGAAAAAAAACAAGATCTATCTGAATACAAAAAAAGTGGCAATAAGTTTGATATTGATAAGAAAATACCTAAGCATAGTGTAGTGAAATACCAAAGTAGGACAGAATAATCGCAACTAAAATTAATGTAACTGTACTTGATGAAATGCTTTCCTTAAAAGAATCCCTGAGAAATACTTAAGGAAAATGATACTGTGTTGCCCATAACGGATTTGCAAAATAAGGTTAAATGAAATAAATTAGCCATAGTGAGCTTAAGCGCAAAATTGAACCATGACAATGAATTTTACCCCCTATTTGGGGGCACAAACGACTCAATTTTTTTGAATATATTTATGCTTGTAAAAAACGAAAATTACCCACTATTTACTTTTGCTTTTCGATATTTCTGCTCTTATGTACATACTTATTTCAAGACATGGTTGCAATCTTTCCCTATCTCATTCTCTAAAATAATGCCTAAAGACTTTGAGAAACCTGTAAAAAATTGAAGACCAAATTCACTGCGGGTCCTGATTCCATTCCTTCTTTTGTCGTAAAGGATTGTGCTTGGGCGTTTGCTGAGCCTTTGTCTGCAAATTTTAATTTCTGCATCCAGAATCGTATTTTTCCTAACCTATGGAAGGAATCAAAAATATGTCCGGTTTTTAAAAAGAATGATAGAACCAGGATCGAAAATTACCGCCCCATATCAATAATGTGCAATTTTGCAATGATATTTGAGCGGGTTCTACAAGAACAAATATCCTTTTACATAGCGCCTCTTATGGTCGATCAGTCTCATGGTTTTGCTTCTGGAAGGTCAACCGTGGCCAATCTTTGTACTATTGCGCAGTATGTCCCAAAGCGTATTGATTTTGGAATTCAGGTCGATGTCATTTACATAGATTTTTCCATCGATTAATTGACTTGATCATGGTGTTTACTTTTCAAATTGTCGGACTTCGGACAATCTCATTAGATTTTTTGAAAGCTACCTATTAAACCGTTCTCACTATGTTAAATACCGTTGTCATATATCTAGTAACTTTGTTATAATGTCGGATGCTCCTCAAGGATATGTTTGTGGTCCATTACTTTTTAACGTTTTTATTAATGACATCACATATGGGTTGAATAACAGCTGCCTACTTTATGGAGACGATTTCAAGATATTTCGGGACATACGAAATCCTGGCGATTGCTTGAGCTTTAAACTGAATCTGATGACATTAGATGCCTAGTGCAATGTTATGTCATTCTCAAGAAGTAAAGTGCCTCTGCTACATGATTATGAGATCAACGGTGCTTTTTTAAGGACCTAGGAATCACGTTTGACTACAGACTCATATTTGTCAATCATATTAATGATATAGTATCGAGATCTTACCGAAAGCTGGGCTTTCCAGTGAGATCATATCATAAGAACGTTATATTATTCTTTTGTACGAAGCAAATTGGAATATGCCTCAGTTATCTTGCATCCGTATTACCATGTTCACTCTGATAAATTAGAAAAAATTCAGTATCGTTTCTTAACATTCCTAAGCTTTAAATCGGATGGGTTTGTCCATTGGCCACTACACCTCGCGAAAGCCTATTAACAAGATTCAATTACAACTCTGTAGAAGCGCAATAACGGAGCTCATGTCCTTTTTTTGTATAAACTGGTGAATAGCAAGATTTTGGCAATTGATTTGGTCACGGGAGTTCATTTTCATGTTCCAAGGATGACTACATCTTCAATATTTTTCTATTTGCCCAAACCAAGAACTAATGTATTAAAATTCTCCCCATTATACTCGACGTGTTCTCTTTATGATCGTCTGAAAGACAAATTTGATATATTTTACTGCAATTATACTGTTGTAAATCGTTTTACTCCAGAGCTGTTTTGTTAACAAAAATGGAACATTAGTTTTTTTGCTGGAATATGTTCATTTCGGCATCCTATAAAACATATCTCGATGGTAACTCTGAAAGACCTGAGCAAAAAAATGGCGGACCAAAAATGGCCACGATTATCGGTTTTTTGAATTTATCTCGAAAAGTAAAAGTTGTATCGAAAAATATTGTATAGAATTAAAAAACCTACTGATCCATATAATATAAGTTGGTGCGCCACTAGTTATCGAGATATATTTTTTCCCCAAAATTTATGGTTTTGTTTTTTTTTTAAGACATTTATTAACAAACTACCTATTTAAAATGTAACATAAATATAGGCATTATCATTCTAAAAAAGTATGTCAAACATGGAATCTGTGAGTTTTTTATTTTCCGAGAAGTTCCATGTCAAAGTTAAAAATTCAACCTCAATATTTCGCTTTCCTAATTAAGATATTATGTTCAATTTTAATAGAAATTGTTTGTATTGTTTTATATTTTGAAGATCTAAAAAAAATTTTTCAATCGTGAGCCGAGAAATTTTGCAAAAACCAATTATTATAGTGTTTTAGTAACAAAATTTTTACAAAAAACTATAGAGAAAATCATAGAAATATTCAATTGTATATTACATATTCTACTGTTTTTTCCATTATATTATTATTATCTAACAGTTTCTTAACAAAATTTTTACAAAATATTATAAGAGAAAATCATACAAATATTCAATTATATATTACATATCATATTGGTTTTCCCTTATATTATTATTACCTAATAGTTTATTAACAAAAATTTTACGAAAATTTCAGAAATTGCTGAAATGTACAAATTTCTGTGAACACTGTGATGGACAGTGCGATAATTGCTTTGAAATTTTTATTTCCTGCGATTTAGAAATCGATAATGATAATTCAGTGGAAATTAATAATATGTCTGAGAATGATTTTGACTATGAAAATGTTAATAATTATGAGAATGATATGTACAGGGTGAGTCAACGATTGGATGAAGTAGGTTTGTGCCTTTTCGGCGATATTTACAAAGAAACTATATTTATTGTTTGATACAGTTTATTTTTACGCATATTTTAAAAATATTTAGGACTCTACAGGGTGAGCCAAAAAACTAGGACAGCATAAAGTTGTATTTTTTTAAATAGAACACCCTCTATACGAATCGTATTTTCGATTTAGCTTATAATTTTAAATCTTTTTTATTAAGGGTTTACTATAACAAAACTTTATAGTGTCTGAGATAATTAAGTTTAAAGAAAAAAAGTCACATTTTCAAGCATCAATTCAATCCTAAATAACGTTTTCAATTTTGTGACAAATATATTCAAATTTGGAATTTAGCAAGGCCAAGGACAAGTTAACATAATTTTTACCTAATATTTGGCATAAAAGCTACAGGGTGTTGAACACATCGGCTCAAATTTGAACAAGTTTAAATGAATAAATATCTTTTTTTTTAAATGGTACACCCTGTATATTTTCATGTTATTTAATAGAGTAATAAAAACCCTAAAAGTTTTGTTCAATATATCCTATACCTATTTATAATAGTTTTTGAGATATTTCAGTTTTTCTTATTTTCCATACTTTTTTACAGAAATAGTCTTCATTATCATAGTAGCCATGGCAAAAACAATGTAAAAGAACATTTTTCTGTGTGTCAAATTTATAACCGCAATCGCTTCTTTTGGTTTTTATGCAGTGTAGTTTGGTTTTTTTTGCATTCATCTTATATTGTAAAATGAATTTTCCAAAGAATGAGTTAATAGATATGATTTATACAATAGGAGAGGCTCAAAAAAATTGCCTTCTTGCTCAAAGAATTTACAAAATGAAGTATCCTGATTGACGCCAGCCTAATACCCATACTTTTTAAAACTTAATGCAAAGATTTGATTCTTCTGGTACTGTTGATTATCCAAAACGTAAAGTGGTCAACAAACCAGTAACTAATGAAGAAAAAGAACTACAAGTATTGTTAAATGTTCAGGAAAATCCTTTTATTGGTAGCCGTCAGTTAGCAGCATTATGTGAAACATCACAATCCACCGCTAATGGTACTACCAAGAAATATAGGTATCATCCATATCACATGGAATTACACCAAGAATTGCATGGACAGGATTTTGAAAGTCGTGTAAACTTTTGTCGTACAATAAATGCGGAGATTCAATTAAATCCAAATTTATTATGCAAGGTAATGTTTAGTGATGAAGCTACTTTTAGAAGTAACGGTACCGTAAATAAACGCAACATGCATTATTATGCCACAGAAAACCCATTTTGGATTAGAGAAGTGCAACATCAAAACCACTGGTCATTAAATGTTTGGTGTGGTATTCATCATAATCGAATTATTGGACCCCACTTTTTTAATGAACCACTAAATGGCCATAATTACCTGAACTTTCTACAAGAAGAACTACCCCAACTGCTTCAAGGTCTCGATAGGGATGAGCTCGACAGTATGTGGTTCCAGCACGATGGTGCGCCTCCGCATTACCATCGTGCGTTTTTGGACCAACGATATCCGCAAAAATGGACTGGACGTGGGGGTTTCTTTGAGTGGCCCCATTAGATTTCTTCCTATGGGGTTATATTAAAAATAAGGTGTATGTTAATCCACCAACAACAGTGGAAGATATGCGAAACAGGATTAGGGATACCTGTAGAACAATAACGCCACTAATTTTGTCCAGGGTCCGAGAAAATCTGCAAAAAAGACTAAATTTGTGCATTGCACAAGAGGGTCGTTTATTCGAACACTTATTAAAAAGAAATAATTAATCTCAGTATTTAATAGGTAATTTTTTTGTTTCAATTTAGTATAAAAGTAAATATGTATTTGCCTTGTCGTTATTGTTGTGTTAATTTTTTCACATTATGTTTAATTAAACTATTGCCGTTGTAATATAACGAATAATGTATTTCATCATATTTAAGCACATTCTGTTTGTTTCTGTAGTTTCTTTTTATTATTTTACATGGCTACTATGATAATGAAGACTATTTCTGTAAAAAAGTATGGAAAATAAGAAAAACTGAAATATCTCAAAAACTATTATAAATAGGTATAGGATATATTGAACAAAACTTTTAGGGTTTTTATTACTCTATTAAATAACATGAAAATATACAGGGTGTACCATTTAAAAAAAAAAGATATTTATTCATTTAAACTTGTTCAAATTTGAGCCGCTGTGTTCAACACCCTGTAGCTTTAATTCCAAATATTAGGTAAAAATTATGTTAACTAATCCTTGGCCTTGCTAAATTCCAAATTTGAATATATTTGTCACAAAATTGAAAACGTTATTTAGGATTGAATTGATGCTTGAAAATGTGACTTTTTTTCTTTAAACTTAATTATCTCAGACACTATAAAGTTTTGTTATAGTAAACCCTTAATAAAAAAGATTTAAAATTATAAGCTAAATCGAAAATATGATTCGTATAGAGGGTGTTCTATTTAAAAAAATACAACTTTATGCTGTCCTAGTTTTTTGGCTCACCCTGTAGAGTCCTAAACATTTTTAAAATCTGCGTAAAAATAAACTGTATCAAACAATAAATATAGTTTCTTTGTAAATTTCACCGAAAAGGCACAAACCTACTTCATTCAATCATTGACTCACCCTGTACAGTGAAACAGAATAATGATGAAAATGGTATGTGCGATGTAAGTGAGAGTAATAATTGCGATGATGAAAGGGACGCCGATGGCATAGAAGTAATAGAAAAAAAAGATAGATGAATATATAATTGATATATTGAATTTGTATGATTTTCACACGTAATTTTAATGTATTATTAAATATTTATATGACTTATTATATATTATTATTATATTTTCATGACTGCTGATAGAAATTTTCGTAAAAATTTTGTTAATAAACAAATTAATAAATTGTTACTATCATATAAATTAATAAAACAAATTTGCAAATTTGAGCCCTTAATATTCATTTGCCACACCATTATGAATTTTTGAAAAAAAAAAACGTTTTTTTCATCCAAAATTTTTTTTAGACCGGAAATGATACGTCTAAATCCAATGCACGCATTAAAAAAATTTTATCTCCATCCGGTGAAAAGTTATTGCAATTTTTTTAGTGCAAAAACTGGTTTTTGCAAATTTTTTTGGCCCACGATTGAATAGAAAAAGTTTTTTTAATAGATCTTCAAAATATAAAACAGTACTACCAATTTCCATTAAAATTGAGCATTGTATCTTAATTAGGAAAGCAGAAAATTGAGGCTGAATTTTCAACTTTGACATCGAATTTCTCGAAAAATAAAGAACTCACAGATTGCGAGTTTGACATACTTTTTTAAATGATGATACCTATATTTGTTGTCTATGTCTTTAAAAAAAAACCATAAATTTTGTCGAAAAAAAAAAATATCTCAATAACTAGTGGCGCCACCAATAACTTGTATATACGAATCGATAGGTTTTTTAATTCTCTACAACTTTTGTTTGAAATATTTATCGATACAACTTTTACTTTCAGAAATCAACTCAAAAAACCGAAAAACGTGGCCATTTTTGGTCCGCCATTTTTTTTGCTCAGGTCTGTCAGAGTTACCATCGAGGTATGTTTTATAGGATGCTGAAGTGAACACATTCCAGCAAAAAAATGAATGTTACATTTTCGTTGCTGACGAAAGTCTATTTTCCATCGATTATTTTTTTTACAATTTATAGATTATGTTATACTTATTAAACTCTATATTGTGTATATAATTTTAGGATTTATGTAATTATTGGAAATGTTCCATTTTTTTCTTGGAAAAAACCAAATGTGAAATAAAAGTCATTTGAAACAATATATACCATTTAGTTTTTTTGCAGAATTTCGTGTGTTATTCATCGCCAGATCAAAGGGATTAAGACTTGGCGATCGTGCCGGCCATTCATTTGTACCTCTCCTTCATATACAGCGATTTGGAAGAACTTAATCCAAATTGTTTCGAAAATTTTGCTCGTTATGAGGCAGGGTGTCATCTTATTGAACCATATTTAATCATCATGAGGATACTGTTTCTACTGTAACTTGGTTGTAAAAAACCAGATATATAAATCAGTTTAGCTATGTCCAAAATATACTGGCCACACGCCTCAATCACCAATCCGGTGACAATTTTTTTTGTACAATTCTATTTATTGATGTAACCATTTAATCCAAAAGTACACTGATATGAAAAAAGAACCTCACCTAAATCGATTAACTGCTTATCCAATGAATTAACCATAATTTTACAAAATTGAAGACGGCGGTTCGGGTTACTTTCCATTAACTAATGCATGATTAGTATTTTGTAAAAACGAATTTTACATGAATTGACTAACCTAAGTGCAAGTTACCTAACTGGGGTAATAAAGACATTTAATTGTATCTCTTCATCCATAATTTGGGTTGCCTTTGTCTTGATATACCCTTGACGATGCTTAATTCACGATAACATGATTTGATTTTACAAATAGTGTTTCGCGAAACCGGTAGTTAATCGCAGTATTGTTCTTGAAACCCAGCTGCAACTTCTGAGTACGCGATCTATCGCTGTTATTAAATTTTCAATTATCTGCGATTCAGTTAAATAATATATTTGATTAAAGTTAAGGAAATTGTTTCTATTAATCAACTAACCACTTGAATTTGATGATCATTAATATCTTGGAAATTCGATGAAAGCAAGACTATTGGAATGCACAAGCAAAAAAAAGTAAACAAAATGGCTAATAAAACGTATATCGTATATTGTATTTAAACTATTTAGGCACAACATTGTCTTTAATTCGTTTAAAATTAATTTTTGTGCTTTATATCATGAGAAGTAGCTATTGGCACATATTACTCTTTTTAAACCTTTGCTATTGCAATACATATCCTTATAAAGTGAAGACGTAGAGTTTGGACTTAATTCATTATTTAAAAAATGCTGGGTTTTTGAAAAATGGTAAGGACACGTCGACTGTTTTTTTGATACGAGGTAAATTATAACGGAAGACTTGAGAAGAGCTGTGCTATAATTAACTTTGATTTTGGGAACATAAATTTTATGTAGTCTTTTAGACTCTCTGAATTCTGAACGCATAAATGCAACTGTTTTCGATTTATCGACAGTTAAAACTCGAAATGAAGCAGTAACACCAATTAATTTATCATTCTATTAAAACTTCAAAGTGCATCCTATATTTAATTGACAGTAACCTAAGAGAACTAAACATTTTAAGACTACATTTTAAATATTTATTATTTTTTTTCTTCTATGCCAACTGACCTAGTTTGATACACTTTAAGTTTAAGATAACCCCACAAAAAGAAGTCAAGAGGGTTTACATATGGAAACTTCAGTGGTCACTCAATAGGTCCCCTTCATCCAATCCACCTGTTTGTGAAAACATCATCAAGAAATAAGCGAACCTCTGCTGCGCTATGTGACAAGGCACCAGATATTTTGATGGAATAAATCTAGATTCTCTTCTTCAAGAAACAGCATCGAGAGAACAGGAATAAGATCTTGTAGAAACTACATATAACAGAGGAACAGGATATTAAATAAGTTATGCTGTAAATCGTTATTGAATTTTATTTCGATTTTAAATCGAACATAGAACTTATAATAGAATAAATGTTCAAAATTTTGCAGTAAGTCTCAAAGTGTACAAAAATTGGGGGTCACTCTTTAACAAATTCTTCCTTGACACCCTGTCAGATTTATTATATTGTAAAAAATTCGTACCAAAACAAAATCGACCAATTGATTTGTCAAAAAAACCCAGCATTTATTATATAATGAATTTATTCCAGACTTGTATTTGAAAGAAACCTGGGCTAGTCGTTTGAGTAAAATTCAAAAAGGGATGAAAATCTGAACAGCTAAAAATTAGGACCTGTATTGCTCCAGTTAAACAACCTCCTTGTATATTTTGTATACAGGGTGTCCGAAAACAAGTTCAGAAACCTCAAGAAGATGGTTTTTGTGATGAAAAAGGTGGTAAGCTATTTTAAAAAAACCTTTGTTCTTAGTTACAGGTCAGATATTTTTTTTTTAATTCGCACTTATTCTAGTTATTGATGGATCTAGTTGATATCTAGCATGAATCCTAACTCTAATAAACAGCTTCATCTACAAGTAAAACGGTTTCCCTAACTTAACACCAAAGGGCACTTTCCCTAAATATCAAAGTTAATTTATCTTTGAAATTATTTATTTTGACAGATCAAAATAAGAATGTTTTATAGATAGTAAAATATGCACACTTTGACATGGCCGCAAATATCAAAATGTTCAGGCATGAGAAAGAATTTTACACACTTTAGAAGAAAGTTCAGGTACCTCTAGCAGACATATTGCAGTTTTAGCAGAAGTTGGATAATCTACTGCATCGGGAATTTTCCATGAATATCTTTTTTATCCATTTTATGTTAAAAGCATTCAAGC
This sequence comes from Diaprepes abbreviatus, assembly GCA_034092305.1. Lineage (NCBI taxonomy): Eukaryota > Metazoa > Arthropoda > Insecta > Coleoptera > Curculionidae > Diaprepes > Diaprepes abbreviatus. The sequence goes on from JASJET010000156.1 coordinate 4,904,665, forward strand.
TCTCTACGATGGTGATGGATAATGGTGTTTTTCTTCGCGTTCCAAGTTATTTAGTATATTAGGATATTTTTAATGTGTTTTTTTTCCACATAAAATATTTTAATGTCGATTTGCAGCCAAATGGTATAGCATATCGATGTAATGTAAAGGTACGTTATTTGATGCATTTCTCAGTACCTTCAAAATGACTTTCTATTTTTAATAGCTATCAAAATGAAAAAGTTATAAAACTTTGATATGACGTTAAACTGTCCTCTGGTGGCAAATTAGAAAAACATTTTTACCTGTAGACTGCCTATAAAAGTTTTACCTGTAAACTGTCTATAAGATTTAGCGTCCATTCCAAATATCAACTTGATCTATCTAGGACTAAATTAAATATGAATTAAAAATTAAATATTTTCCTGTAACTAGGAAACAATTGAGATTGTGACATTTTTTTTTTGATAATAGACTAGATACCATGTACTCGTATATTATAAGAACAAGAATATTCTTGTAAAAAATAAGTTATTTAAGTTTCCTACGAAAACATAAAAAAAAACTTTTTTTCGGAACTTTATATATAAAATTTCGTGCATGTACTCTATGTAAAGGTATATCTGGTGTATATAAAAGATATATTTTACACAAAAGATACACACATTGAATAGGGTCTGGATTTAATTTATACCTATAGTACCTTTGTATTTTCTGAGATTATTTGTCTATTGTGAGAGTTATCAAAATATTGTCTATTCTGGATGTTAATTATTATTCTGATTCTTTAATATAGTTAAACTATAAATAAATGTAAAATTAGAAATGACCTTTTGCAGAAGTTCTCTCTTTTTGTAGGATTTTTTGGTAACGATATTGTTTTATCATCTATATTGAAAAATAACATGAACGAGAATGAGATACAGAAATACAAAAATTATTACGTAGGTTTGTTTTAATTTCCAATATAGTTTCCTATATTAAACTTATACTTTTAATAACGAATTTGTGGTTACGATTTTTAAGTTTGCACCCCCTACAAGTTATTGGTGGTAAAGCTCATGGTGGGATCCAATCTAAATTTAGAAAATCTAGGGTTAATATGTATGAAAAGTAAAAGTCAAAAAGAACAGTAAATAATTTATTAATAATAATTACAACTTTTACAAAGATAAGAACTTAATTTAATGCAAGTCCACAAGTTGATTCTCTTTTGTTTAACAAGATAAAACCTGAAACAAACGCAACTTAAACTTTTGTTACATGATATCTTTTAGTTGAGTGTTTGGTATAAAAAAAAATAACTGATAATATTCGATATAAATTATGATCGGCGATTTTCAGATACATATCACTTTAGCTATTTAAAGAAATAACATTCAAAAAAAAATCCCTATTAGCACTTATTAGTTGCTACCATCACTAATACTCATGGTTCCAATGGGTGGCGGCATTAACCGTTTGAAAGGGCAACGCAAGTGACGTAACTTATCTGCAATTATAAACGGAAATAGCCGAAAAAAAAAATTATACTTGATGTCACCTTTAAGCTAGCTTTTTAAGTTAAGCATATTATCACAAATTTTTCGTTTTAAATTATTTATTTAAAAAAGAAAAGAAAATATTAATGATTCTCAGATATAAACCTCTTAAAGTACAAGTGTTTCCTGTTTAGATAAAAACAACTTAGTCTCAATTCGTTTTACATGAGAACATTAACATGTTTACAGAATGTTTCTTCTTTCTTAATAAATAATATTTTACCTCTTAAAGTTTTTATTACTATTTTCATACACTTCGTGTAAATTACCGAAAAATCTAAGTGCTTATTGTGAATATTTTCATTTTCGAAACTACTTAGATGGTAGAATTTATTTTTGATTATTGCCAATGTCCTTATATCAAGCATTCGCTTTAGTTTGAAATTGACTTTAATTAAAATGTCACCTGTGAAATAATATTACCTTGAAAGAAGTAAAAATTAAGAAAAATAATTTCCAATTATTCTTTAGAAAAGCGATTTAAGTGGTAGCATTTGTAAAAGTTCTTAAAGCTTTTATACTAAAAGGAGAAAATTACTTGTTGGACGCAATGTTAAAGACAAAATAGTAAAAAGCGTTAAAATATTATTTTTGCTTATTTTGCCATAGGTATTTTAAATTACTTAACAAACATCAATATTTTATATGTGTTTATCACTTATTCAAATTTTTAATTTTCACTAGGATTGTGATAATTTTATGAATTTTTCCTTTTACGAAAAGTTTAGCAGCCAGATTCACTAGGAAGTTTTAAGACTTAAACCCGATCTAGTCGGCCAGTTTTATTTCGCTTATAGGTTGGTCCTCGAAAATACAATATTTAGGCATTAAAACAACCCGCAGTACAGAAGAGCATGAAGACTACACTGATAAGATCTGGATTATGCTAAAAACAAACATCCAATCAACTATTGAAACTATTTGGTCGACCAAATCAAGAAAAAATCAAACCATGGATGACCGACGAAATATTGAACTTGATGGCTGAACGTCGGATTGTTAAAAACCAGCATGAAAAATTCAAGGAGCTGAAACGCACTGTCAAAAAAAAATAAGGGAAGCTAAGGAGAAATGAACTCAAGAACAATGTATCGGGGCTGAAAGACTTCATCAGCTGCATGATTCATTTAATTTCCATAGAAAAATCAAGAAAATAACTGTAACAAATAGACCAACGGCATTGCCGCCAATAAGAAATAGACAAGGAAGACCGATATTGGATACCGACAAATTAAAGAAAACTTAGTAGAAATATGCGGAGACTTTGTTCAGTGATCAACGAACAGATGTCCCAACGAATGGCACTTAAACATTAGTGGTCCAAAAATTCTTGATTCTTAAGTCAGGTACGCAATGAACTGTATGAAGAATGGTAAAAGTGCAGGTCACGACGATATATATGCAGGGGTTTTAAAGCAAGCCGATATTTAACAACTTACATATCTCTTTAACGTGATATATGACTCTGGATAAATCCCAGTGGATTGGTTAAAGTCTATGTTTATTGCTATCCCAAAGAAAACAAACCCCAAGGACTGCGAAGATTACAGACTTTCGAGTAATTTATTCAAGAATATACAAAAAGTGTGAGGATATGAGTGGTGACACACAGTTTGGCTTTATCAAGGATCTTGGCACTAGAGGAGCTCTCTTCTCAATGAAATTACTTGTGCAAGACTGCTATGACCAGAGGCAAGATGTTTTCATCTGCCTTATTGACTATCAAAAAGCTTTTGACAACGTAAAGCACGAGCCGCTGTTGGAAATATTACAGAAGATCGATGTAGATGATAAAGATATTAGAATAATAAGAGAACTTTATTGGCAATAGTTAGCTGAGATCCGTATTGATGGCGATCTGTCAACAGAGACCTTTTATATACTGAAGGGAATCCGACATGGATGTGTACTGTCGCCTGCTCTGTTTAATATTTACGTTGAGAAAATATTTCCGTTAGCATTAGAAAATGAAACGCGTGGTAGCAAAGTCAATGGCATTCCAATAAACAATATTCGCTATGCTGATGATACTGCAGTCTTAGCTAACAATTTTGAAGATCTCCAGTCAATATTAAAAAAGCTCAACGAGTTCGGTGAACAGTTCGGGCTGCATATTAATACTCCAAAACAAAAATTATGGTGACTAATAGGCATCAACACGTCACTCCTCTTGACATCAACGGGGAAACTCTGAATGAAAAGTGGGAATGTTACGAAGAAGTGAAGGAAAGAATTGGCCGCGTAAAAAAAAGTTTTTTGAAACTTAAGAATCTTCTCCTTCACAAAAATATGCCACTACACACCCGAATATGTGTAGTTCAGTGTTATCTATGGCCTATTCTACTATATGGTGCTGAAACTTGGTTACTTAAGGCTGATACGCTGAATCGGTTCAAAGCTTTTGAATTGTGAACACTCCACCGAATACTGCGTATCCCCTGGACTGCTCACATCAAGAATGATGAAGTTCTACGAGAAGCTGGCGTAGAAAGACAACTAATGAACACTGTTAACCAACGAAAATTGTCATATCCAGGGCATAACCTAAGAGGATCTCGCTACTCCAAACCAAGGCTAATGCTACAGGAAAAAATTGAAGGCAGACAGGAGCCAGGTCGAAAACAACACTCTTGGCTCCACAATATAAGAAACTGGTGTGGTATATTAGACACCGCAACCATATTTAGACAGGCTGAGGCTAAGGGCACTCTAGTTATAATGTGACCAAGAGATGCACAAAGGATCGGCGACATGCCATAGCACATGGCACCCGAAGAAGAAGATAGGTTGGGAGCCCGCCCACATATAAGAAGAATCATTAATATACTTTCGTAACTTCTCGTGTGGCTTAATTATGAGTAAACCGACAACTTTTTGCTCTGCGAAAACTCTTGTAATCGGTTTATTCGCTTTCCAATTTTTTTCCGTAACACGTCGGTTTCTCGTCGTAAAAAATTTATAATTACAATTTTTTTTCTAATTGTAGGCATTAGATTATTGAACAAGAAGCATGGAAAAAAATTGTCTGACAAAAATTGTGGTCCATAAACAGTTGTCCACCATTCTGAATATGAAGATCTGACAAATTTTGGAGATGTAAAAGCTACCGATGATATTATCCGACAAAATACATTTTCCGATTTTCCAGTGCGACGCATTGAAGTTATCGCTTCCATGACAGCACGGTATTTAATAATAAAATTTGTTTCTGGTTTTTCGGTTTTAAAAAAGGCTATAGAATATGGTTAACGAGTTGTCCGACAAAAAACGTTACTTTTTTCATTAAAATGAAAAAACCGAGGTTATAAATTTAACATACATGCGACATAGCGCGCGATCACACATATATTGTACCAGTTGCCAGTTCTTTCAGCTTACCTTAAAAGCACGAAATCAAATGCGTTCAGAAAAAGCTATTGACACAGAAAAATAATTGTAAAAATATGACAACTATAGATAATTTATTCAAATAGGATTCCATTATTCCAAGAATTTTTGTATAAAAAAATTACCTGCAGTTTAAACCTAAAGTTATTTTTTACAATTATAAAAGAGAAACTTAGCTCTCAACCAACTGAAAAAACCTTATACTATAAAGACAAACGTACTCTGTTTTAACACAGTTAGAGACAAAGCACTATCTCAGATTGCAAGAATACCAGGAAAGGATGGAAGCCTTTCCTATGGTAGTGCACCGCCATCTGTAGACCAGTTTCGAACTTGTTGGTCCTCGTCAGTATAGAATAGGCTAGCGCACTTGAGCATCGGAAAGGTAAATCCTTTAAGCAGCTTATATTAGACAAAATATGAAATCTAATACAAGTAACGCAATCTCTCAGCATTCCACGCAATCTGAACATATAATCTCGTAGAGATCTGTATATATAAACCAAAAGTGGATAATATACTTGCAGTTGGGTGTATAAAATACAATTATAAAAGAGAAACTTAGCTCTCAACCAACTGAAAAAACCTTATACTGTAAAGACAAACGTACTCTGTTCTAACACAGTGAGATAGTGCTTTGTCTCTAACTGTGTTAGAACAGAGTACGTTTGTCCTTATAGTATAAGGTTTTTTCAGTTGGTTGAGAGCTAAGTTTCTCTTTTATAATTGTATTTTATACACCCAACTGCAAGTATATTATCCACTTTTGGTTTATTGTTATTTTTTACACGAAAATCGTTTAACTAATGAAATATTATTTTATGGCGTACGTAGGTTCAGAGATGTGATACTATATTTATATGCGTCAACTAACTTTATTCAACACAAAGATAACACTAATATAAGATTCTTACTATTGGCTTGTTCGCGTACTTCACTTCTTTATATAATACTGACCACTACTCGTGCTAAACCAATATTGATGATATGACTGCCAGTCAGCTGCTTTTATAACCGCTCCATACTTCTGGTAATTTATAGAAATATCGGTTATCGAGAAGCGACGGCGTACTTCTCGTATACAGGGGCCATCTATAAGTAAATTCAGCTACGAGGCAAAGTAAAATTTGGACTTATATGGATTTAAATGAGTACTTCCCTTATTTTAAGCCCTAAGGAGTTGAGACTTCGTAGTTGATTTATCATCCCCAAACACCCATATGTGGTGTTGCCAGATTGTGTACAATTTCCCTAACTTATGGGAAACGTAAATTTCGCAACGTCCAGCTTCCGTATATTACAAATTAATTTTTAAAATAATGTGATTAAAATTCTCTTTTATTTTTGCTGAAAAACTCAAAAATCTTACGTGTTAGGAAATTTTTACTATCATTTTCGCATTTAGAAGTCAAAAATTTACAGCCTTTTACCTTACAGTCGCAAATTGGCTGTTATTATATAAATCCGAAAAAAAAAGTTATAGAAGCCGATATTATTTGCTATGTAATTACTTTGTAATTAAATTAAAGTTAAACAATTTAATACTTAAACACAAACTGTCACGAAATTAATTTTCAAACATTTTTCTGAAGATATATGGATATTAACAGTTCAAACGATAAATTTTTTTTTAAACATTAATTAGCTAAAAAAATTATTTTCTAATATGTACCGGGTTGACAAACGAGAGAGGGCGCTAGCTATATCTCAGCTCAGGAACCGTTAATTGCACAGCTTCCGAAAAAAATATTTATAGTAAAAGCAGTCCTAAGAAATCGCTGAAAATTATATTCAAGTTCCTACGTTCGTCACTAGGGGAATAACTACCACGATCAAATCCTATCCTTTAAAATAAAGTGGTAAAGAAATGTCAAACTTTTTTATTAAGGCCCGTTATGAAGAGCTTTTCTTGTTTTATCTTCCCATATAAGTTATGTTTACATATGTTTAATAGTGGATGGTAGAACACGCTGTTTAACAACTTAACAAATATATATTTGTAATATTTTTGAACAAGTAAGCTTTAGAAACAAACAGGTGATGTAATGATTTTCAATAATTTGTTGTATCAAAATGTTATTATTATTCGATGACTAAAATAACTGTAAATAACAAAAATACGTTAATTTTGAACTGGAATATCTCAGCCAATTTTAATAGTAGAAACTTAAACTAGCGCATTTTGTAAGTTTTGAAATTTACTTTTTTTTTCCATTTATGAATTTTTTAACCGGCTTCTAAAAGAAGGAGGTTCTCAATTCGTCGACTATGTATTTTTTTTATGTATGATCACCAATTACTCCGGAACGGCTGCACCGATTTGAATAAAATGTTTTACGTTACGTTCAAGAAGTTATTACGGTGGTCCGATATTTTTTTAGATGAAGTTGGTGCAGTAAAATCCAAGATGGCACTTACATTATGGCGGCCAAAAAAATTAATTTTGTCCGATATTCTCCAAAATTGGTATGGAGGAATTTTGGGATTGTACCTAACGAATCTGAAATTATTTTTAAAAAATTCAAAATGGCGGATCCAATATGGCGAACGAAAATATTTAATGTTGTCGAATTTCCTCCAAAATTGGTACGAAAGAGTTTTCGGGGTCGCACATGACAATTCCAAAATTATATTTAAAAAACTCAATATAAAGGACGAAAAAATCAATTTTTTCCTATTCTCTCCAGAATTGACATGGGGGAGTTTTCGAAGTCTCACATAACAAATCTTAAATTATTTTTAAAAAATTTAATGTAGTAGATAAAAAAATTTAATTTTGTTCGATTTTCTCCAAAATTGGTATGGGGAAGTTTTCGAGGTCGCACATAACGAATTCAAAAAACTCAATCTGGCGGAATCAATACGGTGTCCTAAAAATTTTACATTTTCTCCTTTCTCCAAAACTGATATAGAGGGTTTTTGAGGCTGTAAATTATGAATTTAATAGTATTTCAAGATTCAATATGGCGAATGCAATATAGCTGACTAAAGATTTTACATTTTTCGATTTTGTTCAAATTTAGAACTGAATCGTTTTTCAGGATGTAAATTGCGAATATAAAATTATTTTAAGAAAATCTGATACGTCAGATGCAATATGACCTTTTAGATATTTTAAATTTCTAGATTTCATCTAAAATTGATACTAGGGAACTTTGAAGGATTTAGATTTGGATTAGATTACGACGTTAAAATTTTTTTTTGAAATTCAATATGGTGGATCCAATATGGTGGGAAGAAAATTTTATCTTATTCGCATTTTTTCAAATTAGGTATTAGGGAATTGTGTTAATTTTTTACTACTATTAGGTTAATAAGATACAATATGATGGACTAAAAATTGTACATTTTCCGGTTTTATAAAAAAACTGATACTGTTCTTGGGGCGTATACAAACTCAATATACATTATAAAATATATCGGGCTAAGAAATTTACGTCTCAAATTCTTTAAATATTGGAAGGTTTTAGGGCCTATATTAGATAGTGGATTTACTATAACAGACTAAATATTTCTTTGACACAATTTCATAGGTATTTGGAGAAATCTAAGAATTAAAGAATTTTTAGTGGTTCATTTTAGGATGATTTACAATTCTGGATAAAATGGGTACTTTTTTTGCCACCTTGGAGTCATTAATCTCGATTAGAACTTAGTTCAAATATTTATGAATATCATAATGAATTCAAAACTAAAAATCGAAAAATAAATTTTTTATTAAAAAATTGAACCGACTTCTAAAAGTGCGCTAAAAAGTAAAAAATAACTATAAATTTTTATATGAAATTGAAATTTTTGAAGTCGGCCCCGAATTATTTCTAAATGAATTAAATAACTACTAATATATACAAATTATCTTAAGAAAGAAATTACAAATAAAGTTTTTTAATCTGTTTATGCGAATCACATTTTGTCAGGTATTAGTTTAGCGCCGAGTTTCAAATTTCAATTTCATATAAAAATTTATAGTTATTTTTCACTTTTTAGCACACTTTTAGAAGTCGGTTCAATTTTTTTATTAAAAATTTATTTATACGTATCTTTACTCCGGAAAAAGTTATGAGCAAAGACGTAAAACAAACAATTTTTCACAAGTTTTTGCATTTTTTTTGGATTTATTTTTACCTTATATTATAATTCTGAATAAACTACTTCACTGGAAAATTCAATTTCCTACAAGTCCCTTCCTTCTCTATAATTTTCATGCCTACCTTTTTCTGGTTTATTTGTGTTTCTTTTTGAAAATGTCAATTTGTAGAAAATATATATTTGTAGAAACAGGTATTTTAAAAAGAAACACAACAAAAATTTCCAGCACATAAATATTTGCCAAAAAAATTATAGGAAAACATCACATCGCCTCTTTTGTCTCCAAAGCCTATTTGTTCAAAAATATTATGGGATAACTGAATTAATTTTGATTTGTTCTTACATTGAGAATTTTCTCCTCTATTTAATCAGTGTTGAAATTTAAAAAAATAAAAAATTTATTGAACTGTTAAACAGCTCCCTCTACTGTGCACAGATAAACAAGCATGGACATAATTTATAACTGGGTGGCTAAAGTAAAAAAAAACCATTTTTAAAGACCCTAAGTTTGCTCATTATCGTTATACTAAACCGAAGTTATCAGCATTTTAATGAAAAAAAAAAGTTTAACGTTCTACACCGCTTTATTTTAAATAATAGAGTAACGTGTCTGAAATAAAGAGTTTTACATGTTACCTCAAGACTAATACGCAAATAATTTCAATACAACGTCATTAGGCAAATTACGGAAAAAAATCCCTTTTTCCAATTGATCATAGTTGTTAAGCCCCTAGCGACCGTCGTGGAAATTTGAAAACAGTTTCCAACGATTTTTTAAAATCTCTTATACTATAAATATTTTATCCGAACGCTGTACACTCATAGGTTTCTGAGATATAGCAGGTGTCATCTTTATTTTGACCACCCAAAACTATATTCATCAAACAGAATACACATTTTTTAACCGACTTTTAAAAGAAGGAAGTTCTCAATTCGTCGCGTATATATATATATATATATATATATATATATATATATATATATATATATAATTTATTTTTGTATCTTAAACCTTTTGTTATATATATATATATATATATATATATATATATATATATATATATATATGTTATGTCGGATATTCTCACGGGTGTGATGTGTAATCGAAGGTTTTCGGGCATCCCGTGTATGTGCTAAGTATATATATATATATATATATATATATATATATATATATGCGACGAATTGAGAACCTCCTTCTTTTAAAAGTCGGTTAAAAAATGTGCATTCTGTTTGATGAATATAGTTTTGGATGGTTAAAATAAAAATGACACCTGCTATATCTCAGAAACTTATGAGTGTACAGCGTTCGGAAAAAATATTTATAGTATAAGAGATTCCAAAAAATCGTTGGAAACTGTTTTCACGACGGTCGCTAGGGGCTTAACAACTATGATCAATTATGTACACCGATTACTCCGGAACGGCAGCACCGATTTCAATGAAATTTTTTATGTTATATTCAGGAAGTTGCTGTGGTGGTCCCATATTTTTTTAGATGAACTTACTGCAGTAATATCCAAGATGGCGCTTACAATATGGCAGCCAAAAAAAATTAATTTTGTCCGATTTTCTCCAAAATTGGTATGGGGGAGTTTTCGGGGTCTCACGTAACGAATCTGAAATTATTTTTAAAAAATTCGATATGGCGTATCCAATATGGTGGATAAAAATTAATTTTGTTCGATTTTTTTCAAAATTGATTTGAGGGAGTTTTTGGGATAGCACATTACGAATCTCATATTATTTAAAAAATAAATAAATATAGCGGATCTAAGATGGCGAATTAAAGATTATACATCCTTCGATTTTGTGTAAAGTCAGTATGGAGGAATTTTTGTTAGTGTTAATTACGAAATTAAATTATTTTTTTTAAACTCTATCTGGCGGATTCAATATGGTATTCTAAAAATTTTACATTTTTCGACTTTCTCCAAAACTGATATAGAGGGTTCTTGAGGGTGTAAATTATAAATTTAATAATATTTTTTCAGGATCTAATACGGCTAATAGCTGACTAAAAACTTTACATTTTTCGATTTTGTTCAAATGTGGAACTAAATCGTTTTTGATGATGTAAATAGCGAATATAAAATTATTTTAAGAAAATCTAATACGGTGGATGCAATATGACCGTTTAGAAATTTTAAATTTCTGGATTTCATCTAAAATTAGTACTAGGGGGCTTTGAAGGGTTTAGATTTAGATTAGATTAAGACGTTAAAATTATTTTTTTGAAGTTCAATATGGCGGATCCATTATGGTGGGTTGAAAATTTTACCTCATTCACATTTTTTTATATTTTTCAGATTTGGTGTTAGGGCGTTGAAGGGTGCTGTATTACGAATACGAAGTTAATTTTTTATAACTATTCCATTGATAAGATACAATATGAACGACTAAAAATTTTACATTTTCTGGTTTTATCTAAAATTGATATTGCGGGGTTCTTGAGGCGTGTACAAACTCAATATGCAATATAAAATATATCGAGCTAAGAAATTTACGTCCCAAGTTCTTTAAATATCGATATTGGAAGGTTCTGGGGCCTATATTACCAAACTAAAATTAATTTGAAATTTAAGATAGTGGATTTACTATGACAGACTAAGTATTTGTTTGACACAATTTCATTGGTATTTGGAAAACTCTAAGAATCAGAGAATTTTTAGTGGTTCATTTTATGGTGATTTATAATTCTGGATAAAATGGGTACTTTTTTGCCACCTTGGAGTCATTGTGAGGTGCATTAATCTCGATTGGCACGTAGTTCAAATAATTTATATTCATCATACCAAATTCAAAACTAAAAATCGAAAAATTAAATTTTTTTTAAAAAATTGAACCGACTTCTAAAAGTGCGCTAAAAAGGGAAAAATAACTAGAAATTTTTATATGAAATTGAAATTTTTGAAGTCGGAGCCAAATAATTTCTAAATGAAATAAATAACTACTAATATGTACAAATTACGGTAAAAAAGCATTTACAAATAGAGTATTTTTAATCTGTTTATGCGAATCACATTTAAATAGGTATTAGTTTGGCGCCGACTTCAAAAATTTCAATTTCATATAAAAATTTCTAGTTATTTTTCTCTTTTTAGCGCACCTTTACAAGCCGGCTTAATTTTTTTATAAAAAATTTATAAAATTCTTTTATTTTCCAGATCCTACGGAGTCCTACAACGAAACATTCAACCAAACCTTCGAACATCCCTGCGGTGTCAATTACACAGAACCTGTAGAAGAATATTGCATATCATGCATTATAATACCAATTCTTCTCATCGGCTGTTTCGTTGCCATGATAGTTAACGTCATAGTTATAGCTAGCGCCTACTGGATAAGGTGTCCAATGACTCCTAACCTTAAAATTAGTTTAAGTTTAGCAGCAGCGGATGCGGGGAGTTCAACAATGTATGGATTGTTGGTATTGATTGATGAATATGCTACATTTAGTCTTGGAGCATTACTCTCCTTGGTCGAGTTATTAAGGCTGAGTGGAATAGGTAAGAATATATTTTTTACTACACACGTTTAAACTTTTTTCAACTGACTTCTGAAAGGAAGCGGTTCTCAATTCGTCGACTATGTAGTTTTTTATGTACGTACACCGATTACTCCAGAACTGCGGCACCGATTTGAATGAAATTTTTTACGTTATGTTCAGGAAGTTGCTGCGGTGATCCCATATTTTTTTGGGTGAAATTGGTACAGTAAAATCCAAGATAGCGCTGACAATATGGCGAAAGAAAAAATTTAATTTTATCCGATTTTCTCCAAAATTATTATGGGGAAGTTTTCGGAGTCGCATATAACAAATCCAAAATATTTTTTAAAAATTTAATATGGCGGATCCAGTATGGCGGACAAGAAAGTCAATTTTGTCTGATTTTCTCCAAAATTGGTACGGGGCAGTTTTCGGGGTAGCACATAACGAATTTAAAATTATTTTTAAAAAATTCAATATGGCGGATGAAATTCTTTTTTGTTCGATTTTCTCCAAAATTGGTTTGGGGGAGTTTTCGGGGTGGCAAATAACAAATCAAAATTAATATGAGGGAGATTTTGGGATCGCACATAAAGAATCTGAAATTATTTAAAAAATAAATAAATATGGGAGATTCAAGATGGCGGATTAAAGATTCTGCATCTCTCGATTTTGTCTAAAATCAGTATTGGGGAATTTTTGTTAGTGTCAATTTCAAACTTAAAATATTTTTTTGAAAAACTCACTAAGGAGGATTCAATATGGCGCCCTAAAAATGTTACATTTTTCGATTTTCTCCAAAACTGATACATGGGGTTCTTGAGGGTGTAAATTATAAATTTAAAAGTATTTTTTCATTATTTAATATAGCGAATCCCATATAACAAACTAAAATTTTTTTTTTTTTTCGGTTTTGTTCAGGATGTAAACAGCGAATATAAAATTATTTTAAGAAAATCTAATATGTTAGATACAATATGACCGTCTAGAGATTTTAAATTTCCGGATTTCATCCAAAATTAGTACTAAGGGGCTTTGAAGGGTTTAGATTTAGATTAGGTTAAGACGTTAAATTTTTTTTTTTTTTGAAATTTAATATGGCGGATCTAATATGGTGGGTTGAAAATTTTACCTTATTCGCATTTTTTTATATTTGATATTTGATATTAGAGGGTTTTCGGGGTCATGTATTATGAATATGACGTTAATTTTTAACAACTATTAGGTTGATAAGATACAATATGAGGGACTGAACACTTTTTGCAGTTTCAGACTTTGCCTAAAATTGATATTGCGGGGTTCTTGGGGCGTATACAAACTCAACATGCAGTATAGAAGATATCGGGCTAAGAAATATACCTCTCAAGTTCATCAATATCGATATTGAATGGTTTTGGGGCCTATATTACCAATCCGAAATTAATTTGAAATTTAAGATAGTGGATTTACTATGACAGACTAAATATTTGTTTAGTAAAATTTCACTGGTATTTGGAAAACTCTAGGAATCAAAGAATTTTTAGTGGTTCATTTTAGGGTGATTTACAACTTTGGATAAAATGGATACTTTTTCCCATCTTGGAATTATTGCGAGGTACACTAATCTCAATTAATACTTAGTTCAAATAATTTATGGATATCATAATGAAATCAAAACTAAAAATCGAAAAATAATATTTTTTTAAAAGAATTGAACCGACTTCTAAAAGTGCGCTAAAAAGTGAAAAATAAATATAAATTTTTATATGTAATTGAAATGTTTGAAGTCGGCTCCAAATTATTTCTAAATGAAACAAATAACTACTAATAGATACAGATTATGGTAAACATTTTTAATCTATTCATGCGAATCACATTTTGTCAGGTAATAGTTTGGCGTCGATTTCAAAAATTTTAATTTTATATAAAAATTTATAATTATTTTTCACTTTTTAGCGCACTTTTAGAAGTCGGTTCAATTTTTTATAAAAATATTATAAATATTTATTTTCAGATTATTCTATTGCATTCAAACTTTGATATTTCAATATTATCTTGTGTATTACGTAACATAAATATAATAACAATTGATTCGCAAATAAAATTTAAAAAAAATATATATTAAAAATAAATTCCATGTTTTGAATGTTACTTCTTAGGATTAGTCCGAGAGACACTAAAAAAAACTATGTGCCTAGCTGTAATAGAAACAACTGACTGTGTCAATTTCATAATCGTAACCAATTCACAGCATTAAACAAATAAAAATAAGACGAGGTGTCAGACAAGGAGATACAGTGTCACCGAAACTATTCATCCAAGCTTTAGAGGATGTCTTTCAAAAATTACAATGGACAATTATGGGATCAACCTAAACGGAGAGCTATTGAATCACCTAAGATACGCGGATGACATAGCTTTGATAACAGATGTAAAAAATGATTGAAGAACTGGACAACGAAGCGTTAAAAATAGGATTAAAAATGAACTATGACAAAACGAAAGTAATGACAAATCAAACTGAAGAAATGGTTATAACGGTCGCAAAAAGGAAATTAGAGGAAGTGTTAGAGTATATATATATATATATATATATATATATATATATATATATATATATATATATATATATATATATATATATATATAAGGGTGTTTTTATAGAGGTATAAAACTTTAAATTGGCAACACTTTTTTAACTGGCGGCCATTTTGTCAGCTGTCAAGTGATTTATGTTTAGTTTGGTTTGGCATTTCAACATGAATAGACTGACGTCTGAACAACGCTTCCAAATTGTGCAAATTTATTTTGAAAATCATGGTTCTGCTCGAAATACGTATCGCGCACTACGTCCATTTTACGGTCAACATAATCGTCCATCAGAGCAATTAATTCGATTAACTATGGAACGTTTTCGCACCACGTTTACTCTAAATGATAATACGCATCCACAGAGATGTCGTACAGTGCGTACAGAAGAAGTCATTGCTGCTGTAGAGCGTAGCGCAGAGGAAGACCCGAATCAGTCTATCCGCCATCGTGCACAGGAATTGGATATGTGTCCATTCACTTTATGGAAGATTTTGCGGAAAGATCTTGATTTGCGTGCTTACAAAATCCAACTTGTGCAAGAACTGAAGCTACACGATCACCTAGCAAGGCGTAGATTCGGTGAATGGGCCCAAAACAAGATTGCCGTTGATTCCGATTTTCACAAGCGAATTTTGTTTAGCGATGAAGCTCACTTTTGTTTGAATGGATACGTCAATAAACAAAACTGCCGTATTTGGAGTGATGATAATCCTCAAGTGTATGTTGAGACACCGTTACATCCAGAAAAACTGACTATTTGGTGTGCTTTATGGGCTGGTGGAATCATTGGTCCGTACTTCTTTAAAAACGATGCTGGTCAGAACGTTACAGTCAATGGTGACCGCTATAGAGCCATGATCACTGACTTTTTCGTTCATCAATTGAACAACCATGATGTGCAGGAGCTGCGGTTTCAACAAGACGGCGCAACATGTCACACAGCTCGCGCCACTATTGATTTATTGAAGGAAACGTTTGGTAACCGCATAGTTTCACGTTTCGGACCCGTGAATTGGCCTCCAAGATCGTGCGACTTAACGCCGCTAGACTATTTTCTGTGGGGATATGTGAAGTCGCTAGTCTACGCCGATAAGCTCGAAACGATTGATCACTTGGGGGACAACATTCGTCGCATTATTGTCGATATACGGCCACAAATATTGGAAAAAGTCATCGAAAATTGGACCTCTAGATTAGGCTACGTCCGAGCCAACCGTGGCTGTCATATGCCAGAAGTCATATTTAAATTATAATGCCAGAAGGTTATCTTTCGAATAAAATAAATTTCATGTCAATTTAAAAAATTCATCTTTGTTTTATTCCATTTAAAATTTCTATACCTCTATAAAAAACACCATATATATATATATATATATATATATATATATATATATATATATATATATATATATATATATAGGTCAAATAACAAAACTAAATAAATGCAATCAAACTGAAAAAATAAAAAGAAGAGTCAGACTATCCTGAATATAATTTGGTAAACTCTCATACCTCCTAAAATACAAGAAATATCCTCAGTATCTAAGAACTAGAGTGTTGAATCAATGCATACTACCTGTCTTAACATATGAATCTCAAAAATGGACATTTACCAAAGAAAATATAGATAAAATTGCCAAGACACAAAGAGCAATGGAGAAACAAATGCTAGGTACCAGATTTATAGATAAAAAGAAGAACACATGGGTACGAGACAAAACAAAAGTAAGCGATGTCTCGACACAAGTACCCAAGCTTAAATGGAAATTCGCCGGTTATTGTTTAAGATCGAAAGACAATAGGTGGAACAGAATAATCCCAGAATGGAGACCATAGCAACACAAATGAAGAAAAGGAAAACCGCAAATGAGGACAGACGACTTAAGAAAGCAAGCCGGACAAAGATGGGTACAAACCGCTCAGGATAGAGAATAATGGAGAAAACAATGGGAAGCTTATGTCCAAACATAAATGATTGAGACTCATTAGATGGATAGCTAGAGAACCAATTCTGAAATTTGCAGGAATGGGGAACAAGCAATTCTTGAATATCGTGATTTGAAAGTATTTGATATCGCTAAAGCAATATCTAAATTAAACATTTGACAAATTTTACATAATAAACTAGCCATTAATAGAGTTTTAGCCTAAATTATACTTATTCAATATCTAAAATAATATACAGGGTGTCCTATTTAAAAAATCATAAATATGTTTAATATCTTAAAAACCAAGCTTTTTAGAAAAAAAAACTGCGCAGTCAAACTCTACGTAAAAAACTCTATGAAAATCAGTTTTCACCATTTTAATAAATTAGCGCATAACTGTGTAAAAAAACAAAGATTTTTTAAAATCACCCTGTAAATTAAAAACTAAGGGTGCCATGGCAAATTTGACACCGCAATTTTTCGTTTCGTTAAAAAGTAGGATACTAAAGTGAAAACCGCAATACTCTATCTTTGATAATAACTCAAATACCCCTAAAAATGCCGAAAATGGGACACCCCGTACATTTAATCAAACTATGTATTCCAATATAGAAATTTTAATTAATTATTATTTTAAATCCTAATAAAGGGAAAATCGTTCAATATTTTAATACATTCTATTATTTGCCGTTACCACATGTTAAGACCATCCTCCACATTTATCTTGTCAGTTTTAGTTACATAACCAAGGTAGGATTTCTTCGATAAATTTATTTATAAATATTAAAAGAGGGTACGATCTTTTTAGTTTTAGTAGAATTTACAATTTTTGGTATAGACAGACAAGCAAAAATTTTAATGGTTATTTACTTATTACTAGTTTTAATTTATTACCATTATTATTTTAATGATTATTTGTAATCCCTTTTACGGGTAGTAAAAACCAGTTCTGTATATGTATATGTATGCTTGCTACTGACCAATAGTTTTTGGTTGATTCACAAAGCTAGGAATTTGGTATTAATCCAAAAAGGGACCGATAATTGCTTAATTATGTTCTCTCTAATAACTTGTGGTAGGAAATTAAGACTGAAATTAACTTGATAACTCAGTATTTCCAACTAATTAATTCTTAGGCCTAAGTAAACAGTTCCCTTTGGTAAAGGACATCTAGTTTAAATCACAATACATGAATTATTATTAGTTATACAACATGTTAAATAAAATATTCCGCTAAATTAGGTTATGTCTCATTTTATTAGTGTGAAACTGTCTAAAACTAGCAATGGTCGACACCATTTACTAAAGTACTATAATAGACATTTCAAGCATTGGCATATCCACAAAAATAATATTTTTAATTTCCTGGAGCAAAGTTGAATACGCTTGGCTGTTTAGCAAGTTTTTATAACAAGTATCTTATAATATAAAGATAAAACCTTTTCCATATCCATTACGTATGTACATTATGATAATGATGTTACTCTTCTGCCTAACGCCTACTCTATTTTCGAATTTTTATTTGCTGAAATCGATTATCCCCATTACAGCCGAAATATAAACTCTTCAAAACTGAAGTGAGACCTAAGGCAGAACATTTAAGTATAAGGCGTAACATTTAACTGATTATGAAATAAAGCAAGCTATCTATAACCACTTTAACATTAAAAATACTTCCGGTAAATGCTATCAATATTTTATACAAATAAAAGGAGACTATATTAATATCACCTGATTTCTATTTCCTCCTTTCTTTCACGTTAGGCTAAGAATTCCGGGACAACACTGAGTAACGTTGAACAAGTATAATAACAATCTTATTATGGAATATAAAATATTTCACAAAGACGAAAAAGAAGTAAAATGATATGGCAAATAATAAAGGAAAAAACACTAAATTAAATAAATAATTTATCGATGGCTTTATTAAGTAAATGTTGTTCTTAATGAGAAGAAAACTGCTAATAAATTTAATCCATATTGTCCTTAATTGGTAAAAAGAGCAAAAGTTTTTTGTACATAATTATATTAGTATTGCCAAACTGTCTCTCTTTCTGAATTTGGTCGCTGAGCTTAAAATATACAGCGTGTCCAGGAAAACGTGGGAAATCTCTCGGATATGAAAAAAACACGTGAAAGGAATACTATAAATTCATATTAACTTTTTTCGTATAGGCCTCCTCTTCGGAGATATGGGCTCCCAAAGAGCTACAATGGAATCAAGTTTTTTACACATACACAATTATTGGACCACCAGGTATCTTCCAATTTTTTTAATATGATGTATACCTGGTAAGACCCTTCAAATTACTATCCAAGAAAGTGTTGCGAATTACTTACAGCTGCAGGGATGGACTAGCTTTGATACTCATGGCCCCATTTTTTTACGTCCTGTATGATAAGAAATTTGGACAACGTTTTGTACATAGTTTTAACTATTGACTAAAAATTAAATATTCTACATTCATGTCGCTAATTCTAACCATTAAAAAAAAAGGTCATTTTATTTATAGCATATATTTGGTGTATTTCGATAAAAGATACATCTTTGTTCCTATGAAATGTCCAATCTTCAACCTAATGATAAAAAAATCAATCCAGAATTACAGTTTACCTCTGTTGTTGATAACGTCTAATTCTGTGTCCTAGATTCGCAAAAAATGTGTGTTTTTTATCGGCACCAAAAACAAAGTATTGTTGTTGTAAACGTTGCAGGTACGAAAGAAATAAATATCCTGCATTTTAGAACTTATCAACTTTCACATCGCTGACATATTGATTCTTTACTTGGATAGTAATGTACTGATTTTTGAATTTTGTGGTGAAATTAATGATATAATTCGAAATATGGAATACACGTTTATTGAGTATGCAGATTTGTATCTAATGTATGATCTGGCAACTTATTTATTCATAATTTTAGGAAATTTTGGGAAAAGGAGTACTGATGCTGGTCGGGGATGAACAGTACGTACACCGCAATTAAAGGAAAATATTTTAAATGCTGTAGATGACACTTTTTCAACTAGCACTCAAAATTATCAGCGCAGTTTAATACGTCGAAAACAATAGTACATGAAGTTCTTCAAGAACAGCTGTTATATCCATACCATTTGAAGAAAGTGCATACACTGATTCCTGAAAACTGTTCCCGTAGAATGCAATTCGTAAACTGGCAATTGGATCAGTAACGAAATAATGTAAACTTCGTTAGCACTAATCTCTTCACCGATGAAGCAGTATTTACCAAAAATGGTATCATAAATTTACACAACTCACATGTATGGGCTGATGAAAATCCTCATGCTACTATTGTTTGACATCATAAACATCAGTTCCAATCAATTCTGGGCAGAAATCATTAGGAATTTTTTGATTGGACCATTCGTATTTCCAACACGACTGAATGGAGAACTTTATTTGGAGTTACTCCAGAAAGCTTTTCACGATTTAGTAAAGCACTTACTACTTGAAACCTGCCGAAATATGTACTACATGCAAGATGGAGCACCACCTCATTTCAGCGTTTCCGTGCGGGAGCACCTGACTAACGTCTATCCAAACCATTGGATAGGTAGAGGAGGACCTATTGTTTGGCCTCCTCGATCTCCCGTCCTAATGCCGTTGGATTTTTACCTGTGGGGCACCTCAAAACCTTTCGTATGTCATTATGATCAAATAAGAAATAATACTGAATTAATGTAGCGGGTACAGCAGTCCTCAATTAGTCCTGTCCGCGAGTGTATTATACTTCACGGAATCCATATGGAACCTTCTTATGAAGTTTTTAACTAAGCAGTTAGTTTAACTTTTTATTGAAACTATAGTGACAGGGGAAAATTCTTTTTTTCATATTCAACCTGACAGAAATTAAGGGACTAACAATGTAAATGGAATGACGTTTTTTCGAAAACGGTTAGGACTCGCGACATGAATGAAGATTACTTAATTTTTCATTAATAGTTAAAGTTATGTGAAAAACGTTTTCCAAACTTCTTATCATTCAAGGTGTAGTTTATATGAACTTGTAATATTCCTATCACGTGTTTTTTTCATATCTGGGATTTCCCACATTTTCCCTGATACTCCATATAAAAAACAGTATTGTCAGTCCACTAACCTTCCTCATTAATACATATTTTCAATTTGAAATATAGTATTTCTACTAAATATCTAAATTTGCTCTGATTGAGCTCATTTCTAAGAGTGTATTTTACAGGACCTCGCAGTTTCCTCACAAGAAATGGCTCTGTCAAACTCTTTGAAACTCAAGACTCTGACGGTCTTGATAAGTAGATCACAAGTCTCAATGGACGTTAGGTCTAAAAATGGATATATTTATAATATAACTCTAGTTCGTTCATTCTGCAATAATGTACGGCTACTGTAAGTTTGTATGTCAATTTAAAGTTTGTATGTCAATTTAAAATTATTGCAAGATCAGGCTGTTTTTTGTCGAAAATAGAACGAGATTCAACCACTACTTTCAATTTGGCCTTAAAGGTAATTTCAAATAAAAAAATGTTCAATGTCGACCTTTGCTTGAATCTAGACGATCACATTTAAATGACTTTCAAGGTGCGTGGTTTATAGAAAAACCTCGTGGTCATGAGCAGTAGGTGTAAGAGGGTAAGAGACGAGTGCATTTAGTATGAAAATGTCAGGGACCAGGCAGGCTAACTAAGTAAAGCTCTTTTATAATCACTCCCTAATCAAAATGCTTCGGGAACAGCATGTATACTGCATGCAAAGGAGTGAAGCAAGCTCTTACAATAGCCACCAAATCAAGCTCCCTAACTTACAATCTAGAATACCAACGAGTGCTAACTAATGAAGCTGAACAAACCACGTCATACTCACAAATACAGTAGTCTTACGCTACTGAAAAACACTCAAAAAGTTCAAATTTGCATCGTCCACAACGACTTGAAACTGTACTGAGATCGAACTATATTTACAGTTGCTCATAACAGACCAAACCTCATTTTAGTAGATAAAACATCCAAGCGAGCAACACTAATGGAAATTGTCATCTCTTATAACAATAATCTAAGAGACAAGCGTAATGAAAAGATACAACAACAAATACAGTTACCTAGGACTTGACAATATTGAAGGACCCCTCACAATGACCCATCCTTTTGATAAACCTGGACGAAGTAAATATTCCCTTAAAGGGAGCGCGAGAGCAGTTTGTCTAAGTTCATTGAGATAAAAATATTTATTATCTAACAAATAATACTCATTTATAAAACAAAATAACAATACAACATGAATATGTTATTAAAAATTATGAGAAAAAATAAAATTAGTGATTTATTTACACAATAATTCACCAAAGTATATTATAATTTTATAGGAAACTTAGATTTTAAAGCTTATGTTAATCTCTTTAGAGGTAGGCTTTAAACATATGTCTCGGTAGTAAACTCCATTTTCAATTTAAACCAACAATTGTTCTTTTCCGAAGCGAAGATTGGTATTAATTTAAGTGGTTTCGGTAATAAAATATCACATTCACTTCGCTGTACAATCCTACAGTATTTTATTATGCAAACTCGATGTATTTGGCTCTATTTAACTCTTCAAATAAATTTAACCACATTCTCCCTATTCAAAGCCTAATTTATAACTACGAGTAGAAACCTTAATTAATTCTGCTTTACGATATTTGTTCTCAAATCAAGTTTGGAGATCTTTAAATTAACTGGTCGTAGAGAACATGACTTGGTGGTATAAATCGTCCCATAACATTATTTTGTTAATGTCTATTTGAAGAAGGTAACGCACATAAGACTTTTTATAATTTAAATAAAGCGAAAACTTGAATTGTCAGACAATATGATATCCTGCGTTATCAGTTTTAATCCAAAACTTTGTCACTATTCAAATTTCGACTTAAGTTCCTTATGGCTATTTTAGTTAATACTCCCTTATTTTTACGAATCCTCACATTATGAACAAATACAATATCATTCTACTTAAGTAGCTCTAATGAATTCTTTGAATAAAAGCATTACATTCGTTGCATTTTTGGTTTTACTACATCATGAGTTCTCATAGTTCTACTTCCTTTCTAATTCCTTTCCCAGCTCGATTATTTTTATCTCCCTAAATTTTGCCAGCATGCTTATACTAAAAAGTACGGTTTTAAGTTACATCTGATTATAAGTTTGACCTTTTATTTTTGTAGGTGTTGAATTTACTGTTATCTTTTTTTCAGATATATCTCGATTTTTCTGTCTACTATTTGAGTAAAATTCTTCTTTTTATCTTTCTTATGGCAATTTTCTTGAAATTATTTTGAGTAATTCCGTAGATTTATTTTAGCCAGCTGTGGCTGGCTAGGATCATTTTTGAAGAGTTATTTCTTTTAAACGTGTCAGAACATTGAACAAGGACGTAGCGCTTCGAGAATGCGTGGTCCCTAATATAAATAAGATCGGGGCAATATGCCTTAACTTACACTTTTTCTGTTTGATTCGGCTGAAGAAACTGTAGACTTTTTCAATCTCTACTTTAACCATCCCTTGGAATTTTGTGCTAAAAAGTTATTTATTATCCCGGTAATTGAGTTTAGTTGATTAGTTACTTTATCTTTAGCTTCTGGCATTTTATTGAATTGTGTTTACCGGGATAAAACTAGAGGCAGGAAGGTTTTAATAGTTCTGCATGATTCAACTAAGGACTTATTTTAAAACCGCAATAACAACTTTGGGTAAGATCCATTGCAATTGCAAATTATTAAAACAGTCTTGCATAGATTTTCTATTTTTTAAGATTTAAGCTCAAAATTGATTCTTACCGAATAAGCCTAATGTCTAATTTGAATCTGGTCACAGTAGGTTGTTTTAAGTTTCATTAATACCTAAATTGACTGCATTACTCTATTATTAAGTTTCTGGTCCGTTTGTTGCTTTTTTTCATAAATATTGATTAATTTTTCTTTAGTTTTCTTGGTTTTCGATAGCTGTTACTTTGTAAATACTTTAATTATTCCTTTCATATCTATAAGAGTTAAATTTGAAAGTAATTTTGTTGTTTATTGTAAAATGTGCTATATTTTGTTACGATTTTGCTATCTGGATGTATCACGACAGCCCCAATTTATTCAATAATTAATTTATTTTATATATTTTTGAATATTATCCAATCTCTGGGCCCCATTCTGGGTTTAAAATTGATGAGAATAGAGTAAAATAGGATTGAAATATGTCTGTTGGCTCGATGACTTTCAGTTTGACTCCACCTTTATTTCTTTTGTGTTCGATTACAATATTTACATACCTGAGACTGACCAAATTAAGTTAAAATTCAAAAGATTAATGAAGTTAATTTATTGGTATTTAATATAGAAATTAATACCAGAATATATATCCTAGCTTTTTACATAGTATTAAATTGGATAACGTCATTATATTTTGATTATAATTTGATTATTTATTTTTGCCTTGAAGCTTAATTAAAATTGCATTTATTTTTGTCAGGTTTAAGCTAACTTGTTTCATGGTAATTAATGTTAATAAAACTAAGCATGTAGTGTCATCTAGTGGTCTCAAATCCTAAATATCTATTTTATTTTACTATTATTTGAAATTTTGCAATGGCGAATTTAACTGAGTAACTAGTTATTTGGAATAATAAGTATTTTGTTTTATCTCGTAATAAACCCGAAGTCAGGCTGGACTTTATTGTGCGTTTATGAATATATGAAGGCATTTTAAAATTTTAAATTAAATATTTCTCGGCATTTGGCGAAGGTTGATTTGTAAATTCATTTCCTTTTTGATATAATTTTTGTACGTACTCTTAGACACTCCATTTTTGGGAGGTTGTTCCTATCGGTTTTTTCCTATGGGTACTTCCTACTGGTTGTTTTACTACTGGTATCCTTATTAGAACAGACAACCAGATCACCGACTGCGTAGGTAGTAGTTTGACATTAAAAAGGTAAACGTAAAAAATAAACCAAAAAACATAAACAATAGGAAGGATATTCGTAGTAAAATAACCAGTAGGAAGTACCCGTAGGAAAAATACCAGTAGGAAGTACCCGTAGGAAAAATACCAGTAGGAAGGACCCCAAACTTGTTATTAGGGTTTTAAAATAATTATTTCGTTGAATTGTGCACAACTCGTGCATAACTTAATAGAGTGCCAAACAAGCAGAATATTAAGTAACTAATCAACTAAACTCATTTCCCCTGGTAATAAACGATTTTTCAGCCCAAAATCCCAAAGAAGGTTAAAATAGATTGAGATGGAAAAACTCTACAGTTGCTTCAGCTGAATCAAGCAGGGAGAGTGAAACCCTCGACCTCTTTCGGACGCATTCAAGACTTAAATACGTTCGAAAGAAATGACAGCTAAATACAATCCTAGACAACAACAGTCGTCTAAAATATTTTTTTTAAATATGCCAATTCATTATTAATCATTAACATTTTCGGCTCTCGATTAAATAAGTAGTCCATCAATTATTTTTTTAAATTAAAGAAATATATTTTCCACCAACCATTCCAGACGCAGAACCATTTACCTGTTCAAATTTTCTCCCAATAATTACAAAACAGAAATTTATTCAACATAACAACACAAAAATTACTAAATAGCATATTGATACAAATTCAAAAGTAACATATGATCTTAACTTGAGAATAATATAAACGAAATCTGCGGAATTATCCTAAATAACTTCAAACAGACGGCCATAAGAAAGATAAAAGAAAGAATTTCACTCGAATAGTACTTAGGAAAATCGAGATTTATCTGAAAATAAGGTAACAGTGAATTCAGCACCTATAAAATTAAGTGGTCAACTAATAACACTACGCAACAAATTTTAGTTAATTTGCTGTATCTTGTATAAAAAGTGCATTTTCTTGTAAATTTCTGGGCGCTGAACACAAAAATTACAGTGAAATTAAAAACTTAGTTGCAATTTTCAAGAACAGGTTTTTAATAACAGTACAAATACATCACGTGCATTCTTGCAGTTAATAGGGAGACATGACATCACGTCTCTCTAAAACTTGAACTAATATAAAAAAGATAAGTTTAGTTTCAGTTTTAGCACACCAAAAGTGGTAAGATTTAGTTGACTTTATTTTATATACATTTTGGCTGTGGTTTAGTGTAATCAATTCTAAACTAGGAAATAAATTAGTAAGGAAGTAGAACTACAAAGCTTGTAATATAGTAAAATAAAAAATGCAACGAATGGTATGCTTTTATTCAAAGAATTTATTAGAGATGCTTAAGGAGAATGATATTGTGTTTGCTCATAACGTAAGAATTTGCAAAAATAAGGTAACATTAACTGAATTAGCTATAGTGAACTTAAACCGAAAATTGAACCGTGACAACTCTCCTCTCCTTCAGGAAGGTAATTTTCTCAAAAAAAAATTAACCGATGATAGTAAATTCAAGATGTAACACTTAATAGAGAGAATGAAACTGTAGAGTAATCTACTATTAAGTAAAGTTAAAAAGAACAAACCCAATAAGGTAAAGTAATTATCAAATAAATATAAAATCAATCATATCAATAAGTTTGGCCAATCATAAGATAAATTAACTAAGTATAATCAAAGACAAAAGGAAATGACAAAAGTCATTATCAGATGACAAGATAAGCTTCCTGAAGAACAAGAGACAAAAGCAAATCTAAAAATAAAGTCAAAATCAAAATATTTAAAATAAATGTCCTGACGGACAAAAGATACTAATTGAATTAATACAAAACTAACAAAAGAAGAGTCACAACTAATGTTGGAGCAAAATAGTAATAAAAAAACAAATGAAGTGCCAAAAAAAAATAGAAGAAAAACACATATAAATTAACTTCACCACAGCATTTGGAAGGTTTTTACCTCCACCAATACTCGGTGCCAGACTATTCTTTCTCAATTGGGTATGAGCAGCCAAATAAGTTTGATGCCAAGCCAGCGACCCACACTTAATAAGATGCAATTTCTGCAGAGCAAAAGAGATTTTATTCAAATGGAAACATCCCACTAATGATTGTTGTGTATGATAGGACCATACTTCATTATATTTAAAGGTAAAATATTTGTTCAAACCGTTTCGATGAGGCTGTGAATCGATTGAAGTTGATCCAAGAAACGAAAAGCCTTCAGACGCAACCAATTTTGATATCGACACGAATGACTCTTGAAGATTGTCATTTGAAAGTATTCGCTGCCAAAGCATGACATATATTTAAATAAGATATTTTAACAATTCTGTATGATAACCTAAATCTAAATTAAGTTTCAGCAAGGTGAATTCGAAGAATCTTGTCTCCGAAAAAGATGCTTAGACAATAAATTTTGCAAAATTATTTGGAAGCGTTGGATGACTGGGAGTGACAGATGATACAACTCTGGGAATCAGAAGTAAAATTAGACTCCATTTAGTTGATCCATGACTTCTCCGTTCTCGTACAAAATCTTTAGCTGAGAAGCACATCCTTTTGAGACAAAGCAAGAGTTATTCTTGTTAAATACATACCTAAAGGCAATACAATAAGACAAGTTACTGTACTATATGAACACAATTATGTACCGTTATTGATCACAAGAATATTTTCTTTACAGAGCAACTAATCTTCCGTGATTGTAACTTCTTTGAGCAGGACCAATGCCCTTGTAGCCCAGATTTGGCCTCATCTGATTACTTTCTGTTCAAATATTTCGAAAAGCATCACGAAAACCGTCATTTTAGGAATGATAACCGGTTGAAAGAGAATATTGACGTCCATTTTGAAATTTAGTAGGAATCATTTCTTGTTTAATACATTCAAAACAGGAAAGGTAGCGCAAACACGTTGAAGTTAAGAAAGATATATCGTAAAATACAATAGGCTATTTGACTCTAATAATAATAGCCCAAAGCCTCTACTCATGCAGCAGGAAACGTTTTAGGAGTTTCACGGCCTTCTATTCAAAGAATTTTAACAGAATGACATGCACCCCTATAAATTCAACCTTCTTCAGGCTATTCATCTTGGCAATGAATCACAACGTGAAGAGTTTTGTGAAATAATTTTAACACGAACACAAGAAGATCCGGCAATTTTATTGAAAATTATATAGATAGACGATTCAAAATTTTCAAGTTAACGTTTTTTTAAAAGACATTATTCTCACTTCTAGAGCATTAAAAATTCTCTTGTCATTCGGGAGAGAAATTTTCAAAACAGATTTAGCGTAAATGTATTTGTTCTAATTATGCACGATCATATTTATGAGGGAGTGATGAATACCGAAAGATACCTGGACATTTTACAAACAGTTGTGATAAATTGTGTTAAATCTACCATTGGATAGTAGAGATTGTTCGTATCAACTGGATGGTGCCCCGTCACATTGTGGGAATGTGATAAATCAGAAGTTGTATGATATGTTTGAGGATAGATGGATTAGGCGTCTCGGACTGTGGAATTGGCGACCAAGATCTTCAGAGCTAATACCATTAGATTTCTATCTTTGGGAAACAATGAAACAAATGATTTACTCCACGCCCATTGAGTCAGTGGAAGAACTAATAGTTCGAATAAGAAGAGCCTTCGACCAACTCGATCCAGCTGAAAAAGCAAAAGTTACTACATAAACTATTATATCTAACATTTGAAAGTGTTCAAGTTAATAGTAGGGGTCATACTGATCATTTAGATTATGATTATATTTCGTCTGTTCATTGGTATTAAGTTATATTTCGTTGAAAACTCTGCATGTTCGCTTATAATTCTCTTGCACTCGCCATGAATAAAAATACTATTCTTGCTAGGTCTAGGGACACCCTATATGAATAGATAGGAATATTCTTGCCTATCTACAGAATAAATTCGTAGCATCGTATTTGAAAAAATTAAGTTTTTTAAAATTTTTTTGATTAAGCTCAAAATTTGTTACTTTTCCACTTCCTTGTGTCTAAAATCCCATTTTCAGACAATTCATTATCGAGCCCAATAAAATCTAAAGCCACAACCGAAGTTTCGACTTTCATTTTTTTATTTCTGAAAATTGGACGAGATCCTGTTAAAGTCAAAAATTGGAAAAAAATATTTTTTCCTCAAAAACGTCTAGAGTAGTGCTAAAAAACTTTGAAAAAAAGTTATCACAAATAAAGAAAGAAATACAAAGAAGTATTACATACTTAGTGGTCCATTTAAAATATGTAAGTCTAACCAATAGTCACACAGGATCGCTGTTACTTCGTCTGAAGAGAGTGTCACCGAAAACCACATTATACGAATTTGCAGGCACCGTGAGACACCCTGTATATTGTCTTCTTTTTCTCACTCGCCACTCGTATATGTGGAGATATGAGATTTGGAATTATTTCTATGACCTTTGGGTGTATCATTTTCGAAACTTTTAGGGACTATTGGAGTTATGATCAAAGGTATAATGATTTTTACGTAAAGTTCAGTGGCAGAGTCAGTTTTTTTCTAAAAAGTTTAATTTTAGAGATATTAACCAAACTCATGATTTTTTAGATAGGAGACCCTGTATATTATTTTAGATATTAATTAAATATAATTTAGGCTTTTCAGAAATGTGTAATGTGTTTATTTTATTTTGAAAACCAAGGTCAGAATTGGATATTTTCAATAATTTACTTTATTTGTAAAAGTAGACCATGGCCAATTGATAAGAAACAAATGCAAAATTTTGACAATAATACTTATACCAAAGATTGGACACTTTAAAAGTTATTTTAATGTTTTTCTATATTTTTAATTGTAAACATCTAATGATTTTAAGCCAAATGGCTTTGCACTCCTTCCAGGAAATATTGACCCATACCAGGTATACAAAGATACCAAAAGTATGAAGCTCTGCGGGAACCCTTTCCATGTTATCGGGTCCTAGGTAACGTGGTCTGCGGTATTTGCTACGAACTTTCGGACGGTTTGCGCGGTTCAAGAAGAACTGCTTTCTAAATTGGCTTATACAGAAGCTCACTAAGACCCAGTCTCTTGATATTCTGCAGGAGGTTCTTTGGAGGTTCACTCCAGTTGTTGATAAAATTATGTGAATCATTTCAATGCTGTTCATTGTCCATTGTATTCGGATTGGCACCCACAGGTCACTGTTTTTGGCGATCTTCTCTTTGTATTTTGGCATTAGGTTGTTGTTATTAGGTACAGCTATGTCGATTAGTGTAGTTTGCCTAGAAATTTTATCTGTTAATATAATGTCTGGTCTATTATGAGCAACTGTCTGATCCGTAAGAACCATTCGGTCCCAATATAACTTGAACTGGATGTTCTCAAGAATAGGTTAAGGATTGTATTTATAATAAGGCACTTTTCCTACCTGCAATAGATTTAATTTATCTGCTAACTCTTGGTGGAGTATCTTAACGGCTGAGTCGGTAAACACTTAATTATTATTACATTTTATACTTCAAACAACACTGTTATTAGAAAACCAGAATATTGAAATTTAATTGCAAAGAAACAAGAATAACATTATTTCATAAATCTAAAGTAACAAAAATAAAAAGAAACACGTTTTCTCGAATGCAATATCGGCTATTTTTGTTATTCCTCTAACTGCATTTGAAAGAATCATAGGTGTATTATGAAAGATCGGAAGATCGTGGGGTCCGTCTCACTGGCCCATTACTACCTATCCACTTTTAAAGAAAGTTATTGTCCAGAAATGGCTTAACAGCCAATTATTATGGCACCAGGGCACCATCTTGTTGAAGATAAATGGAATTGAAATGGTCCATTGCAACATTTTCAAGCAATTCTAAAATAATTTCGTCAAGGATTTCTAGGTATCTACGGGCTGTGAAACCCTGTTCATACATCCTGTAGGCTACGCGTCGGCCCAAAATAAAACACGAGATACCAACCCTGAAGCGCCCTTGTTGTGCGTTTTCGATAATTAAACGGTGATTTTCTACAGATCAATGCTCCGTGTTGTGACGATTAAAAATTTCCGCATTTGAAAAATAACATTCGTCAGACCAGATGACAAATCTGCCAAAAAATTCATTGGTGCGGATTTGTTCTAAATACCACTGACGAAACGTTACTCGGCGCTCATCATCTCCGGGGTGTAAATGTTGCACTACTTTGAATTTATATGGATGGTTTTTATACTTTTTCAAAATTCTTTCAGCGTCAGATTTTGCTACTCCAACTTCTTCCTCTGTCTACAGGATGAAATAGTTGTTGCTTCTGCGTAAAATAACACATTTGTTTCTTTTCTCTCCCTGTCTTCTTTAACGTATATTTTGGGACGCGGCTGAATAAAAGATACGTGTTCAACCAGATTTCTTTTTAAACGAGCAAATATGTCTGGAAAGGATTGCCCTCTTTCTGGTTACCTAACATGAACAAAAACGATCACCAGATATGAGAAGTTATCCTAATGATAACGCTTTAAATACATTACTTATTGAAATATAATTCACAAACTTCTTGGGGACTTTCATTGCTTTGTATAAAACAGACTTTTCACGATTATCATAAACGGCCATTGTAAACGCAAAAGAAATAAAAAGTAAAATAAAAACACCTCGTAAAAAATATTTCATAAATAATAATAATCGGATAAAACTGTGAAGTTTTGGACATCTGCCGTTTGCTTCTTTTAAATTTGCAATGATCTACTGTTACAAATAAAGTAAATTATTAAAAATATCGAATTCTGACCATGTTTCTCAAATAAAAAAAAACACATTATATATTCTTAATCAATATCTAAAATAATATACATTTATTTAAAAAATCATAAATTTGATCAATACCTCAAAAACTAAACTTTTTCGAATAAAACTGACTACGCCACTGAGCTCTACGTAAAAAGTTCTA
Source organism: Diaprepes abbreviatus (assembly GCA_034092305.1). NCBI lineage: Eukaryota > Metazoa > Arthropoda > Insecta > Coleoptera > Curculionidae > Diaprepes > Diaprepes abbreviatus. The sequence continues at coordinate 4,936,486 of JASJET010000156.1, forward strand.
TAAAAATTATATTTTACGTTTTTGATAAATTAATGCATAACGGAAACTAAAGTGAAAATCGCAACACTATATCTTTGATAATAACTCCAATGGCCCCCAAAAGTGTCGAAAATGGGACACCCCGTACAACCTAATAGTATCTTTGTTTTAAAATTATTATTATCAAAACACGTGAATTTGCATTACCATGCTTGGAGATTCAAACAAAATTCAAAACACGACGTTAAAAGTATTAATTGAGGCTATTTAATATATATTACGGATTAACCATCGGATCAATTCACAGTTAATGAAGATATATTAGCCTAACTAGACTTTCCTGACTGTTGAAAAATCCCCCTAATTACTTTTTTTTTACCTTGAAAGCCGTAATTGTTTTGACTATATGTAAGTTTAGAACTAAATTTAACTACGTCTCCTCATTTAAAACCTATCTTTCATACACCATTCATGTCGGCAAATAGAAACCTTCATTAATCATTGTATAATTAGACCATTTATCCTGACATCAAGTTTAGGGTCCTTAATAAACTCTAAAACAGAGCAACAAACATTATGACGCAAAACCTTTAATCTGATTTCCTGATGCTAATCTGAATATTGGTCAAAGGTAACCAATTTAAGTTAAATACAAGTGCGTGAAATTATGGTAATTACAAAATTGCGTTACGCAACAAGTTAACTTCTGTGATAAAGTAATGTTCAAATTACCTCAATATTGGTTACTAGTCATAACTTTGACAAGATAAAAGTACCCTTAGAACTGGTTTACTATCAATATTAGTTTTTAAAACTGATAAAAGACAATTTAGCACCTCATTTTTCTATGTTGCTTGTATCAAAATGAGACTATTCTGGGAGTTATTGCAAGAATTTAGTACACAATATTTCAATTTTCCAAGGATTTCTTTATAAAATTTGCCACATATACCAACTTGTTGGTGCTAATCGCCTTATTGGCAGACTTTACTAAAGTCTGCTAATACAGCAGTTGACAGATAACAGAAGCCATTTTTCAAAACGTGTTAAAGCCGGCCAGATTCTTAGCGCTTTTATTTCTAATATTGTAACGAAGGACTAGAATTTTTTTTAAGAAGAAGAACGCTGCTTTAAAGACAAACAACAAAAATGTCGCATTAAAGAAGAAGATAATCTTTGCAATGGGAAGAAAGGGGTCATTGTACAGGGATAGCAAAAATTTGATCAAGCTATACTGGACAACCACAAAAGTTTAAGAAAGACAAAGGCGAAGAAGTACGCCAAGAGGTACATAGTATTGAATTAATTATACAAAACATGTGAGAAATGCCACAAGAAGTGAAATAAATAGTAGACAGGATGAAATCTAAAATAAAGTGCATTCAGATATATCTCAATAAAATAAAGAAGCCTTGCCCTCCTGATAAAGTAATAATGACAGACCAGAAGATTAAACCCCAACCTACGATGATTAAACATCTTGCATAATGTACAAATACCAATTTGAAGTTGCTTGCAAATAACTGGAACTTCGAAGAAATGGCAACTGCATTAGTAGTTGCACTTCGTGGACCAGTACTAGAGTTATTTCAAACCATTCGTGTAAGGCAACAAAAAGACTATGAAATCCTCAATGCTGCATTGGAAAGAAGATTTGGAGATTAATATTGGTGACAGCTACACGAGTCCCTACTCTTGTCAAGACATCAGAGGAATTGAGAAAGTTTGCAAGAATATGAAACAGATGTACAACGTCTTGTTCATCTGGCTTATCCAGGAGCTACGGAGGTATTTCGAAAAGAGCTTGCAATCGAGTATTTTATTGATGGAATAAGAGATGAAGGAATACACCGTATGTTGCGTATAAGTAAGTTTAGTGATTGAAGCGAAGCGTTGGAGAAGGGTTTGAAAATTGTTTCAGCTTACCATGTGTCAAAGACAAAAACAAGAGCCGTTACCATAGAGAAAACAAGGATTCATCAAACCAAACAATAAAGAAACTTTTATCTGAAATTCTTAAGAAACTGGACTTAATAAGAAGTACTCTCCGTTATAGAAGAAACCAGGAAAAACTATAGACCATTAGTGATACTTCACGTAATAAAAGAAACCAGATCGAGTACTATAGATGTGTACGAAGTGAACACATAAGAAGGGATTGTCGGGTGCAATAAGAAACCAGATAAAGTGCGACAGATATGGACACACTGCACACATGAGAAAGGACTATCAGGTGCATTTAAGATCTAGTTCAGAAAAGAACTGCAACAGTACCACTTTAACATCCAATACAGACCAGGAAGACTGCATAACAATGCAGATACTGTGTCAAGGAGACAACGCAAGAACGAATGCAAGCCCAGTAGCAAAATAGAATAAGGGTTACTTCTGACGTTGATCCAGATTGAATTACAGCTTAGATGAGGAAAGAGCAACTTGAAGACAGTGATGTGATGCCATTTCGTTGACCTAGAGGAAAAATCAAGGCTACACCTATTACCATAACTCTTAACACTGGTACTGCAGTATCTCTGATAAAATCAAGCCTTGTTGGTAAATTTAAAATCATATCATTGTCCAAAAGAGTAACGTTAAGAACTGTAACTGGAGAAGCAGCTGATGTGATTAAAAAAATTTAAGGGCAGCTTCAACTTTGAAAGCTAAAATTAAACCATTTGTACTTAGTTGCCGATATAGAAGATGAGTTTATTTTGAGTATGAACCTGATTCATCAAAATGGATTTTCCTTCGGCAACAAACTTAACATTTTAAAGTTTGGCACCTAAGAATATATTCTCTTAATGAACCGTAATACAGAACCAATTAGAATCATTGCCGATGAAATGATCAGAATAAAGTGGAGCATAGAGAAAATCATTTACGGAAAACTGGACGAGAGTTCTGGAAGCCACGTCGGATTAGTTCAACACTCGAACAAATCCTGTAGATACCTGGTACCGAAAGCATTAGTCAATTCATATGACATCAAAGCAAACTAAGCAGGGTTCTAGAAATATGATAGAGTTGGGCTATGGAATTCACAAAGGAAGAAAGGCATATCACCTAAATTGATACCAGCATAAGAAGGACCATATATTGTTCTGAAGAGAATCAATGACGCAATAACTTTGTTCGTAGAATCCAACGAATTCCCATGACCAAAATAAAAGTAATACACTTTTAACACGTTGAAGCCATACCACAGAAGTATCGAAGCTGATCGGGACGATCAGAATTAGGAGCGGACAGTGTATCGAAGGACTAGGAGAGTTTTGATGCGTCCTTATAAAAATATTATTTTACTCAGTCCTTATAGAAATACGATGAGTTATCGTTTTATAGTCAAATTTCCTGTAATTTCTACGATTGTAATCTCAAATATTCTAGTTGGTATATAAGTAGAGATATGATAATAGTAGTTAGTTTCATGTGTATTTGAATGTGAATGTGTTAAGTAGTTATTAAAGGGTTTGTTATTTAATAATGGAAAGTATTCTATTTTATTCGAACCCAGTTAGAAAAATAGAGAGAACAAATCGTAACAATATATTTGATAGAAACTCTGGAGTAGCTTCCATCTCTTCTATTGAAGAAACGAAAACCGCCAATGTAGTTTCCTATTTTCAATATTATGCAACGTTAATTGACATAGTTTTTCTCCCCAATAAACTTCAGGCCACACCAAAAATTCTAGCAATTTTCACTATAAGATACTATAGATACATCTTTTTGTTTTATCAGTTGTATCCAATGTTATCCAAGATACAGTAATTACCATGTTTTTGTGGCATTCCAAGCCGAAGGTTCGATTGATTTTGAAAGTAATCCATATAGACCGCCATGGGTGATATATAAAAGGCTGTCTACGCTAGTGGATCCTATTTCTGCAAACATACCTAAAAAAGATTATAGTTATGTACCTAGATAATATTCAAAACAGAATAGATAAAGAAATTATTTATTTCTGTATTAACTAGCAGTTATCCGTTGCGGTTTCGCCTGCGGGGGTAGTGAGGAAGAGTTTTTTTTGGTAGACTAATACATTAAGGCATAATACTTAATTTACTTTTATTTCGCTTCCATTTATGATATTACATGAAGTAAATTTGAACTATGGTACCTCCCGACCTCAATATTTGGCCTTCACCTTCGTCCTTTAGGTTCCGTTATCTTTCTGGCACAAAATCAGTTCTGCTCTTTCCCAGTCTTTCAGTTTTGGTACCTTTGCCCGGAGCCACTCTGCAGACTGTGCTATTTTCAGTTGATCAAGATCATACTTGAACGAAAATGGATGTTTCTGAACAGGAACTTATGCTCCCACCCTTCGTACTCTTACTAATGCCTCCTGCAATTGAGTCTCATTCGCACCAACGGAAGTCTTAGGGAACGTTTTGGGGAGGATGGCAATCTTGTTTAATTTCAGAGCAGCTGCACAGCTCCCACTAGTGGAAGAGGTAGCAGTGGCTTTGCCCGTTCTTCTGCTCTTTGATTCTTGATTTACACCTGCTTTATCCAGCTTATGTTTTAGTTTATTCTTTTGGTTTGTGGAAGCTTTACGTTTTGCTACCTTCTTTCTTGCTTCCTCTGATGCTAGCCCTTCATTAAGACAGCGCAGGTACCACCTTATTCCTGCTCCACTTAGTCCTCGCCTCAAAGCATCGTCTCTCCCTCTCGGTTTTCCCGTTCAGGTAGTGAAGGTTAGGTTCTCTTTTTCTTTCCTTCTTTCTCTTTTCGACGGGGGGCTTCTCACTTCATTAAAGATGTAAAAGGTGTAAAGAGAGCAGTTTTGCTCCGTTCCTACTTCCTTATTTCTTTGTGATTTTCCCCACTCGGTCTTTCTTTGTGAGGCTGGCTCACTCGTGGTGGCAAGTGAGTTTTCTGAGTTGTCCGGATGGCGTGCTCCGTTTTTTTTTAAATTCGTTATCCATGGTTGGTCCCATGAGTAGCTAGGATATGAAAGATTGACTCCTGCAGAGCTGGCACGCAAGAGCAAGGGTTTTTGAAAACTGATGGTCCCCAGGTATCCAGAGTTTACATATTAAAGATGAAGCATTCCCTTTACCACACAGCTCTCGGCATACGCTGTTTGACGTTGGCTTAGGGGGAATTTCATAGGTTCCATTGACTTGTACGGCCAATTAAAGCAAGCCTTCCATATCTTGCAGACACTTCCTTCACGACCACCGACCCGCAAGGCACCGTGTATACCAGGCGGGCTTCCACGAAAGGGGATACCAACCCCACGTCCGGTAACCACAGAAACATGTGAGGGAGGACCCCTTTCTCCACACCATTACTCTTAACATGTGTAAGCTATTTCTCAAACTTTACAGTCAAAAAGACAGTTACTTAAGCCGCCCCACCAACGTCAAGGTGTCACAGCTTCTTGGGGCAGTTGTCCGCTTATAAGAAAAGCCTACGAGTTGGATGCAGAGTTTGCGTTTAAAACAAAACTTAAGCTCTCAAAATTTGCTGCTACACTTGCTCATGAACGTTTATAGGATAGCTGCTGAGAACTTACAAGTCTATGAAGTGCAAGTGCGGTGGGAACGTTAGCATCATGTTGATGATTGTTATTTTTGCTTAACAAACATCCTGGGGTTTTCTAGTAAAAACAAACATAAAATGCCTGTCACTAAGCCTTCAAAAAAATACGAAATCAACTTAGAATCGGATGAACTAGATAATTTTGAACGAAAAGCCGCTCCAAGTTTTCAAAAGAAAGACAATTACGAATGTAGTAGCAGTAAACAGCCCCACTTTATATCTTCGGAAAAGGTTAACGATCTTATTCTTGATTCAGGTCTTCCCGAAACAAAGTCTAAGCTGCTTGGATCTCGTTTAGAGCAGTAGAATATTTTACAAAAAGAAGTGAGAATTTTCGCATTTTAGATCATGCTATTTTGGGTTTAATCAACTAACAACGGACCTATAAACCTACTGAGTGACCACCATTTATTGACTGTTCCCGTGGGTCATGCTGTAAATATGAAAGAAATGTACGAGAACATAAGTATATTATTTCAAGACATAAAATACGAAGATTATAAATGCCGATCCAGAAGTTATTGCACCATTTACAGGACTGCAGAGTAGCTACACCAAGTATTGTTATCTTTTATGCGAATCGGACAACAATGCCAGAAACCAACAATATGTATTAAAAACTGACCTAAATTAAAATTAAATATGACTCCAAAGAATGAAAATTAGTCATAGTGCTTTGATCCAGAAATACCCTTGTATACCAGTTGGTGATGCTTTTTATGTGAAAGACATATATGATAATCTGCAAACTTCCACTGCAAAAATAAAATATAAACAGAATTTATGAAAAATGTATCCAAACACCAAGTATTGTCTTTGTGACTTTGCTACAGCCGTGACAGAAAAAATGATTTTATAACAAAAGTCTGGTATTCAGAGAAAATTTTACAACAGAAATAGAGAAAATACGTCATACGCCATTAATTAGAAATTATGAAAAACTTTATGAAATTACAAATGTTTCACTTTTAAGTATATCTAAAAAGATTTCCATACATGACAGAAACAAACTCAAAAGTTGAAATTATTATCGGACCCCAGTTACGAACGTTGATAAAAGATAAAACTTTTGAAATTTAAATTGAGTTAGATATGAAAAGGAACTTGAATATCCACCATCGAGGTTTTTTAAAAGTTTTTAGGTAAAAAAAGAACACAAAATATTATCAAATCATGTGATTCGAAAATGGAGTCCTGCTATGCTACCAAATTATTGCTGGACCTTGAGAGATCATGCTTAAATAGAAACTTATTTATACTCTTTGAAATTGTTGTTTCTAAATTTCTGGACGACTTTTACTTTCAGTTCTTCAGACATAATATTTGCTTTTACCATACAAATTATAATTGTTTTACAATATTTAACTCCTTCGCTAAATACTACCTCATTTATCTATTCAAAACCTAAGTTTGTGTGGCTTTGTACCATTCTAGTCGACAAGAAGGAACGTTAATTAATCATTTTGTAATTAGGCCATTTATACAAGTATTAAGTTTAGGGTCCTTAACTCATCTCAAGTAAGGCCAGATAGTATTATAGTGTGAAATGGCTGGTATATGATTTTCCAGATGCTAATCTAAACACTTAATTTTCCAAGAATGTAACATAAGTTCTTTGTAAAATTTTTTAAAAATTATGTTAATAATGGAAGGTAACCGAGAAAAACTGGGTGTTAAAAGTTAATTAAATACGTGATCAAATTTTAAGAGATGATGGATGTCGAGGGTAATCGTTTATATGTCAGGAATAAGAAAGAAAAATAAATATTTATCCCAGTGACGTAGCTAGATCTGATAGCGCCTGTTGACAAGATTTATTTTGGCGCCTTAAGTCTTGAGAAAAATCGTAATACGGTAAAAGAACCTAATTTTTTGTCCAACTTCTAAAGAAGAAGGTTCTCAATTCGTCGACTATACAAGATGGCGGCCAAAAAAATTAATTTTGTCCGATTTTCTTCAAAATTGGTATGTGGAAATTTTCGGGGTCGTACACAACGAATCTGAAATTATTTTTAAAAAATTCAATATGGCGGATCCAATATGGCGAACAAAAAAATTTAATTTTGTCCGATTTTCTCCAAAATTGGTGAGGGAGAGTTTTCGGGGTCGCATATAGCGATTCCAAAATATTTTTGAAAAATTCAATATGGCGGATCCAATATGGCGGACAAAATGATTAATTTTGTCCGATTTTCTCCAAAATTGGTATAGGGAATTTTTTGGGGTCGCATATACCGAATCTGAAATTATTTTAAAAAAATTCAGTATGGCAGGTTCAATATGGCGGACGAAAAAATCAATTTTGTCCGATATTCTTCAAAATTGGTATAGGAGAGTTTTTGGGGTCGCACATAACGAATCTATAATTATTTTTAAAAAAATCAATATGACGTATCCAATATAGCGGACAAAAAATTAATTTTGTAATATTTTTTTCAAAACTGGTAGGGGGAGTTTTTGGGCCACACATTACGAATCTTAAATTATTTAAAAAAATAAATTGGATTGGCGGATTAAAGATTCTACATCTCTAGATTTTGTCTAAAATTGGGGGATTTTTATTAGTGTTAATTACGAATTTAAAATATTTTTTGAAAAACTTAATCTGATGGATTTAATCTTCTTAGTCTTAGAATTTTATATTTTTCGATTTTCTCCAAAACTGATATATTGGGTTCTTAATGATTTAAACTATGAATTTAGAAGTTTTTTTTTCATAATTCGATATGGCGCATCTAATAGACGGGACTAAATATTTTACATTTTCGATTTTATTCAAAGATGGGACTGAATCGTTTTTGAGGGTGTATGTCAAATGCCATACGACGGTCTGGAAATTTTGAACTTCTGAATTTCATCCAAAATTGGTATTAGGGGGCTCTGGAGGGTTTAGATTTAGATTAGATTAAGACGTTAAAATTATTTTTTTGAAATGTAATATGGCGGATCCAATATGTTGGGTTGAAAATTTCACCTTATTCGCATTTTTTCAGATTTCGTATTAGGGGGTTTTCGGGGTCGTGTATTATGAATATGAAGTTAAATTTTTACAACTATTAAGTTGATAAGATACAATATGAGAGACTGCAAATTTTACATTTTCATATTTTGCCTGAAATTGATATTGCGGGGTTCTTGGGGCATATGAAACTCAATATGCAGTATAAAATATATACGGCTAAGAAATTTACGTCTCACGTTCTTTAAATATCGATATTGACAAGTTTTGAGGCCAATATTACCAATCTAAAATTTAAGTTTAAGATAGTGAATTTACTATGACAGACTAAATATTTGCTTGACACAATTTCACTGGTATCTGGAAAGCTCTAAGAATCAAAGAATATTTAATGGTTCATTTAAGGGTGATTTACAACTTTGGATAAAACGGCTACTCTTTTGCCACCTTGGAGTCATTACGAGTTACAATAGCCTCGATTAGTAGTTAGTTCAAATAATTTATGGATATCATAATGAATTCAAAACTAAAAATCGAAAAATTAAATTTTTATAAAAAAATTGAAACGACTTTTAAAACTGCGCTAAAAAGTGAAAATAAGAATAAATTTTTTTATGAAATTGAAATTTCTGAAGTTGGCGCCCAATTATTTCTAAACGAAATTACAAATAAACTATATGTAATATGTTTATGTGAATCACATTGTGTCAGGTATTAGTTTGGCGCTGACTTCAAAAATATCAAGTTCATATAAAAATTTATTGTTATTTTTCACTTTTTAGCGCACTTTTAGAAGTCGGTTCAATTTTTTTATAAAAATTTTATTTTACTTAGGTATTATATATTATACCAACTTGTTTTAAATTTATTTTGTCATTACTTTAATCGTAAAAATTTATAATTATTATATTTTATTTCCACTTTAATTTCTGTAATATTTATGGTTGCATAATAATAAAAATTAACGTCAAGTTAGGTATTTCATATTTTTTAATTATAAAAATTATACAAAAACCAGGTCTTAATTTTTTTTACAAAAAGTCATAATCTCCCAACTTAGTTTTTTAATCCTTAATCTTATATTGACTTGGATATTACATATGTTAGAGGAAATATCAGTTTTCACGTAGGACTTACCAATACGTCTCACGGCATATCCGAAATGGGTAATTTGTTGGAATGGCAATGCTAGGGTTCGTTTAGTTTGGTTAATATTACTAAAAATTTAAAATAACCAGAAAAAATGAACCTGAGCGAACCACGAACCCATGACACCCCAATACCCAATAAATTACCCATTTTGGACATAGCCTAGCGCATACTAATATCTACTAAAAACTGACATTTCCTATAACGTATTAGATATTAGAAAAGCTTTTTGCGGTTCTTAATTCTTCCAAAAACGTCAATAACGTTATCAAAGTTGATTTATTTTGAGCATTTATTTTCTATGCTTAGAATAGCCAGACTACTTAAACGTTCCTGACTAATACTATTTCTTAAAAAATTCTTAATTAGGTTCAGTTTGGAAAATGATCGCTCATCAGCAGAAGCGGAAGTTACAGGAAGAATTAAAAATATTAATAATACGGTACAGATATTGCGAATGTTTGATGAGGTGTGATTTTTACAAAACATAAAATCAACAAAATTATCTGATAAGTCATCATCGTATTTATTTCGTAAACTTTCAGCCTTCTAGTGTAACTCAGTATCAGTAGCGGTGATCATAAATGAAGGATCAGGGAATTTAAATTTATCAGAAACATTTTGAAATCCAGCGAGTCGATTTTTTAACCGACATGACGCAATATCCAAAATATTATTAAATGTAATTTCTTTGGATTTCTCTTCTGCTGTGAATTTTGTATCGGAGACAAGTTCGTGAAAAGATTTTTATGTGGCTTTTCAGTAAAATAAGCTTTAATACCCCAATTTGCTACTAAATCTGAAGCTTCACATCGAATTTGATCGTATTTGTGACATAGTTTACAAAGTTCTTCGTAAGCATTTTTAAATAAATTGAAAGCCTGCAAAATACTAAACTTTTTACTTTGAAGAACTTTAGAAACGACGTTCATAGAATGAGGAATTTTGAAAAAGAATACAATAAGAAATAGAAATTCCATTTCTTTTTAAATTCCGATTGCTTCGAAATTTTCTTCATTATTTTTACTTTTTAACGAAATTTCTGTTAGAGCCTTTAAAATATTTTTAAAATTAAATCGTAATGTATTCAATAAATCATTCCTAGAAGATCATCTAGTAGGATTCAACATTTTTAATATAAGTTTGCTTTCTGGAGATGCCTTGAAATAACTCCTGCTGTTTAACAATATTCAAAAACAATTATATAGGCAACCGACAACACCGAAAATATTTTTTTACCGCTGGAACTCCATCGACAGCATCATTTATAATTAAATTTGGGTTATGTACAATGTACCTATTGAGCGTCATTCATAACAGCAACACCGTCGTAGCCCTGTCCTCTACACTTTAATAGAGATATTTTTTCTTGAAATAAATTGATAACGAATTTTTTTAAACCTACAATGCTTCGATTGTGTGTTATGGGGTAAAGTCCAGTAAACGATTCTTTACATTCAACCTGTATCATTTCATTATTACCATTTATATGGAAAAGAATTTAGCGCAGAACAACACTGAATTGTCCTGTTTTACGTATATATTGTATAGTGTCTAAAATTATTGTATAAAATGGACCTGCACGAATATCATTAAAGATTTTGTTTTCTACATCGGTTCCCAAGATATGAGTAAACTTATTTTGTATGGTTGGGCTTAATTATTTTGTTAAACCTTTTGGAAGTTACAGTAACTTTAGTAAAATACTATCATAACGCGATAACAGGTGTATTATTGTTAACAAATTGCACTGTTTGGACTCATTATTATCATGTTCAGAATGGCCTCTAAATGGTAGATTACATAGAGACAATATTAAAGTAACATCTAAAACATGACAAAAATTATGACTTTCTTTATATTTCTTTTTTCAAAATTTTGATTAAGAATGTTTTTATTTCTTCCAGTTTCCAGGCGTCGTGAGTTACACAAGTGGCAATGTGTGTACCGCCAGTTTCATGCTTTAAAATTTCTTGGCTTAAAGTTTTCCATTTTGCTACTTCATTGACCCAACTAAATTTAAAATGTTGACTGCTTTTATCAGCAATTAGCCAACAGAGTTCGGACTAACAACAGTCTAGTTAAATAGAGTAGCACAATCACTTACGAAAAAAATAAATATCCTGCATTTTAGAACTTGTTAACTTTCATATCGCTGACACATTGATTCTTTACTTGGATATTAGTTTAATGATTTTTGGATTTCTTGGTGAAATTAATTGTGAAATAATTCGAAATATGGAATACATGTTTATTGAATATGCAGATATGCATCTCATGCTTTGAAAGCCAGGAGTTTATGTTATGACAGATATCCTAGGCGTACTCTTTTAGACCAAAAAACTTTTCGACGAGTTGACCAACGTCTAAGGGAGAATGATAGGCGATTCCATTGAATAAGTTAATATTAAATTTCTTCATAATTTTTTAAATATTTTAAATGCTGTAGATTACACTCCTTCAACGAGCACAGGAAAATTATCAGCGCAATTTAAGATGTCGAAAACAATATTACATGAGTTTCTTGAACAACAGCTGTTATGTCAGTATCACTTGAAAAAAGTGCATTAACTAATTCCTAATGCAATTTGCAAACTGGCTATTGGATCAGCAGTGAAATAATGTAAACTTCATTAGCACTATTTTTTACTCGGATGAAACAGGGTATTCCAAATATGGTATCATATCTCCGTAATTAAAACTAAAATCAAAAATCTGGCTACGCCACTGGATTTTACAGAAAAAAGTACCTTAATAATACCTTACTAATTTTATCGTAGTTACTTTGATAAATAAAATATAGGATATTTTAAAAAACTGTAAAATTCGAAAATCACCCTGTAAATCCGGAACCGTTTGTTTTTGCCATTATAATTTGCTCGAAAAAAGCGCCCGAGACTAATTTATCAGATTTTTAAAATCTTTTAAAGGTTCCCAGATAGCCTGTAAAAACATCCAAAATGATCCACCCTGTATAGAAAGGAGATGTTTTAAAAACGAAAAATCTATAAATTATCTTTTTTCATTATAATTAAGACGTGATTACAAAGTTTTTCTCTCACGCTACAGTTTGGCTCAATTTAATTCGCCTCCTGTTTTTTATTATCCGCATTTTACAAGCTAATAACATCTTTTGGGGCTTATGAGCTAAGATGTTAAGTAATATTTTCTAAAATCCGGCATTTTTAGTAGCGCATGAACACCCTTAAGTAATTAAACATCGCATTAATTTCTATACACGACTTTTGCTTTTTAGGAAAATGAACGCAGATTTCCTTTGCTGGTCTATGTTCTTTTGTATATTAAACGTGCAAAAGAATACTTTGACTTTAACTCGACGCAAGACTTGCATATTTTTGTTACCTTTCTTATTTATGTGACAGTCTAAGATAAAAATATTTAAATAACTTCTTATCGTTTTTATTTTCATGACATTTTATTAATACTGTGAGGAAACTTCATTTCTTTGAAATTTTAGTTAATCTTAATGGACAACAGCCAAAATGTATCTAAAATATAATCAATTAAATCTTTGGTGTGCTAAAACTGAAACTAAACTTATCTTTTTAATAATTTAATTAATTAGTTCAAGTTTTAGAGACAAGTGATTTCATGTCTCCCTGTATATTAAAAATATAACCGCAAGAATACACGTGGTACATTTGTATTGTTATAAGAAAACAGGCGTGCGATGTTATCAAATATACGTTTTCCCCAACTAAACGAAATTTTATACAACTTGGCAACACTGCATGGGGAATTTCCAGGCGTGACTCCATATACAAAGTCCCAACCCCTAAGGGCTTAAAATAAAGGAGATTTAAACTCATGTAAATCGACCTGTATATCTGCTTGGTACTGAACAGCCCCTGTATAAAAACAAATGTAAACAATTCAAATTACTTCTATTATGTTTGTGGTAAAGAACTTTTGCGTCTCAGAAAGGGTCTATTACCCCATTGATAAAAAGGTATATCAGCTTTATTTCGGTTCCAATATTGGGGATCCAGATAAACAGTGGGCGCAACATATCTGATATAATGCATACAAATCTGAGAAACTGGTAAAATAGTAAAAACAATCTATGCGGGTTGCTGTGCCAATAATCTAGAAAGAGCCTCCAAATCATGTTAATAATGGCTATTTCTGCATCATAAGTCGTATTGGGCAAGGTATATCCAAGAAGAAAAAAAATCGGTTATCAACTATCCAAATATAGCATCTTCTTTGGGACCTATGCCTCATAGTGACGAACTTCCTATTCCAGAACCTCCAGAAACATTCACCTATGAATCAGATAATAACGATACAACGATTTCTCCAGAAGGAGATATGCCACCAACATCAAAAAATCCTGATTTCACATCCAGCACGTTTTACCGCTGAGCGCACAAAATAGGATCAAAATTGCAGCAGTGGAATTTATTAGAAGACGATGTTTCAGTATGTGTTTTTTGTAAACGCCATAACGGTCTTGCATCGTTTATTAACATGGAAAAGAACTTGATTTTCTGCAATAACATTAGGGAATTATTAGCAGCTGTAAATATAAACTACAAGCCAGAAGAATGGAGATTGTTTATAGACAGTTCAATATTGAGTTTAAAGCAGTACTATTGCATATGAGAAATATTTTATTGTCTATTCCTGTTGGATATGCAGTTCATATGAAATAATCATACGACATATGAAGTATCATTAACAAGTATAAAATACGATGATAGATCTGTGGCGACTTAAGGGTGGCTGAACTTTTACTTGGGTTGCAGCTAGGCTACACCAAGTTCTGCTGTTTTTTTTATGTAAATGGGACAGTCGGGCAAAGGAACTTCATTACAAGAGAAAAGCCTGGTCCATTCGACAATCATTAGAGCCAGGTAAAAAGAATGTACAACATATGCCTTTGGCAGATCCCAAAAAGATTTTGTTGTCACTACTGCATTTCAAATTGGGCCTATCAAGAAACTTTGTTGAAGCACTGGATACAAATGGGCCAGCTTTTTAGCACCTGCATCAGAAATTCCCAATTCTAAGTGAAGCAAAAATTAAAAGAGGTATTTTTGTTGGGCCACATATTAGAAATATTCGAAAGACACACATTTTGACAGCACTCTATCAGATATTGAAATAAATGCTTGGAATTACTTTCGTCTCCTGGTCGCCAATTTCTTTGGAAATAAAAAAGTTGACAATTACGTTACTCTTGTTGAAAATATGCTGTCATCGAATCAAAAAATGGGTTGCAATATGTCTCAAAATTCCGTTTCCTATACGCACATCTGGACTTTTTTCCTGACAAATGCGAAGCTGTAAGTGATGAGCATGGCGAACGCTTCCATCAAAATATATCAACAATGTAGGAAAGGCGTCAGGAAAAGTGGAATGCTTCCATGCTTGCCGATTACTGTTGGACTCTTGTTAGAGAAACTTAAGAAACAATTCACAAAAAAAGGCAAAAAGATTGGATATTTAGTATTTCTGCAAGTGTAAAATATGTGTGTTCAGCGCTCCAAAATTAACACAAAATGCACTTTTCATACAAGGTGCGACAAATAAACTAAAATTTATTGCATAGTGTAATTTTCTCCAGTAAATTTGAAGAAGAATAATCAGTGTAAAAATTTCCATGGCAAAATTGGTAGAAATTTGCAATTTAAATACTTGATGTTGCAAACAAAACTGAAATCAAAACCTAAAGAATATTTCTAGTTTCCGTACGATCATGTTCTTCTGAAGTTTGTGCTCAAATATACATATTGTACGACTAAAGATTTTTTAACCTGCTTGTCCTGCAAATAACATGGTTGAGTTTTTTAAACAATGTCCTCGATGATAAATTATAATGATCTGAATTAATTTTATATAAAAATTTATCCGCGATGGATTTGAAATTTCAGTAACTTGGTACCAAAGCCCCGCACATAACCTTGGAATTTTCCAGCATATGAGTTTCTCCAAATATTTCGCCAAATTTTTAGATTAATTGCACTGTCAATCTTCTTCAAAAAAAACAACGTTTTTTTAGCGGGAAAATTAGAATCCACCCATAAAGATTTCCAATTTCACATATAAATTGAAAAAAGTTTTTAAAAGGCTTTTGATTCTGATTTGATTTTCTTAAAAAAAGTTATAAATTGCTCGATGGTTATTTAGTTTTCAGGTATACATTTTCAAATATTAATGAACAGCAGGTTATTTAAACTTTCCTCCAATATAATATTTTTTAAATTCTTTTTACACCAAAAAAAAGGGGAAAGTTTTCTGTATATATTGATATATATATATATATATATATATATATATATATATATATATATGTTCCTTATGTAAGAGGCACCACAGACGGTAAAGTGTAAAAGATCTCTTGCCAACACCTAAAGAAAGAGTCCCTCTAGAAAACCAGGGAGTGTACGAAATTCCATGCGGAGAATGCAGCTTATCTTACGTAGACCAAACCAACCGTAAAATAAGCGCCAGAAGAGACGAACATATGAACGCTGTCAAGCAAAAAACAACTTCTTCTGCTCTGGCCCAACACTGGTTAAACACAGGACATAAAATAAATTTCTCGGGAACAAAAATGCTATCGAGATGTGAAAACCTGTCCTCAAGAGTTATAAGGGAAGCCATTGAAATTGCAAAGAGGCCCAACAACTTAAATAGCAGAGATGATAGCCAACGTGTGCCTAATATTTGGAAAAATCTGCTCACAAAACATCAACCAGTACCACTTAGTAAGGAAACAGATTACAACTCGGCAACACAACCCCAAACACTGGCAACAGGGCCGATGACGCGCAGCAGGTCTCGCAACCTGATGGGCCGGAACCATTCGGAAAACGAACACGTCCGATGCGCACACGGTACCAACAGCACCGGAGTCGCAGGCGTCAGTTCGCTCGTAGACGCCGTACAGTGAGCTTTGAAAATGGTAAATGAGATTTCACCGAAACGTCAGCTGCCTTACAGTCCTGAGAGGGACTCAGCACATACACGGGATGCCCGAAAACCTTCAATTACATATATATATATATATATATATATATATATATATATATATATATATATATATATATATATATATATAGGTTATATCGTAGGTTTTCACGGATGGTAGAATGAATAGTTTGGTTATTCCGAGTTTCAATCCGTTCGTTCAAAACGCCTCTTACAAACAAACCAAGAGAGATCCAACGACATACCTTGAAAAAACTACGAAAGCCAAGATTAAAGCCTCAAAACTAGACCCAGAAACTGAAAAATCTATGATACCAAGAGAAAAATCAAGCAGATGTCCAAAACTGTATGGCTTACCAAAAATACACAAAACAAATGCACCACTCAGACCAATAGTGAGCGCCGTGGGATCTCTTACAAAAAAACAGAAAAAATATGTAGCTATTATCATCCAACCAAGAGTCGAACTGACTGATTCCTTCGTGAAAAACTCCAAACATCTGACTAAAATGATCAAAAACCTTCACCTCGAAGAAAATGATGATGAGACTTTGGACAAAATCGCCATGAACGAGGATTTTCCAGCCTATATAATTGAACTTGCAGAACACTGCCTAAAGAACACATACTTCATGTTCAATAACCAAATATACAAGCAAACAGATGGCGCACTTATGGGGTTCTCGCTGTCACCAGTCATAGCCAAACTTTTTATGGTATATTTCGAACAAAAGGCACTGCAAAAGGCACCTTTAAAACCGAAATTTTGGAAACGCTATGTTGATGATATTTTTATAATATGGCCACATGGAAAAGAACACCTGGACGATTTCCTCATATACCTGAACAATATCCACCACAGAATCCAATTCACGCTAGAAATCGAGCAAGAAAAGAAACTTCCCTTTTTGGACCTGCTATTAACTTGGAAACTCGATAACACCCTGGGCTTTAGCGTATATCGAAAACCCACACACACTGACCGATATCTCAATGCAGCGTCACATCATCATCCCTCTCAAAAGCAAGCAGTAGTCAACACACTAATATCAAGATCTCTCCGCCTAAAAGAACTTGATACAAAACAAGATGAAATAAGACACATTTTAACAGCTCTAGAATGGAATGGTTTCTCACAATCAGATATAAAGAAAGCCATAAAAAGACAAGAGAAGACTACAACAAAGACCAAAGACCAGGATCAAACAAGGAACAAAGCCATAATACCATACATAAAAGGAATAACAGACAGAATCGGAAGAATCTTAAGTAAACACAACATACAGCCCATATTTAAACCATAAAAAACAATAGCCAAAATCCTGGGAAATCCCAAAGACAAGACCAACCTTGAAAATCATGGCGTTTACAGCATTCCATGTGCATAGGACAAACAAACAGGCGCATATCAGCAAGAATCCAAGAACATAAAAATAGCATCAAAAATAAACAGACAACCTCAGCCCTATTTCAACATCACCAAACAACCGGACATACCATCGATTTCGAAAAAACAAAAGAAATAGCAACAGTACAGAACTACAAGGTACGCGTCATAAGAGAGGCCCTAGAAATCGAAAAAGCGGGAGAGCTAAATAAACGAGACGATGCTATAAATTTTTCAACTTCATGGAAAACATTAATAAAAAATCAAGAAAGAAAACAACAAAAATCAACTAGTACACGAGAGACCTGCATACAAGAACAAAATACATCGCACTCGACAGAGGGGAGGAGCCTGCGAAGCCGCTCATCCAATCAGGACGAGAGCCAACTAAACAAAACTCGAAATTCATCAGAGGCCACCATCAGTTCTCAGCGAGTAACGAGACGAACCGCACTTGAAAATGCCAAATGAGATTTTGGCGAAACGTGGTGAAAACGATTTTTTGAACGAACGGATTGAAACCCGGAATAATCAAACTATTCATATATATATATATATATATATATATATATATATATATATATATATATATATATATATATATATATGTGATTATTAACTAATATGCTATCTCTGGTTTCTTTATTGACACTTATTGTGCTTCAATAAGATTAAAATTTTAAAGAATTAATGTTGTTATAGAAAACACTATATTACGTCTTATTTACATATTAAGTGAGCTTAAAAGAATCCAATCCGTTTTTTATTTTTTTTTTTATTTTAAATAGACCAGTCTATGTTGATGTTCTTACTTGATTCCAGAATTCTTTGGAAAAAATGGCCACTATATCGTACGTCTATGATACTAAAGAATCATGTTCCAAGTATATGTTTGTATACTGCAAAATAATAAAGAAACTCCGTATCCGGACTAATCAGGCAATTTTATCTCGTACAAACCATCATTTCGCGGTCGCATTCTATCTATTTTCAATTCAAGAAAACAGTAAGTAAGGCATGGCAACGACATCTCGATGGATCACTCAATAACACAAGAGCTACCTACATACAACATCCATATAGGTAATGCAAAATTCTTCGTGTGTTTTATTTTTTAAAAGATTTTAAAAAATGATAAGAAATAAATGAACAACTCTAGTATATTTTAAGTAATTTAATAACTGTCAATATACTTATTAACTCAACACTTTTCTAAAATTAGCTACAAATAAAAAATTAATCGCAACAACGCCAAAGTGCATAAAGACCCGGATTAATTTATGTGATAAATACGTAGCTTATATTTCTAAAAATGATATTTTTATAGCCTGATATGCTTAAATTATTTCTTTCTCGAATATTTAAATCATACCCCTCCACTTTTTAAAATACACTTGAGGTTATTTGGCTTAGAAAACCCTATTCTAATTTTAATTAGAACATCTTCGTTCCTGCAATTAAGTCACGTTCTGTGATGTCAATCTTAACATACGTATTTTCTCTGTCTTTGGGCTATGCTCTGACATAGAGCAACATCAAATAGATATGCTCGCTAGTATATTACAATCAAACGAGTCTGTATTACTCCTAAAATGAAGCAGTCAAGGTAAAATATATCTATTAAGTAATGTTTATTTGAACTTATTTCTAATTCAAAGTTGATACGCGGTTACAGTTTAAATAATACAATTGATTATGAAAGGTGACTGACCATAAATAATTTAAAAACTTGGCAAATTGTTAGGCATATAGCGGAAATAATATTAATTATATTTGGATATCTGAAATAGCGCTCTCTGTGAATACTAAGTTATTTTTATTTCCCTCCAAATTTTTTGGCAATACTATACAGTCTGTTTCGAATTAAGTCGGTGATAACTTATTTATTTCTAGAGGTACGTCATCGATTAATTAATGAAGCTGGAGTACTGCGTTTTGAAGACGTTCGGTAACAGGTACTTTTTAATAGACTACACATTATATTATTCTTTATACATTTTTTGGTCGACTTTTTGCAAACAATAATTCATCTCTGCAAGAAATTATAGCACAAAATGAAAAAACTCGTTGGTGGATCGCCAAGATATTGCTATCTGCTATTATAATGCTCTAATGAGTCTTTTACATATCGTCTAACTTTCAAATGAGTAAAAAGAATCCCAACAAAATTAGAGTTCACAAATTTGATCATAAATGCTCATTAAAAAAAAAAAAAAGAAAGTACACAAATATAATATTTTGATTCATAGTTGTAAAAATAAATTGGTTAACTATAGGGCTAACTTAAGGTCAATTAGGCTATAGTTATATATATATATATATATATATATATATATATATATATATATATATATGAGAAGTAAAATGCGAATAGTAAATGCAAACTTCGTTCCATCATATCCTTTTCGTATTAGAGGTTGCACAGTTTGAATAGATTGCTACAGAGCACAATCCATCCATTTCCACCACCATCGAGATGATGGCCTACCTGTACCACCATACCGAGAAGATAGTCAAAACTTACCCTCACCGCTACAGTGATACGGCAGAGGCACATGTTTCGTCTCTACTAGACTCATCAGGGTACCGACATGCACCTGGCTGTGCAAAAGGACAGATCGGTAGGAAGCATGCAACCACTGAACGCGGTTTCGCCGACCTCCCGAAGGATGGCGTATATATGTTTATGCGGCTTTTCACGGATTCCTCCGTATATGTTGCAATAGCAGTGGATACATCCACATTATGCCGTTGTAGTGCTGAAATCACATTCAGAAAACGTACAACTATATGCAACTCCGCGTATAAATGAAGTAAAATGCGAACAGTAAATGCAAACTTCGTTCCATCATATCCTTTTCGTGTTAGAGGTTGCACAGTTTGAATAGATTGCTACAGAGCACAATACGATCTGTCCTTTTGCACAGCCAGGTGCATGTCGGTACCCTGATGAGTCTAGCAGAGACGAAACATGTGCCTCTGCCGTATCACTGTAGCGGTGAGGGTAAGTTTTGACTATCTTCTCGGTATGGTGGTACAGGTAGGCCATCATCTCGATGGTGGTGGAAATGGATGGATTGTGCTCTGTAGCAATCTATTCAAACTGTGCAACCTCTAACACGAAAAGGATATGATGGAACGAAGTTTGCATTTACTGTTCGCATTTTACTTCACTTATACGCGGAGTTGCATATAGTTGTACGTTTGCTGAATGTGATTTCAGCACTACAACGGCTATTGCAACTCATACGGAGGAATCCGTGAAAAGCCGCATAAACATATGTATATATATATATATATATATATATATATATATATATATATATATATATATATATACAGTGTGTCCAAAATTGGTGATGACACGACACACTGCAATCTTGAAAACTATAAGAGATATAAAGGCAGTTAATGGGGAAAATTTTAGGTAATAGTAGGTTATTGGTGCTTGTGCATTGGTTGTGGTTTTTTACGTGCTGTGATTTAAAAAAAAAGTAAAATGTTACATTTTCTTAGATCGACTATAACTTTTTTTTTCGCAATATTTTTTAAACCTATAAATACTTTTGTATTCCACTTTTTTAGCAAAATATGTCTATTTAGTCAAATTTTAGTTACAAGATTTCGGTTGTCTGGAACTATCATCAACTATGTTTTTCCTTATTACCGCCATATTGAATTTTTAACTCATCAAAAGTACTAAACTTTTCTGTAGTACGATGAGAAACATTAGTGCGAAAAAATACAACGTTATGATTTAAAGATAACTAAAACACTTTTAAATGCAAATTCGAATATTTGATAGCACCGAAAATTTAAATAATTACTTTGCCTAACAATAAATTCAAACCAATAATAACACCTCCCCATAGCTTTATTAATACACTGTTGGCTTTTTTTCGAAACCGCTCCGGTTACAAGATGAATGATATTTTGGTTCATATTATTAAGAATATTACTAATTCTAGCAGGCCAGCACACAGAACCAGTGTTGAAAATTATTTTTTCAACAAAATTCTTCGCTAAAAATGTTTGTATTTCCCTGGAATTACGGGCGGGGCAACCATCTTGCTGAAACCACACATTATCAAACTAATGATTAAACAGAACTTGTTGAATAGCAGGAATAGTTAAATTATATTTTTAACATTGGATGATTAAATAAATATTAATGGAGAATTTTAAAAAAGATAAATAGTACTTATTACAATATTATTTAATTCATTCCGAAGAAAAATAATTAAAGAATTTCACAAAAGTGCTAATCGTTTAAACCTAAATAGGTATTTTTGCCAATAATTTAGCAATATACACATTATAACCGAATCGTACTTGCAATCTTCCTAGTTCGCTTAATTGCGGGTTTTCAAGAGCCAAATAAGAGTGATTCTTTTTATTAAAAGAGTTAGAGAGTACAAATACCTGGGCACAACCATCAATAAAACCCGTAACAGCTCCCAAGAAATACGAATAAGAATTGAAAAGGTCAGAAGCACATTTACAAGAATGAAGAGGCTTTTTTGCTGCCGAGCTTTAAGTCTTGAACTAAAAATACGACTGATGAGATATTATGTGCCATCTGTACTATACTATAGGATGGAAGCCTAGACACTGAAGAAGATTGACTTGAGGAGGCTGGAGGCATTTGAGATATAGATGTACCGGAGAATGCTGCGAATTTCATGGGTAGAAGGAATAACCAATGGGGAAGTAATGAGGCGCATGCATAAGGAGAGAGAAGTAATTCCAACAATTAAGAAAAGAAAACTGCTCTATTTGGGACATATTATGAGCGGAAAAATATATCAAATACTCCAGATTATTATGCAGAGAAAAATTTAAGGAAGGAGATCAATAGGAATAGAATAAGAAACAAGATCCTTAGGGAGTGGTTTGGTTGCAGTAACAATGAACTATTTAGAGCTGCAGTGTCAAAAGTGAGAATCGCCCTGATGATTGCCAATCTTCGAAGCGGAGATGACACCTATTGAAGAAGAAGATTAAACTTTATCAGAAGGAAGATTTTCACCTAGAATAAACTCAGTATATAGAAATATCGTTATTAATTTGGCTTCATTCTTAAAATAAAAAAATTATTTAAAATTTCCGGGCTGTCAAATAATAAAATTCTATTTTAAAAAAATGTTTTTAGTTATTTTTAGGTTATAAAGTTGTTTTTTTTGCATTAGTGCTTCAGATAGTTTTATAGAAAATGTGAAATACTTTTCGATAAGGTCAAATATAGTATGGTCATAAGGAAAAACAAAGTTGATGATAGTTCCAGAAAACCTATATATTGTGAGTAAAATGTTATGAAATAAATATATTCTGCTCAAAAAGTGTGCTCTATATATAAATATATATATATATATATATATATATATATATATATATATATATATATATATATATATATATATATATATATATATATATATGTAATCGAAGATTTTCGGGCATCCCGTGTATGTGCTGAGTCCCTCTTAGGACTGTAAGGCAGCTGACATTTCGGTGAAATCTCAGCGAGTTCGCTCGTAGACGCCTAAGAGGGACTCAGCACATACACGGGATGTCCGAAAACCTTCGATTACACATCACACCCGTGAGAATATCCGACATAACATATATATATATATATATATATATATATATATATATATATATATATATATATATATATATATATATATATATATATATATATATATATTTGTATAATCCCGAAAACAGTTAAGTTATTAATTCGGTTTAAATCTATGCGACTCCACCACATTATTTCGCCCAATTTCAGTGGTAAATTGGAAGTTAAATCTTTTGAAATTAAGCCCACTTTTAACTCGTTTATTAAATTAATTTAGGGAATCTTGTGAATAATTAATCCGGACATATTTTACATTCTGAAAATAATTCCATACTCACATCACAGTTCTTTTGATCATAGCCAGCACTTTATATGCCAGATGGTCACCCTGGTCTGTCGAGCGGTACTTCGATTGAAAACTAACTTGGGATTGACTTCAAACTAACTTCGGACTACACTCGGATTGACTGACGCTTATCCCAAGAGCGCCCGTTGGTTCTATATCTATATTGTTTTTGTATCAGCATTCTATCGCTTCAAAAATTTGCATCCATTAACAAATCTTGTCTGATCTGGACCTAGAATGCGACCTTGCTGACTTGGTAAATTCACATGATTAACGATCAGTGAATAAATATTATCTTGAAAAATTTCTAGGGAACACTCCTCTTCCTTAAATATTTTGCTTTTGTCCAACTGATATCCATGAGATGAAAAGAGCGATTAACGATATAAATCCGTCCTTTTAAAATAAAATTATTGTACCCAGCTTAAACTTATGTTTATGTTCCAAGAACGGAGATACTTAAAATCCGTTGAGTTCTAGATTGACATCGTTGTTATCTCCGCTTGCTGATATTATTAAGAAAACTGTTAAGAAAAAAATAATATTATTAGAAGCGACAAATTTGTCATCTTTAAATAGTATAAAATAAAGTTCTCCGCTACATCTGTTTGTGTTTCTGTTTCCCTGTGAACGATTTTTATTCCGGTTTTTACTAATGGGTAAAGAGTCTCATGAGGAAGGTTTAGGTGTATATTGTGTGAATTGCGGAATTAACTGGCCATATAAGGCTGACAATATTAAATTTTTTGAAGTCAGTTAATTCGTAGATATAAATATGTCTGCAGTGTGTGATAGTATAACTTTGGGGTATAGAATAGTTAGTATCCCGAGTCTCGTGAATCAGTGAAATTATTAATCTATAAAGAAGACTTTTAGTTCATAATTTAGTGAAAAGTGCAGCTTTCTTATACTAAGAAATGTTTGAAATCGATAGAAAAATTTCCTTTAATTCCGAACAACGATATTATTATAGCAAATTGAAGAAGAATTCTATAAATTTTTCCTATTTTTTAATTTAAATGTTGTCTTTTTTTTTGTTAAATTTATTACACATACTGAAGAAGAATATGTAGCAATAAGGACTTTTAATATTATTTTAAAAATAAAGTGAGAAAGAAATAAAAACCGATGTATCCCCTCTAATTTTTTTAAAGAATATCCTGGATAATACATTTATTGTGAGGATTACATATTATTCATAAAAAAACTTTAGTTTAATTCCACTTCTCGATTAGAAAATCCCAACAGTCAGCACAAAACTTATTCAACATGAACTAACCTAAATTATTCAACCCTGTATATAATAATTTTGATAATGCGTATATATTTTTAACTTTGTTTGTGAATGCTTCTATCTAGGAAATATTTATTAATTTATGAAACAATTTTTTATATAACAAACAAACATTTTATAATATAATATAATGTAGATTTTATTAAAACTTGACTAGCTATATAAATGAGAAATATGTCACATTAACTGTATTTCAAATTTGAATGTTATACCACAATAATTTAATCTAACAGTATCAAATTTCCATAGATTGTCATTATGTTGTGCCCCGGGGATGTCAATTAGCACTATGAATAGCTTTGGGTGAAACGTCATCAATGAGATGATATTACTTAGAATCCTTTTTTTTCTAAAGCTTAATTACTCTTTAAATTTTATTGTTTAGTGGCTCAAGTGTGTATGTTTTAAAAAATAGGTTTTAAGAGTAGTTTTTAGAACAAAAGATGGTTAAGTTATTTTTTTGAACACTAGCGATACTCCTTGACTTCATTCTGGTACAATTAGGGTTCTAAACGAGCTTTGAATTATTCATATAACAAATGATTAGTAAATAGCTAACAGTGGGCTATAATTACTTGTTAATTTTTATTCGAAAATATACTCCGATATTGCTTGAGGCAACTAGTTCCGTTTAAGGAGCAATTTCAGTAGGAAGGGTTAATATAATTACTACTAAAGGGCAAAACCAACAATTTTTAAAATATTTATTGGAAAAAAAAAGATATAACAACTTATTTTCCTTATCATCATCATCTTTTAGCATCCATCGTTTGATATACTTACTAGTAATTATGATTTATTATTCTTGTTTTACTTTATGTTAAAATATATTAATTGAATAATATACCGGGTGTTTCCATATAAGTGCGAGAAATTTTAAAAAGTTATTCTTGATCTAATTTTAAGCATAACATTTCATATAAACATATGTCCGATTATGCTTAATTTTTAAGATAGATACTGTGAAATTTTATTATTATTTTTAGTTTTTTAAATTTATATCACTTTTTTTAATAATTAGGTCAAATTTAGAACACATAACATTTTTTACAGTTCTCATAAAAGAAATTATTGTTATGTGAAATAATATACAAAGTGGTATTTTTTCCGTATCTGTAAAACTTTATCCTCTCGAACTTTTTCTTCGGGCGCCACTGACTTGATACTCGGTTAGCCTTCCCTTCTTATTGTGAAACTTTTTTGTCTCTGAAGTTTTCCTCTAAAAATTAATAGCTTTTTCACAAAAAAAAATAACATATGTTCAAATGCATTTCCAATTAAGTTCTGTAAGTGACGAAAATATATAGTAAGCTGTTGTAAAATATTGTTTTTCTTTTGAAATGTGTTATAATTTCTGTGAATAAGTGTAATTGATTTTATGTACTCTCAATGTAAAGTACGTAAAATAAAATTTTTATAAAAAAAATTGAACCAACTTCTTAAAGAAGGCTAAGAAATGAAAAATAACTATTAATTTTTATATGAAACTGAAATTTTTGACCTCGACACCAAACTAGTATTTGATTGACAAAATGTGATTCGCATAAACAGATTAAAAATATTTTATTTGTAAATGCTTTCTTACCATAATTTGTATATATTAGTAGATATTTATTTCATTTAAAAATAATTTGGCGCCGACTTAAAAAATTTCAATTTTTAGTTTTGAATTCATTATGATATCTAGAAATTATTTGAACTAAGTATTAATCGAGATTAGTGTACTTCGGAATGACTTCCGGGGGGAAAAAAAAGTACCCATTTTATCCAAAGTTGTAAATCACCCTAAATTGAACCACTAAAAATTCTTTGATTCCTAGAGTCCCCCAAATACCAGTGAAATTGTGTCAAAGAAATATTTAGTCTGTCATAATAAATCCACTATCTTAAATTTCAAATTAATTTTAGATTGGTAATATAGGCCCCAGAACTTGAGACTTAAATTTCTTAGCCCAATATCTTTTATACTATATATTGAGTTTGTATAGGCCCCATATCAGAAAATGTAAAATTTTCAGTTCTTCATATTGTATTTAATCAACCTAATAACTGTAAAAAATTAAATTCTTATTAGTAATACACGACCCTGAAATCCCCCTATTACCAAATCTGAAAAAAATGCGAATAAAGTAAAGTTTTCAACCCCCCATATTGGGTCCGCCATATTGAATTTCAACAAAATAATTTTATAGTTTCAATTTAATCTAAATTTAAACCGTTCAAAGCCCCCTAATACCATTTTTGGATCAAATCTGGAAATTTAAAATTTCAATATTGTCATATTGCACCTGATATTTTAAATTTTCTTAAAATATTTTTATATTTGCCATTTAGATCCTCAAAAACGGATCAGTCCCACCTTTGAACAAAATCTAAAAATGTAAAATTTTTAGACCGTTATATTGGATTCGCCATATTGAATACTGAAGAAATACTTTTAAATTCATAATTTACACCCTCAAGGACCCCCTATATCAGTTTTGGAAAAAATCGAAAAATGTAAAACTTTTAGGACGACATCGAATCTGCCAGATTGAGTTGTTCAAAAATATTTTAAATTCGTAGTTAACCCCAACAAAAATCCTCCATTACTGATTTTAGACAAAATCTAGAGACGTAGAACCTTTAATTTGCAATCTTGGATCCGCCATATTTAATATTTTTTAAATAATTTCAGATTCTCAATGTGCGATCCCAAAAGCTCCCCTATATCAATTTTGAAAAAATCGGACAAAATGCATTTTTTATTCGCCATATTAGTTCGCCATGTTGAACTTTTTAAAAATAATTTCAAATTGGTTATTGTGAACCCGAAACTTCCCCATACCAATTTTGGAGAAAATCAGACAAAATGGATTTTTTTGTTCGCCATATTGAATGTTTTAAAAATAATTTTAGATTCGTTATGCGCAACCTCGAAAACTCCCCCTTACCAATTTTGAAGAAAATCGGACTAAATTGATTTTTTTGTCCGCCATATTGCATTTTTTTAAAATAACTTCAGATTCGTCGTATACGACCCCTGTGCCGCCATTCCGGAGTAATCGGTGTACATACATAAAAAAAAAATCAAAGAAAATCTTTAGTAGATGAATTGAGAACCTCCGTCTATTAGAAGTCGGTTAAAAAATAGTAAAAATGGTAGAGTTTATAAATATTGAAATGTCAGATATGCATTTTGTTTATGGTTGTGCTAATAGAAATGCATTAGAAACTCAAAAGATTTATACTGAATTATAGCCTCAACGTAGGTTATCCCATCATAACACATTTGCTCGTCTTTATTAGTGGTTACGAGAATATGGTACATTCTAAAACGAACTTCTGATTGTGAACGTCCTCGGGAGAACCTTAGCGCTAAAGGATGCTGTTATTAATTAAATAGAAGAATCTCCTAAGTATGAGAAAAATTGCCAATATATTAAATGTAAGCAATTTCAAAGTATTCCTAATTTTAAAAGAACACAGATTTTATCTCCATGATATTCAGCGAGTACAGGCACTTTTACCTTGAGACTTTTTGCCGCGTATAGTTTTTTGTCAGTGGATACTTCAAATGATCGCCCAATCTCCCCTTTTTTTATCTTGTATTTTGTTTACTGATGAGGCAAACTTTTCAAAGGAATCCATAAGAAGTTTTCACAACAATCACGTTTGGGCTGAAGAAAATCAATTATCAATACCAGTTTTAATTATATAAATCACCGAGGTATTGCTTTACTAAACCACGCCTATAAATTCTTCTCCAGCATTCTCCTTCAACGTCTCTCTCCGTATACCGAGGAGATTATCGGAGACTACCAATGTGGCTTTTGAAGCGGAAGATCAACAGTTGACCAGCTGTTCACTATCCGACAGATGCTAGAGAAATGTTGGGAATTTAACAAAAACTTACATACCTTGTTCATAGATTTCGAGCAAGCATATGACAGTGTTATTAGGATAAGGTTGTGGGAAGCTATGGAAGAATTTGGAATCCCGCACAAGCTGATTAGACTGTGTAGAGCGTGCCTGGATTGGGCAAAAAGCTATGTCAAAATTGAAGGAGAGTGTAGCCAAACATTTTCTATCAACAGAGGATTAAAACAGAGAGATGCTTTGTCGTCAGTACTGTTTAACCTTGCACTGGAGAAAGCCGTAAGAACAGTATCAGTTGACGCGGAGGTTTTTGGGCCAAGTGGCCCTAAACTTATTTTGGCCTACGCGGATAATATGGGCGCGATATGAGAAAGCACAGTCAATGTGAAGGAAAACTTCATAAAGATAGAAAAATAAGCTCAGAGAATAGGGCTCCGAATAAATGAAAGAAAGACCAAATACATGCATGTCTCCCGCAACCCCGCCCGAGATAGAATCAGGCAGAACGTCACCATGGATGACTATAATTTTGAGCATATGCGAGTTTTCAAGTACCTGGGCGCAGTGATAACGGCAAACAATAATATGCAGAAAAAGGTTAAACAGCGAATCACACAAGCAAATAAATGTACATTTGCGATACAAACCTTGCTTAACCGAAATTTATCGAACAATAATACGACGAATAGCAATCTATGCAAGTGAAACATGGACCCTAACGGTCCACGATACGGAGCTGCTAAGAAGGTTTGAGAGAAAAATCCTGCGCATAATATATGACCCATGCCGAGACCTTGAAACTGGCCGTCACAGAATGAGAAGCAACATAGAGCTTGCGCAAATATATCAAAGCCCTGACATCATTCAAGAAATAAAGTCCAGAAGACTACGATGGGCAAGTCATATACAAAGAAGTCAAAACGATCGACTAATAAAACGGGTATGGGAGGAAGCACCACAAGGAAAAAGACCACTGGGAAGACCTAGGCTTAGATGGAGAGATAACATCCACAAGGATCTAGCTATCCTTGAAGTTGACCAGCGAGAATGGAGGAAGCTGGCACAAGACCGTTCTAGGTGGAGGCAGATAGTCGAGGCAGCCAAGATCCACCCTGGGTTGTAGTGCTACGGAGTCAGTCAGTCAGTCAGTCAGTTTTAATTAAATATATAGATTGGTGTCATAAGCGATTATCTAATTGCCCCATTTTTCCTTCCATTAAAATTAAATGGCTACTAATAGTGTCAGTTTTTCGAGGATTAGTTACCTGCCCTTCTTGAAGAGGTTCCTCTTCAAGTTAGAAAAAAATTATCGTTTATGCATGATAACACTCCAACACATTTCAGTATGAATGTACACCGTCACTTAGGCGCAGAATATCCAAATCGTTAGAGAGGTTGAGGAGGTACTCAAGGAAGTACTCAATACTGGCTTGTCCAATTTCCGGCTCTAAATCCTTTGGATTTTTGCATCTTTAAATCTCTGGTTTATGAATCTCCTGTTGAAAATGTTAAAGATTTGGGAAATCACACTATTGCGACTTGCGAAAAGATAAAAAATACTCTAGGGTTATTTCAACGAACGCGCTCTTCAATGAGACAAAGATCGGATTTTTGTATTATGGCCGAGGGTGATCCTTTTCAACATTTGTTTTAATTTCTGTTATTAATATTTTATTACTATTGTTCAAACTCTGTAATTATTGGCGCCCGAAAAAAATTTCGAAAGAATAAAATTATACAGACGGGAAAAATACCACACTGTATATTATTTCACATAATAATAATTTTTTATGAGAACTATAAAAAGTTTTATGTGTTCCAAATTTGACTTAATTATCTCTAAAAACAAATGATATAAATTTAAAATACTAAAAGTAATAATGAATTTTAACACCCTATATCTTAAAAAATAAGCATTATCAGACACATGTTTATATGAACATTTATGTTTGAAATTAGCTCAAGAATAACTCTTTAGAATTTTTCGTACTTATTTGGAATCACCATATATATTGTACAATTCCTTTACAGGCACATGTAAAATACATAATACAAAATTTCATTATAAACAAATCTACGGTCATACGGCTATGAAATCGGCTCAATGATATATATATATATATATATATATATATATATATATATATATATATATATATATATATATATATATGTGAAGTAAAATGCGAAACAGTGAATGCAAACTTTGCTCCATCATATCCTTTCTGTGTTAGAGGTTGCACAGTTAGAATAAACTGTAATAAAACACAATTCATCCTATTCCACCACCATCGAGATGGTGGCCTACCTGCACCACCATACCGAGAAGAAAGTCAAAGCTTACCCTCCCCGCCACAGTGATACGGCAGAGATACATGTTTCGTCTCTCACTAGACTCATCAGGGTACCGACATGCACCTGGCTGTGCAAAGGACAGATCCGAAGGAAGCATGCAACACTGAACGCGGCTTCGCCGACCTCTCGTCGGATGGCTCATATATGTTTATACGGCTTTCACGTATTCGTCCGTGTGAGATGCATTAGCAGTGGTTATATCCACATTATGCTGTTGTAGTACTGAAATCACATTCAGCAAACGTACAACTATATGCAACTCCGTATGTAAGTGAAGTAAAATGCGAAACAGTGAATGCAAACTTCGCTCCATCATATCCTTTCTGTGTTAGAGGTTGCACAGTTAGAATAAACTGTAATAAAACACAATTCATCCTGTTCCATCACCATCGAGATGGTGGCCTACCTGCACCACCATACCGAGAAGAAAGTCAAAGCTTACCCTCCCCGCCACAGTGATACGGCAGAGATACGTGTTTCGTCTCTCACTAGACTCATCAGGGTACCGACATGCACCTGGCTGTGCAAAGGACAGATCGGAAGGAGGCATGCAACACTGAACGCGGCTTCGCCGACCTCTCGTCGGATGGCTCATATATGTTTATACGGCTTTCACGTATTCGTCCGTGTGAGATGCATTAGCAGTGGTTATATCCACATTATGCTGTTGTAGTGCTGAAATCAAATTCAGCAGACGTACAACTATATGCAACTCCGTATGTAAGTGAAGTAAAATGCGAAACAGTGAATGCAAATTTCGCTCCATCATATCCTTTCTGTGTTAGAGGTTGCACAGTTAGATATAACCACTGCTAATGCATCTCACACGGACGAATCCGTGAAAGCCGTATAAACATATATGAGTCATCCGACGAGAGGTCGGCGAAGCCGCGTTCAGTGTTGCATGCTTCCTTCCGATCTGTCCTTTGCACAGCCAGGTGCATGTCGGTACCCTGATGAGTCTAGTGAGAGACGAAACATGTATCTCTGCCGTATCACTGTGGCGGGGAGGGTAAGCTTTGACTTTCTTCTCGGTATGGTGGTGCAGGTAGGCCACCATCTCGATGGTGGTGGAATAGGATGAATTGTGTTTTATTACAGTTTATTCTAACTGTGCAACCTCTAACACAGAAAGGATATGATGGAGAGAAGTTTGCATTCACTGTTTCGCATTTTACTTCACTTACATACGGAGTTGCATATAGTTGTACGTTTGTTGAATGTGATTTCAGCACTACAACAGCATAATGTGGATATAACCACTGCTAATGCATCTCACACGGACGAATCCGTAAAAGCCGTATAAACATATATATATATATATATATATATATATATATATATATATATATATATATATATATATATATATATATATATATATATACCTAATTTCAGTTCAATTCGATGTGTGTGAAACATATGAAAGATTTATTGCAAAAAGAAAGAGAGGTGCACAAGTGAAGTTAAATAAAAGCTTGTAAAAATAAATAGGAACATAAACTTCATGTTAAACTGGTTAAATTTATGATTAATTGCAGACTCTTTTAGATAAATTAAGCCAAAATAACAACTGGTAAAAGTTCTGACCATACTGATTTTTTGGACCATTCCTCGTGCAGTATCAAAGCAAAAAATCGACCACCAATATTTATAGATAATTAATCTCAAATATTTTTCATGCCCTAAATATTTTCACTAATCAATTTAATTCAAATCCATAAAAAACTTTCATTGCGGCCATTTAATTGTTTATAAATACAATGGGAGTAAAGATAAAATGTTATGAGTAAGTTATTCAAACTATTTTTAGTTAGATACACAGAATGTGACATAATGGAACTGTTGAAATATCTAAAAATCACTTAACACATGCAATAAATATATTACATAATTAAGTATTTTGTGTACATAGATTCCTACTTTTGCAAAATAATTAATTTTAACATTTTTTTTTTATTTTCAGTTATAACTGTGGTACATCTGTTAGCAGTAAGCTTGAACCATTACATCGGAATTTTGAAGCCTCTTCATTATAACTCAATAGTTACAAGTAAAAAGGTAAGTAAAATTAAAATGACCAAAGTAAAAAAATGTGATATTCCTCAGCAGGAAAAATGTGAGATGTAGTTTAAGAGCGGAAATCACGAAATTTAAAAAAGAACATTTTCCCAGTACATACTGCTACACTGCTTTTTAAAGAGATGCGCAATACCCCACAGTGAGGTGAGAGACAAAGTTAATTAAATTCAAAAATGGTAAAAAAATTCTAGAGTATAGACGATGGTTAGTAGCAGCACCAGCGAACAAAGATCCCTATGTCGGAAAGTAGGTGTGGGTTGTTCAGAGCGCCATTGCATCCGAACTTGGTTGAATGCAGAAACCTTCCACGATGTTGTTCGGAATAGCTTTTAACTTTACTCTCTAAAATTAGTTATCAACGATAAATAACAGATTCAAACGCAAGTAGCATATGGGTTAAATAAAACTCGGTAGTATTTCGTTATAATAAAAATCGTTAATTAAAATTAAAATGTGGAATTTTAGCCTTATATGAACATCGAAATATAGAAAAGATAAACTCCAACGGTGCTCACCAAGTGAAGGAAATACTAATGAATATAAACTCACCAATTCACTACATAAAAAAACGGAACAATTTTTTTAAAACCAAGCACTTATATGAGACAACTAATGGCCTATTGGCGTTAGAACATGAAATAATTTTGTCTCTACTATGATCATAGTTTTTTCTGTCGTAACGCCTTATAAAAAAAAAGAACACATTAAATTAAAGGTGTTAAATTACAATTTAAGAACATTAAACAAAATTATGAGGTTACCTGTTTAAATCCTGGTAGAATAATCTTCAATAATAACCACTCTCGAGGGTCTCCAATATGACACCAGTACTAACTAACTGGTAAGGTAGTCTAACCAGTATAATACAATCATAAGGATGGATTACAGTAACGATTCAACTCCTAGAGTTGAAAGCAGTTATTGATTGAAGCCTATAGGGGGGACAACAGTTACGATTCAAACCCGTAGGATACACAGCACTTAAGGTTCAAACTCGTTGGGTAGTTGCCTGTAGTTTGGATCCTACAATAAAGGTAGTGCCTAAGATAGTGTTTACACAAAACAGAAAGAGCAAGCGAATTAATTGTCTACCGTCAGTTTGTCAAGAAATATTTAAATTCAAAATTTTTAACTCACTACATATTCAAAAAAAAAGAGAAAAATTATCAAAGGTAATCTTTAGGTAAATAGAGAAGGAAATTTCAAAACTAATTAGCAAAATTTTACAAGACATTGCCATAGAGTAGTCACTTGCTTCAACTATTGAGCTCGAGTTACATAAGAGTAAATAATACGATAAAATGCACACGACGAATCATCAACATGACTTCAGGTATACACAAAAATAATTAGCTAAAGGTGTAACAAAAGTTTCATTAAACAAAATAATTACTTACTAAAAAAAATTAGTCAATCCAAAATTAAAGATAGCGATAATATATAGACAATATTTAGGGTCTAAGTGAACTGAATGCTTAGTTCTTTATCATTGAATAAATTGGCTTAAATCGAGCTATAATAGACACAGAGTTAATTAACTACAAGGCATAAACAATAATAAAAAAGATCCTCAAAGTATAATCACAATAATGCCAAACTACTATGTGAAAAGTCAGGATATATACTTTGACATTAACCTCTTAATTAAATAAAACCAAATGAGGGGAAAAAGTTTCTTGTTTCACTTAATAAGCCAGTATCTAGTACCTAAATATTATAGTCTAACACGCAAAAAAAAATTGCTGGAGTCAAACTGAAAGTTAGCGTAGCCATGAAAATATCATGATGCTATATAATGCTAAATTCGCCAATAACAAACCCAGAATGGGACCTTGAAATTGTATACGATTCAAAATACTTCAGTATTACTACTAATAAATTAATTTAACTAGAAATTGAGAACATTGTGATACGTCTAGGAGGCAAATATATAGCAAAATATAGTGTAAACTACAATTTAATACAACAGTGCTCTCAAAATTAACTCTTACTGATAACAAAAGGGAAAAATTAGGCACTGCAAGGTAACAGCTATTGAAAACTACGAAAATTACAACAAAATATACAAAAAATAAATATTTGAGACTAAAGTACATTGCACATGGCTTTATTTTAAGGAAATAGTACCAATGTATTTAAATAGTACTACTGTTTAAACAAAAGCTAAGAAAGATGACGCGATCATGTCAGTTTCGTGCAAAAGTAATCAAAAGATTATTTAAAAACAGTATATTGTTCAAAAATATATTAGAAGCTAGTTTACAAGATAAGGGTCCGTACTTACCTGGTACGTCTTGATTTGGTGAAAAAACTGTAAAAAATTGGGTAATGTCTTAATTTCAAGAACTTTACGCAAAAAAGTTTGTCCAAATTAGTAAACCAAATTTAAAATATTAAGTATTTTAGAATTTTATTGTAAATACCTGCATATATTACAATAAACCAGTAGCATTCTCTAAAAATGTGTTGGTCCCAGTAACTTTCTCAAACACTTTTAAATCTTGATACAAACGTTCATAACTAAAACTTCTTACGAAGTAGTAGATATCTGTTGGACTTTCATTGTCTTTATTTTTTTTGTTGAATATCACGACGTTTTGGCAAGTAGTTATCTCTAGCCGATTTCAAGTGAAACTAAACAAATCCCTTAGCTACATGGCTATTTTTACTAAAAGTAAATGCAGTGGAGTGTGACTGAGATGAGCGCAATCATGCCTGCTATGGCACAATCCGATTTTTAGGCTGCATTTAATTTTAGTTTACAATTATTAAGAAGTGGTTTCCACACTTCTCATATCTAAAGATGGTTTACTAATTAACTCGGGTTCTGATGTATAACCGCGGCTTCTTTGAATTTCCGTTTTCTCCAATGTTGTTCTCGGTGTAGTATTTTGGCTTCAAACTATTTGATGTGGTGTCCATGAGTCCAGGCATGGTTGGCGGCACCAAATTTTCTGTTTCTCCTCGAGATGTGCATTTTTGGTGTTTTTTGATCCTTACGTCAAGAGGTCTCTTTGTTTCGTCAATTTAGGAATTGCCACATTCACATGGTATCTGATATACCCAGTTCTTCATAACACTTTGAGTTGTTGGTTTGACCCTAGTGAGCCGACTTCTCAGAGAGTTATTTGAAAATAACGTTGATTTTATATCGTTTTCATGGACACCACATAAAATGATCTGAAGCTACAATACTACACCGAGAACAACATTGGAGAAAACGGAAATTCAAAGAAGCCGCTGTTAAACATCAGAATCCGAGTTGTTTTAGTAAACCGTCTATAGATATAAGAGAAGTGTGGAAACCACTTTTTAATAATTGTAAACTAAAACTAAATGCAGCCTAAAAATGGGATCTTGCCATAGCAGGCATGACTGCACCCATCTCAGTCACACTCCATTGCATTCA
The DNA here is from genome assembly GCA_034092305.1 of Diaprepes abbreviatus. Lineage (NCBI taxonomy): Eukaryota > Metazoa > Arthropoda > Insecta > Coleoptera > Curculionidae > Diaprepes > Diaprepes abbreviatus. The sequence goes on from JASJET010000156.1 coordinate 4,973,389, forward strand.
CTTTTAGTATAAATAGCCATGTAGCTAAGGGATTTGTTTAGTTTCACTTGAAAACGGCTAGAGATAACTACTAACCGAAATGGCGTGATATTCAACAAAAAAATAAAGACAATGGAAGTCCAACAGATATCTACTACTTCGCAAGAAACATCGTTGTCTATGACCTTCAAATAAACACTAAAACTTCCTAGTTTTCCGTAAAGACTCCAATTGAAAATGTAAAAAGAAACATAATTTTAAAGTATTTTTTCGTAAATATTTTGCAAACTAGCAACAATTTGTGGGAACCGTAGTTAATATTTTGCGAAAAAAACAAACTATTGGAGTCGGACTTGTAATCTCTGCTATTAAATCTGCTAGCAAAGTAATTAAGATTGCAATTTAAATAACTGTAAACCTTAGATCATTGAGTGCAGACTAATAACATATACGAACTTGTATCACTCCGAACTTTTTCATTTGATTCCATGAAAATTTGACATCATCAGGAGGTGTTAGAACATGTAACTCTTTTAAATAAAGAACAGATTTAAGGACCAAGAAAGCATCCATAAATTCTAAGTGATTTAGTTATAGGATTACCCGAATTTTACTTGAAAATTTTGCCAGAGACACGATAAAATTCCTCGAGATTTATTTTACATGATTTAGACGACATTTTAAAAACGAATAGTCTTAATTAAACTCTAAAAAAAAGTCAACAACTAATTCAAAACAAATGGTGTGTGTATAACATTATGACGTGGCCAAGACAAAACAATTTAATTTTTTCCCATCAAAGGAATAATAAAAATACATTTCTTACAAAAGTCATAGAAAGTTTAAAACTACTGTAATTTATAATAGAAGTGTAGAAGAAAATAAATTACAAAGGAAAGCTTTGACATTAACCAATAAAAGTTTTAAGTTAATATACATTATTTTACGTTCCTTCCTTTGTTAGAAAATTGTTCCACAAGTGGAAATAATTTGGCAATATCAAAAAACCATCTTTAGTAATAAAAAATTGTTGAACCATAATGTTTCCCAATGGATATGACGCTTATAGTAACTTTTATTATTAGCCAACATAAATTGCTCTTAAATAAGAAATACTTTTGTCTTTGTTGGGAATAACTTATCTCATGACTATTGTTAACATATTTTCATATTTTTTTAGGTTATATATTCATGTCTATATTAAACAAATTTATGACTTCTGAGATTAGCTCAGATTATTTATCCACATTTATGTAAATTTCTTTAATATCCGGATGATCTATATGGCAAACAAAGTCCACAAACAATATTGTCTTGCTCAGAGAAAGATTTGCCAAATCCGTAAAAAGCTTGCAAATCTTAATTAATGGCCGTATTAACCTAATGTTAACTAATATTTTAGTCAAACCAGAACATTACAATGAGATGTGATATGACATCATTCTTATTAAGTGTTTACACAATGGATTGAAATATGACAAACATTTTTTAGTAATGTCAGGAATTATCCATATTTCAGCATTTTAAGAATATAAAACCTTCTATGGTTTTGTTATACTAAATATTATCAATTTATTTTATATTAATGCCGGCATTTATGCATTTCTGAAGGACTAACAATATTCGTAAAAGTTTCCAATATAACTTAAAAAGGCGAATCATATTCTAATTTATTGTAACAAAATCTATAAGCAATGACATCAAACCATAGAAAATATGTAAAAAATAATAATTTTTGGATATTTACATATTTCTTAACAAACAAACAATTTTGACTACTATCGTAGACACTTTAAAAAAGCAATACAAATGGACTGGGAATATTAGACTAACAACAAGCAAAAATTAACATAAAATGCAAATGGAAATTTTTCGGAAAGCGACTTGCATTTCTAGTGTCTTAAATTTTATTCGGCACTTTTTTAAATGAATAAAAGTGAAAAATTGGTGTTCTTCGTTTAATGCGAAAACTATTGTTTCTACTCAAAAACGCAAAGTTGTATCAAATAAAAAAAAAAAACATCTTTAAAATCATTTTTTTTTATTTGTAAAAATATATCCATTTAATTACTTGACAAGAAAGAGTTAAAATAGTATCGAGCGCTAGAGTAGGGATCCACCAACGAAATAATACTTCGTACGTCAAATCGCAAGGAAAAATTTGTTGTATTTCAGTGGACAAGTATCATTACTTTGACCGACCTTCTTTTAAATAAATTTCCATCTATTGAAAAAACATATCGTATTCTGTAATTTAAGTTTTTTACTCAAACCGGGCTAAATTTTTACTTTAATGTGAATAAACAACGATGCAACGATTTTTTGAAAAAAAATTATCTTGGTTTGTATTAATCGTAGAAAACAAAATTATTTTTAAAGTGTAATGTTATTATTCCGTATCCAGAACTTAAGAAGTTAAAAACATTAGTAGTGGTTTGTAAAGTTGTGGATTAGCATCAGGTCTTCCTCAGGAAAGTCATTTGGGACCTGTATTGTTTGCAATGTTCATTAACAATCTGACCAGTGTTTTTAAAGGTTCTAAATCCTTGCTATTTGCTGACTATTTCAAAATTTATAGGGCTGAATTTGATTTAATGACTGCCTACAGCTATAGCATAATATAGATTCTGTATCTGAGTGGATTACAAAATGTTTTTAATATAAACAAATACTGTATAATAACCTCTACAAGGAAAATAAATTCAATTAAGTTTGGTTACTCAATAAATAGCAGTACTTTGGATTACGGGGACAGCTGGATGGATCTAGGTCTACATATGCACACAAAATTAAAGTTTAATAATCACTACATGCATGCAATTAACAAAGCGGATAAGTTATTGGGTTTCGTTATTCAGAACACTAAACATTTTTACCGTATCGATTGGAACATAGCTCTGCCATTTTCTCGCCGCAATCTTTTGGATGCAGCGATCAAATAGAACGCATCCCAAATTGATATTTAAGATATCTCCATCTCAGAAAATACAATAGATATCCCTACATGGTTTCGTGTATTTCACTGCTTCATATCTTTGAATTTCATGGACTTTCATCGAAAAGAGAAGACAATTCCATACTTTTCGGTCATTATTTATTGAAAAACTTGAAATTTAGAGCTGTTTGTTAGTCAGTTATATACAATTAAATGCATTTCAGATTAATTTATGACTAAGACATAATATTGACTACTTTCACCTTAAAAATAGTGCTTCGCCGTTATCTTCTATGTTCTTCTTCTCAAAGTGCCGTGCAGATTCCTGCGTAGGCGTCCTCCGACTTCTTCCCATCATATAATTCTATTAATAGCAGCACTCTGGAGTGTCTGGAAATCGTGCATTCCCGTCCACTGGCGGATGTTCCGGAGCCAGGACAGTTTTTTTCTACCCAATCCTCTCTTTCCTCCTTCGATCTTCCCCTCCAGCACAAGACGCTGGAAATAATAGCGTTCTCCACGCAAAATGTGGCCAAGGTAGGAGACTTTTCTCGTTTTAATGTTTTCAAACAGTTCGCGATCTTCTAGGTTGGCGATTTGAAGCACCTCCTCATTTCTTATGTGGGCGGTCCAGGGAATTCTAAGCATTCGCCTTAGCGTCCACATTTCGAACGCTTCAATTTTATTTATGGTTGTTGATTTGAGAGTCCATGTTTCTACACCGTACAGAAGAACGGACCAAACATAACATTTGACCATCCTATATCTTAGTTCAAATCTCAGGTCTTTGTTGGTCAAGAACCTTTTAAGTTTCAGAAAGGTGGTTCTGGCTTGTTCTATTTTACTCCTAATTTCGAGCTCCGGGTCCCACTTATCGTTTACGAGGCAACCTAAGTATTTAAATTTGGTTACTTGATCAATGGTCTGTCCCTCGATGTTCAGGTTGATGTTAGGTATGTTATCTTTAGCCACAACCATAAATTTTGTCTTGCTGATATTAATTTTTAGCCCGATTTGCTTGCTTGCCTCGTTAACAGCATCCAATAGCGTTTGCATATCATTTGCATTATCTGCTATGATTGCAGTATCGTCTGCATAGCGTATGTTATTGATGGGAATGCCGTTAACTTTAATTCCTATAGAGCTATTCGAGACCGCCTCAACGAATTCTCTTTCCACATACATATTAAACAACATTGGTGACAAAATACAACCCTGTCTAACACCCTTCCTTATCTCGAATTCTTCTGTTGTTAAATTGTTAATTCGCATTTCCCCTGTCTGATTCCAGTATAGATTGGCAATAACTCTAATGTCTTTATCATCCAGGCCCAGATCTTGAAGGCATGTTATTAAAAGCTCATGTTTCACATTATCAAAAGCTTTTTCATAGTCTATGAAGCATATGAAAACGTTTTTCTGTTGATCAAGGCAGTTTTGCACCAACATACAAAGGCTGAAAATGGCCTCCCTGATTCCAAATCCATTTTTAAAACCAAATTGACTAAGTCCACTAGCCTCTTCGCATCTTCTGTATAGTCTAGTGTGCAAGATTCTCAGAAAGAGCTTTAAAAAGTGGCTCATTAGGCTAATAAGACGGTGGTCCTTACATGCTCGTGCATTAGCTGATTTTGGCAGTGTGATAAATGTAGAGCGGAGCCAGTCCTTAGGAAATATTCCAGTATCGTAGATCTGGTTGAAAAGCCTTACCAGTATTTTTAAGTTATCTTCACTTATCAAATTGAAAGTCTCGGAGTACATATTATCTGGCCCAGGGGCTTTATTGTTTTTCGATAGTTTCATAGCGTGAACAATCTCACTTTCCAATATACTCGGTCCAGACAGTGAGTTGTTATCTATATTTGGTGGATCCTGGGGCCTGTCGTCGCTAAAGAGACTGGTTGCATAGGTTTTCCAAGTTTCTAATATTCTCTCGGGTTCTAATATGATTTCATCAAGATCGTTTTTAATATAGCTTATCGGTTTTTTCCTATAGAGTCCAGCTATTTCTTTTACCTTTTTGTGGAGATGGAAGCTGTCACCCAGGTTGTGTAGATTTTCAGCTTCCATGCACTGTTCTGTTAACCATTTTTCCTTAGCCACCCTTACTTCGTTTCGAACTTTTCTCTGATAGTTTCGGTAGTTATTGACGTCTCCCTGGTTTTTACAGATTCTACGTTTTTCCATTAGTTCAAGAATTTCCCTTGTCATCCATTGATTTTTATTTGTTGGTCTTTCTCTAATTAAAAATGTACTATTTGTGTCATTGAAGGCTTTTTTGATGTTAGACCAGTGTTCCTCGATGTCTTCTGTCGCAGTGACACTAGAGAGCTCTAAGTTTAAGTGATGTTTATATTGTGATCTCGTCTCGCTATTTCGGAGTAGTTTGAGGTCTAGTGTCTTTCTGCTGTTCTTTCTCTTGGCCCTAGCAAGTCTCAGATTAATGCTTGCGCAAAGCGGATTATGATCTGACTCTATGTCAGCGCCTGGCAATGTTGTGACCCTGGTGATCGAATTTCTAAATCTGCGGTTGATTGTAATAAAATCAATCTGATTGCGAACGATGTGTTGCCCACCGTCTTGCGGTGATTTCCAGGTATATAATCGTCTGGGCGGTAATTTGTACCATGTATTTGTTATTACCAGATTGTTTTCCTCGCAGTATTGGATCAGTCTCTGTCCCCTGTCGTTCCTTTGTCCTAGACCGTAATCTCCTACTATAGGGTCCACCCTGCCTGCTCCCACCTTCGCGTTAAAATCTCCCAGCACCACATTTATTTCATGTGGTTTTGTAAGTTTTAGGGCTTGATCGAGTTGCCTATAAAATTCTTCGACTTCTTCGTCGGGTTTATCCGCCGTGGGAGCGTATATTTGGACTATGTTGATATTAGTCGGTTTGCCGCAAAGTTGAAGAAGAGCGACTCTTTCAGAGAGTGGTACAAAGTTTTTTACCGATTTTCGTAAATTTTCTTCTATCAAGATACCAACACCATGGCGATGGTTTCGGTCTGTTATATTACTGCCGGAGTAGTAAAGAACCTTACCATTTGATTGGACTACCCCATCACCGCTCCATCGAATCTCGCTGACCCCGAGAATGCCGATCTCCATTCTCTCCATTTCTTGAATCAAATTGTCAAGTTTTCCAGCTGCATGTAAAGTGCGTACGTTCCAAGTTGCTATTTTAATCTTCTTATCCAGTCGGAACCGGGGGTGTTCTATGTTAATATACTGTAATAAGTTCCTGCGAAATCATAATGTTTATCTATTTAATTTAAGTTCCAAAGAGTTAAAAAGAAATACTACTCTCAGCATAATTTTGCATACAATAAATAAGCTTTTTTACTTTTGGTTCATAGTTTTGAGTAAGGTATTTTAATCTAGGTTTAAATAACTTTTTATTTTATGTGATTACTATTTGAGATGTTTGTAAGATAGATCTTTAAATAAAGTACATAGATTAAACAGAATATATGCATTAGAAATACATAACGGTAAGAGAAAAAATCTTTTCATTTAGTTTAGTATTTCATCATCTGGTGAAGTAAAACCAAAATTAATTAAAACAAACACTTTCCCCTTCCTTCAACCTCATATGAGTAATTGATCTGTGAAAGCAATAACTAATAAGTTAATCAAAGTTGTGCAAGATTTCTTTATATTATAATAAACATATTTTTAATTAAACGTGATTACACCTATTATGAAAAAAAAAACTTTTCACAATTTGTTTCCTTAATAATAACATATATTGACAAATTTAGAATCCCAAAATTAATCACCAAAATAGCTTCTCACGATTCTAGCATCATTTCCGTTCCATGACTCTGTACTTAAATGGTGCACAATCCCAAAATTTCATAAATAACTGATTAATTTGAGGTTCTAATATAACTTATAGGCCGAATTTTAAAATCTCTTTAAAATTTCAAGTATTCATAAACATTACATTATAACTTTTTAGTTGAAGCTTTTAGACTATTTAATAATATCAACAAGTAAATTTATAAGTCTTAATCCATCTGAAATTTTTTATAACTATATTGGCCCTAACAATGAATTCGATAGATTCAAAAGAAAGAATATTATAAGACAGGATCTAAAGTGGTATACAACACTTGATACCTATAATAATAAAAAAAACAGTAGAAAGTTTAAAATTAAATTAAATTTCTTCAAAAAAATACAAAAATTTCCAAATAATATAATTTTTTATCATTTTTTACCTAAGCCAATATTGAGGACACTTCGGAACAGAAAGCAAAATTTTATAGAACGAACATAAAATTGAATTACTAGAAAAGATGAAAGGAAAACTTTTTAAAAAGCACTTGGAAAAAGTCTAAAAGAACTTGAAACGATAGTTTTAAAATTAAATACTGGATGAAAATTTATGTTCAAGACTCTAAAAGGACGCCTTTGTTTTAAGAATTGAATTTTGAGACTTAAAACAAATGTTATTTTGTAAAAAGAAATGTATACAAAATCAATTAAATAAAAAAAAATAGAGTCAAAACAAAGAATAGGTAATTTCATAAAATATTTAATTTAAATTTCTAAATTTAAATAGATGAGCGGACAATTTTACTAAATTTCGGAAAAATCAATATTGGAAAATGGGATATTAGTAGTGAACATAACCCGATTCGCTCGATCCCCCCACTCCTCGACCTTGACCTTGACCTTGCTTCACCCCTCTTTGGCCCCGCCCACATGTCCTTGTCATTGACCTTGAAAATGCACGTGTGCTTTGGCCTTGGCCTTGTGTTCAAGGTTGTGTGTGACCTTGACCTTGGTCGAGACGACCTTGACTTTGTTGAAGGTCATCTTGGGTGTGTGACCTTGAAGATATGTTACGTGGTTGGGGGTGACCTTGAATGGTTTTATATAAGGTATGGGGCAGTTTCATTCATCAGTTGGCTCTGACTTGTATAGGTAGTACATGTGTTAATATTTGACAAATCATGGCATATGTTTGTGAAAATTGCGGTTCTAAGTTTACTAATATTTATAATATGAGACGTCATAAAAGAGAATCGTGTGCGGCGAGATTTAATAAAGTGCCTGGAGGAAAACGGCTCCGAATTGAAGAGTATACATCGACGATTCCGGTAATTAATTGCGCTACATGTAATGTAGATGTTCCAATAAATCATATGTCGGTGCATAAACGAACACAACAACATAAAAATAATTCATGTTTGCCGGTATGTCATGGTGTGCAACTCGTTGAATGTGCCTTCAAAAGGAGAATTGCAACCTATCGGGTTAGCAGTGATATGGAGCATTCCGATTACGTAATGTTCTTTGCAGACATTAAATCCAAGGTGGTGGAACTTGTTAATAATTTATTGCGTGTGCATCATGCTTTAAAAGTTAACATGACAGCTGTTGGCGAGTACATGCTTCCATCACAAGAAATATTCTGTGAAAAATCCTTCAACACTGCTAATCAAATAATTAGTGTAGAAAGTGATTTGGATGCCGTTTACCATTCTTTCACCGAATTAATAAAAACGCAGGCGACAGAGTTCCAGGAGAAAGATTCAGGTATGGAAAAATCAAAACCCGATATATTAAACTGATTTTTATATATTATTTTTCTTGTTATAGGATGGGCTCTTGTGCGAATTTTATACTTGGAAGTTGGTATCAACAAGTATATGCCTATGGGTGGCTCATCATACATCAAGTTGCCGTGTTCTATTGAAAAGAAAGGAGCTGTCGTCAATGTGATTAACCAGGACGAATTTTGCTTTGCGTGGGCTGTAACATCAGCATTGTTTCCTCCAACAGCTGAGCCTTCACAGAAGACATCCTACCCCCATTTTTCTAGAGTGCTAAATGTAACAGGTATGGATTTTCCAGTAAAATTACGTGACATTAAAAAATTTGAGGAAATGAACAACATATCAATTAACGTATACGGTCTGGAATCTAAATATGAAACTAATGAAGTAATACATGAAGTTATTGGTCCACTGAGGTATGCGTCAAAAAAGTTGGATAGGCATGTAAATTAATTGTTAATTACAAAAGACTGTAGTAGTAAAGATGGCGGTGAACATTTTTGTGATACGACTTGTTCAAAGAGTCATTATTGTTGGATTCGGGATTTATCACGTTTAGTTTCAAGTCAAATTAGTTGTCAACAACATAAAATATATTTCTGTGATGGTTGCCTCATTTATTTTAGTACACCGTCAGCTTTAACTTTACATCAAAGCTACGATTGTAACCACATTTTCACGCAAACACCCTCAGTGGATTTAAAAATCGATAAATTTGGAAAGAGTGTGCCGGAAAATATTTTAAAATTCGAGGGTATAGAAAAGCAAATGCGCGTTCCATTCGTGGTTTATGCAGATTTCGAATCTGTTTTAAAACCCGTTGAAACGGTACAACCAAACCCACAAAATTCTTACACTGTAAAAAGTTTTAAACATGAACCATATTATTTTGCTTATTTAATTAAATGCTCTTTTGACGACTCACTTTCGAAATTTGAGCTATTTCGGGGGAATAATGCAGCTCAAGTCTTTGTGGATCGTATCGAGTGTGATTTAAGGGCTCTATACAACACATATTTAAAAGACATTAAGCCTATGAAACCGTTAACGCCTGAAGAAAAAAGGGAGTTTAATGTTGCTAAAATATGTGGTATATGTGAAGGCCCTTTTGAAGAGGGTGAGATTAAAGTACGAGACCACTGTCACATAACTGGTGCAAAAAGATTTGGTGCTGCACATTCCGTTTGTAATTTAAATTATAAATTACCCTCTTTTATCCCTATCATATTTCATAACTTAAGCGGCTACGACAGCCATTTATTTATAAAAGAGTTATGTAAATATGGGGATAAAATTGGTGTTTTGGCTCAAAGTAAGGAAAAGTACATATCATTTACCAAAAGCATTTATGTGCACGATTATTTTGATAGTAAATGTGGAAAAGTCAAGAGGAAATATTTAAAGTTGCGATTTATTGATAGTTTTAAATTTCTGTCAACGTCTTTGGAAAATTTAGGCAGCGGTTTAAACGACGACGATTTTATTGAAACGCGGAAACATTTTTCAAATATCAACCAATTTAATTTGATGCGTCAAAAGGGTGTTTTTCCCTATAGCTTTATTGACTCTATAGAAAAAATGGAAAATACATGTCTTCCAAGTAAAGATGAATTTTATGATAATTTACGGGAAGAACATATTAGCGATGAAAGCTATAGAAGAGCAAAAGAAGTATGGCGCTTGTTTGGGTGTAAAACTTTGGGGGACTATTCGGACGTGTATTTAAAATCAGATGTGTTGCTATTGTGTGATGTTTTTGAGCAATTTCGGAATAATTGTTTAAAATTCGATAAACTTGATCCAGCACATTACTATACCCTTCCAAGTTTATCATTTGATTGTATGCTACGTATGACTAAGGTAGAGTTAGAGCTCTTAACTGATATAGACATGATACATTTTTTTAAGAAAGGTATACGCGGCGGCATAAGCCAGTGTACAGAAAGGAAGCACATCGCTAATAATATTTTTTTACCAGACTATGACCCAACAAAACCTTCTTCATTTATAACATACCTTGATGCTACAAATCTATATGATCATAGTATGTCACAAGCATTACCATATGGTGGTTTTCGATGGTTAAGCGAGCGCGAAATTCTGGATTTAAATATTATGGCTGTTGGTGATGATAGTTTACATGGCTATGTTTTGGAAGTGGATGTGCATTATCCGACTGAGTTGCATGATGCACATTCTGATCTTCCATTTCTAGTAGAAAATATCATACCGCCAACAGAAAACGCTAAATTACCGAAATTAATTCCTAATTTACAAGATAAAAAAAAATACATTGTACACTATAGAACTTTAAAACAAGCCATCGCCAACGGCTTAGTGGTAATGCAAACCCATCGAGTATTACAGTTTAAGCAATCAAAATGGCTAAAATCGTATATTGATTTTAATACCAATTTACGTAACAAGGCCACCACAAAATTTGCGAAGGACACTTTTAAATTAAAAAATAACGCGATATTTGGTAAAACTATGGAAAATGTGGAAAATCGAAAGGATATAAAATTAGTAACACATTGGGAGAACAGTGTAGGCAGAAATGGAGCTAGAGCACTAATATCCCGCCCCAATTTCAATAGTAGCTCGATATTTACCGAGAACTTTTTTGCTATACATATGAATAAAGTTGAAATATTGTACAATAAACCAATTTATATCGGTTTTTCCATATTAGATATATCAAAGACTGTAATATACGATTTTTATTATAATTTTATTAAATCCAAGTTTGGCGATGATGCTTCGTTACTTTACACCGATACTGACTCGCTTATATTAAAAGTGTATACGGAAAACTTTTATCAAACTATATCAGAAAACCCCGAAAAATTCGATACATCAAATTACCCCGAAATTAATAATTTCAACATAATTAAAAGTAATTCTGTAGTTGGTAGAATGAAAGATGAGTTTCCTGGTGATCCGATAATAAGTTTTTATGGTACCGGCGCGAAGGCTTATTATGTAAAGTCCATTAATAATGAATTTAAAAAAGCCAAAGGTATCAAAAAATGTGTTATCGAGAAAGACCTTCATCAGGAAGACTACCAAAGAATTGTTGAACGGGGTGGTTTGATATTAAGAAAGATGAAGACATTTAGAAGTGAAATACATAACATTTATACCAACATAATAAATAAAGTAGCATTGTCACATAGCGATGATAAACGTTATGTAATTCCCAGTTCAACCAAAACTCTACCTTGGGGGCATGCAGACATAGATTTTTACAAAACAGACCCGGAAGAAAACTTAGCAAATTTAGTCACCGTGTTGGAATCATTTCTAAGTCAGGACAGCACGTAATCTGGAAAATCCATATTTCATTATTTGTACTGTTTTTATTATTTCTATTAAACATACAACATTAATATGTAACGATAGTATTGTAATTTTTTTTTTTTTTGTTTTTTTAAATAAAAAACATGTATTCATTACTTGATTGCTTTTTTATTGAACCTTTATTTTAAAATTATAAATATAATGAAGTGTCGACAAATAACAAACTGTAAAAGTAATTGTTGAAAAATTTGTCTAATAGTAAATTAAACGCACAGGTCTACGAGTAAATGTTTAATGTGAAACAGGTTTGCTGACAAGATCCTCCATAGTCTTTTCAATTTTCAACATTCTAGAGTTAAGTTCATCACGCAGTTCGTCTTGCCTAAGTTCATATATTGCAATAACAGTATCATCAATGTATCCTCTAAGTTCTTGACCGGTTTCAATTAATTTCTTGCGTACGTAACCTTCAAGTTGGTTTCTGAATATATCTTTAATAACAATTGTTGAGTCATGTAAAGCTTTCTGCGTATCTTGCACACACTGAGCAAGGTTATTATCAACATAATTTCGTGTGGTCGCATCGTCTCCTTCAAGAGGTTCTGCTAAATAGCACAATCTTTTGCTTCCCATGTCGTAATCTCCATTAGGTGTAAGTTTAAAACCTATTCCTGAAGGACCTCGCATAAAGTTAAAATCCTTAAATTTTCTTTTGCGACCGAACTTATCAATAGTGTTTACTTCTGACATTGTTATGTGAGACTGATTTGAAACCATTAGATTTCACCCTAATATATGGTTCTATTTCATTAATAAACGGACTCTGCAGAAAAATATGGATTGCAAAACGTATTTTAGGTGATGTTTAATAAATACACATACAGATTCATTTTACTATTGTTTTATTGAAAAAAAAATTAAAATATAACAAAAGATTGAGTTTACTTTTTATTATTAAAAAAAATAAAAAAAATAACAAACAAAAAAATTAAAAATTAAGAAATAAAATACATGTTAATTTCTTCTGTACAGGTAAGCTTCTTCTATGACCCAATTTCTTCTCTGGATGGCACGTTCATTAATGTCCTTGAACTGGTAGTAAACTAGTCCACAAAAGACGCATTGTACAAATTTAACCCTGAAAAGGCCAATGTAGTTGAAGTCGTACGTAAGATCATTTCGCCAGCAGATACCTAGTCTTTTACAATGATGACAAGTTAAATAAAAAGCTTTTGGTATATGACTGTATGTTTTGGCTGCTTCACTAGGTTGTTCATCGGTTGGCAACATGATGTTTGAATATGTTGTACTTTTCAATCGCGGTACTCTAATTATGTATTACTTTTTAAAATAACCTTGACAGGACCAAAAAAAATCCTTGAAAATTACAACCTCGAAAACGACCCTGACATTGACGGGTACTTTGACCTTGGCCTTGGCCTCGCATCTAACAAGTTTAGTACTATATTTATATGCTTCTTTAAAATAACCTTGACAGGGACAAAAAAAAATCCATGAAAATTACAGCCCTGAAAACGACCCTGGTATTGCCGGTTACGTCGGCCTTGGCCTTGGCCTTGCATCTGACAAGTTTAAATATTATACTTAATGCATCGAACAAAAGGAATAAAGGCGGTGTAGTGGGGGAAATGGGCATAAAAGCAGACTTGCTGGCTCGAGCTCTTCACAGTTCGTCAGAACAGCAAACAGTACAGTGCTAAGAAAAAGTTAATTGTGTGAGTTTGAATATCGAAAATGTCTAGTGTACGGTCTCTTTTAGATGCTCTTGACGTGAGCTGCGGTTCACAGCAAGGCATGCTGGATAACATGAGTGGTTTAGAAGTGTTAAGTCCGGGGGTGTTCGAGAACTGGAATGGCGTGGAGCATGAAGATGCCGAAGACCGAGCCCTCAACGATGGTCGCGACGAAGAGTTAGTTCAGTCGGCAGCGCAATTCCTGGAATGCTGGACGGAGGAGAAGGTGCCAAAGATAAATGTGATTAGTGATGTGGTTGTGCGAAAAGCATCGCGGCCTAGGGAATCTTCTCCGAAAGCTTCGAAACTGAAAAAGCTCTTGACTATGCGGAAGTCGGAAATCGCCGATAAAAAAACATTTTATTCGGCGATTAAAGGTGTGGGACAAGGGAAGAAGAAAAAGTTTAACTTTAAGCGTCCCTCCACCCCTGTTCCATTACCCGACTTCCTAAAAACAGCACCAAAAGAGCCATTGTCAGTAGAAGTGGAAGTCATAGAAGGCCCCGATGGACCAACACCACCAACGCCACCAACACCGGCCAGCGTAGAGAATGAAATAGTGCCGGAGGTGAAGTCTTCCCCAGCGCCAGCGCCACTGTCGCCGATATTGGGGTGCCGGAAACCCATGAAGAAGCGGTTTAAGCGTTGTTTTGAAGGCGATGAAGTTTCCGCTGCTTCGTCGTCGTCGTCGTCGTCATCGTCATCGTCTTCACCAAATAAAACCGCGTCTTCTTCGTTAATATATTCGGAGCCATCACAACCGGAGTGGGTCGAAGACTTCACCAACTCTCAGAAGACCAAATTGACCGACATTTATGCCATGAAAAAACGCTTAGTGAAAGAAGTGGACGAGTGTGACAGTGACATTATAGAACTTGAAAAACAATTAGAGATAAAAAAGGTGAAATCTGCGCGGTTAAAAAGACAATTAGAGGACTTTAATAAATTATGTAGTAGGTGTTAGGTAGTTGTAGATATTAGCTTTTAATTTATAGTATTAAGTTTGTAAATATATATATATATATATATATATATATATATATATATATATATATATATATATATATATATATATATATATGTATATATATATATATATATATATATATATATATATATATATATATATATATATTGTAGTTAATAAAAAAGTGTTTGATCAAATTTTTTATATTTTATAATGAGATTAAAAATGACTTGAAAATTTATTTTTGTGTGTTATTTCATATAGGCCCTGTCCCACATAATATTAGGTAATAAAAAAAAAAAGAGTGAATAATCCACTAAAACTACGCAATAGCAATAGTTGTAAATATTTTCTGATAATATTTACAAGTATGCTAAAACATGGTTCGGTTTATGAAGTTAAGGTTCTGTCGCCAGAACTTCTAATACTTTGTATCTCAATATTGTATGTTTTTATGAAAAAAACATAAAATATTGGTTACAAAGTATTATAACCAACTAAAACTATGATCAAATTATTTTGTGGTCCTGAAAAGGACCGTTTGGTTGTAAAACATGCGACTCTTTTATTGAGTTGTGGAGTCGCACGGCCCGTCATCATCAGCGGGGGTGGTGGTGTTGTCCTCTGTGTATTCGATGATGAACCGCCAAAGTTCATCCCATCTAGGATCGTTCGGCTCCCACTCCAAACAATTCTCTGTGGTAGAATCTACCACAGGGCATTGGATGGGTTGTTGTTGTTGTTGTTGTTGAGTCGCTGACATGTTGAACTAAAATGATTGTAATAAGTATTGGCGGTCGTATATATAGAGACAAATTAATGGTAGGGGGTGAAAACAAATGTCGTATTACGTATTGAGACCAAAAGTTGTTTGTGGTCTCAAATACGAACGAACGATTTAGCTGGGTTCCACCAGCACTTAAAGTTTTAATACTTTGTATCTAATATTGTATATTCTATACATACAATATTAGTAACAAAGTACTAATATGTACTAAAACTACGATCAAAGTATTTTGTGGTCCTGAAAAGGACCGTTGTTGTGTGCCCTTAAAAAGGGCCAGGGAGAGTATGGGGCTTATGGTGCCCCATCCTCGCTGGTCGACCACCAGCTTGACGAATCGCAGGGGCCTTGTGGGTCGTCGGGTGTTGGAGATGCTGGAATTTCCAGCACCGCATCTTCCGTCGAGTCCGGCTCTGGCTGCGGCGACGGAGTTTCGAGTCTTTGTAAGACCCAATCGCCCGCATCGTCTAATTCCACTAGACCTGGATCATGGTCATATACTAGCGGAATCGGCTCATCCAAGTCATCCCAACGTAGGACGTCAATTTCAAAACCCACCTCGTCGTCGTCGTCGAAGACTTGCAGGTCTCCAACGTTGTCGGCTACGGTGTCATCACTAAAGATGGATGAGCCTCGGCTGGCGGGTCTTTCTTCCTCCATGTTCATCGTATGAGGGTTGATGAATATATGACTGTGTAACTGGCCCAGTCTCATATATATAGAACTACCCCCACCCCACCAACGGATTCTAAATGTTATGTATTGGTGAGAGCATAAAGAATTATTGATTTTTTCAAAAACTTTAAATAAGGAATTAGATTTGTTTAGACAATAAGACTTATTCTTAATATTTTGTGAAGAATACATTACAAAAAAAAATAATAGAAACCTTGTTTGAACTGTTAACATTTTCATAGGTTCTCAAGCATATAACTTGGCACTTAAGCTACGAGACAAATCGTCGTTAAACGAATATCTCGCCCCATAAGTGACGATTACTAAACTACGATCAAAATATAATATGGTCCTGAAAAGGACCGTTTTTGTGGCCCTAAAAGGGCCTGGGGGGAGGGTGGGGTGCCTACCGTGGAGTAATACCCAACGATATTAACACCGACCTAGGTGCAGCCCTTGGTCTTCTCATTGGCGGCACCGTCGTCGTCGCTGGTGGTGTCGGCGTTGCAGGCGGTGCCGAAGGTGCCGCTCCTGATGCGGTACCCCCGCACTCCTCACACTTGCATATTTTGCCGGGCACGAATGGCCTGACAATGCCAATGATCCTTTTTGGTATATATTCCATCTTGCCGATCGAATGTGTAATGATGAAATAATTCTAATACCGGCCTCTATATACATTCAAAAAGTTGGAGGGGGTAAGGTGGAGTGCATATATGCATTATATAAGTTTGAGAATAATATGATTTTATAACTCACCGTATCTCTGTTATGGACACAAACTACCCCCTTCCACTTTTCTAGCATATAGTACTAGACTTTCTCTACATTTTTTTCAAATAAATTTTTTTGATATTTCTAACCATTACTTTGCTACATATTTACAAAAAATGCAAATTATGCATATATTTTAATTATTTTCAGGCAAGGTAAGGAAAATTTTGAAAATGTTTTGACGGAATCGTAATAAGGAAGAGTTGAAGTATATCACACTATTTTTCCCGATTCGCTAATATAAAAAAAATTTTTTCATCGCATTTTGGATGGGCTCTGGCGTCGTAACGGTTGACGATAAAAAATTGGAAAAATACATATATTGTGGGAAATTTTCTCTAGAATCCAAAAAAAAAATTTCCGAACTTCTGTCACCGCAAATAAAAAAATCGATACCTCAAAAATTGCGAGAAAATGCTGAAGGAGCCGCGCAATCGCTCTGAAACCATCAAAAATCGATTTTTTTTCCCTCCGCGGGTGGGAGAGTGGGGGAGGTGGTGGTGGACTTAGAAAAGAAAAAAAAAAAAAAAAAAAAAAAACCTCCCCTACAACTTCCACATACTCCCGTTCGGCGGCCCTAGCCTCCTAACTCAAGAATTTCAATTTTTTCATCTAAATTTTTTGTCATTTTTAAGATTTTCCAAATTCCACCATCTCAAAATTCTAGGTAATTAAAGTGCTTTTATTTTTTCTCTATCTTGAACGGTTCCCGAGCTACAGCGCTTTAAAGAATTCAAATTACTAACTTTCTATAACCCTTTTTTTCAAATTTCATTTTTTCGAATTTTCAAAAATACTACAATATGTAGAAGAAAATTCTCTCTTTAATTTCCCAATACCGTTTTTCTCTAAATCTTCAACTTTAGCGCGTATTCAGCATTTTCAAAAAAAAAAAAAAATTATAATTTTTTTTACACCATCGCATTCTCCTCAAAATTTTGGGCTATCAAAGTGCTTTTATTTTTTTTCTATCTTGAACGGTTCCCGAGCTACAGCGCTTTAAAAAATCCAAATTACTAACTTACTATAACCCTTTTCTTAAAATTTCATCTTTCCGAATTTTGAAAAGTACTACCATATGTAGAAAAAAATCCTCTTTCTAATTTCCTAATATCATTTTGCTCCAAAACTTCAACTTTGGCGCGCATTCACCATTTTTCAATTTTTTTTGAAAAATTTTTTTTTACGTTTTTACTATCGAGAAAAATGCTTGCTTATAGTACTCGATTTCCTCTATAATTTTTTCTTATAACTTTTTTCCCTATTCCTAACCGTTACTTTCCTACAAATTTTCTAAATCGTTGTTTTCATATTTTGCCTTAAAAATTTTTTCTTGTGTTATTTAAGCTCTTTTTTCCACTTAATAAACCACCATTTTCTAAATTCCCGTACTCTTTTCTTAAAGAGCGGGCTTTTCCGCCAGCTTTTTTTTTTGGTTGGGTTTCAAATAAATATAAAACTACTACTTCACTCATTACAAATTTATTGATTCAAGAACATTATTTTGTGTTACATATAATAGATACATTAAAATATAGATTTATTGGTCACCGAACCGTTTAATACATTATAACTAAAAAATGAGTCGTGAATAACTAATGCGTACACTTTAGTGTCTTTGGGGAATTTATTCTTTCTCGTTTGGAACTCCAATTTTACATCCACTGTCGATGAGTTAATCGCCTCTGGTTGATGACTGCAATTGATAATAAAAACGGGGTTTTTCATATATTCCGCGAACGTTATCATCGGATCGTTTATCTCGCGCCCGTAGTAGCTGCTTTGGAAGTTTTCGTAATTGTAATAGGCTGCTGCGTACAGTTTCTTGGCGAAATCTAAATTCCATCTTTCGTAGGGATAAACGGTTAAATTCAGATACAGTCTAATGTCGCATACGTCGGCGTGGGTAAACTGGGTTGCGTTTTTTTCTTTCTTGTCGCAATTATTGCTGTCTTGAAACCCGACGATTATATAGCGCGGTCTTTCCAGACTTGTACTCGTTCTCAAGGCCCACACGTCGGAAGATGTTTGCCTTAAAGCTGGTAATTCGTACAGATCCCATTTACGATATGCCATTTGAATACTGGCATTGTTTCCTCCTTTATTAATGCGAGACAGTATTTTCAATTTTTGCTTATCGTCTGGAATGATGTGACGAATTTTCCATTCGATTTTGTCGATACTAATTTCTGCCTCTACTTCGCCGACGTAACAATTGGTAAAAGTGCGAGCTATAATCATAATAAGCTCTTGTTTTACGTTGAAAACACCTTTTGCGTAATCTTCGGCGAATCCCATAAGATATCTTAAGGGTAATTTCCCGGAGAATACGTTACTTGCCGTGTCTACGATATCTTGGTTTGCTTCGTCGAGACCCCATCCGCACGTCATGAGAGATCTTTGTTGCAAACTTCCGAATGAAACCATGGTTTTTAATGTCGTCGTAACTCCAGGTTTACGAACCACGGCGACCTGTTCACCTCCCATCTCGTAGCGAATTTCATCGAACAAAAATGCGAGGGCATTATTTGATAAAAAACATCTTTTCGTTGCGTCTATGGGTTTAAATTTTCCTTTGATATATATGTAACTTTCGGCGATATCCAGTATAATATCTTGAAAATTAATGGGGATACGGACTTCATCCGAATTGTTGAATGATGGAGATCCGTATGGTTTATACGTATGCTCTTCTAGACTAATAATGGAATTGTCCAAGATGGGCTCGGAGAAAACCTCTATTTTATCGCTGGTGGTGGAAATCATTTTCGCACTTTAAGACCGATTGATTTTAAAAATTTATAGTCTTCGGCAGATAACTGTTGAGATGTTTGTGATCTAACGTCTGGACGACGACTAACCTTGACGTTAACTCTTCTTTTACTTTTATTATGTTTCGGCGGTTCCCCCATCTTAGTCGACAGCACACACAATTGACGATTGAAGCAAAAACCCATTTCTATGAAAGTTTCTTCAGTTCCAATTTCACGATTATTTTCTCGCCTTGAAAATTGATTAGATCACCGCTATCGTCCAAGATGCGAAGAGTAATGTTGTCGATAAACTGACGTCCTGCCGGCATTAACGGCATATAAATATTATTTTGTGGTTCTTTACTGATTTTGTAACCGGGCTCCACGTCGATATCGAATTCGAACAAGGTATGACCTTCCACCGAATTCATATATGCTCCGGAAATTATATTACAATCTACGCGTATGATGCGTACTTTCATTATTTCCACCATCTCGGTTGATTCGTGCTTTTTGTCTCTTTTTAACACTGTATGATTAAATCCTAACATTTTACCGATACTCGCCTCTCCCCGGAAATCTATAGTATATTGGGATTTCAGTTCACATTTCAGCGTATTATTATTAGCAACCAAGTAAAAGATTCCATCGTTCTTTTCTTCAGTTGAAATCCTCAAAGCCTCCAACATAGCTTTACCTATCTCATCTATTTCATAGGCCCCAGGTGGAATCTGCAATTGTATCGGCTCGGTGGTGTAACCCTCCTTCATGTAGGCAAACTTATTGTTGCTTTCGTCCACATTAAAAATTGAATTGTATGTGTAAAATCCCAGCAATGCCAGACCATATTTGTTTTCTCTATTTAATTCGACTGGTGGATAAAAATCGGCGCTTAAGACGCTCGAGTGTCCTGTTAGTGTGAACGTATAAGACATGACTAACCATTAAAACATCACACATCTCGGTTTTATTCTTAGCGGCAACATTTAAAAAGATTCATCGTCACACCTTTTCTCACTGCATTAGATAGTGATGTTTTTATGCTATTTTCTGCTTTTATGCGCACATCGCTGATTTTGCAATAACAACAAAATATTTTTCTAGCCGTAAGATCCTCATCAGTCATAACCTCGTTTAAATTGCTGCTGCTGCTGCTGAAATAATGTTTGCAACCGCACTGATATTTTAATATATCGATATCGCTTTTAAGGTGCTCCGGCAACTTTTCCCAAACGAATGGAATTTCATTTGGGGCTAATGCAATCATTACTTCCTTGGGCATGTTTTCTAACTGTTTCACGGTCATTTTCCTTAATCCACCGGCTAGA
This sequence comes from Diaprepes abbreviatus, assembly GCA_034092305.1. Classification (NCBI taxonomy): domain Eukaryota; kingdom Metazoa; phylum Arthropoda; class Insecta; order Coleoptera; family Curculionidae; genus Diaprepes; species Diaprepes abbreviatus. The sequence continues at coordinate 4,994,208 of JASJET010000156.1, forward strand.
TGAAATGCTTTCAGTGATTGCAACATTTTAGTATAGTTATTGCGATCCATTTGCGGTGTTAATGGTGACGATGATGATGATGACATCTTTTACGCTGATGATTCGACAAGAAACTTTAAGCACAAATGTCCACACCAGACTGTTCCAAAATCCTGCTGACGATCGTATGTATAGTAAATAATTTTTGATGGTTCCGATCCCGTTTGTAGATATCATACCAATTCGATCGGTGGGGGTAAATCGCCGAAGCTGTCATAATATGTTACTTTAGAATTATTTTTTCTATAAGCTACCCAATGAGTCCCTGCACCACGCGTACTATCCAAATTCACTATTGCTGCTTCGTAACGTCGAGGACCTTGTCTAGGTAATAAATCCCTCATATAAACGCCTCGAAAGTGTCCTATTCTTTTCTTTTTGGCATATTTTTCTATATCGATGTTAGATAGTGGTCTTCGAGGTAGGGATTCAATTAGTTTTTTGATCTACGATTTAAAAATAATCCCATACCTTTACGATATGGCTTTAGAAACAAACCATTTCCTTTCGATTTTAAATACAGGCCGGCACCGGTTTTATCTTCGCTGCTTTTTTTTACTGCTTTTATGGCGCGCACAATTCCCGCTGCCCCACCGGCTAATGAACCCAAAGCTGATAACCCGGCAAAAATTGGTATTAATGGTAATATTCCACCAGTTTTAGGAATCGGTATTATTCTCGGTGTACGAACCTTCCTTTTGCCACCTGCCGCTTTTACCGATCTACGTGCTGCCGACAGAGCTATTTTAGATGCATTCATGACATTTTTTTCCAACACATTTTTACTTCCGGCTTTTAATAATTCCCTTCGAACTGCTTGTCGAATAGCTGTTCCGAAACTGGCTTTCCGAACATGTCGATTTTTATTAACACCTTTCCTTTTTGTATGACGCGTGCCTTTACTAGATGTTTTTTTTGTTGATAATGATGATGGTACACCCATACCAAAACGTTGTTTTCCTTTCATAATGTTTGTAACTAACCAAGCTGCTGTTTTTTCACCTAAACTGGAATCTTTCGATTTTACTCTATTCCAAGCACTTTGTTCGAGCTGGTAATCCGCTCGATGTCTCGCACTTATGTTGTCTTTATTATGTAAATAGGCTAAATCGTGTTTTTTGCATGCGGCATCCAAAGGATTAATGCCTGGATCACCTCTTGTTACACGTTTTATTACTTTTGTTCCGGGTCCGCAATATTGATAACCAGGAATGTGTACCTCGAATGGTAATTTATTTATTAACGAATTCACAATACCGTATCCAGTTTTGTTGGAAACGTGAGACCGTCCACTTCGTTTGACGCTCGGCATCTGAATGACAGTTTTTGTGAAAAATTGCCTATAAAATATCAAATTTTCCTAAGATGCGCGTTATCGATCTTAAACAAAAACTTCCTATTGACAATCTCGATGAAAAAGTCGGACTTGGATTTGAAAAGAAGATAATGAAGAGACACGGTCCTCTACTTCCTTCCTCTATTCGCGGCCTGTTAATTGGTCCATCCAATTGTGGAAAAACTAATGTCATGATTTCGCTGCTTACACACCCCCTTGGGCTACGTTTCGAAAATGTCTATATTTACTCGAAATCTCTGTATCAACCGAAATATGAGTATTTAAGGAAAATTTTAGCGCCCATCAAAGGTTTAGGCTACTATGCCTTTAGTGATTCCAGTAATATTGTGGTACCGTCCGATGCAAAACCAAACTCTATATTTATCTTTGATGATGTTATATGTGAAAAACAAGATGTTATAAGATCGTACTTTAGCATGGGACGTCATAAAAATATCGACTCCTTTTACCTAGCGCAAACATATTCGTGAGTGCCTAAACAGCTTGTGCGAGACAACGCCAATTTTATTATTATGTTTAAACAAGATGAGTTGAATATGAAACACATATTTTCCGACCACGTTTCACCGGATCTAACTTTTACTCAATTTCAAGAAATGTGCTCAAAATGTTGGGATAATAAGTATGGATTTTTAGTAATTGATAAAGACAGTGATGTGAAATCGGGAAGATACCGCAAAGGATTTGATAGCTATATATTACTGTAATAATAAGAGAAAATGCTCATTTGATTGTTGAAACGTCCTTTGTTAACATCATGAATAACGCGATCGACTTAAAACGTAAACTAGTGGAAGCTACCAATGCCGTCAGAAAAAAATTTAAACAAATTAAAGCGGCTAAAGAGTTTAATGTTGTGGAATTGGAAAAGTTTTACGAACCCATTTCTAAGCCGTTGACAACTATATCTGATGTGGTTAAGCAACGTCAGCAGCAGCAGCAGCAGCAACAACAACAGCAACAACATTATCCAGCTACAAAGTCACATAGTCTCAGTACATCAGTGCAGTCGACTCAAATATCAGGTTTTCCCCAACCTACACATTCCTTTCAAACCTCCACACCTATTCAGCAGCAGCAGCAGCAGCAGCATCGCATTTCAAAAGAAGATATTAGCCAATCGGTGTTTGATACACCCTCGACATCAACTAATACATCTCTCGCATCCGCTGACACCACAACTTCCGATACTTTAAACGCACACCTGAAAGGATTACGTTCGAAACCATCTCTATACGATACTGTATATGGTGTACGTTTTGGTTCAAAAACAGATTATAACAAAAATTTTATTGGTAATTTAGAGGTGCGTTTTCGAAATGGAAATATTGTCTTATACAAAAAAGGGAAAAATATTGCAGAATATGGTGGATCACCGGCACTTTATGATTTGTTATTTCTTAAAACACCCCCAAGTGTAGGCAAGGAACAACAACAATTAAGTGATAATGTACTTTCAACGTACAAGGAAATTTTGGAATCAACGAATGCTGTCTACAACAATTTTAAAAAAAGTGATGGTTTACGGGAGACCACATGGAACAAATATTTACGAATTATTAAACCTCTGATAATGGGCACAAAATTAGGTGGTACTATTACAAGAAAAAATCTCTCGGAAAAACTACAGTTACCCACAAAAAAGAAATTATCTTCGAAAAAATTTCAATATGTCTACTGGAACAAAGCTAAAGAGTTGGTGGATCGTTTACGTTTGTTGTGGAGTTCCAAAATGGCCGGTCACACTGGACACGAAAATGAAATTATGTCAATCATAGAGGAATTACGAGAAGAAGATATAATATATTAAGCTCAATATTTAATGATATTATTCAGTTCTTCCTTCGATCTGAAACCTTTAGTATTACTAATAATATGGAGCCCAGTCTAGAAAAAATCAAGATTGTTAATGAACTACATAGAACGGCTAGAAAAAATTTTGTAAGACGGCGCACGATAATAAAAGGATACAGAGATTTGTGGCAAATTGATTTGGCTGAAATGCAACAGTATGCTGATGAAAACGATGGTTATCGTTATATTTTGGTCTGTATAAATTGTTACTCGAAATTTGTCTATACCAAAGCCATAAAAAACAAGACTGGTATAGAAGTTACTAATGCGATGAAAAGCATCATTGAAGAGGCATCATATACACCAACAAATCTGCAAAGTGATCAAGGAAAGGAGTTCTATAATACAAACTTTCAAGCCCTGATGAAAAAATATAATATAAATCATTATTCCACTTACAGCACAAAGAAAGCTGCAATTGTTGAGCGAGTCATAAGGACTTTAAAAAATAATTTATATAAACAATTCTCGACAAGAGGATCTTACAAATGGATACATATATTATCGGCAGTAACAAAAACCTATAACCATTCGAAACATCGCACCATTGGAATGAAGCCTGCAGACGTGCAAGAAAAAACACATATTAAAGCATATGATTATTTAAAAATTGTACCTAAAAAATTTAAGTTTTCCATGGGTGACATTGTGCGCATTAGCAAGTACAAAAGCTTATTCGAGAAAGGATATACGCCCTCTTGGTCAACCGAATTGTTTAAAGTTGTAAAAGTTAACGTTACAAATCCACCTACTTACTTGTTGGAATCGTTAGAAGGTCAGCCTATAAGAGGGTGTTTTTACGAATCAGAACTACAAAAAACAAGCAGTCCTGACGTTTATCTAGTAGAAAAGGTCCTTAGACAACGCAAGAAAAATCACATCGAACAATTATTTGTCAAATGGCTAGGATTTCCCAACCACTTCAACTCTTGGATAGATAAAGCTAATATTGTTTAAATAACATATTGTATGACTATATTTTTTATTTAAAATGTAAAATAAATAAACAATATATTGTAAAATAAAGTTTTTTATTTCAATCTTCATTATTAAAAACAATGACAATAAAACATCATACACATAAATAACATTTCAATATTCTTGGAGGGAAGGTCCAATTCACCGACGACTACGACGTTATCTTCAAGGCTATGCCACTCGGAGTGCGTTCTCCTATTCTTTAACCTGCTTTTTTTAGATTTTTTTTGAAGTCGAGTCGTACGACAGTGCGCTTAATGAGTCATTTAAAGGCTGATGATAGAGTATTTTCTGCATAACTTCAATTTTTGTTTTAAGCTCACTATTATTTTTGTATATCATGGGGAGGACATCCTTGTTAAATATGTCACATATTACAACTGCAAAATTGTAAAACTTTCTATTAACAAATTGTTTTGTCACAGCATCGTCATCATCTTTAGGTTCGCCTAAGTTGGTTATGATTTTTCCACCCATATCATACTGCCCATCCGCTGTAAGTTTAAAACCAATCCCTTGTGGCCCAGATAATATATGATATTTTTCATTATATTTCTGACGACCAAATTTATCAATTGTGTTGTTTCCTCGACTCATTTTCAATCTTTACTAAACTATTTTATTTTTATTTGCCCTACTTATATTAAATATTTCAGCTGAGAAAAAGAAACACTGACTATGATCTACTGGGTTGGTATGTTTATAAAAGAAATAAAATAAAACTGTGATTGTAACAGATATTTATTTACAGTTATTTAATTGCACAAATACAAAAATTATAAAAAATTAATTTTCCATGTCTTCGTTTTCGTTGCTCAAAATTCTATCCCATCCGACACTATTTCGATCGTCAACGTCTTGGGCTGTTGCTGTTGCAGAAACCAATTCATATTTTGCAGCAAGCTCACCTGGTAAATGTGGAATATTGACGAGGTATTCTTTTAATTCTTCTTCAACCATTTCAGCACAAAATGTATCCATGTCTATGGAACCATATAAAAATTTGTCGCACAAGTGTGCCCCAGCCATAAAATTGATTGTATCCCTGATCTCGTTCTTATATTGATCTTTGGTTACATCAATATGCGACCAATCATTTACGCTATCTAACATATCGTGAGCCCTATTTCTTAATTTTCTCCCCAACCAAAATATGTATCTATCTACACATTCGTTGGCGGTCGTCGTCGTCGTCGTCGTCGCATCAGCAGACATCTTTAACAAAAATAATGAACACGCGTAAGTATTCTGACATGTGCAACTATATTTTAAATTTAATTACATCCTTTTTTTTTCAAACAATTTACATACAATTTACTCCAATGAACCAAAACGTAATAATGTTCGAGTATTGTTTCCAAAAACTCTAGTGCCCTGCCCCAAATAAGTTAGAGTGTATTTATCTTTAGTTTTACTCATAATATCTACAATATCGTCAGATAGTGTTTCGGCCACACGTTTTGGTAAAAAAGTCTCAAATGTGCTATTATCACCGTCATCGTGTAAAGCCACTAAAAGAGTTTTACCAAATCGTGTAGTCATTGAAACCATCTTTACAATTTTATACACTTTGCCTACAATCATTTCGGTAACCTTTTTTCTCTCTAAAACCTCGAAATCTTTGCTAAACATTTCATTAATTTCATCTAGAGTTTCTTTTGCAATACTCATTATTGAAAAAAATGGTATATAAATCCAAAAATTACCGTGAATATAAAAGCACTTTCAGAACACTACACGAACACAATATTTGATGTTTATGCCACTGATATCTGCGACTGTTTGAAGTCACTTCTTCTCCCACGAACCTTTATAGCGGGGTTTCAAGGTCGAATTGTAACAATGGTGGGGGTAGCTTAACGATAGAAATAGTGGGAGGAGTATTCAAGGTCAAATGACGTCACACATTTAAATTGGTATAAGGATAACTTCAAGGACAAAATATAATGAAACAAATAACTACATTTTATGTACTTTATTCATTGATTTTTTTCTGCCATTCTTCTATGCGTTTAACATTATCACCTAAACCTAATTTCCTTAATTTGTTCAATAATAATTGTTTGTTTTTATATCTAAGAAAATTCTTACAAACTATACTAGCTAAAAGACACACTTCGGCATGGTCCATATACTTAAAAAATACACTAAAGTCCTGAGCCTCCGAATCTTGCATTTCATATGCGTAAAATTCCGAACAGGCTGCAGAAATTAGAAATTCCTCGTACATTTCTCGCACTAAACTTTCCATATTAACTACTACTACGTTAAACTTAAGTCCTACACTCTAATTTCATCTAACACAACCGGATCTGCAATGAACCTAATCAGTTTTTCCAAACAGTCACTAAACCCCAACTTTTTTATCTCACGAACAAAGTCTTGTAAATTTATTGTTTTGCTGCAATATTTACGACATGCATTCGCAGCCTTTTCATATTCATAAGCCAAATCACAATAGCGCGACGCTCATTCTGCTCGACTTTTCATTGCATCATTGAAATAATTATTAGCCGTTTCAGTGAACTCATCGCCCAATTTTTTTACTGTCTCTTGCAAAGCACTATTCATATTATTCACTCATTTTTACATTCACGACACTTTTTTATTGCTGGTGGTGGCCCATCTATATGATGACGATATATTTGTTCATAGTGAATGTAACAGGGTAAGCTTAACTGTAGTTCCTTGTTACACCGATATGACGCTGGCAGCTTATCCCAAATTTGCCGTAAACTCAGCGTATCAACGCAAGTTTTTAAATATTCGAGAGGAAAAAATGCTAGATCCTTCTCTTCAAAATCACACAAACTTTTTAAATTACTCTGATATAAACAAATTACTCTGCCGACTTGCTCTATAATTTTTTCTTTAGATAGTTCCGTATCTGACATTTCACACTGAATGAATGCAAGTAGACTCACACAATTTATAGAACAATTTGCAAGGTCAAAATCATTTCAAGATCATCCCACACTATTACAATGCACAAATAACTACTTCAAGGTCACACACCCAAGATGACCTTCAACAAACTCAAGGTCGTCTCGACCAAGGTCAAGGTCAAGGTCACACACACACAACCTTGACCACAAGGCCAAGGCCAAAGCACACGTGCATTTTCAAGGTCAATGACAAGGACATGTGGGCGGGGCCAAAGAGGGGTGAAGCAAGGTCAAGGTCAAGGTCGAGGAGTGGGGGGATCGAGCGAATCGGGTTATGTTCACTACTGATATTGATTAAGTAGGTAGAGAACTATTTATAATATGTATGTGAATTTTGATGTATTATTATAGTTTCTTCTATTTTTTGTTCGTTCAGTTTAGTACGCACTCTCCGTGATGTACCTGTCCCCAGACATATTTAGTAATACTAGACTTGCGTGTTTCACTATATGAAAATTTTTATCCTGACGTTTAGTTAACATAGGAAGTGTTACAATCACATGACATCTCAAAGACACTGTTCTTGTTTAACTCGCTAATCTAATTTTAATCGATATTAAATCAATAATAAAGACTACTTGACTTAATGCCTTTCCGGATTAGTTAATAGTTTGGATTATTTTCGGGGCAATCCGGAAATTTTTTTTGTATGTTCTGCATGATTTTTAAGATTCTTAGATAGTAAATAAGAAATCAAAACGTCTACTAATCTTATTTAAATAGAGTGAAAACAAAAAAAAAGTCAAAATTTACAAAAAAAAACAATATATTTTGTATATTTAAAAAAAAAATTGTAAATTAAGATAGCAAAGTTCAATCAAGAAGTTCCTGAATGTTTAGACTTTGCAAAGCAAATAGAGCGAATTAATTAAAAAGTAAAGAAAAATTTAGACAAGGACTCAAGATAGCAGCACCAATAAAGAAGATCTGAAGGGTGATGTCTTTCGGAAGCGCAGTCCATAAGAAAATACAAATTTGTTTTACTGCCAGTGTATTTTTCAATGGAGACGTGGGTACGTATACTGGGTAGCCGACTACTCCGGACTCACGGCCTACCACGGATGATTAAAATCAGGTGCAGGTGACTATTAGAAGACTTGAAGCATGGTTATAGAAATCTTGCGCATACTTCTTCTTCAGGCGCCATCTCCTATCGGAGGTTGGATATCATCATTGCCACTCTCACTCTATTTGCCGCTACTCGAAAAAGTTCTACTGAGCTATAATTGAATCACTCTCTCACATTTCTCAACCATGAAATTCTTCTTCTTCCGATATTTCTTCTTTCTTCTATTTTACCCTGCATGATCAATCTAAGCAACTCGTATCGCTGGCCTCTCATTATATGTCCAAGATATTGCAGTTTCTTTATTTTTATGTTGTAAATTATTTCATAGTTTTTATCCATGGCTAGCAATACTTCTACGTTTGTTTTTCTCTCCGTCCAAGATACTCTCAACATCCTTCTGTAACACCACATTTCAAACGCTTGCAGTTTATTTGTGTTCTTGTTTTAGTGTCCAGCCTTCCAACCTATACTGGAGCACTAAAAATACAACATCTTAAAATTCTCATTCTTATTTCTAGAATGATGTCTCTGCTGCACAGAATGGTTTTTAGTTTAACAAACGCACTTCTTGCCATTTCTATTCTCGTTCTTATTTCTGTTGTTTGTTCATTATTTACTGTTATCTATGTGCCCAAGTATTTGTATTTTTGCACTTTTTCTAAATTCACACCTCGCAACTTTATGCTTATTTGCATGTTTTGTTTTTTAGTTATTACCATATATTTAGTCTTTTTGGTGTTCATTTTTAATCCGTGTTGCTCGCAAACGTTATTTGTTTCATTCACTAGTTCTTGGAGTTCTTCAGCGGGGCTAGCTATGATAGCAGTGTCGTAGGCAAATCTTATGTTGTTCACAGCTCTTCCGTTTATTATTATTCCCTTACCTTTCGTTAACAGTGCTTCTTCGAACATTGATTCACTGTACACATTAAATAGTAGGGGTGACAAAATGCATCCTTGTCTCACTCCTCTTCCTATTTCAATTTCCGGACTTGTTTCGTTATCTACTATTATTTGTGCGCGTTGGTTCCAATATAGATTAGTTATTATTCTTAAATCTTTGTTTTTTCTTCTTAGAATCTCGATTAGTTTTTCATGTCTAATTTTATCAAAAGTCTTCTCGAAGCCAACATAACAAATGTGTATATCGGTGTTCATATACATACACCTCTGTGAAAGCACATTAAGTGCAAACAACGCATCTCTGGTGTCTATACCATTTCTGAATCCAAACTGACTATCATCTATCCCCTTTTCAAGTTCTTTATAAATGCGTCCGTGTATTACTTTTAAAAACACCTTAAGTACATGGCTTATCAAAGATATTGTTCTATAATCGATGCAGTATTTTGCATTTTGTTTTTTGGAATAGGGCAAAAGGTGGAGAGTAACCATTTTCTGGGTATATTCCCCGTTTTATATACTCTGTTGAACAGATCTAACAATATATCTATGGTATCATCATTCATGCATTTTAAGATTTCTACTGGGATTTGATCTCGACCTAGTGCTTTTCCATTTTTGTTGTTTCTTATAACTGCTTTTATTTCATCTTTCAGTATCGTTAATGCCTCGTTATCTTCTTCAATCTCCATCTGCTCTACTCTATTGTCTTTATACAGGTCTTTGATGTATTCTGTCCATTTTTTAAGTTTCTCTTGGGTGTCTAAGATTAGCTTGCCTTTTGCATTCTTAAGCAGTGTCGGTTCTCTCTCTCTGTTACTATGAGTTATCTTTTTTATCTTTTTGTGCATATTAAAACTATCATGTTTTCTCTGATACTCTTCTATTTCTTCACATTCTTCTTGCAGCCATTTGTTTTTCGCTAGTCTAATCTTGTATTTGATTTGCTTGTTTATTTCTTTATACTTTTGCGTATCTCTGTTTTTGAATTATCGTCTCTCATCCATTAGGTCCAGTATCTCCTCTGTCATCCATTGCTGCTTGCTATATCTTGTTGGAGTTAGTATTTCTCTTTGACTTTCCTCTATTTGAGTTTCCATTAAAATCCATTTGTTTTCTGGTTCTGCGTTTTGGAGAATCACCTCTTTAACGTTCATTAATCTTTTATTAATATCTTCCGTAAAGAATTGTTTTATGTCTGTATCGTTGAGTCTGGAAATGTTACTTTTTGCAATGTCTGTTCTTCTTTTAATGAGTTTCATTTTAAATCTGATTTTGGCGACTAGGGGATTATGGTCTGATCCTATGTCAACATATGGAGATGTTTTTACCGACATAATTGCATTTGTATATCTCTGTCCAATCAGAATGTAGTCGATTTGGTTTCTTGTGATCCGCCCTTGCGCAGACTAGCAAATGGTAAACAGTCGCTTTGCGAAGAGAAAGCCAAGGTAGATGAACTATTAAGAAAAAATGTAAATATAAATAAGCAACTTAAAATTATTAATATATAAAGCACAATGGAGAATTGGTCGCTAGCATACACAGGTGTGAGAACGATAAAAATTTTCTTATTACTTCTTTTTCAAATTTAAATTCTAATATCAGTGTTATCACTAACCATGAAAATTTAAACATGTATTAATCCTAAATTAAATAATGTTCAAATTATTTCTGACAAATCAGGTGCCAGCAAAGAAAATTCCGATGACAATGAAAAGTTTTTAGCAATATTTAACAAAAAACGTAGGAGACGCAAGAAGCCATCAATCTGTAAAAAGTAATCACAGTCGGAATTTCCACCACTGCCTGTTAATAAAAATATTGTCCCGTCATCTCCTATTGATCTATATTCTCAAAATTTCGTTGATGACTCTGTATCAAAATTTGTATCGTCTTCAAAGAGCACTACAGAAAATCAACCTAATCAGATCAAGGTTTCGCCTTTAGTGCGGAATTGTGTAGCAAATTGACAGTCTGGTATGAACTTAGGTAATACCATAAAGGTATAAAACTTTATCCTCCAACGTCAATGTGTACACTAACGGTACATGTTCATATTAGTCAAAAATTAATACGGTGATGGTAAGCCTCTCTTACTTAAAGAAACACAAAATTATAAATTTCGTTGAGACGCACGGGATCGACGTTCTCTTGATTCAATAAACCTGGCTCAAGGAAGATCGATTCATGTGTTCCAACCATATCGTCCCTAGAAACGATAGAACAATCTGGCAACTTGAAGGTATAATGATACTCTTAAAAAAGCATATTATTGTCTCTCAAATTCCAAACTCATATGATGTCCTTGAAGGGACATTCATAAAGATGTAAATGGTTTCTAGGACTACCAACACCGGAGGCCTTGTTCTTGAAACCCCCTCTAAAGCCAATCTGTTGGAATGATGCGACACATTTAGGATCAGTGGATTGACCCGAAGTTTTGAACTTCTTTGTAGCTAAAAATACTAGCAGGGTATCTAGATCATTGGCTCTACACTAGCTAAGCTCAGACCAAATACCGGTATTCATAAAGTACAGCAATTCAAGAGCCAAAAGTCAGGGCTTAACAACGAAAACGTTTACGGATTGACCAAAATATAAAGAGCTCCTCGAAGAGACTGAGTACCCACAGAAAACTCACAGTTAAATAAGTTAAATTTTTGGTTCTAGATGCTCTCACTAAACCTTCCATAACAAATGTATTCAAATTCTCGAAATATGGCGAAATTCGAACAGATCTCAGAGGTATAATTAAAGGAAAAACCGTCTGAAGAACAGGTCTTACAGGACTGGTGATTCTGCCGTCGAAAGTCTAGCGAACAGAACATTGGAGGAGATAGGGCGAGAGCTTCGCGATTTGTATTATCGATGTGAGGAGTACAAGTTGAAAACTGTGCAAAAACAGCCTCTATAGAATAATCAGAAGTCTAACAAAAGATGCCAAAGTACCTTTGCCACATATTGTCAATAACAATGTCACTTTGATTGATCTACTAGACAAAGCTAATGTATTTGCAGATAAGTTTTGTGATCGGTTTCAGTTATCCCAGTGTTGATCCCACAAAAGAACAAAACATCGATCGAACTGAACTTATTTACAGATTTATGAATCTTAATGATCTAGGTATACCGATAGTCGACCTGTCTTATCTATTATTATCTAGGTATACCTATGATCGACCTTAATGAATTCAAAAGGATAGCTTCCAGTTCAATTATAAAGAAAGGTCCAAGCCCTTTCTGCTATCACTAGCATAATTAACTCAGTATTGCAGTCTGGTTACTTTCCTTCAGACTGCAAAGTAGCTAAAATTCTTCTTCTTAGGAGTAAAGCTAAGTGTGAGGAAAATAATAGAAAGAATGTTTTTAAAAGACCTGACGGACTTCATAGTTGAAAGAGACATCTGCTTCGAGAGCAATTCGGTTTTAGGAGGAGTCATAATAGCGTTCAGCAGACCACCAGATTAGCATCGCTCATAGCAGAGAGACTTCAACAAGAGATTTCACACAAGGACAATTTTCTTTGATATCCGAAAGATCTTTGACAAGCTATCACACAATGGACTTTTAATTAAGCTCATAAAGCTAAGGATTTCCAACTATCTTGTAAGACCGGCCCTAAGTTTCCTGGAGGGCAGAACATTCGTAGTATTGTCAGACGATACTATATCTATTGTTAGATTGATTAGAGAGAGGTTTTTCAATGTTTTCCTCAGGCCCCCACTCTTCTCAGCCTTCATACATCAGACATTCCTCGAGACCAGCATAACAGATTTTTATTCGCTGACGATACTTCATTTGTGACGACTGCAATGACATATAAATAAGCTAAAGAGATGGATGGCTCATTGGAAGATTAAATTAAATCCTGCCAAAACACAGGCAGTTAAGTTTACTAAAGCCAGATTTGTAATCCCAGACGATCGGTTATCTATCGCTAACGCTGAAAGAATTACACGTATTTAGGGCTAATCTTTGACCACCTGCTTCTCAACCTGAATTACTTACTAAGTAAATCTAAAGCTTCTATGAAAGCTCTCTTGTTTCTGCATAATCACCACAGCAAGCTAAATTTAAGGCTTGAACATATAATTTATAAACCTTTTATGCATCGCTCCTGCCTCCTTGGATGCTCCCACATTGATCACTATGAACAGACTGAAGTGCTTTGAAAACAAATTCCTCCATGTGATGTGTGGAGCCTCATTCTATATTAGAAATACCATTATCTAAAGAGACCTAGTGTGTGAAAATTTTTATACCTTCATCATATGCACTATAACCTCGACCATGTACAGCACTCTGTTAACGACCTGATCACCACGTCACATAGTCTAGCAGCCACTAAACAGGGGTCTTTCTAAATTTACAATAACTAGCTTAAAAACTGAAGTTAAGTCGTCCTCAAACCTTTAATGGAACTCCAAATTCGATAGAAGTCCAGGGTCCCAATTCGACTTGTGTCTACAAATAGATCCCAAATATATTAATTATCTTATTAATTCAAAGAATTTTATGTAAATATTTCAAATTTATGTTTTTTTACTTAAAACTTTACGTAAGATGTATATATATATATATATATATATATATATATATATATATATATATATATATATATATATATATATATATATAAACACAGATAAAAAAATTGTAGAAAAGTCGACCTGCAAATTTCTAAATTATAATTTTCAAAGACTAAAAGCAAATGCCAATTTTTCTGGTATGATAAAACATTTTACTTGAGTAATACTAACATATTCAACAAAAATGTTTTTACACTGTATAAAACAAGTTATAAAATATACCTTTTCACCAAGTTCCGTCAAAAACAACCCTTGTCAGGGATATAGATCGACTTTTCAGGCGGACCATAATATGTTATGTTCAAACACAGTTTTTAAAAGGATTTATGGTAACAAACTAAAAATGTAATTTATGTCTAATACCAACCCTATTCATTGAACTGTTAAACGCAGGTCAAACGCCGATTTTTTTTAAATCAATTCCTGGTAAAAAACTTGAAAATAATTGTTGCACAAGGTTATCATTAGCGTTATCTGTTTCGTATCTCGTATAGTTGCCTTTTTAAATAATAATTTAATATATTCCATTCTATTGCTACACTAGTATTTATTTGGAAGCGCAAAAAAAAAAGATAGAAAGGCTGTCTTGAGCGAGCAGAGCAGGGTTGGGAGCTAGAGGAGGCACCAGTTAGCAAAGTGCTGAGCTAGCCCCTATGCCGCAGAGTAGGGGTGGGTAATTATTGCAGGCGCCACCGAGTTTCAGCCGGGTAAACTCGGAAACTCCCCCCCGTTGTTATTCGAGCCTAGCGTCCAACCTAGCTCTATAACTTGCTGCACCGAAATAATAAAAATAAAAATAATTAAATTAAATGAACATAAGAAGCGGTGGGATAGATGAAACTCATTGATGTTAAAAATAAAGAAATGCTTATATTGATACTCTAAGTTTTTGTCGATGTGAGAAGTTCTTCTATTATGGAATTTAGCCAGAGGGTGGACAGGCTTATATCCCTGAGGGTGGAGATGATGTTTTCCTTGAACCCAAAGGGTATATCCGATTTGTGTATCCCAAGGGGTGGAGATACGTTATTTACTTGACCCCGAAGGGTGGACCAGAGTTGTGTCCCTAGGGGTAGACTTGATGTTTATTTGACCCCGAAGGGTGGATCCCCAGGGGTGGACCCCGATTTTCTGGGGGTCAGACTGATTCCTGAGATAATGTCAAGGGCCCACAAAATCCCTGTTTCCAGGGTGTACCTCGATAGTTAGTATTTAATCACACAAATCACTACAACGCTATCGAGGTACTCAAAATGAAATTTTCTATCAAAATCCGCAGGATAGCGGCAACAAATCAGGATGGAAAATTCTCAGCTCCGAAATACAAAATTTCACAGGAAAAAGTAGGATTGACAGTTAAATTCTTGCCATTTTATAGAAAACCCGAAACCTTCGCTGTACGAGCTTCTTTTTCCCTCAACATAGGGCGCGAGACAAAAGGAAATTTAAACCAGTAGCAGTTCCACAAAAGAAATGGCAGCTCAAAATAGTGGGCTCAAACCGCATTGCTAACTAATAAGTCGTTGAAATATCCGACTCAAAATTAAATAGGACTTCATTGTTGATTCCTAAAATAGGAAATAAGAATTTTCCCTCAGCCATTAACAACACGGTATTAGTTATTCACCCAAATTTGTTCCCAAAAATTACCACAGAAATAGCAACCCAACAAGCAACGGCTTTAAAGAATGCAAATTGCCTAAACATCAAGTGAATAGGTCACATAACCCCAACAAAAGGTAAACAAATCCTTGAAAATTCTTGAAATAAAAATTCGGGAAACTAACTAAAATGGATAAACGTAACAATTTAATTGAAATGATCAGCACAAAAAAGAGGAATGATATCTTATAAAAAGGTAAATATAACATTCTATTTGAATATAAACAACCTAAACAGTGACGTAGAGTTGCCGACCTAAAAATACAAGTTATGAAAGGATTTTAATTAGGGCTGTATAGGCAAATTACTGAAATATAAAGAAAATAATTAAGTTGGGAAGAAAATTTGCAAGGGAGTGAAATTTGGAATGGCTCGAAAAGCAATAGGACTCAAAAATGTAAGGAATATTAGGCTGTTATACAAAGGAGATATGAGAAATGCTTAATAACAATGATATAGCGTTGCCCAAAACGTGAATATTAGCCAAAGAAGGTGAAATCAACCAAATTAACCATAGTAATTTTAAGATCAATTTTTAACCGTGACACTATACCTAAACTTCATAATTTCTGTCAATGGCTCATTCAATACCGGTCACCAGGGCGACGAAGCGGCGTAGTAAACATCTCATACAACTAGAAATGATTTTAAACTTTACCGCTCGATTAACAGGTCCGGAACTGAAATTTAAAATAAATTATTGTCATGTTTCCCGACCATTCAATTGCAATCAGTTGATCGCATTTAAAATAGCACGGTGGTGTCGACTAACATGTATTTGATTTCTTGTTGCAAAGATAGTGAATGCGGTAACACACATACACCGAATATCCATTTTAGATAGACTTGTAAAGAGAGTTTATTATGGTGTACTATAGTGTATATTTGGGAAATGCTCCCGAGAAATTTGAAGGTACTTACCGGAAATTCTGTATACTGAAATTTCGATCATGTCGAATAACTTTACCATGTTTTAATAATATGGTTTTGTGCAAAATTTTGTGATTTTAAGAAAGTTTTTCTTTATATCTGTATTACATAGTTTTATTGTTGTAATTTTTATTGACTGAAAATAGTCTAATCGAGCCCTCGGTCGGTGATAACTAAAACATACATAGATATCTTTTCCTTGTTTTAGTATTTGATTCGAAACATTTTTACAATGTTTATTGGAACTTAAGTCATCTCAAAAGATGATAATAATTTCAAAATAAAAGAGTAGTTACATTCCAAAAAGTAAAACTTAGTCACAAAATACACAGTAATAAAAAAGATTCAGTACTTTCTCTAAAACTGGACCTAACTCGACAATAATTTCGATTATTTCGTTAACGGAACGAAAGTTAATTCTTGAAAATAACTCTATTTAAATGCCGTGTACAGAGTATTTTAAATCAAACTTTACTAATCAAGCCATTTACTTTTAAACGAAATGTCATTAGAACTTCTTTTAAAGAGAAAGTTATTTTCGTTACTGATAAAATATTAAATTATACAGGTTTTACGCAGGAACAGAGAAAAGTTTTATTTTATATTTGGGTTTGTGGTAAAGGTTATTTTTATCTTTAATTCACAGCTATGAATCAATACAAAAAGATGTTTATTTTAATATTTTTCGAACAGAGGTGAAATATTAATAAAAATAGCTTCGGTAAAATCGTGAATCAATTGAAGATGACCAAAAAAAGTAATAGATCCTCAAACACAACTAAATTTGATGCTTTCAGAAAAGCGGAAGCAATGTTTCAAGAAAGTGATTTGAAAGTATTTGCTATAAAAAAGTACTAATATAAGCATTTTGACATTAATACATGATAAAGTAGGCATAAATAATGTTTCAGCATTGTGAGATCCAACATTATTTACTCCCGACCAAAAATTTCAATATCATTTAGAATCGTTGGATGCAAACCGTAACTCACGGCAGCTCATGAGGTATACGCATATTACTAGGATCCAGAAACAATTAGAGACTATATAATGGCTCGATAAAGATTTTCCGGTATGGGCACTGTTTTGGAACCAAGCAAGAGTTTTTCTTCTTGAATGGATGTTTAAGGGCACTACAGATCTATATTAACACAAAATGCTGTATATTCATTGATTGGAAATCTCCTGATTTCTATTGCAAGAATGGCCTCCTTCTTCGCGGTCATGTGTGAGTTTATAAAGTAGTTTAAATTTAAGCCATTCCTGAAAAGTGCAACTTCTTTGAATTGATCCAGACGTTGTATATTCCAAATATATCTTCGTCTGACTTTGTCACCACCTTAAAAACGTCATTTTGCAAACAATGAGTTGAAAAATTTATATCCACTTTGAAGGCAAAGAGGAAAATTTTCTGATGGTATAAAGTCATTGCAGTAGTAGCGCAAATGCATTGAAGTGTAAGGAGATTATGAAGAATAAAATTATAAACTAAATTGGAGCTTCCTTGTTTTATTGTAAGGTGGAGAAGTTTTCTAGTAACCCCTACGCATAGTATGTACTGACGATTTGTTTCCAAATCCCTTTCATATTTTCCATTTTTGTCTGTTCGGTAATAAATACAATTATTCTTCTATTTTAAAGATTAAAAACTTGTTTGACTTATTGTTGTTCTTATCAACTTCAACCCTCTACTGTCAATTTAGACCAATTTTAAAGTTAGACCATGTTAGTGAATTAGGACTGAAGATCTATCTTAGTGGTGCTACGCTAGTATATATTTGCGCAACACATCACAGTGAGGTGAAAATAAAAATTAATTAATTATTTCAAATCAATGGAGTATAGGGTAAAGCTAGTAGCAGCGCCAGCGAGCAAAAATGCCAAGCTAACCCCTATGCCGGAGAGTAGGGGTCGGTTATTTAGGGTGCCACTGCACCAAAAGCTAGGCTGAATACAGAGACCTTCCACGATGTTGTAAGAAATTAACTTTCAAATTTACTCCCTTATTATTAGCAAACAACAAAAAAAATACAAACGCAGTTAGCATGTGAGACAAATGAAGCTCAGTAAAGACACTAATAATAAAAATCTTTAATTAAATGGTTGAGCTGTAGCGTATTATACTAATAGATACAAAAAAAAATCTAACTCAAATAAATTCACAAAAAAAGAAATTAATCTAATCAATTCATGATCATAGATTTGTGTCAAATTATTGAGCAATGACTTACAATAATAAAAAATAAATTCCTAACAGGTCGTCATTAATAAATAAATATAATAATAATGTTTGCCTGAGAAATGGTGAGTATACCAGTTGGTGAATTTCTCTGCTTACGGCGTAAGCTCTGATGTAATATCAACAGGAACACGCAGGACGCAACTCAAGAGGCAATATTTATAAGAAAACCAACTGTGTGGACACCAGTAACAATATACTCGGAAGAGTGGATACCAGTAATCATGCAACCAGTAAGGTGGAGTGACGTTGCCTCTATGTCAACTCAAAAATGACAGACAGCATAACCTAATCATAATATAAATGAATCTACAGAAATGTTCAAAATAATTTCAGGAAAACTGCCCTAAGGAAGTATAAGAGTAAGAATTACACTCCAATAGTTAGCAGGAAAAACCGATATCTATCAAAAAAAAAGTAATAGTAAATTTATTATATAAATAAGTAAACAACCTAGCACAGTGTAATAAAATATCGGCATAATGGTCAAACTAAAAATAAAATTAACTTAAACCGTATTTGTAGTGTAATAGTATAAGCAAATTATAGAATGATTAAGAAAACAATCGAGTTGGGAACAATAAATAAAATAAAAGATCGTTCATCTCACTGAGTAAGGTATCATTAAATAAGTCTGAAAAGATACCAATAAATGTTATATAACATTTTTTATTAGTCGCCTTATTCCCGATTTATGATCTTCCACAATGACTTTTTAAATTTGCGCCTTATCATTTTCCAACCTTAAATTTTATGAATCAGAAAAAGTTTAGTACAATGGCTCTTACCAAATTAATGTAATGAAAAGTTTCACTGATAAGTTACATCTAATAATTTATGAGATATAAAAAAAATTAATTTAATCTTCGTTGTTTAAATAAGCTTTCCAACGAGCCCATCTTTCGTAATAAAATTTTGCTGATACAATTAACTTGACGTGTAAGAAATGACATAAAAGACAACGCCAATAACTGCAACGAAACCCTAACATTATTCATGCCCGACACGCACTTGACCAATTTTCTTTTTTCTAGTAATAATCAATATTTCAATATAACTGCAATTATCGAGTTTTGTATATATATATATATATATATATATATATATATATATATATATATATATATATATATATATATATATATATATATGTTGGCACTCCCCCAGTTAGCAATTTACTTTTTTTACAATAGCCCCCTCCCAAAGCTTTGAGTTCAGGAAAATACAGTCGATTCTTATACTATACTATATCGGCAACTTGTTTTTTCTTGTGATCGCCCCCCACCTCTCCAAGAGCTTCGAATTCCGAAAAATAGACCCGACCCTGCCTTTTACACTAGAAATGGAAATATTGCTGGTGTCTCTCCCCCCCCCCCGTCGACAACTTGCTTTCGCTTACCATACTGTACTTTTGTGAAATCACCGCCCCCCCCCCAAAGAGCGAGGCTGGATCCGCCCCTGGTCTGACCTATAAATACAAAAATCCCACTAAATATGCTAACATCAGGTTATTCATGAGGAATGAGGATTCCCACGGTTTTGTATTCAAGATGAAACTGTCGAATTAACTATCGAACGCAACACATTATATATGCCCTTCACATCCTTTGTCATCGAAACTTGAGTAGACAAAGCACTGTTACAAATGCCGCGCGTAGGTTGACATACTTAGCGTAAGTACGGGGTAGAACAAAAAATATTATTTTTCCTTTTAGTGCAAAAATGATGGATGGAAACAGCTAAGAATAGCTAAGGGCGTGAAAAAATAGATATAAAAAAATCACTTATTGTTGTATAATGTTTTATTACGTATATAATACTAATTTTTTATGAAAAAGTAAACTTCAGGAAAATTTCAAATAAAAAAATAGTGCCTTACAGTAGCCGTCAATACTTCTTAGTGATTTATTTAAAATCAATAGAACAAAAAGAACTATTAGCTTAATACTTTATCTAGTGCTTAATTAAAGCTTTTTTTCCAAATTATGCAAAATGGTGGCTTGTGACAGTGTTTATTTATTGTTTATAAAAAAAATTGATAAAAAAAATCCCTCGATTAAGCATTAGTGCTTAAAATATGCTGAATATACTTTATCTAAATCCTTAAAATAAATTTTAAGTCTAACAATTTCCATGCATATTCTTCCGAATGCAAAGTTTACCACCCATGCTAAATATATTCTTATTTTTCACCACACAAAGATTTGATTTGGGGGGTTATATTCACCCTTTCTTTATTGAGCACACAAATACACACACACTTTCCCTAAACTACATTAGAGATCTCGCTATAATGAGCGTTTCCCCCGCATTCTACAAATATACCCTGAAGCCGCATTTTTGTCTCCAAAAATTCAAGCCATATTTATCTCACTTTTCGCTAGAACGCATCCATGCACTTCTTGTCATTTTGATAAGGGAAAGGAAATTGTTTGTGTATAATTAGAAATTAAAAAATAGCCTAAAATATGTGTATTTGATTCAATCCGCAGAAGTTACAGTTAAAAATTTCAGACGTCTGAAAATGTCATAATTTGTCAAAATATGAACAAATGTGAGAAGAGATTATTTATATATATATATATATATATATATATATATATATATATATATATATATATATATATATATATATATATATATGTTTATTTGTATAAAAATTTTAAATCCAAACGTTGGTACAAAAATTAAAACTTTTATTTTTTACCCATATTTTGCCAAGGAAAAAAACACGATGCAGTTGTTAGTCAATATTATCTTTGTTGTTAAACTTCCATAAATTCACAAGTAAACTTAGAAAACCATTGCGAATGTTGGCTCTTAGCTACCTAAACGAGTGAATAAACGTCAGTTTTGAATAATTCCTTTAATTACTCTATTTTTAACTCATTGTCACCAAATTACAAACATTTTCAATACAAAAAGACGTGGAAACGCTTTTGTTTTTGTGGAAAATTTTCCTATTTATTTATGAAATTAAAATAACTTTTCCTCTCTTTTACATGGTACTATCGATTTTTATTGAAATTTGAGATAAAATATACATTGAAAAAAATTTAAATATGGGAAAAAATAAAAGTTTAATTTTTTTTTTGCTAAACTTTGGACTTGGGAAATACAAAAAAATTTTTTTATGAGAACTTTTTACATTCGGACAAATAACATTTTCGAACGTTTGAAATTTTTAAATGACCTTTGCCGATTAACACAAATATTATATGTCAAGTATTTTAGTTATTTTTTGATTTCTTATGATTCCTTAACAAACTACAAAAATATCTTTTGAAAACTGATTGAATCAAAAATTGTTTCATGTGGTTCAGACTTTTCCGCGGACACTGTATACATCATTACATAAACTGTCTATTAGGCTATTAACTATGTATTTGAAAGTTGTAGGTAAAGCAAATTTTGAATCAAAATAGTACCACATGATGTCCAAATAAGTCATTTTCCAAAAAAAATTACACTCCAAAAACAAAGCAAAAAAATGCCACAAAAAATTTTTTATTTTTCCCTATAACTTTTTTCAACTGGGGTTAAGTATAAACATTCTCCATAAAAAGGAAAGCTAACGTTACGCGCATTAAAATGAGCGCCTGCAGAAGTTTACACGATGAAAATTAATCGAGATATGGTGTCTCAAACTTTTGTCAATATTAGCAAACGGGTACGTTTTTTCCAAACTTCGTCCCACAACTTTTTTTTTAAGTGAATTTAAGTATAAACCTTCAAAAGAAAACTGGCATTCTAACAGTATTTGAGTAAACTCCTGAAAACGGAATATTTTGGTAGCGTGTGACCGTTAGGCCGACGATTTTCTGCTGACATATTATTTTGTTGCTATTCTAAAAACTTATAAATAAAAATTACAATGACAAAGGTACTCTGGAAGTCCAGTCAATTATATAACCAGGGTAGGATTTCTTCGACAGATTTATTTATAATTATTAAAAGAGAGTACGATCCTTCTAGTTTATGTCGTCATAAATTGTGTGGGTTTATATATTTTTAAGAAAACAAAGTAATAGAATCAGTTTGGACTTAAGTACGGTAGTTGATTTATTTTTCCTTTACAATTTCTTGCGTGGTAATATAAGAAATATACTGTATCAGTTCACATATGGTGATTATTTAATTTCTCCATTTAACAGAATACAGGGTGTTTATTAAACATACGGCAAAAATTACAAAGTTACAATCAGCAATTATCTGATTTATTAAATCTTCCACATCTTCCACAAGAGAAGTATAAACTGATGACTTTAGATGGCCTCATACGAAATAAGCCAGGGGGTTTAAGTCCGGGGATCAAGCAGAAAATAAGAGAGGTCCAGCTCGATCAAGCCAGCGATCTCCATATGCTACTGTTAAAAACTTTCGAGCAACTACACTAAAATGCGCTGATACACCATCATGCATAAACCACATTACATTTCTTGTAGCCAATGGTACCTTCTCCAGAAAATAAGGTAGCGTTTGTTCCAAAAAGTTGCGATATACCTCGCCGGTAAGTCTTTCTGGTAGAATTACTGGTCCAATTTACGAGTCACTCACAATTCCAACCCAAACGTTCAACGATAACTGATGTTGAAAACGATCTTCAAATACTTCAGGTGTATTTTCTTCAGCCCACACATGTTTATTACGGAAGTTCTTTATTGTATTTCTTGATAAACTGGCTTCATCGGTGAAATCAGTATCAATAGGAATATAATTTATGTGGTATGGGTACAATAAATAGTCCATGAGAATATTCTAAACAGTCTCATAACTTATCTTCATAGTATTTGCAATTTTTGAAATAGAAGTACCTGGATCTTCTTTTCTCGTGTCCAGCACATTCTCTTCTACTATCATTCTCACTATCATTGGCCTTCCTAGTCCTCCACTTCGCTTCAATGTTCCTGTTTCACGAAGACGTTGATGAATACTTTGAAAGGTTTTTCTATCAGAAACATTACGGTTAGAAAATCGACGTTAGTATAGCGATTCATGATAGAGACCTTCACTAACAACAGTTTCAATACTAAAGACAGAAAATGGACGTCAAATAGCCATCAAATTCAACACATAGAAAATGATCAATCACCTATTCAAATTCCATGTCTGCAGCCGTTGGTAGTAATCGGACTGTTGTTAAAAGGTAACAACGCATTTTTATAAATTTTTTATTACTTGGTAAGTCCAGTGTAGTACGCCATACTTTTATTTCAGCTACATTCATAATTTAACCAATACTAAAATTAGATTTGTTGAAAATTTGTTTTGCCCTATATTTTCAAAATAAATCGCTTTTTCACAAATTATCAAGGGACAAAATATCCTTAGTATAGTCCAGAGAATAACCAATTCAATTTTTGCCGTATGTTTAATAAACATCCTGTATACTTCACGTTAAACAGTATAAAGTAATTAATGTTTGTTCCATTACAACATCATACCCATTAAAATGGTTCCCAGCCAAAATCTGTTCAAGGAATAATCGCCGCGAAATGGCTTCTTAAAATTGTCAAGTTTTTACGATTTTTATAATTATTTTCCCTCGTATTACGTGATTTTATATTATTACGTAAAATTTTTTCTTTCTTTAATAAACAAATTATTTTAGGTTTTTTTAGTAATAAAAATAATTATATTTTGAAAAAATATTAATACAGGGTAAGAAATTAAATATTCAATTAATCATCACAATATTTTATACTTTTTTTAATTTATTTATTTATATTCAGAAGCTGGATTTAGTAAAATTATTTTCAATAATTTTGTCAATTTCTTCTTCAGTCTCTTCGAGAATATCGTCTTCAGTTACATCAGGTAGATCAGCATTTTAACAATTTAAACCCATACATTCTTTGCAATATATGAAGCAATTGATTCCCAACTTCCTGCAACTACGATTCCCTTTGACATCTTTTGGTGCATCCATATAGTTTTCTTTCAAGCAAAGTTTGTTTGCTGTGCGATCTTTTTCAACCCCAGTCGAGAGGAGTTAAAATATTCTCTTTCCATTTTCGCATTTACAAGTATGTTCTTAAGCTATGCTGTTCAATAGTATCTGTTATTAAAGGCAATTGTGATAAAATAAATTTCGCACTTGTTGAATGCTTCTGGAATAGCTAAGACCAACAGGTGCTTCGGTTCTCAATTTTCAAGCTGTATAATAAAAGTTACGATACATTCAGATGCAGAACCGATGTCTTCAGGACTTGCATTTTTGCTCAAAAATACATTAAAATATATTGATTTTTATCATTAAATACCCTAGTATAATTTTTTTATTATATAAATAAAAACTTTTATACAAAAATATAAAATTACATAATGTGCGGAGAAAAGTTATAATCATCCTAAAAGTTGAAAACTTTGAGAGGTCGTTTCTCAGCTACTATTAATGGTACAAACTTCAGCCGGGGATTATTTTAACGGGCGTAATATTAACTTCCTTTTGAAGGGGGTATGTCTGTATCTAAATTCGGTTACAAAAAAGTTGTGGGACAAAAGTTATAAAGTTTGATACGCTATATACTGGTCATTTTTTATCGTACCGACTTCTATTAGAGCTCATTTTAATAGGTTTGATGTCAGCTTTCTTTTTTATGAAGCACTACCCGGCGGGCCTAAAGCCAACATAACATTTGTGAAAATGTTAAAAATCCCAAAAGTTAAAATCCTAGCTGATCCTTTTTTTTCAGTTATGATTGTTTAAAAAAGTCAGATAATACACGCTAAACTTATTAAAGTAGTAATTAGATTTATAACATTTATTACCACTTTTAGATTTACCCAGGACCAACGACGGGACATAGTGACTTTCTGACCACATATTAAAAGAAAAAAAAATTCACTTATATTATTATTATTTAACGGAAACAAAAATTTCAGGCTTGGTTATATATATATATATATATATATATATATATATATATATATATATATATATATATATATATATATATATATATATATATATATATGTTATGTCGGAGATTCTCACGGGTGTGATGTGTAATCGTGTAATGACCACATATTAAAAGAAAAAAAAATTCACTTATATTATTATTATTTAACGGAAACAAAAATTTCAGGCTTGGTTATATATATATATATATATATATATATATATATATATATATATGTTATGTCGGAGATTCTCACGGGTGTGATGTGTAATCGAAGGTTTTCGGGCATCCCGTGTATGTGCAGAGTCCCTCTCAGGACTGTAAGGCAGCTGACGTTTCGGTGAAATCTCATTCATCATTTTCAAAGCTCACTGTATGGCGTCCATGAACGAACGGACCAAAAAATTTAAAAAAATTGCTTTTTTGGTTTTTCGGGTGTATTTCTTTGAAAAAAAACTTTTCTATAGACACCTATCTAGGAAAAATCCAGGGTTTTCAAGTAAAACTTAAACAACGGAAAAGGGAACATATGACAGAATTTGATCATCGACTCTTGCAAATGATATATTGCGGTAGCGTTAGCCATTTCATCTATAATTATTTTGCTGCCTCATATTAATTAGTAGCTATTTTGATAACCTATAATTAAATTTTAGAGTAATTAAGACACTCTGGAAGTCCGGATGTTCATCTTCTTGCAGCTTAAGTACTAAACAACTAGGGTTATTTAAGCTTACCACAACCATAACTCAAAACTTCAGTACTCAGACAAGGCTGCTTATTAGCTGGATAGCTGGACAGATGACATCTATTGTTTGCATCTCACATAGCAGTACGTTCGCGAGTTTAGTCGCGTGAAGGTTTTTGATTAAAATTATACAAAACAAGTTTCTCGAAACACTTAGTCTATTATCAAAATAAATAGAAAAAAAAACGAACTATTTGCAATGAGAAACTTAAACTAATAACCAATAACAATTACGGAGGAACTAACATAATTGCTTTTATTGGCCGTTCTATTAACCAAAAATGTAAAACCCAATTTTGACAAAAACACGTTACTTATATTACTTGATCAAACCGTATGAAAATCACGAAATGCTCGACTAAAATAACACACGATATTCCCTTAACTTCCCAAATGAAATGAAAAACATTTCAAACAAAGAAAACCTTCATTCCCGAAAAATTTACGTAATTTACTGCGACACTGGTTTCAAAGAGTGGTACCAACCATCGTACAGGACTTCCAGATTGTAACTGAAGTTTTGTACTCCTTAAAAGGCTAAACTTGTACGCCCTGCACCCCTTGTACCCCTGTAACTGTAAATTTCATTCCCTAATAGTTCGAATAGTTTGCCCAGAGGGCGTCAGCCCTTCTATACTGGATAGTTAATTCCCGAATTGGCCTCTGAGCGTCTTAATCATAATTTTTTTATAAAATAATAGTAAAACAAACTAATCTACGTCTTCCTATAACGAAAAGAATATATAATAAAGATTGTAAAAAAAAATATTCACTTTTCTTTGCCGTTTTGCAATAAACATCCTGACTCGTTATTTCTTGTGAATAGAAAAAACAGTTATTATATAAATTCTTTGTACAAATTGTCAAACGATATATTTCTATTATAGTGAGTTTATTTGATCATTCTTTTGTTTCCTAATAATGGGAAAATCATTCAATATTTTAATACATTTTAATGGTATTTGCATATACCATATGGTAAAGAAACCACCTTCTTTGGTTTTATTTACATAACCATGGTAGGATTACTTCGACAGATTTATAGGCAATCTTAGAGAGGGTCTTTTACTTTATGTCTTCATAAATTTACTGCGTTTATGTATTTTTAAGAAAACAAAGATAATAAAAGTTAAGCTCGATATCTGATTTATTTTTCCTTTAGACTTTCTTGGATGGTGATAAAAAATATATACTACCCTATTCCCACGGGAAATCTATTCACAGAGTGATTATTTAATTATTCATTTTAACAGAATATAGTTCACATTGAACAGCGTAAAATAATTAATATTTTTTCCATTACAAACAAATAAAACTTAATCTCAAAGACACGCCCCTTAATTTTGTTGAACTTTGTGATTTTGTCAAACTTGGAGGTCAGTTGGATGTATGAAACAATAAACACACTTTAACGTTTTAGTCCCTTTTATCCGTCTTTTTTCAACATAGTCAATAGCCGAATGAGTATTATAAAAAACTTGAATAAAAGTTAATGATTTCAGAAATTACACAAAGTAATATATAATGAGAAATTTCATAAATAAATATTTAATAACCAAATCATTAAAGACCTAAATTAATTTAGACCCTTTCGCTACACAAAAACCTGATTAGGTAAACAAAAAAAATAATTAATTAAACTCTTAATATAATACTTTTCGTTTAATCCTTTTTTTTGTAATTTTCTCATAATATATATATTTTAAGTAAGCAATTTTTAATTATATAAAATAAATGAATTTTAAATTTTAAGGTGTCAGCAGTGATTTGGTTGCTCTGGTTATGTCCTATGCTCACAGTAGTATCTCTGTGTATGGCTTTTGATACAGAAGGAACCTTATGGCAAAATTTTATAAACAACACAGATTTTGCACCGAGGTAAGTTTATTTATAAAGAACGTGTTTTTTTTATTATTTTTATAAAATTTATCTCTGAAGATTATGCTTATGTACAATTAGGTCTTAATATATCGTATTAGCCATAAGTATACGAGTACAATCCATTCTCGCGTTATATTCTTGATATGCACTGAATCCGCAAATAGCAAGTGGAGATTTGTATAGGCCTGTATATTATACCAGGGTTTTCATCTTTTATGTTAGATGTTAAATAAATGTTTGCAATGTTCCGTACTCACGGATGTAATTTGGCATTATGTCTATTTGTATTATTAAAATGGATATTTTTTCCAATGAAATATACTTACACATTTCATTCACTAATTTATATAAAATTTACAACTAGCGCTATCTGTTACGCGACGGCACAACAGTACAATATCATGCCTTAGTTACCCACAGTAGAGATGGCAGCGCTATAACTTCATTTATTGGTCGGCTTTGTTCGTTTATAGTAGACTTGTTTTTGCCACTTCGTCACAATTTTCGCTATGGAACAACGCGCCACAATCAAATTTTGTTTCGAATTGGAAAAAAGTGTTTCGAAAATATTCAAATTATTCAAAACTGCGCTGTTCAAAAATGGTTGACAGTCGCTAGAAGACGATCCACAGGAGGGGCGCCCTTTAATCTCGACTACCGATGATAATGTCGAACGTGTACATGTCGCATTGTCTAGTAATCGGAGAATTACGGTTGAAATGTTTTCAGAGAAACTCAACATCAGTGTAGGAAGAATGAACCACATTTTGCACGATGTTCTCGGGAAAAAAGGTATATGCAAAGTTCGTCTCGCACTTGTTAACGGAAGAGTTTAAAGAGCGCCAGGTGGAAGCTTCACGTGATTTGGTTAAATGAGCAGATACGCGTAAAAATTTTTTTAAATAATATTGTAACGGGTGATGAATCATGGTGTTGTCAATACAATTCATCGTCTAAACACCAAACCGCTTAGTGACGAGGTAAGAACGAAGAGCGGCCCACCAAAGTTCGAGCGACAAAGTCAAAAATCAAAACAACGTTCATTTCGTTCTTCGATTCTCGCAGAATTATCTATAGCGAATTCATGCCCCCAGGCCAAACAGTGAATGCACAGTTCTGTAAAAGCGTCCTGGATCGATTTTTGAAGAGGATTCGTCACGTGCGACCGGAATTGTATCACATCAGTGACTGATTTCTGTTGCACGACAATGCGCTTGCCTATTACTCAATACCCATCACACAATTTTTGGCCCAAAAGTCGGTCGCTATGATTCATCACCCGCTCTATTTGCCAGATCTGGCTCCGGCATACTTTGTTTTATTCCGTAAATTGAAAATGACGATAATGAGAAAACGTTTTGAAGACGTTGAGGCGATTCAAAGAAATGTTACCAGGACTCTGAAAAATATTCCAGAAAAGAGGTTTTTCAGGTCGTTCCAGCGGCTTTATGAGCACCGCTGCAAAATTTGAATAGAACAAAAAGCGTATTACGTTTAAAACTAAATAAATTCTTTTTTCTAAACTCTTGTTTTCATTCGTAAAAGAAATTGTTCCTGAAGTTTTTGAATGAACTGTGTATCTATGAAAAACTGACCAAGGCTAAATTTTTTTTAATTTTTGACTCGTTGACGAGTAAATAAAACAAAATAATACTTTTTATCATGTAACTTATTTAAGACTTTAACCATTATTTTAAAGGAATTATTTTTTCAGATGTGTTATTTGTTTATCTTTTTTACCTGAAGACATTTTTTCGTATTTTATTTTTATCTTTACGAAATTCATCGAAATTATAACATTACGCAACATAAATAACCATCGAAAAATATAAAATTCTTTGAAAAAGTCATCGCACCCGCGATGCTAAATTTTAACCGTGAATACTGAATGCGCGAATAACCAAAGTAGACTACATTACAAAAATTTGCTACAGCGTCAGAATACCAGAAAGTTCCCCAACCACGTCTGTCTGTATGTCCATAAAAACAAAAACTACTGAGCAAGTTTAGATCCTGTGACCACAATTGTACTATTGCTGAAAGAATTGCAGTTAGTTCCAAAACAACGTGTTGTTGCTAATTTGAATGTAATACTTCTTTAAACCTGTTTACTTGATACGTCTAACACTCGGGTCCCTTAATTACACCGCGATGTGCATTATCAGTTACTTCATATTGGTAAAATCTACCAGACATTTTCATAATGACGTGGACAATTCGAAGCTGTTTTTCTGTGTCGACTCAAAAAGGCAAATTACTTATGATGTCGCTGAAAAATATATGGAAAAATCTGTACTGTATCGTACAGGAGTGGGTGAAAGGATATGACCGAGAAAAAAAATGTCTATGGTCTTCCAAATCATGTCTTAAGATTCAAGATAAGGTAATTATGCAAGAACCCTAACAAATACACATCTTAATCGGCGGGGATAAAGTCTCAGCTAGAAGAGGGATATGTGTTGATTTAAATAATAACTTGATGAGAATTGCAGTAAGTATAGAATAACGAAACGAAAACCTCTAGTCCGTGAAAAACAGATTCAAAAACGTTTAACCTGAGCACAAAAAAACATCGATAGCTTTTACTGACAAATTTTCATTTTGTGTCTGGCATTCTGTTAAGGAAGCTAGTTCTGCCATGCAAGAAGGAATTACTCAGAAAACAGTTAAACACCTTGTTAAAGTGCATGTGTGGGGATACGTTTCTTTCCATGGATTTGGTTGACATGCCTTGTTACTGAAAACCTCAACGCAGTGAGAACGAAAAGAATTTATGAAAAATGTTTAATAAAGTCTGTGGAAACCTAATTTGTATCTGATTATGACACATGGATACTACTAGAAAAGAGAACAAACCATTACTACCATAGAGCAGAGTCTGCTTCTTGCCCTGATGTAAAGTCTATTGAACATGTATGGGATTTAATGTATGAATCACGTATATGCATTCTAAAACAGTCTTTTTTTAAATTATAAGTCGCGACCCCAAGGGGATCGCAAAAACTTGCTGGCAGGGGGGGGGGGCGGAGTTGCAAGTCAGATTAAAGCAAAATCCAAGGGTTGTAGATACTATTCCAAAACAACAATTTCAGTGATAAGGCTAAGCCTGTTTATTTTTTAATAATCGGTTGAATCGAGCTTGTATTTTTGAAAGACAAGTAATCAAATCATTTTTTATTTAGAGCTTATTTCTCTCCTTGCCTTTTATATTCATCAAAGAAAAGAACTTTCACATAGGTAGGAACTGATAAAAGGCACGCACTAATAATTTCAAGGCTTCTCTTGTGAGCTCTGGATATTTTTCTTTTCTCTTCATCCAGAACACGTCAAACTTTTGAGAGACAAATTTTATTTTAAGCATATAGTCTGCGGCAGAATATATAAAATTTTCTTTCATCTTCATAGTCAGATCAACTGTTTTACTGCCACATACCAAATCCATCTGTGACCATTGCCAGTTTCAGAATCTAGTTCTGGAAAGTCACTTAAGTCCAAATTATGTAAGTGCTGTGTCATGCAAAGAATGTAAGAACTTACTCCCAACGATTCTTCTTCTTCTTCTTTAGTAGCCCTACAACCCGGGGTGGGTCTTGGCTGACTGCACAACTTGCTTCCATCTCACACGGTCGTCCATGATAGTTGGGTCAGTGGGTAACCCCATTGTTCTTAAATCTGACCAAATGTTATCTCTCCATCGTATTCTTGGGCGTCCTAAGGATCTTTTCCCTGTCGAGGCCTCCTCCCAAATTAACTTGGTAAGGCGGTTATTAGGGAGCCTATGGACATGGCCAGCCCATCTTAGACGTTGGGATTTAATTTCTTGTACGATGTCGCTAGCGTTATATATCTGTTTGACCTCGGCATTTGTTCTTATTCGGTATTGATTAGTATTGGGGTCGTGATAGGGTCCGAAGATCCTTCTAAGGATTTTCCTCTCAAAACATCTAAGTTTCATTTCCATTGCTTTTGTCAGCGTCTACGTCTCACAGCCATACATGAGCACTGGTCTAATCACTGTTCTATATATCCTGATTTTTGAGGTTCGTGTTAGGTTCTTGGATTTGATGGTGTTGTTGCGACTATACATACATCTGTTTGCTGCCTGAATTCTCCCTTTTATCTCCTCTGTGATATCGTTATCTGCGGTGATTGTCGCTCCGATATATTTAAAACGCTCCACTCTTTCAAAGCTATATGTGTCTATTGTTACATTTTGTCCTATTCTATCTCGTGTGTATTTGGTTTTCTCCTCATTGATCATTAGACCGGTTTTCCTTGCCTCCATCTCTATTTTGTTGTAAGTTTCCTTTGCATAGGTGACGGTGTTTCCAACAATATCAGTGTCCTCCGCGTATGCTAATAGTAATTTTGGTCCATTTACTGTTATTAGTTCTGTTCTAATTTGTGTTGTTCTCACTACTTTTTCCAGGATTATATTAAAGAGGAAGGGTGACAGTGCGACTCCTTGTTTTAGGCCACTGTTTATTTCAAACGATTCTGGGAGTTGGTTACCTATTCTTACCCTGGATCTACAGCCATTTACGCATACTTTGGCGAGATGGATCGGTTTTTTTGGAATCGAAATTTCCGCCATTGCATTCCACAGTTGACCCCTTTTAATGCTGTCGTATACTTGTCGAAAGTCAATGAAACGATTGGTCAGTCCAATTTCTTCGACAATCCTCTGAACATAAGAGAAAGGCTCATAAATCCATTTTGTAAAAACATTGACCATAAACGAAGTTTTGCGAGGATTTCTTAACCGTTAGAATGTTTTCTTCTCTCCCTTAAAAGTTTTTATTTAAAACATTCAAGAGGTTAAAAAAATCAGCGAGAAATGCTAATTTCACAGGCAAAACAGGGTGACAAAAATGATTCTCATATTCATGAAAATGATTATGGTGACAGGATTAATGTGAATGGCAAATGCTATTGCAATTGTTAAACAAAATTTAGATCCCCTATTGGATATCATGGATATTGACATTACGTTTTTTCCGCAATATAGAACCACGCGTATACGGCGACAAAAACATGAGCTGTGTTACGAATATTTTTCTGATGACCGCATTATTTCTCGTCTTGCTACATTGTACCATTTAAGGTACATTAAAATAATATACGAGAAGATTGTATATTCTGAAAATTGTACACATAAATCTGCCTTTATCTTTTCAGAATGGTCCATAAAAGCTACATTTGTAGTTTAAAGATTCATATAGAAATTTAAATATAATTCTTTTATATACCTACAAATAATATCACATGATTTTAAGAATACATGAATGTTCTAACTCAGCTCATATTTAGAAGCTGTACTAGACTAGCAAATAAATTAACAAATTTTAAATTTACTTATTTATTTATTGACTATCCTGACTTAAAGTTCAATCCCCAATTATAAGGCAGGGCTGAAACATAAATTGTACCATAAAACAGGTTTACAGAGTTCTGTTGTTGGGCAGCTAGAGGAACTTTCCGAAATCATTTGCTACGTAGAATTCGAATCCATTCAGAATTTGGGATATTTGAGGTTATGTACACAAAAAGTGGTTTTGTGACTATTTTTAATGTTATGTATAGGATTGGAAGTTTTTTTAGTCTAGTTGCATCATCATTTATTTATTCTTTTACCTTTAAGAACTTTATTGACAATGTAAACATTACAAACTAATCTCTTTAGATGTTGTATCACTCTACACTAACATCCCAAATGAACTTGTAAGAGTTATTTTATCTGAAAAATGGGAAATTCTAAAACAATACACGAACTTATCTAGAAATCATTTCATAGAAGCTGTATTAGAAGAAAACGTTATCAAAGATCTTAAATTCAATAAGTATTCTTTAAAAGATATGTAGATGACTGTTTAATGGCTATTCCCTCTACAACGAATGAAATCCTTTAAGTCTTTAACAGCTTTTACTACATGTTGCAATTCACAACAGAAATAGAGAATGATTGTAACATAGACTTTTTAGATATGACTCTTATCCGAAGAGAAAATAAAATTTTAACTGAGTAGTACACTAAGCCCACTTGGTCAGGGAGATACTTGAATTTCCACTCACATCATCCAATGTCTCAGAAAAATAATGTTGTTATTGGTCTAATAGACACAGTCATCACTTTAACTTCCCCTAAATTTAGACCTCCTGTTTTAGGAAAAGTGAAAGAGACCTTATTAAGGAACAACTTTAAACACAGTGACATTAATAAAATAATAAAAGAGCAAATACACAAATTTTCAAAATCCTCCCAACAATAATGGTACATGGAAATTTATTGCCTTACCGTATACAAACGAACTTTCAAAAAACATTCAATATATTCTGAACCAACACGATATCGTTAAATGAGTTTTTTATTATAAAATTAAAAAGTAAAACCCAAAAAATGAATAACTCTAGTGTTGTATATTCAATTTGCACCAATTGTCCAAAAAAATATATGGGAATGACCACACAGTTACTTAAAAATAGATTAAATGGTCACACATTTACGAAGAGTGCTACAACTGCATTAAATATACATATACGAGAAACAGGTCATTTCTTCAACTATAACAATACAAAAATACTTGAATGTAACCATAATTATAACAAATTGAGTGTAAAGGCGATGATGGAAGTAAAAAAAGGAAAAATACGCAGTTAATGACAAAACTGATATAAGTCACATTTACACAAATCTTATTAAAAATTAATATACCCTCTTAAAACTCAATAGATGGGAATATCCTCTTAGAACATTTATCAGTTATAAAAAACCTAAGACTCCATCGGTAATGATTTAAAAAATAAAGTATTAAAAAAAAGATTGTTTTTCCAATACCACAATCAATACAATATATCTTTCAGTATCGAAATAGAAATAGCAAGCTCAAGATGCATACCCATATATTTTTGTGAAAATTTGAATATTTTGAAAATTACATAAAGTTTCTAGTTTTAAAATACGTTTTTATTTATTTATTTTTTTTTTTGAATTGTCTTTTAACTTTTTCCGGTAATTTATATATTGCAAGCATAATTTATGTATTTTAAATTTTAGGTTGTTTGACCAAGGGAAATGTTTGTCATTTTCATTAAATTAAAAAAAATATATAAAAAAAGAAAATGCCTTAAACAGAAAGCGTAATGTCAAAACATGTATTTTAAATATATATATATATATATATATATATATATATATATATATATATATATATTATATATATATATATATATATATATATATATATATATATATATATATATAAATATATATATATATATATATATATATATATATATATATATATATATATGTATATATATATATATATATATATATATATATATATATATATATATATATATATATATATGAAGATGGTTGCTGCTCCGCAAAACTCATAGGAACAGAAAAAGAATAACTGTTTGGCGTATCTTGGTCAGTGGGTGTAAATGGAGAAAGAAGCCTTACTGGTACCTGCGAAATCCTCTACAACTCAATCTTTTCCCTTATGTTATTTAAAAGAGTGATTCTTCTTCTTAAATTGTACCTACCGCGAGCATTTATTTTCTCCGAAGCTTCTCCCGTTGATTTGTTATTTTTTCTATTATCCATTTGTGCGACAAATTCGTTTTCCCGTGGGCGTGGGAGATGAAACGGATCTCTTCTAGAGGGAGTGAGTTTTAAAT
Source organism: Diaprepes abbreviatus (assembly GCA_034092305.1). Classification (NCBI taxonomy): domain Eukaryota; kingdom Metazoa; phylum Arthropoda; class Insecta; order Coleoptera; family Curculionidae; genus Diaprepes; species Diaprepes abbreviatus. The sequence goes on from JASJET010000156.1 coordinate 5,029,992, forward strand.
ATTTTATATTGAAATAAGTTACACTATGGAAGCAGAAGCGCTTTTATTTGGATTATTATATACAAAAAAAAATTAAGAACGCTCAGACTACGATGGCATTTCAAATTAATTTTAAATATTCTACTAGACATAAAATTACCCGCGTATCAGACTCGACAAACTGTAAAATAAATGTAAATTCTGAAAGTTACCCATATGCAGAAACAATACAAAAAAGTGGCTGGATTAAATTTAAATTTCAATTATTTTATAAAATGGTGGTAATATTTTAGATATTTCTTGTTTAAAATATTTAATAACGATATTTAAAAATTCATACATTTAGAAAACTCGAAAACAAATTGAAAAATCCCAATTCAATCAAAATGGATTTAATAAATGAATCAAGCCATAACATTTTAATGAAAATGGTCTAGCAATACTAATTTTACGCCAGCTGATTATGAGGAAACCTCTCAATATACCATTAAATCGAGAACAATAGCATAAGTGGCATTTGAAGTTTGTGTTATTTTGATTTTGCAAATATGAATTTTACCTCAGCTTTACTATAATTATTGGTAACAGATATGTTTAAGTGGGAGTTTAATAAATAGATTGATCAGCTTTCAACAAATATGTAGTTCCGCAAATCGAATTAATGGTAAATGAACTCATTGTTCTTTTACAATACAAAGTTTTTACCTGTGAAATGATGAATTTTAAAATAAATGTAAAATTAAATTACCAAATATAAGGGATCTAAAATCCCAGGAACACCCTGTAAAGTACCTCAGTTCAGACCTAATTTTTGACCTAATGCTGACTAGAGTCTATCAATACGCTAGCTAATCTCAGGATAGACTCGTTATTTTATATTTTTCCACTATTTTTAATCAGCTTTAACTTTACCTTTTACCTAATTCTATTACCTGTGTAAATTTTATAAATTTCTTAAAGGGACAAAGGCGCCACCAATTTTTACTTTAAAATTTGCCCTAATGATTATAAGATGAGCAGAAATAATAGAAAATCTTAATAAGAACAAATATGTAATAGGTCATATCCGGGTAAATTAATCGTTAACTTCTATTAGTAGTGTTAAAAATGAAAATTATAAGAAATAAAACGAGTTAAATAAAGGCTAATAAATTTATTCCTTACGATATACCCTTTCTCAAAAAATAGTTACAACCTTGGAAGAAGCTATCCGGGCGTGAATTATTACAAGCCTCTCTATGGGGCTATCTGACAGAAATGCGATTATGCATGAAAAATTGTAACAAGTAAGAATTTCGTTAACAGCCTACTCGAAAGTTATTGGCTTTCCATGACTTTAAAACAAAACTGAAAGGTAGATTAAGTTAAATTTGACAATGTTCCGCAAGGTGGATGGCGGACCTAACCAAAAAGTAAACGAAACAACTACTTCAGATGAAGGGGTCTACGTCAACATCACCTAGTCATAAAATATACAACACTCTCCTTTTTAAACAGAACTATAGCGTTCCATAAGTCTAACAATGGAAAAGGCTATCAACTTGAAAAATAAAAAAAGATAAGTAATACATAAAACTACAAAAATGTCTACAAAAATAAAGAATTAGAAAATTGATAAAGTGATAGATAATGAGACTTTAAGCGATAGTTAACTAGAATCTAATGCAACAAATACTTACAAAAAAAATGCGAAAGTATTATAGAAAGGAACTGATAGCTGTTGTTCAAATGGTTACAATCGTAACAAATTCTTGCATAATAGACGACAAATCACTTCTAAAAGTAACTAAGAACAGGTGCTTTAATTGGAGTGATACCACATAGATGTCTTTCGAGTTTTGAAGGCACCACAACAAATCCTCAAACTCTCAAACTAGGGCACAAATTTCCAAAACTCTAGGCATGTGCGAAAATTTGTCATAGCATGATATCAAAAAGAATGTTATAATTTTGTATAAAATGACTCGGATCATAAAGGTAATCTCCTGCAGTGGCTAAGTAAAATCTAGTTACCAAAAACTTAATTTGTTAAGTATTTCAATTCCCAATTAATTTATCAATGTAAAATCTACTAGATTAAAGTAAGTAACTATTAAACTGTTAATTGGCGAACTCTTAGACTCTAAAATGAACTATGAAAACCTCGATTACAGAAGGGTACCACAAAATAAAACAAAATTTAATATTTGAGGTGATAGCGCAACGCAGTCGATTCCGTTTCACTTTACAAATTATTCGTTAGCCGCAAAGATTTACTTCTATTGGTTAATTTTGCAAGAAGATAAATATCATAGTAGAGTAGTAAAGTCTAAATATTTGAAATCATTCAATAAAAAGTTACAAACCAAGCACAGAAGAACCCCTTATCTGGTAGCCCTCTAAGGTAATCGAACGAATCAAAAAAATTGATAATACCCATAAAGTTTAACAGATAGACACTCCAGTGTACATTTTTTCGCTATAACTAGGCACTTAGATGATTATCTTTCAAATTGAGGTGATTTAATACGACCTGTGAAGTAGATGGCTTCACCAGAGATGTTTTTGATCTGTGTTAGCGCAGTGATTGTCCCATTCAGAGGCTCAAAATTTCAAAAGTGCAGTACAATTCTCAAAACTGCATATTGTGATTACAACGCTGTAGGTTAGAAAATTTTTTCAAAAAAATATATATACGGAAGATATCCGAAAAATATCTTAAGACATTTGAGAAAATTATAAGCTGTTGTTTCTCGACTGGCTGAAGAAAATTTATCACCAAATTGACAGCGAAGTGAAACGACAAAATCAAACCAAAAGTGTTTTCATCTTGGCTTTTATTGTAGTTAACTTAATTGGCCATTTATGGCCAAATCCCTAAACTTGGGAGAGAAGTAACACAAAATAATTTTTCACGTCTTGCGTCAGATAACCAACGATTTTTTACAATCAGTATCACATGCCTTCCAACGGAAGTTACCAAAAACACTTAATAAAAAGGTATTTTAAAAATCTATTCAAAAAAAACTTTAACCTTGACGCAATAATCTGGAAACCTTTATATTAATCCAATGCAACCAGTCCAAACTATCCACTAATACCATAAAAAAATCACTCGAAAGATTATTGTTAGAGGTATTTTTTATTATTACATTTAATTGGTGTATGCAAGTAATTCAAGATATTTCTTTCTGGCGAAACAGCTCATCCGACGAAAATTTTTCCAGAATAAAAAATCTTTTAATTTCATGCGATTATCCGGTAGAAGTATGTAGGTTGTCTTAACGTTGATAACATAAAAACTCAGAAGTGATGTTTACAAATGACGTTACTTTTATAACACTTACGCTAGTGTTAGATCACACACCAAAAATCTTTAAATCAGTTACCACATTTTTAAAAAAATTGAGAAAAATCTATATTTTCTTAAAACTTTGACATCTTCTACCGCCTAAATGAAGCAGTATCGGATAAGACTAAGTTGGCTTGTATCGAGAATCTGTCATCAAAGATTGTACACGTATTTTCCGGACACCTTGTATATTTTCCATTCCGTGGAATGACCTTTTTCCATCTTTCTTGCCGCTTTATGATACCGCACTTATAGAAATTTTGGTCCTTATTAGCAAAAAACTAAATCAAGGGCGATTTAAAGTCGTCATCATTTCACTATTCAAAGATTTTACAAACTTCGAAATAAATGGTAATCGAACGGGGCCAGATCAGAGCTATATGGACGATCACTTCCCAACTAAGCTTAAATAATTTCCCACAAGTGAGGCTTTGCACTATCATGATAGAAGACAATTCCTTTGCGATTTGTTAATTCTAGCCATTTTTCTTTGATTGCTTCATCCAATTTCATTAGTTGTTGACGGTAAACATTGATTGATGTTTGATCGTCCAGCCTCTTGAAAGTAGCTCAAAATACACAACACCTTTGTAGTCCCACCAAATTTACAGAATGACTTTTTTAGGACGCAAGTCAGCTTTATATGTGGTTTTGTGACAACATTTGATCGTAGACTTCTGTAACTGATATATTTTGGTAGTGTAACGTCGTTTTGTCTACAATCAAACTGTTGCCCCCTATTATAACTATTTTAATAACCTATAAAGAAATATCACAAAGACATTGGCACTCTTGAAGTCTAGTCGTTTTTCTTCTCTCTTGCTTCTTTAGTTCCAAGCAACTAAAGGTTATCAAAGGCTTACCAGTACCATCATTCTCAAATTCGGGACTCTATCGCTATCAAAACGGAGCGCTTGCAATTTAATTCGCGTGAAGGTTTTATTTACAAAATTAAACAAAACAAATTTCTCAAAACACTTAAATCTATTAACAAAATTAAATAGAAAAACGAATTATTTACAATGAAAAACTTAAACTAATAACAAGTAACAATTACAAAAACACCAACATAATTGCTCTTATTGGCCGTTATATTAATGAAAATGTAAAAATCAATTTTGAAAGACACGTTTAAATAGCTTACTAAAACATTAAGCAAAGACAAGAATAAAAACGCGGAGAAAACAACTATATTAATTGAACAAACAGTTCAAAGTTAACGTCCCAAATTAAATGAAAAACAAAGCAAAGAAAACCTTCATTCTCGCCAAATATACACGACACGTAATTTTTTAAGACTTCTATTCTTAAAACCGTCTACCGACTTTAACGAATTCCAGATTGTAACTGAAGTTTATTACTACATAACTTGTATTCCGCTGGTACCTTCCTATTTACCCCGTGCATCCCTGTAACTGTAAATTAATAGTTCGAATAGTTTGTCCCAGAGGGCGTCAGTCATTCTATACTGAATACTTAATTCACGAATTGGCCTCTGAGCGTCTTAATCTTAATTTTTATATAAAAGGGTTAATATAACTATTCTAAGTCTTTCTATAACGAAAATAATAATAATATAAGCACTGGAAAAAAAAACAAGTCCACTCTATTTATTTTGCAGCTATTTAAATAATTCCTTGTTGCAATCAGGAAAATCAGTAGCTATATTAATTCTTTGTATATTCTGTAAAACGATATATTATATTATAGTGAGTTTATTTGATTATTCTTTTGTTTCCTAATAATGGGAAAATCGTTTAATATTTTAAAACATTTTAACGGTATCTGCATATACTATATGTAAGACCTCCATGGGCCCTTATCTCTTCAGTTTTATATACATAACTAGGGTAGGATCTCTTAGACAGATTTATAGACAAATCTTAAAGAGGGTATTTTCCTTTATGTCCTCATAAATTCTTTATATATTTTTAAAAAACATTTAAACGACTCAAAAATAATAAAATTGAGATTATGCTTAAGTACGATAATTAATTTATTTTTCCTTAGACTTTCTAGGGTGGTAATAAAAAAATATATATACTATCCCGTTCTCACGGATAAAATTTATCCACAGAGAGATTATTTAATTACTCATTTTACCAGAATATACTTCACGTTAATTAATATAAAATAACTAGTGTTTGATCCGTTGCAGTGTGTGCTGATCCATCACACTTGGACCATGATGGTTTTTGAATTATGTTATTGTCTTTTTTCCATCAACTGTGATGATTCTTATCAAAAAGGGTAGGTTTCACTGCACGTTAGATGCATATGGCAAAAATTGATTCATTATGTTAGGTGAACCTCTTTCCATTCATGGGGACATTTTAAATTATTTTCAATTATTATATGCGATACATTTAACCTCTCTGCAATCTCTCGAATAGTTATGTGATTATTTTTAATTATGGCTTTGATTTGATAATCATCAGTTTCAGTAGGTCTACTTAAATCTTGGCCACCTTTAAGCGAAAAATGTCAATAATGGAATTTTTTAAACCAATTCTGACTCGTCATTCTTTTATCCAATCAACACCAAAAACTTCACTCATCTCTTTGTGAGCCTCAGGTGCTTACTTTCCTATGCGAAAATTAAAAAGGAAAATATATCAAAATGTTCGTTTCGTTCAAATTGAAACTAAACTAACACTTACAAGTTGCTTTTAAAGTAAACTAACTGTAACTGATATCAAATGTTATAAGGGAAAAAAATACTGGCAGAAGTTCTTCAAAATAATTACAATGCTCTCTATGTGTGACAACCAAAAATACTATCATGCCAACCCAACATATAATAAAAATTTACTTGAATTCAGTCATTGAAAATAATCATAAAAACCCGAATATAAATTTAACCCATATTTTAACAATATATCTAATTAACCAGGCATTTACCACAATTTAATACAGTGGTGTAAATCTTAATTAAATATTGATTCGTTCGTTAAAATTGTGCAGCATTTTATTTTAAAAAATGTATATTAATTTTTTTATGCCACAAATATTATTTTTTTCTATTTTCCCGTACTTGGCCTAAAACACTCCCAATAATAACAAAAGTTTTGACTGTTTGAAATGTTGTGGTATTAATATTTGCTTACCCATTAGGTAGCATTTGTAAGACGTAGTTGTCCCTGAAATTATAAATGTGTTTTAGCGGTCATGTTTAACTTTGGTGACTATTTGTTGTTTGTTGGTTAATTAGTGAATGGTTTTATTATTCACTTTATATTCAGTGGTGTTGTATTTGAGATTTATAATTTCTATTTATTTAAAACAGGCAATTGTTTTCTGTTAATATCGCTCTTAGTTTCTGAGTGAGAGAATGTTAGTGTATAAACTTGTACAATTTGAATGTTGTATCTTTTTGTCAAAGAGTTAAGTTTGCCACTCTGTCTGAGGTGCTTATCATATCGATTATCCTATGTTGCCGACTTTTATTAATTAAGGATCCCACACCACTTGTTCATCCATTTGTTGTTCCTTTGTGATAGTCGCCCAGACTGCGTAGCTGTAAAGCAGGGGGCAACCCACTGGGGTGAGATGGGGGTGATTTTTAGGGGGGGAAAACAATTTTTTGCGGTTTTCGGCTAAACTACACATCTTACTGAAAAATGTTAAATAAAGGGTTTTCCAATAAGAGGTGTTATTTTGATATTCAAAGAAAAATGCCATTTTTTAAGATAAATGATCGGATATTTATTACATTATAAAGAGGAAGGTATGCCGTTAATGATGGAAAATAACATCAGCCAAATGACCACCACGACCATGCCTACAGGACCATATCCTTTTCATGAAATTTTCCATAACCAAATCGCAAAGTGGCTGCCCAATGTCCTCGATAGCCCCACGAATTCCATCTTTGAGGTCTTGAATCGACGCTGGGCTGTTGGCGTAGACCTTGTCTTTCACGTGGCCCTAAAGGAAGAAATCGCAAGGTGTCACATCACAAGATCTCGGTGGCCAATTGTGATCACCTCTTCGAGAGATAACACGGCCCGGAAACTTTTCCCGTAAAAGATCAATGGTTTCGTTGCTTGTGTGGCGCGTAGCGCCATCTTGTTGAAAGTAAACGTGGTCCAGATAAATACCATCCAATTCCGGCCATAAAAAATCATTAATCATCTCTCGATAGCGCAATCCATTCACCGTAACTGTTGCTCCAGCCTCATTTTCGAAAAAGTAAGGTCCAATGACCCCGCCGGACTATAAACCGCACCAAACAGTCACACGTTCAGGATAGAGAGGCTTTTCAACAATAACTCTTGGGTTTTCCGAGCCCCAAATGCGACAATTTTGTTTGTTGACGAAGCCACCGAGGTGGAAATGGGCCTCATCACTGAAGATGATTTTTCGATGGAATTCCGGATCATTTTCATGCATTTCAAGAACCCAATCAGCAAAGGCACGATGTTGTTGATGATCGGCCGGCTTGAGTTCTTGCGTTAACTGAACTTTATAAGCCTTAAGACCCAAATCTTTATGTAAAATACGGTGTAATGACGTTTGTGGAATCCCTAATACCAAAGAACGACGAGGAATGGACAAACCTGGGTTTTCTTCAACACTTTCGGCTACAGCAGCAATATTCTCGGCTGTTCTTGAGCGACGTGCACGGGTTTTCTTCTTCACATAACTAACTTGTCCCAACAGCTCGAATTTTTTCACCAATTTCTTTATTGCGCTCCGACAAGGTGCTTCATGACGACCCAAAAATGTTCGAGTTTTACGAATCGTCTCTGCCAAATTTTCGCCATTTTTATAGTGAATTTTAATAATTTCAATGCGTTGTTGAAGCGTGTATCGTTCCATCTTTATTTATGGCGTAGTTTCTACTTGTCAAACGTCAAAAACTTACAGCTTCAAAAGTGACATCTACCGAAATAGCGGGCTTTTCAAAATGACACCTCTTATTGGAAAACCCTTTACAAAAGTTGTAGGTAATAAAAAGATCTATAACTTTTATAAATTTTTACCATAACATCAAAATTTTCCGAGAAAAATGGAAAAACCGTTTTTTCGGTTTTTTGTTTTTTTCTTCCAAAAAAATGTCTCGATTAAGCTCTAACTTGGGGAGACTATATCCTTTGATGCCTTAAATAAGTTATATTTGTGTAGTGCAAAAATATTCAACCGTTACTGTTTTATTTAACTTCAATAAAAAAAGTCAAATTTTCAATAGCATTTCCTCTTAAAATTAATTGTCCCTTTGAGTTCAGACTAGGCTCTCTTTTTCATTTTTGTTTCTACTTTCAATAAATGGAAAGAAAAATATATAGTGCAGTGAAACAAATTGCCGAAAAATCTAAAAAACCGAAAAAATAGATTTTTTCGATATGCGTTTTACGATTATTGTAAATAATTGGTTATTATTTATTAAAATTATTATAATTTTATAACATCATACCGAAAACAAGATGAAAGTAGTATATATATATATATATATATATATATATATATATATATATATATATATATATATATATATATATATATATATATACCCATACGGATCTTGTTGTTATCGGTAAAAGTTTCAGTTATTTTGTCGGTGGTCAAACTGAACTATTCAGCCCTTTCTAAAAGCAGGGTGACTTTTTTCTTTACTTTTTCGGACGTAGCTGGCATTAAAGAGGTTCTAAAATATTTCTCTGACTTTTGTCTGTACTTTGGTGGAGCTTGAGGATCAGTAAAATTAAATCTGTGAAATGCTTTTCCTTGAAGAAGGTTGTACGGAAGCATGTCTAGGATAATGATTATCCATAATATATTTATCGATCCGCAAAGAAATCGAATGACTATTGGACCATGGTGGAGCTACTTTTTTTTTCAATGATATCTGGTAGAGCAGATTGTTTACTTTCCTTCTGAAGAACTTGGAGTGCAAAATTTTGGTAGCCAGTGTTAAGGCGTCACAATAGACTTTCCATTCATTAATATGAATTTTTGCCAATTGGTTCTGTATATTTGGTATCGTATGCTTTTTTGGCAGAGGACTGCCCAGGAATAATGACTTACTGCATATTTTGCAAGCTGCTTTGACGCGACTCGTTCTAAAGTATTCCCAAATGGGATTTGGTTCCACAAATGATATTTTGTGATATTAAATACCTGAAACAAATGAAAAATAAGTATTTTGTTACATTATTTTAATCCACAAATGTGGAACTGATCAACAAAGCTTATTATTATACTTTTTATAATCGCGAGTTACCTAATGCTCTTAATTTTGCAACTTTCTAACTTATCTTTATACCTAAAAAAAGATGAAAGATAATAGTAATTTCCGAGCATCTTTTTTATTTTGCTTGACCTATTTGAATATCCTATTTTTTAAGCAGTAGCCGCTACATCATTGAGTAAACCTAATATCTAATTAATTTAATTTTGCCGATACCGCTACTTTATTTTATTGATTAACCAACGCATTAGGTGCCTGGATCCGTGATTCCTTTAAATATGATATTTTGATGATAATTAATAACTGCCAACCAACAGTAGTGAATAAATAAAGGAACCTAAGTTCTTTAAAGTAAATAAATTGTAATAATTTAAATATTTTTGAAAAACACACGAATAGGAGTATTTACGTTACAATGTCACATTCACAATTTTTTTCCGTCCTTTTTTCTTTTACAGCAATAATCAAAAAACACTGTAATCTATACAAATTGATACATGTACGCACAAAGTTGTTTTGTGTCGCTCGCGATTTGCCGACGCGTTGCACTGAATAATAAACTTCAGCTTCGGCTGCTTTGACCGAAGCAGAACGTGCAACCGGTCGGACTTTAACTATAACTACTCATATTGTATTCCTAGTAATATACCTTCTAAAATATACGAGAATACAAATTTTGAAATTACAAGAAACAATAATGACTCATCAATATAATATTTCTATAAGAAATAAAATTTCTACGAAAACGCATGAAAACTCTCCTAGTCCTTCGTTACAATATGAATGCTTGTTCTACCGAATACTTTTAAATAAAATGAATAGAAAATAAATTCTATTTTGTCAGAAGTTGAGACGTTTTAAAGATATTAACAATATTTTAGGTAGTGTCCTCTACAACTAATTGAATTTTTAGCTATAGAAAACCAGAACCACCAAATTTTGTTCAAAAACTTGAATTTTTTCTATAGTTGTTTAATAAAATCAAAAATAAAACTTTAACTGACCCTATTTCTTTCTAATAGTTGTATTTTTACCTAAGGGATCTGCTCTTTTTCTGAGTATAATTACTTATGAAACACTATGTATTGTGTAGCAGGGTGTTAGTTAATCCATGCTCAGAACTTCGATTCGCGGATTCTATAAATAGAAATAGGGAAAAACGCATATCAGTGAAGTTCCATAAATCCTAACTTTTCAACATAGCAATGCACACCGCCACTCGATAGCTAAAAAAGAAGAATATTATTTGGCAAAAACAAGATCCTTCACATTTTTCATAATTCTCGTCAAATTTTTTATTATTATTAAAGCCATTTGGCAAACTATTAATTAATAGACCAAGGCTTATCTGTAAAATATCGGGGTTTCGTGGATTTGAAATGGAACATGGAGATTTTGGCATGAGAGCCTTCAGAATAACCTGAATAACGATAAATTTGATTTGCGTACTTTCGAAAAGTTGGACAACATTGTTTTTATTAACAGTTTTTTTTCAAATTTTCTCGCGTGTAACTTTGAAGGTATTCATTTTAGAGGAAAGTTGAAAAGGAAAAAAAGTCTCGTAATTAAATTTGCTATTAAGAATTAGTCGAAAATCTCAAAATATATTTTCCTTATTGCAAAATAGCAATAATTAAAAAAAAAATTTAAAAAAAGTAGGTTATTAATCAATTTTTTTCGACCATTCAAATTCCTCTCAGGACCTTCATATTAGAGCAAAGAAAACTTTATGCCATGATAAAATAATAAGCTAAAATTCGTTAGGATCGAATCAATAGTTTTTCCACAATAATTTTGCAATCCCATTTCGTTTATAAAACTGACCATTTTTCAAGTTTGTCTAAGTCCAAAATATCACGTCAACGTATTTAAATTTATTTTCGACATATAGCAGGGAACTCAAATTTTCCAACGGTTTTTTCAGAATCAAAATCAGATGATTTGGACGCCCTCAGGAATTGTTTAAAGATATTGTTGATATGTTTGCTTATAAACAAATAGATTATCTCGGCTGATTATCATTGGATTTTTTTTGCAACATATGCTTTGAAAGTACTTGGAAGGACGCTTCTTTTCGTGAAAAACAATTTCAAATCCGTCAATTGGTTTCCGAGATACAAACTATCAAAGTTAACAGAATGTTACGGTGAATCTATAAAGAATACCGACCTGATTTTTGAACCAAAAACTTTGTCTTGCCGAGAACTTTTTTGATATAAATATTTAAATGTTTATATTATCGGAAATTTTAATAAAAAATAAAAAGAATATCGCCAACGCGCGTGAAAAATTAAAAAAGAGAGATGGGGAGCTCTCATTTTAAAATTGAATTCGAAGATTCAAAATACATATCTGAAAAAAAAATCATTTTCTGGGCTTCTAATGGAGCGATTTTGATCATTTTTTTAAAACCGATGTACAGCGAATAATGGAACTCAAATATCATAATGCCATGTGCCCATCATGCATTCATTTTGTTATAGACAAATGATGTAATTTATGCATCATACTTACAGCATACTGTACCCTATAGTATTGGACTTTCCAAGCGAATCTTTGTTTATCAATATAATTAAGCATACTATAACGATATATATTTACTTTAATTATCAGAATTGTTTAAATAATCATTGTTTAAACAAATTGAAAAAAAAAATTGGTTTTAAATTATTTTATTCGTAAAATACAGATAAAAATAAAACAGTTATTCTTTATAAATTATGTTCAAAAAGTTCAATAAAGCACTCTTAACACTAAATATTATATTTCAAACTGCTCTGTACACATGTCTGTCTAAACGCCACACCAGAATTTTTCAGATCTTCTAACAGTAAAATAATCTGATTGACGAATTTGTCATATTCAGTTGGGTTCATTATGGTTGGAAGATTGTGCTTATCCTGTATAAATATTTCCAAACATTTGGCATAAATAAAATATTTGATTAATAAGTAAATATAATGGTGAAAACGACATTAATTCAAATTGAAAAGCTTGTTTCCAAATTGAATTTATTTGCATGTTCGTTATACATACCATGTCGTGAACATTTATAAAATACAGTTTTTGGCAACACTGTAACCAGTATCTTTCCGCAGACAGGGACACATAATAACTACAGACTAACTCTCTTTAATGTCTGTTCTATACCTTTAGAAAGCCAGTTTGAGCAGATGTTTCTTACTCGCGCCCCACTACTTTCATGTTAACGGTTACATTTTAAAGCATGCTCTTATCTTCAAAAATATTATATCTCCAAATATTTGTAGAAATATTGTATTACTTATAACTTAGAAACTATTAAGTTTTCATCTATTATTTATATAAAATAATTATTTTATTTTTATCGGTATTATAGGAATAAAATAATTTAAAACCATTTTTTTTTCAATTTGTTTAAACAATGATTGTTTAAACAATTTTGAGAATTTGAGTAAATATATATCGTTATAGTATACTTAATTATATTTATAAACAAAGATTCGCTTGCAAAGTCTATAGGGTGCAGTATGCTGTAAGTATGGTGCATAAATAACGTCATTTGTTTATGACAAAATGAATGCATGATGGCCACATGGCATTATGATATTTATGTTCCATTATTCGCGGTACATCAGTTTTAAAACAATTATCAAAATCGCTCCACTAGAAGCCGAGAAAATGAAAATTGTTTTCAGATATGTATTTTGAATCTTCGAATTCAATTTTTAAATGAGAGCTCCCCACCCCCCTTTTTTTCATTTTTCACGCGCCGTGGGCGATATTCTTTTCATTTTTTATTAAAGTCTTCGATAACATAAATATTTAAATATTTGTATCAAAATAGTTCGGCAAGACAAAGTTTTTGGTTTAAGAATCAGGTCGGTATTGTTTATAGATTCATCGTAACAGGCAGTCAACTTTGACATTTTGTATCTTGAAAACCAACTGACGGATTTGAAATTTTTTTTCACGAAAAGAAGCGTCCTTCCAAGTATTTTCAAAGCATATATTGCAAAATTTGAGTTCCCTGCTATATGTTGAAAAAAAATTTAAATACGTTAACGTGATATTTTGGACTCAGACAAACTTGAAAAATGGTAAAATTTTGTAAACAAAATGGGATTGCAAAATTATTGTGGAAAAACTATTGATTCGATCCTAACAAATTTTGGCGCGTTATTTTATCATGGCATTAAGTTTTCTTTGCTCTAATATGAAGGTCCTCAGAGAAATTTAAATAGTCGAAAAAAATTGATTAAAAACCCGCTTTTTTACCTTTTTTTTAATTATTGCTATTTTGCAATAAGGGAAATATATTTTGAGATTTCTAACCAATTCTATCTTATGGCAAATTTAAATTTGAAACTTTTTTTCCTTTTCAACTTTCCTCTAAAATGAATACCTTCAAAGTTACACGAGAGAAAAATTGGAAAAAAAAACGTTTTTTTTTCGTTAATTTTAAATTTTTATTAATAAAAGCAATGTTGCCCAACTTGTTGAAAGTACGCATATCAAATTTATCGCTATTCAGGTTATTCTGAAGGCTCTCATACAAAAATCTCCATGTTCCATTTCGCATCCACCTAAAAACAGATAAGCTCTGGTCTATAATGCCAGAACCGTACATAGTGAAATGAGTCTAACGAACATTAATACAATGTGCAGTATCTCAAAAATAATCAGTTTTTTAAACAATATATATGAGTATTTTTTTATTACAATTTTATTGAGTATTCTTGGAAGATCCATAAGTTTTTGAAAAAAAGAATAGCGTATTAAATTTTAGGAATTATTTATGATCACACTCACTACAAATTAAACTAAAAAAAAAAGATGCTGTCTCAGCAATATGCTCGTTAATATAATTATATTATCTAAAAAATGTATTATTATTTTCATTAGTTCCAAAAATATTCCAAAAATATATTAAAAAAAAATTTTTTGCAACACTTTCTATATCGAAAATCAAAGATTTACAGACTCCCATTGCTATATATTTTTTTCCGATTTTAATGCGAGCAATCCACTTTCGAAATCCTAATGATAAATAAGTTAACTTGGTTTACTCTTAAAATACATAATATTTTTTCAGTTAATATATTCTTCGTTTTTAAACTTTTTTTTTTGAAATCTTTGAATAAAGTATTTGTTAAAAAACCTGGATTTTATTAAGTAAAATATTAACGAAATATTTTTGGTTTATAGGTTCATGGCAACATTCGGATTTAGAATGACATATTCATCACTATTCTTTATTCCCATTTTGATAATGGTCATCTGCTACACCCACATCCTTATAGTAGTAAAGAAGCAACAGAATAGATGGAATAATCTTTCAAGAGTTGGTAGTACGAGAATAAAAGGTAAGGTTTATTTAGTTTCTTACTATTCAGTACAATAAGATCTTCAATCAAATAATATATTGTCTGGATTGCAATGTTAACTGACGACGAAACTAAGCTTTATCGGTAACAGCAGCGACTCATCGACTGCTGGAGCTTTTAGCGTTCATAGTATTGCTTCTAGAGCCGGTTCTGTCTTTTAGATTTATAATTTTATCAATCGATGCTCCAAATCTTAGATTGGCAAGTCATATAACAACTGGTTATAAAGATGGTAATGAATACTATATTAAAGACTCTTTTCAATTTGCAGAATTTATCAATGAAAAACAGCTTCTTGAGTGTTTTGTTTTAATCAGCTTGGATATAGTGTCTTTGTTTATGAATGTGGAATGTAGTTAAAATATTTATTTTGAACATTGATTTATTATTACAGCAAATTGGTCTGTAAATGGAATTTTTTTTTCCTGACAAAACCGCTCATCCAATAAAAATTTTGAAAAAGGTGAAACAGCCTCCAAATGTACATGATTATCCGATCGAAATATCCAAGTTTTCATAATGTTGATGACAAAAAAAAAAATAGAAGCGATGTTTACAAGTGACGTCACAGTATCTGATTAACTAAGTTGGCTTAAACCGACCTATTTTGATGTCAAGAATTTGTCATCAATCATTGTACACGTATTTTCCGGACACCCTGTATATATATTCAATAATTCTTTAGAGATTTCCCGAATTTTAACAAATACTTCAAAATTTCATACAGTTCCTTACAACATTTTGCAGTATTCTGAAATTAATTGTAATACATAAAAATATCTTGCAGTTTTCCGGAAAATACTCCATTTTTTAATGGATCTCATTACTGAAATGTAAGCTTTCTTTGAATTGAAAAAAAATATTGGAAACACATATTTTTAATAAAATATAATATTGATTTGTGACATATATTTGATTTTAAAAATGAAAAAAACAACATTGAAGAAGGATTTGAAATAAATCTTAGCAATGTTTTTTTTTACTTTCAAATGATATTTATATTTTACTTTATGAAAAATATATAAAATAAACGAATGACATAAAAATAACGCAAAAAAAAGTTGGGACTTTCATATATTTTTCATTCCTTTTATTTTTTTTTTAATTTATATTATTGCTTTCCTTTTTAAAAGAACTAATCTTTACTTCTTAAAAGAGAAAATAATTATTTCATCCAATATAATATTGTTCCGGATGGCCGATTTTTGAACACACTCTATTATTTCAATTATTGTCAATTTCACAATTTCTGACAGTTCAAGTTACATCGATGATGTATCGAACTAAACTGTCCACGAAAGTCGATCTGGACCCTTTAAATACCCTTTTGGCCGATACCAGAAAATTCCCTAATTTTCTAGAAGTATTTCCATACTACATGGTGTAATTAGAATTGTAGAAAATAAAACTAAAACCGTGCAAACTAGAAACACAAACTAACACTATGAAGTGTATGCTGCTATAAAATCCGTTACATTGCCCCCTTCCAAGTATTGATCGTACCGGTCAATCCTGTTGATCATGATAATGGACCAATATGTCAAGATCCAGAACTTTCATCTCCGCATGAAGGCTTTTCTGAATTCGGTACACCCAATCCATTAGTCGGATCTCTAGTTTGTATGGACCTTCCCATGGCTTCATTCCGTCGCTTTCTATTTGTAGTCGTCTCTGTACCTTTCTGAGAATGACCTGCAGGATGTTCTTGCATAGTCAGTTTCACGCTCTCGGTTACTCTCGACATACCCTCTTGAAGATGACCTGTAGAATGTTATTTTTCCGTAGCCCCTTTCGCGGTTACGGTCCTTCTCGTTTTGTTCTCCACGGTCGCTGCGAGTACTCCTATGTCTTTCGTAATGACCTTTTCTTCTATCGCCTTCACCAGCAGTTGTATCAGCACTGGTAACAACGCATGTAATTGACATGGTACCGGCGACCTTGACCCCTTCTTCTCGGTCTAGCATAAGTCACTCTAATACGACAACCGCATACTTTAACTCCATCGCAAAGCCTCGGCGACAACTGCAGAATCGTTTTTATCTTTGTAAACAGCGGATCCAAAACAGGGGATTATATTACTTAACCAGACTTCTTTTAAGTTCACCATAAAAAGCAGAGACACTTCACGCTCCTTCGAACTTCATCACCTATATTAGCAATGTGAAGCCGATAGCCATCAAGAGGTCTGTCAGGAACAGTACTGCAAGTACAGTGGCTTTGTACATGCCCCTCTTGACCTCACTTCCAACAACAAATTCTATTTCTGCTACGAAAGGTGCGTTATTGATGTCATGTGTTTTTCGTTCAAAAATTCTTGCAACTCCCTCATTAGCCTCATGGTCTTGCGATAATCCTGGGAAACCTTGACTCTTCTTATGATTTTTTTTTTGGTTTTTTGAGGTCTGTTTGGCTATCTCAAACTGAAGGGCAAAAGCAAGAGCCTTGGAAATTTTCTTCAGTCGAACCATTCTTAGCGTTTGAATTGTTTCTAGATCACATAAACCTTCAATAAAACTGTTTACTGTTAACTCCTACTTTATTTCTTTCTGGGTAAGTCAAATTTATTAGCCTCATTATATCTGCCTCTTATTCTTGAAGACTTGTGTTATATTTTTGTCTTCTTCCTTGAAGTGGAGCCCTATAAACTTGTTGGAGGTGGGCTTCTCCATAGCGCATCTCCATAAAAGAAACAATAAACTCGTAATCCTTCTGTTTTTCTTCAGGAGTGTTACGTAGAACCTCCATAGCTGCACCTCGTACTACTAGAACAAGAGCACGTGCCTTTTCCGGTGAATTCCAATTGTTACAGGTGGCGACGGCTTCGAATTGGCGGACCTAGGTACCTTGCCGTCGAAAGTAGGTGGCTTCGTCATACTAGTGGCAACAACACCATCTATCTTTATTACACCTGTACTGGCTACCTTCTCGATTTGCATATATAATTGTTGCATTTTTTGTTCCATGCGCCTCGTATCTTCCTGATTTTTTTTAAAGTATTCTGTCAGTTCTTGTTTAATATCTTCTTGACCGCTAATCTTCTGTTGCATTTCTTGTTCTATGCACTTCATATCTTCTTGATTTTTTTTTGTGTTTTCTTTCAGTTCTTGTCTCATATCTTCTTGACTTGTTTTAAGTTCCTGTCTCGTATCTTCCAGGTTTGTTTTTAGTTATTGTTTTATGCTTTCTTGATTTGTCTTTAGTGTCATCAGTTCCTGTTTCATATCGTCTTGATTTTTCATCATATCTTCTTTCAATTCTTGTTTCATATCATCTTGGTCTTTAGTGTCATCAATTCCTATTTCATATCGTTCTGATTTTTCGTCATATCTTTTTTCAATTCTTGTTTCATCTCTTCTTACATTTTCTTCATATCTTCCTGGCTTTTCTTCATATCTTCTTGGCTTTTCTTCATATCTTCTTAGCCTGTTTTCATGTCTTTTATCATTATCATTATACTTTGAAGCTGCTCTTCCATTTTCGCTTTCTGCTTCCAAGTTTCCACTGGCATACAATTTCAACTCATTTTTTTCGAATTTTTCAACCTGAAGTAACCTTTTCTAGATTTGATCCCACTTCTGCCACCAATTTATTCCGGACGGCTGATTTTTGAACACACCTATTATTTCAAAAGCTTTTATTGTCAACTTCATAATTTCTGACACTTGTCAAACACTTCAAGTTACATCGGTAATGTCTCGAAATAAACTGTCCACGAATACCGATCTGGAGCCTTTATATACCCTTTCGGCCGATACCAGAAGATTCCCCAATTTTCTAGAAGTATTTTCATAATACATGGTGTAATAAAATATAAGAAAAACGAGTAATCTGGCGGTTTCTAGACCTTCTGTCATAGGCGTTCCATGTTCAAAATGAGGAAATAGAATTTACAAAAAGTTCCGGACCTTCTTTCATCGACGTTTCATGAAGAAATTAACAAAAAGTAAAATTAATTAAATAAATTATAAAGTCGTAGAAAATAAAATTAAACCGTACAAACACAGATTAATACTGTGAAGTGTATACTGCAATAAAGTCCGTTACAATATGTTTATTTAATGATATTTTATAGATTTGAGGGTAAGAGCAAGATGTACTGTTTTCCCAGATGGGTGCTAACTCTACCTTTTTAGACCTCAATCAAAATTATTGATTTTTTTAGATTTTTAAACTGTCCTATCAAAAAAACTATAGGGGAGCGTTGCAAAATATAAATCGATGTAAAGATTGTAGCAAATAATAAACTAACAAATCTAATACAAAATCCTTGAAAAAACTTCATTTCAAAAATGAACTCCTAAGAGTAAAACAAAAATTAATATTAGTTTGAAAACAGTTTAATGTCGAGATTGATTGTCAAAGTCCCAAATATTTTCCAAAACCACAAATTCGTCTATTTGGGGAAAAACTCATAAAATGTATATGCATCAACACTTTCCAGCGATTCATCCTTTAATAACCCGTCATCCATCTTTATTCCACTCCTTTCTAAATTTATTACATCAACTTTTTTGTTTAAGGTAAACCAAGTCAAAAGATTAGTAGAGAACGAAAGCAGCTAGAAGGTAACGTCAGAGCCATCTACACTACTCTACTTATACTTGGTTCCTGCTTTATTGGCTGGACGCCAGCACTCCTAATTTTTACCCTGACATGTCCTTTCGGTTGCTATATTGAAGGAGAGGATTTGATTCAACTGAACTGTAATCATAGGAATTTTATTATGGTGTTGAGGCTTATGGATAATATACTGATAATTCTGAAGATGCTGGCAAACCCTATTATTTACAGTATACGAATGAGAGAGATAAAGGTAAGAGACACTTTTTTATGTTATATTTTCCTCTGAAGATTTGCAGAATGAATTTTTGTATTGTTTTCTTATGTCACTAGTTAAAATATAAAAAAGCAAACATATATTAAATTTATTTCCAGCAAGAGTTATCTAATTTATTTTTATAAGGAATAAAAATAAAATTATAAACTTTAAAACTGGAAATAATCAAATACTTACTTCAGTGGGAATCCAAAACGTTACAATTAGTGCAAGGCATATTTTTAGGCATCAGGTATGACGCCTGGGTTTTTAGCATAATTTATGAATATTAGTTTATTATTTCATTTAAACTTTATTACCAAAAGGCATTAATTAATATGGATTATCTTGGATTTAAATTACGGTTAAAAAACTTTGATAAATGCATTGGTATATTCAAATCTGGTTTCAGGTTCTCCTGGTTTCTAAAACCGGTCATAAATCAATTATTGCAAATCGTCATTACGATTAAAATGGAAGTATCATCACACATAGGAATATCTTATAAAAATTAATCGAATTTAATAGATTTGCTTAAGGGGTCTTTTAGGTTACAATTTTTCAAAAAAAAAATTATTAATTTTTTTTAATGAAAAGAAAAGAGATATCATTTTATAATTTTACACATATATTTATTTGTACTTTAAGTATTCAAAAATATTTTTTTTTTGGATTTTTTATGGGTTTTTTTACCCATAACAGTTTAAAAAACATCAAAAAATGGCGGCGGACGTGATTCCAGGTGACTGAATCGTCTGAAAAAAACAAAAAATATCAAATTAATCCTTGTTCAAGTGCCCATGATCGGAACCGAAATCATTTTGATCGGTAACAAATTTTACGATTTTTACGCAATCTTTCACCCTTAAAAATGGATTTTTTTTTATAGCCGCCATTTTGTTATTTTTTGATGAAAAAAATCATTCCGGTACCGACCATAGGTACAATGATTAATTTGGTATATATATATATATATATATATATATATATATATATATATATATATATATATATTTTTTTTTTTTTTTTTTTCAGTCGATTCAGTCACCCGGAATCAGGTCCGCCATCATTTTTTTATGTTTTTTTAAAAAAAAAATGTTATGGGTAAAAAATCCATAAAAAAATCCAAAAAAAATAATTTTGTATACTTACAGTACGAATAAATATATGTGCAAAATTATAAAATGATATCTCTTTTCTTTCTATTAAAAAAAAATGAATAAAAAAATTTCTTTTTTGAAAAATTGTAACCTAAAAACCCCTTAATATAAAATGACTGGTATTTCAGAACGGGTTCTTAAGATAAACAAAATATCGATGAACCATTCAGGAAAATACTGCTCACCGTGTTTGTTTTATAACACTAGACAACAAATACAAAATAAAAAATTGTGACTAATGTTATATTGGCTGTCCGTGGGAGTTTAAAGCATCCTGATTAGCGGTGGAAAATTTAGTTACTTTTAAGGACTTGTAACTATTCGTTACTTTCGTCTCTAGGACTTGGTACTGTGGAATCGTTACTTTAGTTACTTTCGTTCGAATAACTAGTATTGCAAGCGACATACGATATATATTTTATGTCTTTAATTGAATAATTTATATTCTGTGTTAAACATGAAATTTAATATTGAATATTAAGTATATGTTAGTTTAAATTATAAATGTTAAAAGGCTCAACTTAATTCAAACATGTAGAAATTGGATAACTTAACTCAAACATGTAGAAATTGAAATTTTACCGTGTAGGTTGCATTTGTGTTGGTGTACTCATAAGTTTAGAGGAAGCATGGGAACTTTTTTGTCGAGATAAAGATTTCTGTCTAGAAATAAAGCCTTTTCAATCTATTTGTGTTTTAGTTTTTTCTGAAGGTCTCTGATGTAGTTCCTCGCTGTCTTTGTTTCCTTCTGCTGAAGTCGACGGTGACGGCAAAGGAGTTTACATTTTCAAATAACAAGGTCGATTTTGTGTTGTAGATTCTTTTATTGACATTGTTGGGGGTTTCGATTTAAGAAGTTTGAAATATTGCCGTTTTTATAGGAATATATAGATTTGCAAATATTACACTTTGCTTTGGCATCAGATAAATATGTAAAATGAATTCAGACAGAACTCTCCTGCGTTTCCATTTCTCAACCCTATTTTTTTTGTTATATCTGCTCAGTATATTTTTTCGTGCGTTGGCATTTCTATTTTTAGTAAATTCAGATATATTTATTATTTACTACCTACCTACGTAATTGGAAATATTTCAATATATTACTACCTACATGTGTATGTGACATTTTAAAATAAGTAGCAAATAAATTACAGACATAAAAGGGCAGACGTAAAACGTACCAAATTCAAAACTGAATTACCATATGTGAAAATGGCTATAACGTCCACAGAGAATAAAATACATCCCTCCTATTAGAAATATTATTTTTTATCTTATTTAGGAGAAATTCTCTTAATCTGCCGATTCCTACATCTAAGCGCATAAAACTCTTTTGTTCTGTGGTTGCCGTTCGGAAAACAACTACAACTTCAATTACGCCAACACTCCAAATGCCTAATAAACAGTCAAAATAATCCAGTGTCTAGCGGAGTCGTCCCACAGTGAGAAGAGGTATATGGCGGCTCTGGTCGTGCCAATATAATTGAACAAATAAGACGTGGGATATATTAGTATTTAAACCAAAATTCATATACGTAAAGTTTTGAGGTTGCTAAACACGATTCGGCAATCAGAATTAGCAATTATAAATTTTTGCAAAAATTTTGTGTAATATGTACTTTCTGTAATCAAGTGATTTAAGTTAAAACATCGGTTGAAAATCTTCGAAAAACGCGTTGAACAAATTTTTAATAAAATTAGTAGGAAAGATTTTTAAGATTTAAATGAAAATATTCCAAAAATAAATGTTAAAAATGTATTTTTTTTTTGCGAAATTTATGCAAATAAATTAATTGTAACGTGAAGAAAACATGTTAGCATTAACTGTCATTCCATCGTGGAAAAACAGATCTAAAATTTTATTAACAAAGAAATTTTATTTCAATCGAAGTACCGCTCGACAGACCAGAGTGACCACCTGGCATATAAAGTGCTGGCTATGATCAAAAGAACTGCGATGTGAGTATGAAATTATTTTCAGAATGTAAAATATGTCCGGATTAATTGTGCACAAGATTCCCTAAATTAATTTATTAAACGAGTTAAGAGAGGGTTTAATTTCAAAAGATTTAACTAACCAATTTACCACTGAAATTGGGCGTAATAATGTGGTGGAATCACATAGATTTAAACCGAATTAAGAATTTAACTGTTTTCGGGATTATACAATTCGAGGCTATATATGTATATATATATATATATATATATATATATATATATATATATATATGTGTGTATTTTATAGAGGGGTTTGGCATTCAAAAATGTATTTAATCTATGACTTGAAAATGGAATAATTCCGTCGCAGCGGAACAACGCCATTATGATACTTCACCATAAAAACGGCGATATCACCAAACTTGAGAACTATAGCCTTCTTTGTAACTAGTATAAGCTATTTACGAAAATCATTGCCAAACGTCTGGAAGGTAAATTAGACTTTTATCAATCAAGAGAATAGGCCGGCTTTAAGAAAGGTTACGGAACAAATGACCATCTTCAAGCAATTCAAGTCCTGATAGAAAAGTCTGTGGAATACAATAGACCCCTAGCCTTGATATTTATAGATTTTCATCAAGAGTTCGACGCGATAGAACTAATATCAATAATAGCAGCACTGGAACAGTGTAGAATAGATTATAGATATACAAGGCTTATAGAATACATATACAGTAATACCACCACAACTTTAAACCTCACGAAACAACAAGTAAAATTAAAGTGGGCAGAGGAGTTCTACAAGAGGTCCCATTTCGCCTAAACTTTTCACAGCCGTCCTCGAATACGCAATGAACTCACTGCTCTGGGAGAATAGAGGCATCAATATCGATGGCGAAAAGCTAACACACCTTAGATTCGCAGATGACATCGTTCTTATGACACATAACATCGGCGATGCAAAACAGATGCTTGAGAAAATAGTACAGGTCTCATTAAAAGTCGGTCTCCGAATAAATACAAGTAAAACTCGAATGGCAGATCTAGTGCTTGCACAAAACATCAGAATAGGCAACTCCGAGATAAAAGAGACGCATATGTACAAATACCGCGGGCACGAAGTACAAATTTCAAAAAACAATCAAACACACGAGATAGTGCGTAGAATAGGTTTGGGTTGGGCTGCTTTTGGCAAATTACGAGAGGTATTTAAAAGTGATATACCCATATGCCTGAAGAAAAAAGTATATGAACAATGCGTGTTACCGGTAATAACATATGGAGCAGAAACTCTGACATTAACAAAAAAGTCAGCAGAAAATCTAAGAGTAGGCCAAAGAGCCATGGAGAGAGCCATGCTTGAAATCACTAAAAGAGACAGAAAATCCAATAATGCCATCAGACAAGGAACCAAATTAAAAGACATAGTTGAACACTTAACTAGAAAGAAATGGAGATGGGCAGGTTATATGGCGAGAACATCAAACGACACGTGGATTAAAAGAATATCGGAATGGCGGCCACGAGAAGACAAACGTAATAGAGGCAGACCACCCACACGCTGGATCGATGACATAAAGAGAATTGCTGGCAACTGGGTAATAACAACCAAGAACCGAGAGACGGAGGAACTTAGAGGAGGCCTATGTTCAGCGGTGGACAATAACGGCTACACGTACTACATATATATATATATATATATATATATATATATATATATATATATATATATATATATATATATATATATATATAAATGAGTTTATGAATAAAATTACCAAAATTGATGATTAGCTCGCGAAATTTTTTTTGCCAAATTTTAGTATTTCAAAACAGAAAGATTGTTATTATATTACTCTATACATTTTTATGTCGTGTTATAGAGCGAATAATGCACAGTTAAAATTTTGATGAAACTATAAAAATAAAGCTAGATCAGTTTAACAAAACTAAAATATACAGATTTAATGAATATAAGCTACTGTATTTATCACTGCCTTCACAAAAAAGATCATTAGCATACAAAGAAAGATTATTTTCACGAACTGGCTCATTGTAATATATAATTTTATTCAATATGGTTTAATGTCGATTATTCATAGAATAATGTACAAAATTGAATTATGATAAAATGATAAAAACAAGCCGAAAATTCATTTTCAATTAAACAAAACGGCTGCACTACATACACAGCAGTACGAGTAAGCGAGATTGCGAATTGTACATGTATAACTTTTCTATGAGTGCGAGAGAGACAGGGAATAAAGAGAAAGGGAAGAGCACTGAGGTAGACACAAGGACGTGAATGCGTGTCATTCCCTCTTTACAGTCTAAGCATTACGAGTCAGTTTTGTTTATCTAATCCTCAATTTCTTGATTAATTTTTAGAATTACTCAAAAATTTAAGGTTTAGTTCATCTCATAAACAATAGCTAATTATTATATTTTGAATAAAAATTAATGAAAGTATCTAAGATTGAAGATATTAAAGATTAAAGAGCTTTGCAGATTGGCTGAACATAATTTCGATTTTTGCAAAAAATTACAATTAGAGCAAGAATGTTAAATTTTTTTGCGGATCTGTTACATAATAAATCAGTCTATCAAATTATATAAATTTAATAACCGAACAACAATACTTTTTATTATTTGAAAAAAATATATTAATGAAATATTGTCGTATTTTATTTATTTTTTGCGCGTTATTGTAAATTATTGGCTGGTGAAATAATAATGATGGCTTAAAATATCAATAATACTTACATTCCTGAAGATTTTCCATTTTTCAAAATATAAATATCGGTACTGAGTCAGCTTAAATATGAATTTTCACAAAATGCCCTTTTACTTATTTGCTTCGTCATGCAGTTGTTACCTGTAGCACGCCCACTTTCAAAATGAATTGTAGAGACAAGTTCAAATCTGCATACTTACTGGTGCACACATTAGGCACTCAAGCTATTCCTTTATCCATCTGTATGAAAAGACATTCAAAATTCGGTCACTTTATTTTTCACACCATACCTCTCCAGCAGACGATCCCAATATACGTCCCCAAATTGCCTCGTCTACTCCTCTAGTCAGCGATTTTATGACTATAAAAAAGACAGCCAGGCCGGTCTGGGCTCGCGAGAAGATACTAGTATTTATATTTCTTTAGATATTTCAGTTCTCGTTTCATACTAAGAATGTTCTGATATAGTAACGAATTGCTAAGGTACAAGTCTTTTCTCAATAGATTACTCGTTACTTTTAGTGATTGGTTTGTAACGGTTATTTTGTAACGATTAATATCCTTACTTTCCATCACTAATTCTGATTGCGAATTCAACAATGAAAATTTTCCACCACGTATAGATTTGGAGTTATAGAGTGTATCAGTTATTTTTACTTAATACAAACATTTTTATATAATATTAATACATATGTTCAAAAGAATAAAAAAAAAACAAGATATTTTAAAGACAACAGGACTTATTTATAGTAAATCTTTTACACATAACAAACTTTCGTTTGTATTCCTGTTCGTTTTCTCTCATAAAAAATAAACATTAATCCCCATCATCGCTGGATCGCATCTGCCTTGGTAGCGTTACTCCATTGTTAATATGTCTTGGTGGAACCTTTCTCCTTCTTTGTCACTAACCACACCCAAATTTTCTGGGAAAAAATTTAAATGGGAGTACAAGAAGTGTATTTTAAGAGACATGCGACAGCCCATTTTGCAGTAGCTTTCAAGTAGTTTCTCTACAAGTTTCTATAAATAAGCACCATTGGGTTAAGTGCAAATCCTAATTTTTTGATAATACTATTTGGATTAACACAAACACACATTTTTATCCTGCAGAGTAAAAAACGAGGATAACTCCTGGTCACGGTTCCTAAATATTGTAACTTTGGCTAGTAAATTCCACTACTATAATCTCTTTGGACAAGTGGAAGTCCCGAACTAGATCATTTAATTTATACTGTTCGATTATATGGAGTGTTTTTCCTTTACTTTTGGGAAAATAGGAATCATCTCTTTCTGATATATTATCGGGTTCTGCCTTTTCATCATATATTTCTAACTCTTCCTCCTATTTTGCCGGGGGAGCTAGAACTAGTGCTACACTGGTATTTATTTTAAGGTTCTAATAAAGACTGTTTTATGCGAGCAGAGCAGGGTTTAAAACTAAAGGCGGCATCAGCAAGCAAAGTGCCAAACTAGCCCCTAAGCCGTAGAGAGGGATGGATATTATTTTAAAAGGCGCCACTGAATTTTTGGCCGGGTAAACTCAGAAACTCCCCCCCTCACGTTGTTGATTGGGCCTAGCGTTCAACTTAGCTCTCTAATTTGCTGCACAAAATTTTAGAAATGAAAAAAAAAGGTAACGTACTAAAGCAAAGGGCGAGAAACTGCGGGATAAATGAAACTCATTAATGTCAATAATAATTCTGCTCTTTATTTACTCATAACAGTGTTCTAAGGGTGGATCTGGACTGTTCTTATGCCCAGAGGGTGGATCTATGTTATTTATATTTCTGTGGATGGATAAGCTGTTTGATTTTTTTCAGCCAAAGGGTGGACCCCGATTTTCTGGGATCGGACTGATTCCTGGTAATAATGCTGAAGAGGCCAACAAAATCTCTGTTTCCAGGTTGTACCTCGATAACTAACCAAAACGCCAAACTGGCCCGAAAATACTAAAATCACAAATCACAAAAACATTATCGAGGTACGCAAAACGAAATTCTCCATTCAAAGCCCGCAGGATGGCGGAGATAACGGGATGCAAGTTTCTGGACTCACTTTTGCAATAATTCATAGGAAAAAATAGGATTGACCGATAAATTCTCGCCATTTTATACGAAGCCCGAAACCTGCACTGTATGAGCTTCTTTTTCCCTCAACATAGGGCGCGAGACAAAAGGAACCTTAAACAAGTAGCAATTCGACAAAAGAAATGACAGCTCAAAATAGTGAGCTTAAACAGCATTGCTAACTAATAAGTCGTTGACATTTCGGACTCAAAATCAAATAGGACTTCAATGTTTATCCCTAAAACAGGAAATAAGAATTTTCCCTCAGCCATTATGCAACACCTCACAAAAATTACCACAGAAATAGCAACCCAACATGCAACGGCATAAAGGAATGCAAATTTGCCTAAACATCAGCTGGAAAGATCACATAACTCCAACAAAAAGGTAAACAAACCCTTGAAAATACTTCAAATAAAAATCTGGGAAACTAAATAAAATAGATAAATGTAACAATTTAGTTTGAAATAATCAGCACAAAAAAATTATATCTAATAAAAAAAAAAGATAAATATATTTAAATATAAACCTAAAACAGTGACGTAGAGTAGCCGACCTAAAAATCAAGTTGGAATGGAATTAAATTAGGGCTGTATTTCTTAAAGGCAACTTACAGGAAGATAAGGAAAATAGTTAAGTTGGAAAGAAAATTTGTAAGGGAGTGAAATTTGGAAAGACTCGAAAAACAGTAGGGCCCAAAAATGCAACGAATTTTAGGCTATTGTACGAAAGAGAAATGAGAAATGCTTAATGACAATGATATAGTGCTGCCCAAAACGTGAATTCTAGTAAAAAGAAGGTAAAATAAACCAAATTATACATAGTAAATTTAAGATACAATTTTAGCCGTAACACTAGTAAACCTTCTCCATGAAAAACCAGTTTTATCGCTGAGGGAGTATCCGGATATTCAATATTATGTTTGTTCTTTCTTGAAAAACCAGAAGTTTTTGTCATGTACAAGTAACAGTCGTTAAAATTATTTGTTGGTTCTCTTCAAATCTTTGAAACTGCAAAATATTTAGAAGAGCGTTTGCCATTTAACCAGTTACTTAGATTTGCTGTACAGGTATGGCAACATATGGAAGGAGCCCAGTCCCGATCTTGATCGCCGACAAGACCTCCAAAATACTTATGATAAGCTAATTTGGTCACATATGCAGCAAAAACTATCCGCGGGTTAATTCCGCCACGTTTCTGTACTTTAGACATTTTTATACTGTCGCGTACGCCGAGATGTGATACTACGTTTACAGGCGTCAACTAACTTTATTCTTTTAGGAGATTCTTCTATTAAATTCAGAACAGCTTCCTCTAGCGCTACGGTTCTTATTTCCCGAGGACATCTACAATCAGGAGTTCGTTTCAGAAATGTACCATTTTCTTGTAAACACTGATGAAGTCAAGCAAATGTGTTATGATGAGATAACCTAAGTTGTGAATATGTTTCAGCATAAATCCGTTGAGCTTCTAATGCATTTCCATTTTTTTACTTACTTTACATTAGGAGTGCATAAAATCAAACACACTTATCCAAAGAAATGATAACACATTACAACAAAAAAGCAATATAACGAATTAGACGAGAACCTATTTGACAATAGCCTACTATATCTTTTCGTCACTTAATAAACCACCCCCACTTAACTTAATTGGAGATGCACCTGAACATATTTTATTTTTTTGTGGAAAAACTATTGACTTTTAGAGGAAAACTTGAAAGACAAAAAAGTTTCCAAATAAGATGTGAAAGCTAAGTGAATAATCAAATCGAGTCAGTGGCCCCCAAAAGAAAAGTTCGAGGAGGTAAAATTTTACAGACCCGGAAAAAAAATATCACTGTGTTTATTATTTCACATAATAATAATTTTTTATGAGAACTGTAAAAACTGTTATGTGTTCCAAATTTGACTTAATTATGTTTAAAAAGAAATGATATAAAGTTAAAAAACTATAAATAATGTTTCCAAGGCATGTCGTCTTCATAATAAATTACCTACAAAAAGTTATACTTGTTTGTCAAAAATTCACAATAATTACAACATATTTCTAATGTCGCTGTTATTAAACATTTTGGATTTATAAACCAATACTTAATAATTACGTAGGCAAAATTTTGACAAAGGTTATTGTGAGTTTAGAAAATCGACACAAAAATTATTATCAGAGGAGAATATTTAAATTTTAAAATGTACCAGAAATTTTAAATATCCGGCTGGCTAATAATAACGATCTTAAACTAAAATAACTTTGCATAGTTTTCACTCTACAAAATTTTTTCTGAAGAATCCATGAAAAGGGATCTTTTTAAAACTTTTGTTTTTATTCTTTAAAAAAACCATCTTTCAGATATTTTTTCGCATTTTTACAATTTACTATTTTACAATTTCTTGGTTTAATTTATTAGACATCTGAATATTGAAAAACACACCCTCAGGTTGTCAGTTGAAATTTGCTGGATTTTTTAAATTTAAAATTAAAGATAAAATTTGCTAATTTTTCGGTATATTTCCCGAGGTAATTTTTTCAAAATATGAAATAAAAATAAAATAATTTATAGTCACCAAAAAGTTACAGAAGTAAATTAAATTATAAATGCTAATGTCATTATAAGTCCACCAAATTAGTATAAAGAAAAGTTAGAGGCATCACCAAGGAACACGGTCAGAGTAAATGAAGACAAATTAACACAACTGGCTTAAAAATAGCAATTTTAGGGGAAAATGTGTTAAATGTTTGATGCCTAATAAAAGAGTTTACCGAATTAAAACTGGAGAAAAAATATTTTTATGCC
Organism: Diaprepes abbreviatus; assembly: GCA_034092305.1. NCBI lineage: Eukaryota > Metazoa > Arthropoda > Insecta > Coleoptera > Curculionidae > Diaprepes > Diaprepes abbreviatus. Next base: position 5,060,369 of record JASJET010000156.1, read on the forward strand.
AATGACAGATTACACAGTAAGAGAAAAATTAGAGATATTGCCACTAAAATGTGTATAGGAAGGAGGACTTGAAACTTTTCGTGATTAATTTATGCGGATGTAATGCCTATGTAAAAAAAAATTAGGCCAAATTTTTTATTTCCCAAAAAAGTTTTATAAATATGATAGCACATATTTAGATATTTGCTAGGTATATATTTTTTTCGTAGATAATATTTGGAAGCACTTTTTTACTTACTGGTACCGATTTGGTAAACCCTATCACTAGTCAAATATTTTTTATAATACGGCTGAGCCATAATAGAGTTCATCTGTGGTAAAAGTTTAGTGTTGGCAACGTAAATGTTTTTGATTTTTAGTGAATTTTACTTTTTATATTTATGTCTAGGGTTACATTTAGCAAGAGTCCGAAGATACTATCGGGAAAACAATTTGATATACTATAATAAAAGGCTGTTGGAAGAATAAGATAACAGGGGGACAGAGAGTAGAATACTTTTGATATTTTTCCCCTCTCCACATAATGAATGGCAGGTCTCTAAATTTCGATTTTTTATCAAAAACTATTTACATTTACTGAAAATTTTTGTATTTTCTCTACTGGTTGCCTAGTGACGATTTAAAAAAAAATAAAATATATTAATCTACAGCTAAACGGTTTAAATTTAAATAGCTAGTCCCATAGAGAATTGCTTATGTACAGGGTGGACAAATTTCGATGTTTTAATAAGCTAATTTAAAATCTGCAACCTATACAAAAAATCTGACCCCCCATTCTAGACCTCTTTTTTTGAAGAAACATAACAAACGAAAAGAGATCTTGATTCGTTTACGATCTTTAGGGCGATTTTCAAATTTGACCAAATTCTAATATGGTGTATAGTTTGGTTATTACTTAAGATATCAAAAAACGAAAAAAACTTTCTATGGACCCTTTTTTATGAAAAATACAATGGCATTCTTATTTTTTTATTTTCGATGACCAGAAATGAGATACGACTTAAAGATATATATTTTTTTTTTTAAATGGAACACCCTATATATTTTTAGCTTAATACTTTGCATTTATTTTTTCCTTTGAAATGATATATCATAATTGATATTTCTTATTATCGTAAGTCCTCAACCTTTACTTTATTTATTTCTTAGACCATCTGCCGAATTACAATTAAGCACTAAAAAGGGATTCGAATATAATTAATTTTTATATGTTACAGTTAAAATTAGACTTACTTATTTTTATTTCCATTAATGAACTACCGAACAATCAAACCCTAATGGTTTATCTTTTATATATATATATATATATATATATATATATATATATATATATATATATATATATATATATATATATATATATATATATATTTATAAACAGCATTAAACAATAAAATACAACAGAAATAAAAATTTAAATAATAAATTGTTTACACTGGTAAATATTAAGTATCTAATTCTTAGTCAAAGTCAGTGAAGCTATCTTCACTCAAACTAATTATAATTGGTTCCTCTATGTCACAGATCATGAGATCGAGTTTCCACATTTTGTTTTATTCTTTTATTATATGGATTTTTCCCAATTTTCAACAGTAACCTTATTCAAAAAAATCTTTCAGAGGTTCAGTTAAATTACTAGTTTTGTAAGTTGTGTTATTTCTAGTATCTCTACCTTTTACTTAAGAGAGATATTTCCTTCTCCAACGAACAGTTTCCGGACGATCTATTAGAACAGATTTTCTATCTGGTTTTTCCCAGCAAAAATTAAGCTCTCTCAGCAATTTGCAGAGTCCGGTTCTTTTAATTTCAGGTAAATCGCGATCTTCATTGATTTTAGTTAGAATTTTATCGACGGTTGGAATCTACTTCTCATAATAAAATGTATGTACAACTCCCTTTATTGCAGTTTTCATCTCTTCTTCCAACGAGGTTTTTCGTCTGCCTGTGATCGAATGTGGCTTGGGAGTACTAACAATTCCAGTGTTTTTTTTCTCCTTCAGTATTCGGTACATAGTAGATTTTCGAACTCCTGTCATGTTGGAACACATCTCAACAGAGCTTTTAACATTATTATCTAGATATTGATATCTCAAGGCATCATAAACATTCATCGTAATAAGTTTTTCGTTGAGGAAAAAATGCCCTTGTTTAACGATTTTGGAATAAATATAGAGGTGGAAGCCATATCTTTTATGAATTGCACTAATCTCAAATAATATATATATATATATATATATATATATATATATATATATATATATATATATATATATATAAACAAGCGCAAACAAGATAAATCACTAAGGACACACTGTAAGGTGTACTTTGCTCACTCACAGAAATTAAATTGAACTATCAGAAATTTTATTGTTGCAGTAAATTTATAAAAGCTTATAATATTTAAATAAAATTAGATCTACGGCAGTCCTCAGTTACCTGCGGCAATGTAACAGGTACGTTGGAGGCTTCGGTAGCAATTTTATTACTCTCTCTAGTTCTTGAGTAGAGTGTAGGAATGTATATGCTTGCGGTCGCTCCTCCCCTTCCCAAGAGCTTTAAATTCCGGAAAATAGAATCGATTCTGCCTTTTATATAAGGAATGTGTATGTTGCTAGCAAACCCCCCCCCCAGTAGACAACTTGTTTTTCTTGCGATAGCAGTCCCCCCCCCCCCCAAGAGCTTTTTATTCAGGAAAATAGACCCGATTCTGCCTCTTATACTTATGCTGCTGTTATCCCCCCTTATCGGCAATTTGTTTTTACTTGTGATGCCCTCCCCCTCTCCAAGAGCTTCAAATATAAAAAAATAGACCCGACTGTGCCTTTTACACTAAAAATAGGACTATTGCTGTTGTCCCCCTCCCCGTCGATGACTTGTTTTCGCTTGCCATACTGTACTTTTGTGATATCACCGCCCCTCTCAAAGAGAGAGGCTGAATCCGCCCCAGCGTGCACTGGTGCTATATTTTTCACTTTCCGCGATGATTTCCAGTTTTTCTTTAAGAGATAAACATTTACGTTTCGAGACATGTAGACTATTGTTAAACTTTTAACTGAATAAATTATAAATTATAAATAGAATTTAAACAAACTACCTGAAAACTCATTTATATAATTGGATTTCAACTATTACTTAGGTATTTCCAATAATAAAAGTACCCATTCTGTGCGATTTATGACCGATATTAAGGGTGAAAGTTTTCGGTTATTTACCTGAAATTCACGGATTGTCGTGACCGTGGCCGTTTTTGCAAGGTTCCGGTATTGGCAGGTCTTTTGTTATGAAAAAACTATAACATTCATATTAGGAAGCCCAAAACTAGCCGTTCAGAGCGGTAACCACTTTTAGAGGGTAACCGAAATCAAAAGTTTTACTGTAATTGTATTTATATTAAGAGAAAATCGTTTGACAACATAAAAAATATTAAATCCTATGAGATAAAATACAAAATTATTTTATGATTTAATTATTATTGATTTTCTTTTTTTGGTTATTGTGTAACAATTATATGCGGAAGATTATATTTTTAGTGTTTTTTATTACCGTGTTATCTTATTTGAGATGCATGTTTAATGTATATTCTAAGCCGTCGTAGATAATTTACTCATATACAACAGGTACATATGACACCAATGTAAATATTATTTTCACGAAAAAAACATATGCATCATAATTAAATAAAAAAAAGACAGATGCCGCGACTTCTAACATCGTGTAAAACCAATTTAATTAAACATTTGGATAGCTATTTTTTATTAGATGGATACTTATGAGTCTACACTGTCAATCAAAAAACCTCGTCTGGTCTACATATGGTACCTGGCGATGGTACAAGAGCCAAAATATATGCAGCTGCAGCACACCATGGTATTCAGGCAGAAATACATAAAATTTGTACCTGTCTTTTAGGTAATGTGACTAGGGTTATTTCAGCAGGACCGTTCTCATCCGCTTCAATAATCAGACAGCGCTAAAAGGGCTTACATGACATCAGATTGAATATAAGTCTTGGACGGTCTTTACAATCTTATCATTCTGACAAAACACAAGGTTACATTTGCGGGGGATTCAGCACATAAGGGAATCCTATGAAATATACAGGTTTATTTCAAGCAGATCACTCCAAATCCAGTTGTGGCTTTGGATATTTTTGGGCTCGATAATGAGTTTTCTGAAAATGACATTTTAGATACAGGAAAGTGGAAAAATAACAAATTTTGGGCTCTATTAAAAAATTTTAAAAAATTTGGTTTTTCCAAATACGGTGTTGAATCATTCAGAAGATAGGCAAAATCATTCGCTATCTGTCCTTATAGGATGTCTCCATACCTAGCTAGAATAGATTTCAACATATTTGATCATAAATCGCAAAATCCTGCAAATATCAAGTAGTTTTAGTAATTTTTGGCATGAAGGCCATGATAAACACACTAATACTATGTTTTTATGAAGAAGCGTGTCATTGTCAGTTACAATTAATTATTTATCGACGATTTGCTACCATGTTTGTTCGCAAAAAATATTGCTGAGAAATGGAAAATAATTCATACGGAGTTTCCCGTTTTCGATACTAGGGGGTATTGGAATTATTATCAAAGATATCCACTTTAGTGTCCTACTGTTTAATAAAACGAAAGATTCCGGTGTCAAAACTCTACAAGGTGATTTTGAAAATATTAGTTTTTTAAGCACATCTCGTATTTCCATTATGCGTTAATTTATCAAAAAGATAAAAACTGATTTCTATAGAGTTTTTATGTAGAGTTTAGTAGCGTAGTCAGCTTTTTTCTAAAAAGTTTAGTTTTTGAGATATTAACTAAACTTATGATTTTTTTAAATAGGATACCCTGTAGATATTGATTGGGTATAATTTAGGCTTTTCAAAAATATATAATGGGCTTATTTCACTTTGAAAAACAGGATAAGAATTCGATATTTTCAATCATTTACTTTATTTTTAACAGTAGGCCATGGCCAATTTATAAGAAACATATGCAAAATTTTGACAATTATAATTATACCAAAGATCAGACACTTTAAAAATTAATTTTAATATATTTTCAATTGTAAACATTTAACTAGATTTACAAACCAAATAGCTTCGCACTCCCTCCAGGGATTATTGTTTTTTGGTACCACTCCAGTTGTTGATAGTATTATGGGAATCGTGTGGACGCTGTTCGTTGCCCACTGTCCGCGGATTTACACCTCCAGATCTCAACATTTGGCGAACTTGTAGGTACAGCAATGTCGATTAGTGTAGTTCGCCTAGAAATTTTATCTCTTAGTATAATGTTTGGCCTATTATGAGTAACGGCCTGATCTATTCAGTCCCAAAATAATATGAACCCGTTGTTTTCAAGAATATGCTTTGGATTATATTTGTAGTAAGGCAGTTTTCCTACCTGCAAGAGTTTTAACTAATCTGCCAAATCTTGGTGGAGTATCTTAGCGGCTCAGTTGTGTCTTTCCTTATACTCGGTTGCGACAAACGCTTGGCATCCTCCGGTTATGTGCTCGATTGTCTCTGATCCATATCTACAGTGGTCATTTTCTATTGAGGGATCTCTGATGATGAACTTCCGATAGTTCTTCGTCGGAATAACCTGGTCTTGGATAGCTAACAAGAAGCCCTCCGTTTCAGGAAACATATGTCCTGAAATCAACCAGTACTTCGACGCTGAGTTGTCGACATTGTCCTGGATGACTTCATTTGGATGCCGTTCATGAAGTGGCTTCTGTAGCCAGGCTAGTAACTTCTCTTGGTCTGTTCGGTGGTTAGAAGCAATATTCCATTCCCTCTCCACAGCGGCGTTGAATCGTCTGCCTCACATATTGCTCGATGTAGTGTGGAAGAGTCCGCTAACTAGTGGAAATAAGAACCTAAGTTTATTATTTGTTGATCGAGCTGCTAACCAATATCGACCAATCCTCTTCCTTCTTGATGTTTTGGAAGCATTGTACGTTCAATAGTACTCCGAGGGTGGTGTTTGTGTGCTTTGTTAGAAGTGTTCTTATTTTTCTTTGCAGGTTCTCGATGTCCGTCCTGCTCCATTTTACAATTCCTAAAGAGTAGCTAAGCGCAGAGTATGCGTACGTGTTGAGCGCCTTAAACAAATTTCTACTATTTAGACTAGTTCATAACACCTGTCTTACCCTCCTAACAAATTTGGTTGTCAATTCGGCTTTCATAGTGCGATGGTCAATTCATTTAGCCTGTTTCATACCTAGATATTTGTATGTTTGTTCTGGTTCCATTGCAGCTATAGTTTCACTAATCTGCATCTCAAATGCTCCCGTTGTATCTTTCCTTTAACGATGTTCGAAATACGGCACTTGTCAAGTCTAAACTGCATTCCGATATCTCCGGAGAACTCCACAATTTTGCGCATTTGCTCGAGCTGATTTTTGATAGCAGCCATCACTTTAAGATCATCCATGTATAGAAGATGATTCAATATTACTACCTCTTCGTTGTTATTTCTAGTACTAAAGCCGTATCTGGTGGAGTTCAAACGGCATGACAGTGGGTTCATTGCAAGGCAGAACCATAGTAGGCTTAGTGAATCGCCTTGAAATATTCTCCTTCGTATTGGGATTGTATTACTTTCGATGGTATCGCTGTGGTTCCTTTTATAAAAAACTCTTCATTTGGTGTATTTCATGTTGCAGCAGGAATCTTAACAGTATTTCACCTCGTTCATTCCTGCCATCTGAGCCAAAGTTTCCCAGTGGCGTTTCTGTAGGGTTAGATTTCATTCCTATGCTACCGTTAAAATCACCACTTATAAAAGTAAAATGTGCTTGTTGGTCTTTAAGAGCAACTTATATCATAGTAGAATAGATCCATTTCTTCCTTATCATGGTCTGTTTTTCGTGCATAAACCTGTATTATTCCCAAGTTATACCTGGTGTTTAATTTGAAAGTAAAACCAATCACTCTTGCGGAGAATTTCTTTAGTGATACAATATTTGTTTCATGGCGCTTGTGTATAATGAAGCCTGTTCCTCCCACGGAAGTATTATCGTCACCTACGTGGTAAAAACTATGTCCGGATTTTAGTTTTAAAAATTGTTCGCTGACTTCACTGAGACCCACTATGTCCCATTTAATGTTTTCTAGTTCTAGTTATATATCTAGATTGCCATTAATATGCATTAATTATCAACATTTTTTCCTCTTATTAAATGAATAACATTAGCACACATATAAATTTACGGTCCCAATTTAAAATCATTTTCAAGGAATAGTGACAACAAAAATATTCATTTGCCTATTAGTATAGTATAGCATTAAAAACTTTACTCGAAAAATTTGCAGTGAGCAAAACATCCTCTTAAGGATAATTCTTCGTTATAAGAAATCGATATAAAATTATATGGATGAAATGAAAAAAACCGAAGGGCGAAAATCTCGAAAAATCACGTTATTCGCAAGCATCCTAACTGAATCTTCATTTATCATTTTTCGTGACACCATGAAAGCCGTAACTCAATGATAATAGACAACAAACATGTTTAAATTCAGTACCCACTATACCATTTTTCAAAGTAGTGGTAAGGATAATATAAAATATATTTTTATTATGGTTTCAGTATACAGGGTGTCCAGGGAAATATGGGAAATCTCCCTGATATGAAAAAAAAATATATTAAAGGAGTACTACAAATTCATATAACTTTTTTTCGTATAGGCCTCCTCTTAGGAAGTATGGGCTCCCAAAGAGCTACAAGAGATTCAAGTTTTTTACTCATAATTATTGAACCACCATCCAGGTAAGACCCTGGATTAGCGTCATGAATGAAGAGTACCTAATTTTTAGTCAATAGCTAAAGGTATGTAAAAAACGTTGTTCAAAGCTCTTATTATACAGGGTGTAAAAAAATGAAATTATGAATGTAACAGCTAGTCCGTCCCTGCAGCTGTGAGCAATTCACAATACTTTCTTTGATAGTAATTTGAAGGGTCTTACCTGGTATGCATCATATTAAAGAAAATTGAGATATACTTGGTGGTTCAATAATTATGGGTAAAAAAAACTTGATTTCATTGTAGCTCTTTGGGAACTCATATCTCCGAAGAGGACGGCTATATAATAAAAGTTTATATGAACGTATAGTATTCCTTTCATGTGTTTTTTTCATATCCGGAAGATATCTCACATTTTTCAGAATACCCTGTATACCGAGTCATCAAATAAGAGCTTTCTAACTTTGATTTGAAATAAGAACACAACCAAAGAAAGTATTAACCAATTATTTTTGAAATTTTGATTATTGGATGCTAACATATTTATTCAAAAATGGTTTTTTCAAGGAGTTCTAGGAACATTCTAAAATCACTTTTTCACTTAAATCAGTCTTTATTTGATCAATGACAAGAATAGTGTTTGATATTACACGTTTGCCAAATTTTTAATTGTGTGGATGTAAAAGGTTGCTTCAATGGCTGCAAGTAGATTAAAATTGTTACAAATATAACAATTTTGCTTGTTTACGAAGATAATAAAGATGTCCAAAAATTCACGCAAGATTTGAATTTGCCGCCATTTGAGAGGTAAAGTTTTGGCAACCAAAAATAAAATTTGATAGCTGACAGTTTAGGGTTAGTTAAAATGGAGCGCTACACGAGAAAACAACTTTTTTATTGTGAATTTGTAAAAAATATTTCAAAAATAATTAAGGTTTGACAGACACATTTCGCAAATTTTGTAGAAAATATAGCGGGAATATTGATTTAACTTCGTCAGCTGTGAAGACAATAATTGAAAAATTCAGGAAGAATGGATAAATTGGTGATGCTGAACGTCCAATAGTAAGCCGTTCAAATGTTAATATCAAAGAAGTGCGTAAGAGTGTTCGTGAAAGTCCAAGATATCAATTCAGCGTCGTAGACAGGAATTTTCAAATTTCAAGAAGCTCTCTACAACATATGCTCACTAGAGGTATGCTTAACATAAGAATTGAAGCCTAATGGATTATTGGATATTTTTCGAGCAAAATCATCCTAAGCGATTAAGCTCATTTTCATCTTGATGGCTTGATTAATCGTCAAAATTGCCGCATTTCGGATTTAGAGAAACCACATGGGATTGTCGGAAAATAAATGCATCCAGAACGTGTCACTGTTTGGTGCGGATTTTGGGCTGGATGGATCATACTACTTCGAAAATGAGGCTGCTCAAGCCGTGACTGTTACTGATGCCTCGATATTGCGACATGATAACAGAGTTTTTTCTGTTTAAATTGGATGATATTGATGTGAAAAACATCAGGTTTCAACAAGACGGTACCACATGCCATACCGCTCTTGAAACAATTCAATTACTGCATGAGACATTTTCTGGTCGTATACCCTCTCCTTTCGGTGAGGTGATCTAGGGATATATATATATATATATATATATATATATATATATATATATATATATATAAAGAGAAGTTAACGTCCTTGTAATTTTAAAATAAAATAAGAAATTCTCGGCTATGCGGATTAAAATCGTTAATAAATATTATTCTCATGCTAAAAAGTGCGGAGATCTCCAAAACACATGGAACAACTCCGGATCCGAAAAACGACGACAGCGCTGTTTCGTCCTAGTATGGGACTCGTCAGGCCATTGCATTCGGTACAAACTATCATCTCGTATCTGTGTCATATAAACAGACTTCATATTTGAAAAATAGTAAATAAGACACAGTGGCGACATCTCGATGGCTCACTCAATAACATAAGAATAACACAAATCAATAAATGTTGTATAAAACCGCCATGTGGTGGCGCACCGGTAAATTAAAAAAGAAGTATGTTCTTTGGAGATTTCCGCACTTTTAAGCATGAGAATAATATTTATCAACGGTCTTAGTCCGCATAGCCGAGAATTTCTTATTTTATTTTAAAATTACACGGACGTTAACTTCTCTTTTTATTTTTATATTTGTTGGCTTAAAACATACACAACAGGAAGATCGTAAGATCGTTGGTACGATACTGAACTTCAAATGTGGAATTCATGGTTAGTTTGGTTGCCGATGCCGAAATAATGCGATCTGAGAGTAGCAAGTTCGTGTATCGAGTTTTGATATATTTCTTTTTTAATTTGCCGTCGCGACACTACATGGCGGTTTTATACAACTATATATATATATATATATATATATATATATATATATATATATATATATATATATATATATATATATTAGTTCCTGGAAGTAATTCTGCATGAAATAGAAAATTTTTTTTATTAGTTTAGAGTGTTTAAGAAGAAAGTTAGGTAGTGTAAACCAAAAAAAAAATATTTTAAATTAAATATATCAAAACATGAAATTCTACAATTATTTTTTGGTGAAAACTAGTTTTTTTATATTTCATAGTTTAGTATTTGGAATTAAAACATATCTATATGCTAATTTTTATATCACCAATATTAGAGATGTAGAAACAAATTTGAATCCTCTTTTGGAAAAAAACTCTTTTTTTTAAAGTGATTAGATCAGAACTTGAACTTTTTAAATTGACACTGGGGTATCCTAATTTGCGTATTTCAAAAATGATGATGACTGATGTTAATATACTTACAGTACGAGCCAGATAATACAAAATTAGATTAAAATGTCAAAAACCCGATTAACTGATAAAATTTTATAATAAATGCTGTAATACGTAATTCTAGTGCACTATAAAATATAAGGTCTAGTAGCTTTGTTAAAAATTCTCGAACCAAAATTGTTATAATTACCATTTAAGATCATAAATAGTCCCACTTTTAGGATAGAGTACATGAAAGTTCTGGTGAAGGGTTATGGATTCACCGCACCTAATTACATAGGGAATGACACACATAAGGAAAAAATACCAAAGATGCTTTTTGATATGATCACTTGATTATAACAATTATCCAGTTTTTATTCTTCTTAATTGTTTTTTAATTATAATATTTATATATGGAGAACTGCAAACACAAGAATATCAGAACACAAAAATATACTTTATAATTTCTTTTAACCATACAAACGGTGTTCCACGCACTTGGTCCTTTGTACTTAAATGTTCAGGAAATAAATTAAGATATGCTTTTAATTTTACCTAGCATGGTAACCGAATAATTATTATTTGGCGCTTCTTTTACTACAACTCCCAGTATTATAGTTACCAAGGGGATATATTTGGTGAAGTAAGTAGATTTAAATTATTGAAAATCTCCATATTAGTGTCAAATAAAAACAGCAAGAGCTTTCAAATATCATTTTTTAAAATTCAGGCAACGATCTCCATCGATTAAAATGTCGACAGAATACGGGATCTTATGCGTTCGCATCATCGATTGACAGTCAAAATGATCGGGGAAGAGTTGAATCTAACTCACAGCACTATTCATTCGATTTTGACAAATGATTTGGGATAAAAAAATTTGCTCTAAAATGCTTAAAAAACTTTCCTAATAAACGCATTTCAGGCCAATTAAAATATTGCTGTGGTTTCGCAGCCTCCTGATCCGTCTGATTTGAGTTACTGCGACTTTTTCCTCTTGGCGAGATTGAAAAATCACCTCAAGGGACGTCATTTTGAGACACTCGGAAATATTCAAACGACTGTAACTGACGAGCTGAACGCTGTTACTTCTTAAGGATTCAAAGAATCATCTCCAGCAACTGCTTTTTAGTAGTTTTGCCCTTCTTTTATTTCGTTTTTATACATGAATGCGGAACCTATGTTGGCATTCCTCACCAAAGGTTGTATATTTTGCACTTCTAAGTAGGAATCAGCAAATCCACATTAACTTATAGTCATTTTCAAGCTCTACATTATTATTTTCTACCATTTTTCTGATATTGTTGTCGGTTAAGTTTGTGTTCTTTCTTTACTCGTCAAGTGAGATTTCAACGAACATTCTCTCCCAGGATGAATTTATGTTTTTTCACATTATCGATATTCTTCTGTTGGTCTGGCCTATGTATATTTTACTGCAGATGTATCTTATATACGCCTAATTTTCCAGATCAATTTTATCTTTTAGGTTTCTTAAAGATGAGCCTATTATTTTGTGTGGTTTGTCAGCTGTAGTTATGTTATGTTTCCGGAACAATCTACCAATTATATCTGTTGTGCCTTTATGTATGATGATTTGTCCATTTTTGTCTATTTTTTTGCCATTTTATTGTTTTATTTATGGTTAGTAGTTTTTTTTCAATTTTGTTTAAGGGTTTTTTTTCTTTGGTTGTCGGTTAGACGAAGAAATTTTGATATTAAGGTGTTGGCTACGCCTTGCATTTGTGAGAGGTGATGATGAGAATCAGTATTGACGTATTTGTCTATGTGGGTTGGTTTTCAATATAATTACATCACATATATCATAATATTATCAGCCGATAAAGGCAATTCAATCTTCTTATAATTACATCACTATATCATAAAAATAAAAGATATCTTAAAAGACTCTGCTTACAAGCCTCTACCAAAGGATCCCACTACATACCTCGAAAATGCAACGGATTCCAAAGTCATAGGCTTATCCATAGAACTGAATGTTAAATGAAAACTGATACCACGAGAAAAATCCAGCAGGTGCCTAGACTGTATGAACTTCCAAAGATCCATAAGCAAAATAACCTTCTAAGACCCATCGTCAGTGCTCACAACTCTTCCACTCAAAAATCGAAAAGATACCTAAAAAACTCGTGCAAATACATGTTGAAAAGACCGCATCTTACATTAAAAACTTGAAACAGTTCTTACCAATTCTACACTCCGTAAGATTTGACAAAAATGACAACATTACCAGCTTTGACGTAAAATTTCTGTATATCAGTATACCAATGGATGCAGTACTGGTCCAGATAGTCAAAAAAGATAATTTCCCAAACCACGTTATGGATCTCACCAGATATTGCCCTAACAACACATATTTTTTGTTAAATGGCCAAATATGCAGACAAATAGATGGCTTTGCCATCACTATTTCCTGCTGTTACAAATCTATTCATGACCTATTTCGAAACCAAAGCTCTTGAAGAATCGCATCTCATACCCAAAGTCTCGTGTCGCTACGTCAATGATGTATTTGTTAAATGATCCCACGGCAAACAACAGCGTAAATGCTTCCATGATTTTCTTAATTCTATCAACCTGATGATACAGTTCACCCTGAAACTCGAGGAAAACAATCAGTTTCATTTCCTAGACGTCCTTGTAATCTAGACAGTGGATGGACACTTGCAACGTACCGAAAACCCACCCACAGGGACAGATATCTCAATGTTTATTCTCCCCATCATCCCTGACAAATACAAAGCCACTTTCTAATACCAAGATCTAACACTACAAAATAATAACAAGAACGAGGTGCAAAAAATAAAAACATCACAAACGTACAAGGTATCACAAATTTTAATTAACATTTTGTTATATCAAATATCATTACAGAAATACGAAAAATATGTATTAATTACAACACATTCTAAAAGTATATTATTTATTAATTTTCAAAATATTTGTATTTTTAGTTAATTTTAATCAGTAATTAATTAATTATATTTTTCCTGTTTTTGTTCAAAGAAAGTTAAAAATAATTTTTTATTGCATATATAAATTGTAGTTTCTGATATGTTATTATTTTTCTGTTATATCTTATTCTGATGATGACCAAATATATAACCAAAACGTTAATATAAAAATGTTAGTTTTGTTGTTTTATTATTGAAATTTTTAAATATAATCCACATCTTTTCAGGAGGTTTGTTGATGACTCTGTATCTAAAAATAAACTTCAATATACCCTCAGTAAATTTAATTCATTTCACAAAAAACTACAATTTACATGTGAAAGGGAAAAACAGATCATTAAACATCTTGGACATTAACATATTGTATATCGTATACTAAATGTGTTTGGCCTGGCATATATCTCATTTTTAAATCACATACTCCAAAGAAATACAAAAAAGTGTAATTAATTCAATAGAGCTGTCAGTTTGGTCAATGCAGAACACAAACCACAAAGCGTAAATATAAAAACTAAAGAAATCTTACAAAATAACAATTATGCAAAAATATTATATGAATCGATTATTAAGAACCCAATAAGCCAAATATAAAAGTCCTCTAATATGAAAATCAATAATTTCGGAATAAATTAATACAAATCTCCACCATAAATACCGAAAATTATCACTAAAATTTATGAAATTTTTAACCAGCTATATCAACAAAAGCAGTCTAAAAAATACCGACACTAAAAATTCCTAGTTCACATTCAGACTAAAATGTAGCCTTATTGTCTCAAAAAATTATAATTTAAATACTTACAAAATACCCATTGTCAAAAATACAAGAAGTTAAACATATATAAAAAAATGAATTCGTCCATAAATTAAAATTTTTTTGGGGCTATCGGTCATTTTATTATTAATTAAAAACATTTTTAGGACATTTGACGTTTCAATTTATTTATTTCTTAAACCATCTGCATAATTACAATTAAACACTACAAAGGGATTCAAATATAATTAATTTTTATATGTTAGAGTTAAAATTAGGCCTACTTATTTTTGTTTTTATTGCACCGATATCTTAATTAATTTACTTTATTATATGGAAATCCGATAGCCCCAAAATAATAAAAGATACTAATTCTATCTTAGGAAAAAGATACAAATATAATAATAAAATAATAAGAAAATTACGGCTAATTGGATAAAATATATATAAAATTAAAAAGTGGAACACACTAAAATAAAAATATATAAAAAATAAAAAAATTATGTAAACAACATTAAACAATAAAATACAATAAAAACAAAAATTTAAATAATAAATTGTTTTTACACTGGTAAACATTACGTATCTAATTCGTAATCAGAGTCAATGAAGTTATCTTCGCTCAAATTAATTATAATTGGTTCCTCTATCTCATCGATCATGAGATCGAGTTTCCACATTTTGTTTTATTCTTTTATTATATGGATCTTTCCCAATTTTCAACAGTAACTTTATTCAAAGAAAATCTTTTAAGAGTTCCGTTAAATTACTAATTTTTTAAGTTGTGTTATTTCTAGCAACTCTACCTTTTACTTGAGAGTTTCCGGACGATCTGTAAGAAGAGATTTCCTATCTGGTTTTTCCCAGCAAAAATTAAGTTCTCTGAACAATCTCCAGAGCTCAGTCCTTTTAATTTCAGGTAAATACCGATCTTCATTGATTTTAGTTAGAATTTTATCGACGATTGGGATCTGCTTTTCATAATAAAATGTATGTACAACTCCTTTTATTGCAATTTTCATCTCTTCTTCCAGTCGTTTTTTTCTCCTTCAATATTAGGTACATAGTAGATTTTCGAACTCCTGTCATATTGGAACACATCCCAATAGAGCTTTTAACATTATTGTCTAGATATTTAACGATTTTGGAATAAATATAGAGGTGGAAGTCATATCTTTTGGGTATCTCATTAATCTCAAATAATATATAAAACAAGCCCAAACAAGATAAATCACTAAGGACACACTGTAAGGTGTACTTTGCTCACTGACAGAAATTAAATTAAACTATCAGAAATTTTATTGTTGCAGTAAATTTATAAGAGCTTTTAATATTTAAATATAATTAGATTCACGGCGGTCCTCAGTTACCTGCGGCACTGGAGCAGGTACGTTGGAGGTTTCGGTAACAGTTTTATTACTCTCTCTAGTTCTTGAATAGAGTATAGGAATATGTATGCTTGCGATCGGTCCCCCCTCCCAAGAGCTTTGAGTTCAGGAAACTAGAACCGATTGGACCTTTTATATTATGTATGCTGCTGGTACTCCCTCCCCCCCGTTGACGATCTGTTTTCTTGCGATAGTCCCCCCTCTCCAGAAGAGCTTTGAGTTCAGGCATTTGATTCTGCCTCTTATAGTAGGAATGTATGCTGCTGGCATACCCCCCCCCCATCGGCAATTTGTTTTTTTATTGCCCCCCTCTTCAAGAGCTTCAAATTCAGAAAAATAGACCCGACCCTGCCTTTTATACTAGAAATGGGAATGTGACTGTTCCCCCCCCCCATCGACAATTTGCTTTCGCTTGCCATTCTGTGTTTTTGTGATATCACCCTCCTCCCCCCCCCCAAAGAGCTGAATCCGCCGATGTCTTACCTTATGGGTAAACACAATTTCCTTTATTTCAAATATTTTTCATAAATTCCTTGAATAAAAATATACCATTTATCAGTTAAGTTGAATTTTTTTTGGTTGGTTATAATACGAATCTCAAAAAAAAAGAAAAACTATAAGCTGACATTTTTTTTGAAACATCAAACAATTCAAAGTACTGATACAGTTTCTTGTTTTGAAAGAATTACGCGAACCAGCATTTCCTTTGGCTAGTGCACAAGAACCAACATGGCGCCGAAGTATCATCAACGTGGCAAGTGACGGCCAGACCAGATGAATCTGGTTGTGTACTCCAGAAGTTGATACACCCCTTAAAAATTTGACGACAGCTCATCATGTTGTAGAAACTAGAAAATCATGGTTCTAGCACCAATAACTCAAACTATCTTCTCTTTATAATTTTTTAAAGGTAATGACTAAGAATGGGTAGCTATATTATCAAAACCTATGATGAATTTTGAAGAAAATGAATGAAGGTAAGAGACAATGGCGATTTTTCATTTTATCGAATTACAAAAAACGTTTATACAGGTCAACTTACCTGCTTCGGTTACTAAACTTTCAAAATTCTGGCACCTCTGAACACGATATCGCCACCAACTATATGAAAAGTGTAAAAAACAACTATATTCAAAAATAGCAAGAAAAACAGAAAGTAATAAAAATCGGATTAGAGACATTCAAGAACATATATAAAAGATAGAGAAACAAAATGAAGAAGAAATCAAGTTGGAAATAATATAGGAAAAATAATAATTTTCTTTTCCAAAAAACTTATCTCTAAAGGGACATTTAGGACTCAATAGAAATTCTCTGGTACCTTCGCAAACTGCCAGCTGACAGACCTCATTTTTACTAAATCCGTAATGACAATTATGACATATGCAGTGGTTTACAACGAGTCTATGTTAATCGTGTGTCGCATCTGCCCTTTACTTTAATGAGGGTGCATTTTAATGACGAAATGGATAGATGACGACTCAAAACGCAAC
Source organism: Diaprepes abbreviatus (assembly GCA_034092305.1). NCBI lineage: Eukaryota > Metazoa > Arthropoda > Insecta > Coleoptera > Curculionidae > Diaprepes > Diaprepes abbreviatus. The sequence goes on from JASJET010000156.1 coordinate 5,077,510, forward strand.
CAATAATACTTACGAAGAGTGAAAACACAAATATTCCTCTAGATTACATGAAATACCCAAAAAGATCTAAACTACTTGTAGATCAATATGTGAAAATGCTACACTATTTATTTTATTACCCTTTATCCTCCCAGCCCTGCCAAACAATTATAGAGATATATATGTTTCCAAACGCAAATTTCATTAAGTTGTATTTCTGGTTTTTGTCTAATTATTTTCCCATTGTGAGAAAAAATAAAGAACTATATGTAATGTGCATAAAATCCCAATTTTTTCAACTCAAATTCCGGAATATGCGTAATCTAATTTTGACCTTTTAATATTCATGGAATCCAGAGGTATACGTGTTTCACATACATGTCCAAAACATTTAATATGATTTTGCGACATTGCATTTTTAATATAAAATATACAGAATATTTACAAGTTTATGGAGATAGATTATAACAAATGTAAGCCTAATGAAAAAGAATATATATATATATATATATATATATATATATATATATATATATATATATATATATATATATATATATATATATATATATATATAAGAGAGAAACCATTAGGATTTGATTGTTCGTTAGTTCCTAGGGAGGGCAAAACAATGTGTTATTTTCTCTTTTGTAGAAGTCCCGATGATGAGAGTAAAATATCTCGAAAGCTAGACTAACAAAAAGAGTTCAGTTTTCTGGTTAACCATCCTAGTGTTTCAAAACATTCGATTTAACTGGCAAAAAACAATTTCTTCTACAGTGGCCCAACGCTGATTAAGCACATGACATAAGATCCAAGAATAAAAATGCTATCAAGATGTGAAAACCAAAAGTTATAAAGGAAGCCATCGAATTTTTACTGCAGCGCCTCAGCAGCTTAAATAGATGAGACTCCAGCCAGCGGTTTCCTAATATTTGGAAAAACCTGCCAACGAACCATTGACCAGTAAGAGGTAGAAAGAAACAGTTCATCCCTCAGCGACGCGACCCCAAACACTGGCAACAGGACGATGACACGCAGCAAAACCTCGCAACCTGATTGGCCAGAACCATCATGACGTGTATGACCGATAAGAGTGTTTGGCACGTTTCACAGTAAGGAATAAAAAATTTGTTTAGGAGGTGTTCATGAGTTAATTTTGTATGACCAGTTCGGAGCTTGATCATTATAGTTAGATCTTGTCTTGGTAGGGGAGGGAAGAGGAAACTAATAAAGAAAGTATTTTTGAATGCAAGTAATTTATTGTGTGGATGCTGTAGGTGCCATTCAAGTTGGATGAGGTTTCGAGCTATGTATTACAGGGAATTTTTAAGGTCTTTTAGATGAAATATTTAATTGATTTTGTTGAGTGAGTTCTGATGATTACATGCGAGGTTGTCAGCATCGGTATTTCTTTTGATATGAGAGTATTTTATTAATGTTTTAATTTTATGAGCTATTAGATCATGGGGATTATAAGATTCAATTAGTTTAATAGAGTTAAGGAAGCGTGCTATTATTAGCCAGTTTGTTTTGATGGTGTTTAAGCAGTATTTTATGGCTTTAAAAATTGCGAATAGTTCATTAGTAAGGAGAGAGGTAGTTTCATGAAGGAAGTAAACTTATTTTTAGTGTAATATGATGCGCCGACTGAATTGTCTTTTTAGAACCATCGATAAATATAAGTTCATGATTGTTGTATTTTAGTTGTATAATTTGATTTACAAACATCAGAAGTTTATGCACGCTACATATAATTTTCTATTTTTTTCCACAATAATCAAATAATTAGACAAAAAGGGTTTGGAAATATAAGCTCCTTCCTAATAATTTTAATTGTTTTTTCATTATATATATTTTTATATGTCAATTTTTTTTTGGAGATTACTTAAGAATTTCTGCACTTTCTGCTGGTAATCTAAGTGATTCCGATATAATACATTTCTATTATTCTACCTATAAATCGAATTATTTCTCTCATATTTAAAGATGGCAAACAAACAAATGTTATAGACCAATTAGTATACTTAATTCACTTGCTAAGATATTTGAGATGATCCTTTCAGATGACATTGTGACCAACATCACTCATAAAATAGTAGAACAACAACATGGATTTGTAAGTGGAAAGTCCACAGTAACAAATTTATGTGTGTTTACAAATCATGCCTCGGAGGCTATTAATGACGGGAAGCAGTTGGATACAGTGTATATTGATTGTGCAAAGGCATTTGATAAGGTGGACCGTCGGGTGTTGCTGGCTAAGCTTGTTGAGTTTGGCTTTTCTAGGAATGCTTACCTCTTCATGAAAAGTTATCTTTCGTGTAGGCCGCACATAGTGAGAGTGGGAGGGTAATTTTATCAGACTTTTATGGCAACATCTGGTGTACCGCAGGGTGGCAACCTGGGCCCACTGCTATTTTTAATGTTTATAAATGATTTACCTAATAGTGTAAAATGATCTCTTATTTGCGGATAACTTTAAAATATTTAAGAAAATAACAAACAGTAATGATTGTAGTGCACTGCAAGCAGACTTAATTCAGTAACAGAATGGTTTCGATTAAATAAAATGTTTTTAAATACTAATAAATGCTTCTTTATGTCTTATACAAATAAAATAAATCCTATTAATTTTAATTACTTTATTGATGGAGCAAAACTACAAAAAAAGACTGAATGTAGGGATTTGGGGGTGCACTTCCAGTCTAATTTTAAATTTAATACCCACTACCGCAATGTTATTAATAAGGCTTTTAGAGTGCTTGGTTTTGTCATTAGAAATACAATTCAGTTTAATAACCATAATATAATAATAAAATTGTATAATGCATTCGTCCTCATCTAGAATGTGCATCTAATATATGGTCTCCTAGAGCAAATGTGCATTGTGATGCCATTGAGCGTATTCAAAAAAGGTTTTTGAGATATTTATATGTAGAAAAATAACTTATATCCATATCTGATATCTTATAGCAGTATGTTAGAAAGCTTTAAATTTCAAACTCTTCCGAAAAGAAGGCAAATTCAATCTGTGATATTTGTTTATTGTATTATCAATAATATAAAATTTAACGATTGTTCTTTGATTAATTATATACCTCTTTATGTACCTAAAATAGGATTAAGGATACAAAAGGAAAAATTTCATGTCTGCATTGGTAGTCGTTCTCCAATGAATTTAATGTTAACTGAGTGCAACATACTATATAAGAATAATGATACTGACTTTTTTAATTGCACCAAGAAATTGCTATTGCAACTTATGCAGTGACCTTTAAGTTTATTCAGGTTCTTGTCTGTGCTGTCTTTGTTCTGTGTTAGTTAAGTCTGTAAAATTTCTCTTATTTATAATTACGTTGTAGCATGTTATGTTTAGGTGTTTGTAGAGTATCAATAAATAAATAAATAAGATTTACGGGCATCTCGTGTATGTGCTGAGTCCCTCTCAGAACTGTAAGGCAGCTGACGTCTCGGTGAAATCTCATTCACCATTTTCAAAACTCACTACGGCGTCTACGAGCGAACTAGTTCGCCCGAAAATCTTCGATTACACATCACAACCATGAGAATATCAGACAATATATATATATATATATATATATATATATATATATATATATATATATATATATATATATATATCAATAATTATCGATACTTGTAATAGTTTTAAATAGAACCTGAAACAAAATAGTAAACGACACAAGGAAGTATAAGAGAAAATAATGCAAGCTCGGTGAGAAAATATGCGATACTAGTGTGAAAACATACATTTTTTGATGGTTCCCAAACTACCATCTTTTAACGACCTAACAAAACTATAAATTTTTATTGAATTGAATGCCATCCCAAAATTAAAGTTCGTATTGAGCCAGCGAAGACAGCATTCATGAATATGAAACAATTTTTTACTGAGCCTAACCCTAACAATGCCTATATGTACAGAATCAGAACTTCTTGAATTGGAAAATGTAAGAAATTATTGTTAACAATAAAGGAAAAAAATATATATATATTGGTGGTATAATAAGAAACAAAAGATACGAATTCGTGTAAGTGATTAAAAAGATACAGATATAGGTGAAGAGATCAGTGAGAAGAGGACAGAACACCTGGCTGAAGGACTTGAGAAAATAGTTTGGATGTACCTAGTTGAATATTTTCGATGCGGCAATATCCAGAATCATGATAGCGAATGGGCTGGCCACCTTTCCAGAGAAGATGGAGGCCTAAGATTGAATTAAAGTTCTTCTAATGTAGAAAATTGTCACGGCTCAATATTGGGTTTAAGTTCACTATGACCAATTCAGTTAATTTAGCCTTATTTTCCCAATTCTGTCGTTATGGGCAACACAGTATCATTTTCCTTAAGTATTTCCCAAGGAAAGCACTTCATTAAGTACAGCTTCAATTAATTTTATTTACCATTATTTTGTCCTACTTTGGTATTTCACTACACTGTGCTTAGGTATTTCCTTATCAATGTCGAACTTACTGCTACCTTTTTTGTATTCAGATAGATCTTGTTTTTTTCCATCCATTTAGATTTACATTTGAATGGAATTGTATGTATATTGGGTTGCAGGAATCTCCTATTTATCTATTAATATGTATTTCTTGAATTTGAAAACGACTATTGGGAAACTTATTAGATTTATTTTTTTGGAAAATGTTAACGAATTGGCTTAACTAACATATGCATTTTAGCTTATTGTTGTTGCCCAGTGTCATTCTTTTTGAGCTGTCATTTCTTTCCCACGTTGTAATTGAACGCGCCTAACGGAAATCGATTAGTGTACTAGCTGGACCACGATTATAAATGGAGGCATTTTGCCTTGATTTTTCACTTTTTCCTGGTTTAATTCGACTGAAGCAGCTACAGACTTCCATCTCAATTTTTAGTTGCCAAATTTTTGGGATTCTTAGATGGAACGTCGAGAATTATTCTGGTAATTTTGTTGTGTTTTGGAGTACCATATCTTTTGCTAGGTTTGGAGTTATGTTTTTTTTTACCGGGATAGACCTGGAGACAGAGACATTGGGCAGTTTGCACGTGTCAACGAAGGAATCAGCCTAGACTCCAAAAAACATCGGGGTCTTCCCTCCGGTCACTCAGTGAATTTGTTATGCTGCAGAAGAACCTTGCGGTTTTAAGATTATTTATCCTCTTCAGCGATTTTAATTTTAATTAAAGGACTTTATTAGAACTGGTCAACACGAGTCTTATTTTGACCCACAGACTCCTTGCTTTTGGTATTTCGTTTAATTTTTTTTTTTTTAATTTTCAAGAAGTGAGTTGAAAGCTAGGTCCAGACAACATTGTAGAAGGTGTCTGCATTCAATCTAGTTTAGATGCAGTGGCGCCCTAAAATTTTTCCCACCCCTACTCTCCGGCATAGGGGGTTAGCTCGACACTTTGCTCGCTGGTGCCGCTACTAGCCTTCACCTCTGCTCTGATTAAATTATCTCATATCTTAAGCCTCTTTGCGAGATCTCGCGCCTTTTTAAATACCAGTGTAGCGAAATCATGGTATATGATAAAATATATGTGAAAATACTGCAAAAATTTATTTATAAAACATAAACTTTTAATCGTACCTACTAATCGTGGGAAGTAAAATTTTCCAGTCGGCAAGCATTTATTGCAACTACATTCCATTAATTTCGGTTGAAATCTAAAATATGGTCACGCATCATAAAATTAACATATATTCAAGTTATTGTGAGTAAATGTTACACAAAATATTATTTATAGAAAAATAAATAAACTTAGACCACATCCCAGTCCTTAAGATATTTTTAATTTTGATATAAATAATCATGGGAGATAAATTAATGGAAAGAAGCAGCTAAAAATAATAATTATATTTAAATTAATATTTTTTATAAAACTTCTATTTAATGCTCTCGAATACTTAGGTCAAAACATAACTAAGATGACGAGTAAGCCGACTTCATAAAAATTGACTTAAAGAGTCGTTAAGTTTTCTGTAACATCAATCGATATTCTGATTAATAAATTTCAACAAAAATTGTTATTACACTTTATATTCTTTGTTGGTCCTTGTTGGATAATATTAAAGTAATTATATGACATATCAATTTTATAAACAAGATATATTTAATAATTTCGGGATTATTCAGTTGTAACTATATTTTCGCAGCAGATTTATTTTGGGGCCAATTTTTCATAAATAAAAACCAAATTTGGCGTTGAAATATTTCTTCGTAATATGTACCTACATTCGAAGTTAGGTTATTATTGCGTTAACCGCCATCTATGAAAAAAAGTATACTTTTTTATATGTCGACGATACTGTTTTTAGTGCATTTATAAAATAATTTTAATTCAATTGTTTCTAATCTTAACTAACTGAAATTTTTTATGAAAAAGGCAATAAATGTGATTATTATGAATTAAATGTCAATATTTTTAAAATAACTTATCCACCATAGAATGAATAACATAAACTTATATATATATATATATATATATATATATATATATATATATATATATATATATATATATATATATATATATATATATATATATTTAAAACTATTTTCAAGCAATAGTGATAAAAAATTCTCCAAATACCATCGTACTCAACAGAATAAACAAACAACAAAACAGTTTCAATAGATTCAAACACCAACTATCGGAAACCAAAAAAAACGTCCTAAATAAAGGTTTCAACTATGCAATAGCTCTAAAAGAGATTATCACCACCACCAGGCTATACCACAAAGATGAAAAATATTTTGAAAGACCTTGCATACAAACCTGTATCAAGAGATCCTAGTATATATCTTGAAAAAACAACTGAGACCAAAATAATGGATTTGCCTATTGGACTGGAGTCAAATAAAAACTGATACCTTACCTTCCAAAGGTCTATAAGCAAAATACCTTTCTGCAAGCTTTGACGTAAAATACTTGTATCCGAGTATACCCGTGGATAGGACCAGATCGCCCAAAGAGAATTTCTCAACTCATATTATAGATCTCATCATATATTAACTACCATGAACTCGTCACTATCTCCAGCAAATCTATTCATAACCTATTTCAGAACCAAAGCTCTTGAAAAATCCCCTCCTCAAACTCAAACTTTGGTGTCGCAACGTTGATGATATATTTGTGATATGGCCCCATAGCAAACGACAGCTCAACTGCTTTCTGCACTCTGGAACTTGAGGAAAACAGTCAGTTTCCGTTTCTAGATATCCTTGTGACCAAGACAATGAATGGACACCTGCGACATACAGTATATGAAAAACTAACCCACATGGACAAATAACTCAATGCTTATTCCCACTATCACCCCTCACAGACACAGGGTTTAGCTAACACTCTAATATCAAGATCCCATCGTCTAACGGACAATCAAGGAAAAGAACAACAACTATTACACATAAAAACATAAAAAGGGCCCTCAAACAGTTAAATAGCTATAAACAACCAACCCTAAATTAAACAATAAAAGTGCGACAAAAAACCTCGCAAGAAATAAAACCACCTGTCAAAAATAAACAAAACACCATACTTCCTTACATGAAAGGCACAACAGATAGATTGCTTTGATATATATATATATATATATATATATATATATATATATATATATATATATATATATATATATATATATATATAATATATCAAGACATTTATAAAATCGCGTGTGACACCTGCAGTAAAAATCCAGTTCAAAATCTCTCCAGGCTAGAAGCATCAGCCTTAAAAGAACTTTGTAAGGATGAATCTATAAAGATTTTATCAGCGGACAAGGGAAATGCAACGGTGATAATGGACATTGTAACGTACTACCAAAAAATCGAAGATATCCTGGAAAAAGGAAAATATAGACAATCAGCTCGTGACCCCACTAAATCTATAGAGTCAAAAATCTACAGAACACTAATCAAATACCAAGATCATATACCTGTCAGCCGACGATCAGCGCTCACACCGCACTACAGTAAACCACCACATCTTTACGGACTACCAAAAATTCATAAAACAAACATATCATAGGGGAAAAATAATCAGCTCTGGAGGATTCCCAACAAATGCACTGGCGAAGTTTTTTTTCAAAAACCATACAATCTTTAGAAGGTAAGACGAACATATATGTTAAAAATTCTACATATTTCGCGAATATTATTAGTAACATCAATTTAGAATCAGGCGACAGACTAATAAGCTTTGATGTGAAAAGTCTGTATACTAATATACCATTAGGGGAATCACTAGACATAATCAAAATTAGACTTTCAAATGATACTACTTTATCACATCGAACCACGTTCCTACTGGACGGGGTGATGGATCTTATGGTGTGTTGCCTACGTAGTGCACTTTCAAATAAAGGACAAGTTCTACGCTCAAGACGCCGGACTTCCGATGGGTTCTTCACTCTCTCCAGTCGTCGCTAATATATATATATATATATATATATATATATATATATATATATATATATATATATATATATATATATATGTAGATAAGTTTTTGTCCGTCTAATTTAAAATAATTATCTACATATTTATTTACTTGTTTGGCTTTGAAACACGCTAAACGATGCTCTCATGGTGGGATCGTTTGGTGCGGCACGTGGCTTTGGCTGCTTAAATAGCGGTATGCTTGCTTGCCAGTACCGAAAAATGCGACCCCTATCTTTTGGGCAGCGCGTTTCGTGTACTCGATTTTACATATTTCTGTTTTAATTCACCGTCGCGCCACCATATGACGGTTCTCTTACAAACTTTGTTAATCTGTATGGTTCTTGTATTATCAAGTGGACCATCGAGATGTCGCCTTTGTCGTCTTATTTGCCGTATTTTGATTATAAGTATGGCTTATACGATGCAAAGGCGAGATGATGGTTTGTACTGACTGCGGTGGCCTGACGAGTCCCATATTAGGACGAAACAGCGCTGTCGCCATCTGTCGGACCCGGAGTTATTCCATACTTTGGAGTGCTCCGCACTTTTTAATACGAGAATCATGTAGATTGACAAATTTTCACGTCCGCTTGGCTATATATATATATATATATATATATATATATATATATATATATATTCTTGATTCTTGAACCATAGATTAGATCATTTTCCCCAAGAAAAGACAAAATAAAGGAATATATATATATATATATATATATATATATATATATATATATATAGGGAGTTGTTTGAAACTCATACCATAGAAACGGAAACAATAAAACCGAAAGTCTGGTTGAGATATGTCGATGATACCTTCATCATATGGAAGGGCAATGATCAAGAACTTGATGATTTCTTGAAACATCTAAATACCATTCTACGTACAATTAAGTTTACCATGGAAAAGAGGTAAATAATCAATTGTCATTCCTAGCAACCTCTATCATCCTGCTATATCTATATGCAATAATGCCAATTCATTGGAAGAAGAGGTAGCAAATATTAAATCCGATTTACAACAGAATGGTTATCCTTTAAAACTAATTGACGATGGTATAAATAACTTTAGAACAACGAACACTGAACAGCAAGAAACACATTCCTTCTTCACAATTCCGTACATTAAGGGAACTTCAGAGAAAATAAAACGAATTTCCAGTAGTTATAATATAAAAACAGCCTTTAAATCAGGAAATACAGTTAGAACTCATTTAATAAAAACAAAACCAAAAACTACCGATAAGAAAGAATGTATTTACAAAGTCTCATGTGAATGTGGTGAAATATATATTGGAGAAACCAAACGACCACTAGAAGTTAGAGTTAAGGAACATAAAACTCATACACAAAAAGGGGAAACGTCGAGATCAAGTATTGCAGAACACGCCTGGGATAAACGACACCATATCAAATGGTCTGGGGCTGCGGCAATATATATGGAATCCTACATGAAAAAAAGAAAATTTATAGAAGCAGCTTACAATAAAAACGACTATGGAATCTTCAGTAAACCGAGTGTTGAGATACTAATCTTTGGCAACCACTAATTTATAACATCACATCATTGAGGTGTGTACACTGAAGCGAAACTTTGCGCTTCAATGGACACTCTCACTATATAAGCTCGTAGTCTTAAGACAAAGCATTCAGTTTATACTTGAACGCTTAGAGATACAATCTAATCGAAACGTCGTAAAAATAAATAAAAATAAAGATAATGCAAATCCGACAACCACATTTTAGTCAATCTTCAACATTGTCTACAACCTTCAAACAAACAGAGATTGATTCGCGAATTCATCAAAATTGAAAAGAACGGCACTCTGAATAGGATAAATGATGGTTTAATCTTTCATCCGCCTGGAACTCTCCTCAAGCTGATCCATTGTACCGGTACGGTACCTGAGCCTACACTGACATCTCCAACGATGCTCAAAAATGAGGTGGGGCGACGCCAATCAACCGCGGTATGATCTACAATCGCGTATAAAGCACTCTGCACATTGAATTTCTTCAGTTGATCTACAACCAGCAAGCATAGAGACTTCAAATGAGATTTTGACGAAAACTCTGCAAATTTATACGAGAAACCAAGTGAACAAGCGGGTGTATTCCTGGATGGCTAGATAATATTGATTTTAAAAATTCAGACAGAAAATAAAATGGTAAGATTCTAGGAATAAATAATAAAACTTAATATCTTTGGAAACTTTAACAAAAATATAAAATACTAGAGGAGTATTTTAGAACACACAAACAGATATTTTCTTTGATTGCAATATCTTCATAAGAAAATTTGTAAAATTCAGTGCATTTCATATGATACAATCTAGGGCAGCCATTGCAACCTACATTTTTTTTATTATCATGCTCAGTCTCACTTATAAGTTTTTTATTACAAACAAAGCATGTAATTTTATTTACACTCCTTGATAGATCTTGATTTTTTGGTTGTTTTCTGTGCCTATTTTTTTCATTAAGTTCTGACTTTTCTTTTTTAAATTCTTTAACTCTTTATCTTTTTTGATTTTAAGTTTTGTTTCCCTTTTCCTTTCTTGGCTTTTTCTTTTTTTCTGTAGTATAAGCTCCATTATTCTGAAGAAATTGCGCTCGGTAAATTTTCTCTTTATTTACCATTGGATTTTTTTAGTGAATTCAGGGTAGTAAAGATAAGGTTCAAATAAATTCAACCGTGGTAGATTTACGGTTAAATATTTTGCCTCTTTTTTATTTTCAGTAGGGTCATTGTCAGACGTTAATGTTTGTTGTGGAACATTAAAGTTTGGTTAGCATTTTCGTTTTTATCTGTTTGTTGTTGATCTTCCTAAGATATTTTTGTTATATTATATATTATTTTTTTTATATTTTGAAACACAATTTGAATCTCATTATCGCCTTTATTGTAATAGCTTTCGATTTTTAATGTTTATTCGGAACATTCCTAGAATACTTGTTTTATTTTGGGGCAAAATTTTTACATTTTTTGATTATCAGTTCTTACGCACTCAGATATTAATATAGATGTGGAGCCTCTGTATATTTTCCTTCTTTCTCTAGCTTTTCTATCTCACTTATGATGTCAGTCTCAATTTCTTTACAAGAAAGTTTAGTTTCCAAACTTGAAACCAATTTCTCAGCAGCTCTGACTTTATTAATCTATATAAATATTTCCTCTATAAACTTACTTTACTATTCAATGATATTTTCTCTTTCTTGACAACCCATTTACGGTCAAAATAAGGATGGTTGAAGAAAAGGGTCCTTTTTCGACCACTTGTGGCAAACATCAAAAAGAAAGAATTAGATTGCCAATATAGAGCACATATAATATGACTGATTGAAACAAATATATCTTAACAGTGTTTAACAAAAATAGAGAGTTTAATATAATAACGATAGATCCGATTTTCGACCAGTCCGTCGAAAAAAGGATAATAACAATTTTTCACAACTCCTTATTCGGTCACATAATTTTGGAAAAATATCTATATTAAATCTAATTAAAAAGAACTTGTTTTTTGTAAACAGCCAACATTTACTATACATAATAAAAAGTAAACCAAAAAAAATATATTTCACAGCTTACCTGCTATTTCTGAATGCACTGTTGACTATGAATTTAATAAAAAGTCATAACAGTTGTCGCTGACCAACTATTTGTATATCTATATGTTCGATAACGGATTTTAAATTAAAAAAATTATTTCAAATTTGTATTTATTATTTCGAACAGAAAATAATGATCGAGAATAACCGATACAGTGACCCTATCTTGTCTCACTATTCATCAAATCGTTAGCACAACGTATATAAAGTCCCAGATGGCCCCTATAATTGCAAAGATTATTTAGAACCTAATTAAAAAATATCAAATTATCCATCATGTTTTATAAATATCATTATGACCCTTCTATATCTTTCCAAAACTGAGAAAAAATCTTATTTTAATAAGCAAATATTTGCCAAAATTATCTCGAATTGCCTCGTTACAAGCTAATCTTTAAATAAAAAAAGGCAAATAAGATTTTGTCCTTGAATACACCGAGAGTTAAATAATTAAGCCTTTAATAATTTTCGGAGATAAAATCAAGAAAAAAATATATTTAACTGAATTCTTCTTTGGAAATCATTAAATTTTTTTAAATTAATCCCCAAAATATTCAAATCATATATAATTTTCATCAGACATTATATTAACAGAAGTTCAGTATTACTGATTTTAGTGAAGTACTAGGTATAGGACATGTTGCACAAAAATTTAAGGTTTTTAATAGTTTATAAAACAAAGTCAAAAGATAGAGCCAAATAAAAAGGCTGGTTCTATTAATTTTAATATTTCAGATTAGTACCCATATATTGACCATCAAATAACGTTCAATGTATAACAAAACACTTTTAGGATTACATGTAAAGTCAAATATATATATATATATATATATATATATATATATATATATATATATATATATATATATATATATATATATATATATATATATATATATACATATATATATATATACATATATATATATATATATATATATATATATATATATATATACATATATATGTATATATATATATATACATATATATATATATATATATATATATATATATACATATATATGTATATATATATATATATATATACATATATATATATATATATATATATATATATATATATATATATATATATATACTGTGTTAACGATTTGATGAAGAGTTGAAAGATAGGATCACCGCTTCGGTGATCCGACCATAGTTGATTCTCGACCACTATGATTAAATTCTGTTCAAAATAAGAAATATAAACTTGAAATCTTCCTCTTCTTCTTTCTTTAGTTTAGGCATGAAATGTCTGTTTTTCTTGGTCCCTTCCGCCTACTGAGACCTTAAATTGTCTCTCTATTTTTTCAAAGTCTTGCTACACTTCTGCGACTTAACTGTGATTGGTCTCGTGCTACTCTACTTATTGTCGAGTCGTCCATGCGACTGATATATGACTTTCTTGGGTGGTAATAAAAAAATATATACTATCCCGTTCTCACGGATAAAACCTATCAATAGAGTGATTATTTAATTACTCATTTTAGCAGACTATACCTCACGGTAAGCAGTCTAAAATAATTAATATTTGTTCCATTACAATATATATATATATATATATATATATATATATATATATATATATATATATATATATATATATATATATATATTCGGAACTAGGGGTATTGTGGATAGAGTCTGTTAATAAAGTTTTAGACCTTAATACGGGAAAAACCCTTATTTGATTCTGTCAAGCCTTTGAGAATTTATTTTTCTTTCCTTCAGGACATCTCTACAAAATTATTTACAAAGTCAGAATCTAACTTAATCTAAAATTATCAAGAACTCGCGAATGTGGATTGAATAAAAAACAAACAAATATATTAAAAACAATGAAAGAACCCTGCACTAAAACTTTTTTAATTATATTTCCTGCCATAATACAATAGTTGTTCAAATTGAACAAGAGGAATTTTATTATTTTTCAAAAATCCACAACAATAAACATCACAACTGACTATGTCACCATTTTGTCGTGACAGATGTTAAGTGTCAACTAGGCAGTGGTGTGTGCTACCAGAATAGAAAAATCAATGAATATCAGTACAGAGGCATAGTCAAGTGTGAGGTTTTGTAAAATTACTTGTTAGATATTTTACATGATGTAAGAGTAAATTGCTTATTCATCTGGAGATGAACTGTCCAGGAGGCTCAAATACTTTTTTTTCCACTTTAGGATATAGCTGTAAATGGCACTCAGATTTTTAGTGTCACTTTTTCATTCATAGGGTTGTCTTATTGATTAGCATGAACCATTTCCAAGGATAGCCTTTTATATTATGAAGGAACTCTTTCAAAAATCTCGGTGCCATACCAGTTCATAAAATGATCAAGATCAAAGACATGTTCAGCCAAAGCACAAGAGGTCAATCCTCTATTGACATCACTTTGATAGGAAGTGAACCTGCTGTTGAGGCTTCTGGACGTCTGACCTAATGTAAACTAACTGACAGTTGGCATAAGCTATTGAATATTGTGGGATAGTGGAGTCGGTGAAAGTAGATTTTCTGTAAATGTCAAAGGAAAAATTATTGTCTGTTTTTGTAATGGTGACATCTAAGAAATTAATTTGATTATCTACCCCTTTTTCTATTGTGAATTTTATTTTGTTGTGTATGCTGATGAGATGTTTCCTGTATTTTCTAATTTCGTTTCATTACCTGTAAAGCAAGAAAGAATGTCGTCAACATATCTGTACCAGAGAAAGATGTTTTTTTTTCAAGTTTGTTCTAAAATTTTTTTCTTAATTTTTTGTAGAATTTTGTAAAATTGTGTGCAAAATTCCTTATTATGCTGACAGTAGTTTTCAGAAATGCAAAAATCAAAGAGTGATAAAATTTCATTTTTTACAACTGGATTAACGTTATGATTTAATGGAGTGATTTCATTTATTTGTAGGCAATTTTTATTTGAAATAATTAAGAACATATTAGTTAGATCAGAAGAAACTAAGATAATGTTTTCTGGTATGGTGAGATTAGTTAACCATTCTGTAAGTTTAATTGAATTTTTTTATAATATTTTTTGGTTTCAAATTTGTTATTTCTTAGAATATATTATTTAGTTGTAGTGCTAAATTTATTTATTCATTTAAGTCGTAAAATATTAAATTACTTTGTGCATCGGACTAACCATATTTACAGAGTTTGGATATGATATATTTATTCACCGATTAGTGCTAATATGCTTACTCATTATTTTACAACAGTTACAAATAATTTTGCAAGGGATATTGTTTAGGGTAATATTTAATATACTAACAAATATGAATTTTTACAAGTAAATTATTTGTCGCAAATTGACTTGCTTCTGAGCGGTAAATGCCATTATATTCCAAATGTGCTTTAGATAGCAGCGTCAAATGTCATCGCGTAAGTAATAGCGTGCTGATGCTATTATCCGCCGCAAATTAGTCGTTTTTAAGCGTCCGATGGGGTCCTACGCATTTTTGCAAATTACACGCGTTACAAAAAGGAAGATAAGGGGGAAAAGCAATTACTTAAATATCCCAGAAAAACGGCAAGTAAGGTATAAAAGATGATATTTAATTTTAGGAATATAGTTTTTGGAAACTCATATTATTTCATCCATTTAGAGGATTTCTAATCAGATCTTAATTAGAGATAACTAAAAATGAAAAAAATGCTCAAGAATTCGTATTGTATTGGAGAAATATTACTTATTTTCTAATGTTTACCGTGAAGTATAGTCGGTTAAAATGAGTAATTAAATAATCACTCTGTTGATAGATTTTATCCGTGAGAACGGGATAGTGTATATTTTTTTATTACCACCCAAGAAAGGCTAAATGAAAAATAAATCAATTATCTTACTTAAGCATAATCTCAACTTTATTATCTTTGAGTCGTTTAAATGTTGTTTTTTAATATATAAACTCAGAAATTATGTTGACATAAACTCCTTTAAGATTTGTCTATAAATCTGTCGAAGAAATCCTACCCCGGTTATGTAATTAAAACCGAAGAGATAAGAGCCGGGGAGGTTTTTACCATGTGTTATATGAAAATACCGTTAAAATGTATTTAAATATTGAACGTTTTTCTCATTATTGAGAAACAAAAGAATAATCAAAAATCTCACTATAATATGATATATTGTTTGACCGAATGTAAAGGGAGTTTGTATAATGTCTGTTTTTTTCTATTCACAAGAAAGAAAGAGTTAAGTACTTCTAGACTATTAAAAGAGTGAATAGTTTTTTTTACACGGACATTATTATCGATCCGTTTTATTTATAGGGATACCTAGAATAGTTTGTTTTAAATAAAAAAATAAGATTAAGATGCTCAGAGGCCGACTCGGAAATTAAGTATTCGGTAGAAAATGGCTAACTTCCTCTACATTTCATGAATGTAATTGATGTTTACAGGGTTCCATGGGGTTACATGGATGCCAACGTGAACCCGGGGGGTGCTGAGGGAATGCTAGTTTGGCTTTCAAGAATTAATGCTCTTTAGCTATAATCTGGAATTCGTTAAAGTCGGTAGATTGTTTTAAGAACAGTGTCTTAGAAAATTACGTGTTGTATATATTTGGCAAAAATGAAAATATTCTTTGTTTTATTTTGTTTCTATTTTTTTTTTTTTGGGAAGTTAAGGGTTATTTTACTCGAGAATTTAGCGACTTTAATACTGTTTGTTTAAGCAATATAAATAGCTATTTTTTTGCGTTTTTATTCTTTTTCTTATTTAATATTTTAGAAAGCTATTTATACGTTTTATCTTCTAAATTGGATTTTACATTTTAATTAACAGAACGGCCTTTAAGGACAGTTATGTCAATTAATTTGATATTCTTATTCATTACTAATGTTGTTTCTCACTGCAAATAATTCCGCTTCCTATTTATTCTTGTTAATAGATTTAAGTGTTTTGAGAAACTTGATTGTTTAATTTAATAAAAAAAATTGTCGGACGCACTGCTGTGAGAGCTCCAAACAAGATATATCGTCTGACCAGCTAGTCAGCAACCTTGCCTGAGTCTAAGTAGTATAGGTTTTTTATTTGAAAATCAAAAAACGATAATTTTTCTGACGTTTCGCTCTAACATAGTGAGCTTCTTCAAAGTTATTTTATATTCATGTCGAATCTACAAAATTACAAATTTTCTTTTCAATAAAACATGTATCACAGAAATTATCTTACAGAACTATTACATTTATATTTCTAAGTTAATTAAAATTAATAAAACATATTTTACAACAGCTTAAAACTAAAATAAAATGATACAACAGGAATTTGTAATAAGACACCTTTCCTACCTGTAATAGGTTTAACTTTTCTGCTAACTCTTGGTGAAGTATCTTACCGGCTGAGTCGTGTCTTTCCTTATATTTGGTTGTGGCAAACGCTTGGCATCCTCCAGTTATGTGCTGAATTGTCTCTGATGTTCGGTAACTATCTCTGATGATAAACTTTCGATAGTTCTTCGTCGAAATAACCTGGTCTTGGATAGCTAATAAAAAGCCCTCCGTTTTCAGAAACATCTGTCCTAAAATCAACCAGTAGTTCGTCCATGAAGTGGCTTCTGTAGCCAGGTTTGTAACTTCTCTTGGTCTGTTTGGTCGTGAGAAGTAATATCTTGTTCCCTCAACTGTAACGGCGTTTAATCGTCTGTCTCGCATATTGCTCGATGTAGTGAGGAAGAGTCCACTAACCTGTGGAACTATGAACATAAGTTTATTTGTTGATCGAACTGCTTACCAATATCCACCAATCCTCTTCCGCCTTGGTGTCTTGGAAGAATTGTACGTTCAATTACACTCTGAAGATGATGTTTTTGTGCTTTTGTTAGGAGTGTCCTTATTTTTCTTTGCAGGTTTTGGATGTCCGACCTGCTCCATTTTACAATTCCAAAAGAGTAGCTCAGCGCAGAGCAAGCATAAATATATTATTAATTTCGCCGCTCTTGAAATGTTTATAGATTATAACAAATTTGCGCTGTTACAGCATTGTTATCTTTTACCATTTTTCTAGTTTTGTCCAAATTCAAAACAATATTCCCTACCATCCTATCCTAATTGCTGCTTTTTTATTTTCATGTATTTCATTTTTCTTTGATCTATTGTTAAATCATACTTGTTCCATTTCCTTAAATGCATTAATTTCTGTATTCTCGCTATC
This sequence comes from Diaprepes abbreviatus, assembly GCA_034092305.1. NCBI lineage: Eukaryota > Metazoa > Arthropoda > Insecta > Coleoptera > Curculionidae > Diaprepes > Diaprepes abbreviatus. The sequence continues at coordinate 5,095,713 of JASJET010000156.1, forward strand.
ATCACGCTGTGCTGATTTGTGGTTTAAAATAGGTCTTTTTCTATGGATTATTTTAGGGTTATTTCGTGGATCGAGAATCTCATTACCGCAGACCTCTCTCCACTTGAAAATTTTAGAAAACGGACTTTCTATTTTTGCCTAATTTTTTATCTTTTTTGGGAAATCGAGTTTTTGCATTATTTGATATATTTTAATTCTGACGATTGAATCAGTGGCTTGTTTCAAATCTATAGATAATTATTGCTGCCGCAATATGTTATCATATTCATCATTTAATATTTGCTTCCCCTTGATATATTCTTCCTGCCGTTTATTGATGTTTCTTAGTGCTCCTGCCCATACTTGATCCTGAAATTTCTATGTGGTTATCCCAGGCGATCTCCTAACAAATATGCCAAGGTACCTTTACTATAAAACAAAACCTATCGATTTATCAAAACATGGACTATTTATGTAGCTATTAGAGTCTAACACGTACCTACACTTCCAAATTTGTAACATATTTTACGATCGTACATGACCGCTTATTTGCTTTTATTCTGCATGCATTTCAAAATGTCAGCAATTACGTTAAATTAGCACTATTCTTGTTTCCATTTAATAGTTCGACCATAACAAATACTGCTAAATTTGATAGAATAACTAACTTTTCTCTGAAGTTTTTGAAGGATTGTCGTAAACATGAAACAGTTCCGCATTAATTCACGACCGCACGATATTTAACACGAAATTTCGTGGGGTAAAACGAAGTAAATGAAAGAGATAACTAAAATCACCGGTAATTAAAATTCATAATAAAGCTAGCGACCCGGCTCTGCTTCTAACTGATACGATTAGGGCTCTAAATGACAGCCATTTAGTTTTAATGTTTTTGAATAAACTACAAACAAACTTATAAACATTATTAAAAACGGAATTTTAAATTTTAAAAAAATCCCTACACACAGAATGTCCGGTAAGTACCTCCTAATTTCTCGGGAACGTACAGGGAAGGTCAAAATAATCTTACTTTTTCATATAAAAAAAAATTCTAAAATGCCCCTTAACGGAGATACAGAGCTCTAAAAGGGTACCCAGCGACCTTATCGGCTCTAAGTTTTGAACCGACTTGTATAATTTAATAAAATTTTATTATTTTATAGCGGCTATAAAGACTCATGAAACCATACTACAGTAGATGATTTAGATCATCAGAGAAGTCAGGAACGGACTTGCAGCCACACTCGCTGGGCCTAATTTTTAAGAGGTGTCATTTTGCAGAGCTGAAGACTGATTTATTAAATACTTTTGTTATTCCTTTTCAAAAAGGTACTTTTAATTTAGTTTGATAAAACTGGCGGTTTAAGAGATAAATCGGTTTTTATGCGAAAAACTCAAAATTACTAATGCTAAACACACAGGCAAAAATAAAATACGCAGGTTAATTTGTGTGGAAGCGTTGTCTCACTCTTCGCAGGCAAGAAGAGGTTATGCTAAAAGATTTCCAGCTCAGACATGCCAAGTCCAGAATCCTTTCAAAAGATCGATCGGGGCTCAGTTAATTTACAATGTTAAAACGCCAAAAACAGTGAAAATGTTTCAATGTTATGTTGGCAAATGTTGAATGTAAACTCCACGTACTTTAATACATTTTCTTATTCCAATAATTTCCCGCTGCACTGCAAATAATATTCCGGCATTATTGCGGACTTCCTTAGAATGCTGTGCTATTCTCGCTAGTAGTTCTTCTCTAGTATGTACTGCTGTTGAATAAGCTAGTTCTTTTAGATGTCCCCAGAAGTAAAAGTCTAAGGGATTTAGGTATGGAGACATTGGTGGCTATAAAACAGACCCACCTCGACGAGCGTTGAAGTAATGTACGGTTAAAATAAGGTGGAACACTATCATGCATGTACCACAATGACATTCTTCGATCAAGAGGCACATGTCAAGGGACAGAGATCGTAAAGGTGGCGGTGTAGCTTTTTATATAAAAAAATCTTTGAAGTTTAAAATTTTACCTATACCGCCATCGGTAGGTTTACTTGAACAATTTTGGATTGATGTTAAAATTAATGGGACTAGATTGTGTTTTGGTTCGTTGTTCAGGCCGTCAGATTTGAATTTGATTACTAGCATAGATGAATTAGAAACTTCCTTGGTATCATTTTTACCTTCATGTGATTATTTAGTGATTGGTGGGGATTTAAATATAAATTTGCTTAATTTAAATTCAGATGGATATAGGACATTCAACAGGTTTTTTCATAAATATACTCTTAGTCAATTTATTCTTTCCCCTACACGTGTCACACAGAATACACAAACTCCCATAGATGTTATAGTTACTTCTTCAAAAAATCTGTCTTTAAACACTCGTGTCATCGAAATGGAAGGTATTTCAGATCACAGCTTAGTATATACTGAATTAACACTTAATAAGCCTCGTCCTTCAAGAACTTTTCGAACATATCGCGATTATACACACTTTAATTATAATGATTTTCTGAATGATTTGCATGCTGTTAATTGGAATGTGATTTATGATATGCAGAGAGTGTATGACATGGTTCGTTTTTAAATGGTATTTGTTGTTCACGAGGCTATCAAAAGATTACCAAAGCACCTGCTCCATGGTTGACGAAAAACCTCAAATTTATGATAAAACTGCGTAAAAAGGCTCTATCGAAGTTTAAAAAAACAAAGACAGATACTGCTTGGAATAAATATAGGGATCTTCGCAATTACATTACGATGGCTGTCCGAAATGAAAAAAAGGCGTACCTAGAACAGAAGTATAGAGTGGATCCGGAAACTTTTTGGCATACTTTGATGAGACTTAATATTGGCTCATCAACTAGATCGTTGCCTTCAAATATGGGTTCCCCTTCGGATTATAATGATCATTTTCTCAACAGTATTCCTAACAATAGGTTTTTGGATGAGTACAGGAATTCGCATTTCGGGATGTGACTGATGCTTTTGTTTTTACCGAAGTTGACGATAACCGCGTGAATGAAGTTATCTTTAAGATAAAGTCAAATACTCTGGGAGCTGATGAGATAGACTGTAAGATGCTATTGTTGATCACCCCTTGTCTCACTTCTTATTTAACTTTCATAATTAATAAGTGCCTTTCTACTTCTTCCTATCCACTACAATGGAAATGTGCTAATGTATTCCAGTTCCTAAAGTTTCTAATCCCACTATCATTTCTGAGTTTCGTCCTATTAGTATTTTACCGACATTGTGTAAGGTGCTCGAAAGTATTGTCTTTGATCAGATAAGCAAATTTGCGAATTCGAGAGGCATTTTACCATCTACACAGTCGGGATTTCGCCCTTTACATAGTACAACTACTGCACTTCTTAAAGTGAGCGATGATGTGTTTGGAGCAAGTAATAGCAGTTTGACGACATCTCTTATATTACTGGATTTTAGTAGGGCCTTCGACACTTTGAATCATACGATATTTTTTGCAAAACTGGGATACTTTGGCTTGGGGAGGAGTGTAATGGAGTGATTTAGGAGTTATCTTGGAGATAGAATGCAAAGAGTGTGCATTGGCAATAAGAGGTCTAAATTTGTGACTTATTTATAAAAATTTATAAAAACTTGTCATTCTCACCAATACGCTGATGACTTGCAAGTTTACTGCTCGTTTAATTTAGTCGGTAAGGCACAGGCTGTACAGAAGATTAATGATGATTTACAGATCATTTTGGAAATATCCAGGGGTCATGGACTGTATCTGAATGGTAAAAAGTCGAAACTTCTTCTTTTTGGTTCGCACAGCCAACAAATTATAGAGAGTAATTTTTTTAAAATCAAAATTGTTGATACAATGTTGACGCCGTCGGACTCTGCCAAAAACCTGGGGGTAATGTTTGACGCACAACTTCGCTTTGAGGCACATACCTCGAATTTATTGCAAAGGTGTTATTATAAGCTAAAAATTCTTTATATGCATAAAGATGTCTTAACAACTGATATAAAGTTGTGACTCTGTGACTCTTTGATATTGCCTTTGGTGTCATACTGTGACGTTATATATCGGCCAGCACTTACATTGCGTAAGAGGAATAGTCTCCAGGGACTTCAGAATGCCTGCCTTAGGTTTGGCTACAGTATGAGAAAGTTCAATCATGTGACACCTTTATTGCGGGTATCCCGATGGTTTAATTTAGAGGAAAGATTCTTTATACATTTAGCAACCCTTGTTCATAGGATTGTATTGACAGAAGCACCTTCTTATCTATCTAATAAATTAATTCGTGGCAGTGATATTCATAGGAGACAAAGACGTTATAGTTCCAGGTTCATTGTCCCGAAACATAGAAGTACCCTTTTTCAGAGATCTTTCAGATATAATGCAGTGAAAATTTATAACTCACTTCCTAGGGATGTCGTAGTTTTTAAGGATGTCGCTAGCTTTAAAAAAGCTGTTAAATTATTTGTTATTGGTACGCGTGGTCGGGTGTGGGAATTTTCTGGATCACTTGCACGTAAAAGCCCAAAAGTGTGAACATGAATGTTTTAGAATTTACATTTTGATTTTTTCTCAAATAATTTTATATCTTAGATTATATTTACTTTTAGTTTATCTTAGATTTAATTTAAGTTTATATTTTTGATGCTAATAAAAAGACATTATTATTTTTATTATTGTCTTCCAATAAATTATTTCAATTTTGCTGTAAAAATTGTAAATAAATCTCACCATTGAATCTTACTTCCAAAACAAATGGACCTATAAAGTTATTTCCAATGATGCCAGCCTACACATTTACAATAAACCTTTGCTGGTGTTTGTTTTGAATTATAGCGTACGGGTTTTCATCAGCCCAAAAATGTAAATTATGTGAGTTTATTATGTCATCTCTTATAAAACCGGCATCACCAGTAAACAAAATAAGGTTAGAAAAATTTATATTTAGATTATGTTGCTGTATAAACCAGTTGAAGTATTGAAGTCTCCCGGGAAATTCATCCGTGTACTTTTTCAACGTTGTATAGGTGAAGTAACTATTCTATTAGAGTTTCATATACAATCCATTTTGTAACATTGTTTTATGTTGCGAGCTTCCTTATGCTGTTTGAAGGGTTGTTATATCTTGCAAAAGTTCCTCTACGTGAGGGTCCAGTGTTCTCTTAGAAGAGCCCTCACCGTCACCTCGCAGCAAAAATGACCCTGAATAAAACATGTAAAAAATTAATTCGTTAACTCTAAAAATTATGTGGGCAGTGTTCGACCTGGAAATTTTTCAACATAAAGTCTTCTTGCCATTCACCATAAATTAAATGTATATCACCATACGCTGCGTAAGAATATTCTTCCATTTTTTAAAATTATTTTTACTTGAAGACGGTTTTGACAAGTTTCGTCAATAGTAATTTATTATATAGGTATTAACAATAACAACCTGATTTTTACCTGTTTGTGTTTAGCATTACTAAGTTTTGAATGATTCACATAAAAACCGATTTATCTCCAAAACCTCCAGTTTTATCGAAAAAAAATAAGAGTAGCTTTTTTGAAGAGGAATGACCAAAGTATTTTAAAAATCAGTTTTCAGCTCCGTAAAATGGCAGCTGTCAAAAATTAGGCCAACGGGTGTGGCTGCAAGTCCGTTCCTGACTTCTCTGATGATCTAAAATATTTACTATTTTGGAATCTCTATAGTCTCTATAAAATATTAAAATTTTAATAAATTCTAAAAGTCGATTCAAAAGTTAGAGCAGATAAGGTAATTCGCTGCGTACCCCTTTAGGGCTCTGTATCTCCGTTAAGGGGCATTTTTGGGATTTTTTTCTATGACAATGTTGAGTTATTTTGATCTCCCCTGTATACTAAAGGGGATGTGATTAATTTGCAGACATATCATTTGATTTTAATGATAAAAAAGCCATAAATCCAATACAATGTAAAAGCCGCTTGTAAGTGAATATAAATGCCGACACTGAATAAGTATTTATTTCTTGCCCTGTTCTGCCTTCGAATGATTAAACTTAATTAAATTAAAAGACAGAGAAATTCTCTTAAATTTAAAAATACTAGTGTTTGACTTATGCTACCGTGGCCACCTACGGACTTAAAACTATGGCTCTAATGGCTCTAATACAGAAAAGTGGAAATAAGTTACGAATAATGCAAAAAAGTCATAGAAAGAACAATAATGGATATTACCCTCAGATACGCGGTCAGATACTGAAGGATAAAAAGGATATTATGAAACTAGTAACAAAGTTAAAATGGAGTTAGGCTGGTTATATTAAGGAGGATTAGTGACCTAGGTAAACAATATGAGGAGAAAAAAGACCTCCAATGATATCGATAGACGGCGTGGGCAAAGGCAAAGGAAAATACTAGTATAGAATAGCTCAGAACAGGGAAGAATGGAAAAGGAGCAAAAGAAGAAAAAGAAAAGACATGAATCATCAGTTCCAAAAATCAAAATGTCGACATGTTTTAAAAAAAGATAATGAATATTACTCTTAAATTTCATATTCAGTTATTGCAAAATGTAATTTTTTGTCAGAAATGAAGTTTTTAAAAGCACATATTTTAATTTCTAGCCATTCTAAATCACAAATCATAACTCTTTATTATAGAGTTTGATAGTCAGTACGCATGTAAAGAAAAAATTGAACCAATGCTTTTCTTTAAATAGGTTTTACGTCATTTTTCTCAATCTCACCTTTAACATTATCGTAGCGACATGGATTGGACATCCTCTTCCTCACCTGATCATTTTATTAAAGTACTTTTAGAGATCCCACGATTCGATTTTCTTAAATACCCGTGCGGCAATGCTTAGACCCTAGTTAGACATTAAAAGGGTGTTTTTTATAGAGGTATAGAACATTAAGTTGGCAACACTTTTTTAACTGGCGGCCATTTTGTCAGCTGTCAAGTGATTTATGTTTAGTTTGGTTTGGCATTTCAACATGAATAGACTGACGCCTGAACAACGCTTCCAAATTGTGCAAATTTATTTTGAAAATCATGGTTCTGTTCGAAATACGTATCGCGCACTACGTCCATTTTACGGTCAACATAATCGTCCATCAGAGCAATTAATTCGATTAACTATGGAACGTTTTCGCACCATGTTTACTCTAAATGATAGTACGCATCCACAGAGACGTGGTACAGTGCGTACAGAAGAAGTCATTGCTGCTGTAGAACGTAGCGTAAAGGAAGATCCGAATCAGTCTATCCGCCATCGTGCACAGGAATTGGATATGTGTCCATTCACTTTATGGAAGATTTTGCTGAAAGATCTTGGTTTGCGTGCTTACAAAATCCAACTCGTGCAAGAATTGAAGCCACACGATCACCTAGCAAGGCGTAGATTCGATGAATGGGCCCAAAACAAGATTACCGTTGATCCCGATTTTCATCAGCGAACTTTGTTTAGCGATGAAGCTCACTTTTGCTTGAATGGATACGTCAATATACAAAACTGCCGTATTTGGAGTGATGATAATCCTCAAGTGTATGTTGAGACACCGTTACATCCAGAAAAACTGACTGTTTGGTGTACTTTATGGGCTGGTGGAATCATTGGTCCGTACTTCTTTAAAAACGATGGTGGTCAGAAAGTTACAGTCAATGGTGACCGCTATAGAGCCATTATTACTGACTTTTTCGTTCATCAATTGAACAACCATGATGTGCAGAAGCTGTGGTTTCAATAAGATGGCGCGACATGTCACACAGCTCGTGCCACAATTGATTTATTGAAGGAAACGTTTGGTAACCGCATAGTTTCACGTTGCGGACCCGTGAATTGGCCTCCAAGATCGTGCGACTTAACGCCGCTAGACTATTTTCTGTGGGGATATGTGAAGTCGCTAGTCTACGCCGATAAGCCCAAAACGATTGAGTACTTGGAGGACAACATTCGCCGCGTTATTGCCGATATACGGCCACAAATGTTGGAAAAAGTCATCGAAAATTGGACCTCGAGATTAGACTACGTCCGAGCCAGCCGTGGCGGTCATATGCCAGAAGTCATATTTAAATTATAATGCCAGAAGATTATCTTTCGAATAAAATAAATTTCATGTCAATTTAAAAAATTCCTATACCTCTATAAAAAAAAACACCCTTTATGAAACCTCTACTAATACTTAACTTTTTTTACTTTAAAATAACACCAGATGGAGTAACAACATGTTCTGTTTATAACTCCATAACTTCAGTCAAAAGGCAGTTAATAATTTAATTGAAATATTATAGGATACCAAGTTTCCTAGATTAACAATAATATGAGTATAGTAAAACAGGTATAAGCTACCTACCTAAAACAGTTATATTAAATGTAAGTTGCCTTAAGGTTGATAATTAATACAGTTTAAGAGCATAGCACTTACATTAAATGCTATATTTATGAAATGAATTAAAATAAAATTATGAACCAATATTTATATAGGTACGTTAGAGGAAATTAACAGAACCATTAACCCGTAATTAAATTGAGTTTGGTTAGGGTTAGATTCGACAAAATTTTGTGACATTTATCTTCAGTTCATTATTTATTTAGGTCTGTTTTAAGCCGATTTCCTTGTCCTTTAAATTTGCTTTAATGTTAAATGATATTGCTTATTTAATAAGAGTTTTTTATTAATTAAAAATAATTAAATCAATTATTTATTTTTTGACTAAAATAAGGTCGGAATTGCATTGTCTTTATTTTTATTTTTACGACGTTTCGTATTGGTTGTATCTCTAATCGTTGTCAAGTATAAACTGAATATTTTGTCTTAAGACTACGAGACTATATAGAGACTGTGTGCATTGCAGCGCAACGTTTCGCTTCACTGTACACACCTCAATGACTTGATGTTACAAAGTAGTGGTTGCCAAAGATTAGGTATCTCAACACTCGGTTTACTGAAGATTCCATTATTGTTTTTAATGTATGCTGCTTCTATAAATTTTCTTTTTTTTTTCATATTGGGTTCCATATATATTGCCGCAGCCTCAGACCATTTTATATGGTGTTGTTTATCCCAGGCGTGTTCTGCAATACCTGATCTCGACGTTTCCACTTTCTGTGTATGAGTTTTATGTTCCTTAATTCTAACTTCTAGCGGTCGTTTGGTTTCTCCCATATACATTTCACCACACTCACATGGAACTTTGTAAACACATTCTTTCTCATCGGTAGTTTTAAAATTTGTTTTTGTTAAATGAGCTCTAAGGGTATTTCCTGATTTAAAGGCTATTTTTATATTATAACTACTGGCAATTCGTCTTATTTTCTCCGACGTTCCCTTAATGTACGAAATTGTGAAGAAAGAATGTGTTTCTTGCTGTCCAGTGTTCGTTGTTCTAAAATTATTTATATTATCGTCAATTAGTTTTAAAGTATAACCATTCTGTTGTAAATCGGATTTAATATTTGCTACCTCTTTTTCCAATGATTCGGCATTATTGCATAGAGATATAGCGCGATTATAGAGGTTGCGTATAATTCTTCGTTTTGTTACAATAGAATGATTAGAACTATGACTAAGATATTGTCCAGTATGTGTTGGCTTTCTGTATACTGAAGCTTTAATAGTTTCATCTGAACGGTTCACCATGACATCTAGGAAGGGCAATTGATCATTTACCTCTTTTTCCATGATAAACTTAATTGTAGGTCGAATGGTATACAGATGTTTCAGAAAATCATTAAGTTCTTGATCATTGTCCTTCCATACAATGAAAGTATCATCGACATATCTCAACCAGACTTTCGGTTTTACTGATGCCGTTTCTATGGCATGAATTTCGAACCATTCCATATATATATTGGCGATGACTGGGGAGAGTGAAGAACCCATCGGAAGCCCGTCGTCCTGAGCCTACAAAAAGAGGTAGCAAATATTAAATCCGATTTACAACAGAATTGTAATCCTTTAAAACTAATTGACGATGTTATAAATAATTTTAGAACAACGAACACTGGACAGCAAGAAACACATTCCTTCTTCACAATTCCGTACATTAAGGGAACGTCGAAGAAAATAAGACGAATTGCCAGTAGTTATAATATAAAAACAGCCTTTAAATCAGAAAATACCCTTAGACCTCATTTTACGAAAACAAAACCTAAAACTACCGATAAGAAAGAATGTGTTTACAAAGTTCCATGTGAGTGTGGTGAAATGTATATTGGACAAACCAAACGACCGCTAGAAGTTAGAATTAAGGAACATAAAACTCATACACAAAAAGGGGAAACGTCGAGATCAGGTATTGCAGAACACTCCAGGGATAAACAACGCCATATAAAATGGTCTTAGGCTACGGCAATATTTATGGAACCTAATATGAAAAGAAGAAAATTTATAGAAGCAGCATACATTAAAAACAATAATGGAATCTTCAGTACACCGAGTGTTAAGATACCTAATCTTTGGCAACCACTATTTTGTAACATCAAATCATTGATGTGTGTATAGTGAAGCGAAACGTTGCGCTTCAATGGACACGGTTCCTATATAAGCTTGTAGTCTCAAGACAAAACATTCAGTTTATACTTGATAACGATTAGAGATACAACCTAGTCGAAACGTCGTAAAAATAAAAATAAAGAAAATGCAAGTCCGACCACATTTTAGTCATTCTTCAACATTGTCTGCAACCTTCAAACATACTTATTTTTTGCTTAGTGTCAAGAACGTACACCAAATCAATAAATTTATTAATAGTTTAGATTTATTTTAGATAGCTTTTTCTGCTGGTTCTTAAAAGAGTGATTCAAAAAATTAGTTACTGAAGAGCACTTGTTACAGCTTATCATCTGGTTTGAAACATACATGAGTAATAATATTAATAAATTTCCATTTAATCAAAATTCAATAAATGTCAGTGCTCCATATGTTACTTAAAGAAGAAAATCTTATTGAGTTGTCTTGTGACAGTACATTGAAAGTAAATATAGCTGCATGGAATTGACTAAATTTTGGTTTTCAATAAGAGAGTAATCATCACGCATCTTATATTGTCCACTGCTGAATATAAGCTTCGCTCAACATTTTCCATCTGAAGTGATCCTGGTCTCTCTGCATCCTTTTCTAACTATAAGTCGAGGGTATCAGTCCATCAGATAAGTGGAATCTTCTGTCCCGAAATGCATCTGGAGAGGTTTCAACTCATGTTTTTGTCTATCAGTTAACCTAGCTATGTAGCCCATCAAATTTCCTTTAAGGACAGTTATTCGTTCTACTACATCGATTCTCCTGCTAGTTTCAACATTTGGAATTGTGTTGTTCAATTCAATTTTTTGATAATCTGCATATGAAAACAAAGAAACTAACAGCTAATATTTCTACTACATAGGGTACACGGCCCGGAAATTTCATATGTCGATGTTCAAAATCTGTAAATATATGTGTATATCATGATAATGCGACACGCATAACCATAATTTAAAGTGCTTCTGTAAACACCACGAGAATGGTCAGGTACACACATTACTGTTTCCATCTGTCATGAACAAACAAAAGGAATATCTTACATAATAAAATAATTTTGTTAAGCATTTCAAACTCCACATAGGGTTATGCAAATACACATATTATTTTAATGTTTCCAACAATAATACATTTAAAGGGGAAAATAAAGTATCAGTAAAATACACAGATTTATAATACTCGTAAGTTACGAAATGAGCCTAATCATACAGAGGGATGAGCGTAAAATTTGAAAATTTCCGAAAGTAAAGACGACCCGCGCATAAAACCAAAATTTATAAGTAAAAATTCTCTAGTTGCTTTGTGAAATTAGTAAACCAGGTTTTGTTGAAAGGAATACCAGTACGAATAGATTTTTAAATGGACATGAAAATTTTTCTTGCTAACAATGACATTATATACTTTTCTCATAATACTAATAGGGAATAAAATGTACTTGCAGATGGTCGTGTAAATACATTTATATTAGAAAAACTATTTTAATTTTCAACAAACTGGAAAAAAACTTACACGATAAGCGCAGACATACTCTGTTCTAACTAGGCACAGGCCCAAGGGGAGGAGGGGTTATCGCAGAGCTTAGATTTCAGGAAAATACACCCAATTGTGCCTCTTACATAGCAATGTGTATGTTGTTGGCTTCCACCCCCCCCCCCTCCTCCCGTCGACACCTTGTTTTTTCTTGCGATCACCCGTTCAGAGCTTCTAGTATAGGAAAATAGATCCGATTCTGGCTCGTATACTAGAAATGTGTATGCTGTTGGCTTCCACCCTCCCGTCGACAACTTGTTTTTTCTTGCGATCGCCCTCTCCAAGACCTCTAAGTGTAGGAAAACAAACCCGATTCTGGCTCTTATACTAGGAATGTGTATGCTGCTGGCTTCCCCCCCCCCCTCGTCGACAACTTATTTATTCCTGCTATCACCCCCCTAAAGAGCTTCGAATTCAGAAAAATATACCCGACCCTGACTTTTACACTAGATATGAGAATGTTTTGTGATATCACCGCCCCTCTCCCAAAGAGAGAGGCTATATCCGCCACTGGTTCTAACATGGTTTGAGACAAAGGACTATCTCAGATTGCATGAAAATACCAGGAAAAAACAGAAGCTTCTCTCATGACAATGCACCGCCTCCTGCTGACCGGTTTCGAACCTATTGCTTCTCGCCAGTATAGGGCAAGCAAGCGCACCTAAGCATAGGATAGCGCTTTGTCTCTAACTATGTTAGAGTAGAGTATGTCTATGTGTGAAAATGGGAATCTATACACTGTGACTTAATAGATCTATTGTATTCCTCTTCTGCTGCCAAGTAGTTAGGGATATCTTGCCAACTAGAGCGGGTCCTTCAGTCCTATTTCCTTTAAGAAGGGCGGCTTTAAAGTGGGCAAGTCCCCTTCTTCTATGTGGTGTGCTCCCAAGAACCCCATTCTAGAATTTCCTATAGCGCTGCCCTCTGAAAAGATTTGGATTTCGGCCTCTTCTTCGCATAATCTGCACTCTTCTCTTTCTGTCAAGTTTCTTGAGGTGTCTCTTCAAGTAGCAATGCCCCGTCAGGACTCCTGTCAGAACTCTAAGTTGGTTTTTAATTAGACTTATGCATTCCTTGAATCTCTTCTAGCCTTAATTTCCAAGAAGTATCATCGCTTTTCTCATTTCTTGCAAATTTGTCCCTTAATTGGAGGTCCTGCTCTCTCCCTCTCTTTTTAATTCTTCCAGAATTATACTTCTACTAATTCCACTAAAGGTTTGGACCTCAAAAATGGTATCTCAATCCTTTTTCTCGCAAGGTTATCTACTATTTCATTCCCGTTATTCTTACCTAATTCGTTTAGTTCCTCTAGGTATTCCTAGACCATCTTGCAACTGATTACCAGAGAACTCAGCCCACTAATAGTCACTTGTCTATCTGACATCTTACCCGAGATAGTTTTTCTCCTGAAAGCGTGTGTTTTCAACTGGAAGATACTTGGTGACTTACCCAAAATTCTGTGGAGTATGGTACTAGATCCATACACTTCTGTTCCACTTCACTCCGTTGTCATGGACCCATCTGCATACCATTTAATGGAATTCTTAATAAGTTGTTTCTATGGGATTTCTGTTTCATTCACTTTTGTGACTCAATTTTTTGTTGAAGTTTTTCACAAAGTTGAACTTCTTTTTCATTTAATCTTGGGGCATGTCCCAAACTTATTTATTTCTGGATAAGAGATTGGGCCTTCATTTTAGGACTTTTTCTCTCATCATCGTACATATTGTCTTCTTCGCCATACTCTCCACAAATATATGTAGAGATGTAAGGTTTAAGATTACTTCCATGGAGCCGTTGGGTAGGTTTTCACTGTTCTAGTTATACACTCACTGGTCAATCTTTTCATACTCTATCTCGGATAGAACTAGGGATTTGTAAATTTTTAGTAGAGATTTCCTGTCAGATCTCCATTTAATATGTGATCGGTTTGGATAAAGTTTTGATCTCTAGTGCACTTTAATTTATATTGTTTTGGGAGAAAGGAATCGAAAGGGAGTCGCGAACTCTTACCCGGTAGGAGCGGTTTTGTAGGAAGTTAGATTAGACAGGGAGGTTGCCTGAGAAGCCATATTCCAAGAGTGTATTAAGGATGGATTCGTATTTCACATGATTAAATATCGTCGTGTCTAAAAAAGCAGCTGTCATATGGGAGTTATGGAAAAAAGAGTAGTGGACGTCTATATCCAATCCTACAAGATGGTATAATGTAGATTTGTGTGACAATAGAGCCCATTTGTTCTGCGATAAGGAGTTGGGGCTTTTCTAAGTACCAGGTTAATCTAAAGTTTATAATTCTTTTTAATATTTTACTAAGGTGAATGGTTAAGACTATAGGTCTATAGCTATCTGCTAATATCCTGGGCTTTTGGGCTTATGGATTAGTACGTCATTTCTGTATTGTGTGGGAAACTGGCCGGTGCTCCATAGAATGTTGTGGGTATTCAGCAGGTTGAATAAGCCTGATTTAAGGAGGTATTTTATCATGGAAGAATATCTTTTATCAGGTCCTGGTGAGCTTTCCCTGCATTTGGCTAAAGAGTAAATTAGTTTTTTGAGAGTAATTGCGAGGTTATGGGAGAAAGTAGGAGAGTGTGGGGTTTGACAGGATAGATCAGGATAGGTTGGAGTGTGAGCATTGTAATGTGTTTAATAGTGTTTGCGATGTATTTGCCTGCTTTATTGATTTTGAAAAAGCTTTCGATAGAGTGAATCATCAAAAACTAATAGGAACACTACAAGAGCATCAATTGGTTGATAAAGATTTGCGACTTAATTCCAACCTTTATTGGAAAGAAGAATCATTTATTCAGGTGGAGGAAAAGGAATCACAAAAATTCCAAATTCGTCATGGTGTTCGGCAGTGTTGTGTGTTATCCCCACTACTCTTTAATTCTATTCAGAAAAACTATTTCGGAAAGCTCTTGAAGAGGTAAAAGAAGGTATCTCTCTAAATGGGGTTTTGACCAATAATCTGAGATGTGCAGGTGATACTGTCCTTCTTGCAGACACAGCTAAAGGACTTCAAAGAGTGATAGAAAGGGTAGATGAGAGATTGGGGATTATTGTTAGTTTCTTATGAGAGGAAGCGATCAGAAATGTAAACGAAAGTTAACATTTGCAGAAAAGTTATGTACAAAAGACTTACTATAAATATATTTTGATGTGTATTTTTGTCAATAAATCCTGTTATTCTTAAAAAAATCCTATTTTTTTTATTGTTTTGAACTTATGTATAAATATTATATAAAAATGTTTGTATTAAATAAAAATAAATGAGATATTCTGAAAGTCAAAATCTACACGTAGCGGAAAATTTTCGTTGCTGAATTCGCAAACAGGATGCTTTTAACTCCCACGGAGAGCCATTATAATATCAGTCACAATTTTTTTTTGTATTTGTTGACTAGTGTAATTACGCTATTGACCTCAAGCTAATTCCAATTTATTTCAAATTTATTAACAAAGACGCCACTTTTTAAAAACTAAAAGAACTTAATTAGAAGCCGAGATATTGAAAATTTGATACAAAATTACAGCATCCATGCAAATTTTGAATACCATTTAAGCCTGTTAAAAAGATAAAAGCAACACATTTTTCTAAATCAATCGATGCATATTTTCATAGGGAAGACGCCACTTTTTAAAAAGTGAAAATAATTTATTAGAAGCCGAGATATTGCAAAATTAGTATGCTGGGATGAGTATAGATCGACTAAAGCAGCGCGCCTACTGGTTCGGTTCGGTTCAGACCGCTCGACTCCGCGCAATCGGCCCGTTTGGGTTTACACGTAAATAAATGAAAGCCCGCTCACTGGTTCCGACCGGCCAGAACGCTTCCGCGCTTTCAGCATCGGTGTCTTCGACTATTCTCAAGAAAGCAAAAATTACCGAAAGGTCTGAAAGCGTTCGACTATTTTAAAAATAGAAAGAGGTAGTATAATCTGTGGTATAGACGTAGTGTTTGTATTGTTACTATGTCGGACGAAGAATTGATAGAAAACGTGAGAGCATACAGAATATATAATAATAATATTCTCTATACATAGTTGTTGCCTAATAAACTTGAAGTAAATTGTCTAGGCGTTCACGTCACAGTCAAAAAACATTGGTTATGTCACAAAAATCTGTGATGTAAACGTCAAATTTAATTAATTCGACTATATAATACACTTACTTTTAAGTAACTGCTAAACGTTCCTCTAGTGGAATCGATTTTCGAAGGTTAGTGTTTTGTTCCCTGAGCGGCAACATATTTAAAATTTCATAAAATTTTATACTAGACATTCTAAAATATTTGAAAAACTTTTCATTGTCGGTCATCAACTCTGAAAATAAATGATAAAATTCCCCGTGAACTTTTCTTTTAAGGTAAATATCAATATCTTCTTCTCCGCTTTTCCTCCACTTCCGCTTCAACACCGGCTACAGCAGTCACAACAATATCCTCCTCAGAGTCGGAAGAACTACTCATTTTATTCACTTTTCCTCAAAAATAACAGCTCTAGAAACTTTAATGGTTAAAGCAGTTTTCATCACTGTTTAGTCTGAATTGTGCGGAGCCAGTGAGCGGGGGCCATCGGCGTTCTGACTGAAGCGGACAGAACGTACGGAGCCGAGCCGATTTAGTGGGCGCGCTGCTTAAGAGGAAGTTGTATTATTGCACTATTTGGACTTATATAAGTGCGAAGTAAATTTTATGACTCCACCTAAAAGGCTTTTTAAACAAATAGGGTTTACTTTTTTTGTGAAAACTTTCTTAATTTTTTTGTTTTAGCTAATGCTAATATAGTTCTCCACATATCTTTAACTAAAACTAAATGATAATATGTGAAAAAATAAGCTTAGTGGTTAACACAAAGCTTGGTTTAGTTAGCGAGATATGAGATACCGTGGGATCATCTCGGCGCGAATCACTGGGATGCTTAAGTTTTTCACTAGTTTTTCAATATCTTGTCATTTAATTAACTTTTTTCAATTTTGAAATAAATTACGCCTTTATCATTAAATTTAAAACAAAATGGCATACGTTTGGGGCTGATACAATAATTGACAATTTTTTTCGTTATTTCTGGGATAAACAGTCTTATATTCGTAATCAAGGAGTGGAAATACATAAGAAAAATCTTGGTGCGTTAAAACATCCTGATCAGGCGTGGATCCAAGGGGGAGGCGGTGGGGGCGATCGCCCCCTCCTCCCCAAGAGCTTTGAGTTTAGGAAAATATACCCGATTTTTCCTGCTATACTACAGTTTATTTAAGAACTGGATAGAGTAATAAATCATTTTTTACCCTTTTTCACTCGCAAACTATCGGTGTTCTTTAGTCCGGTGTCTTTAGCAAAATCTGTTAGACACATATATTTTTAATAGGAATGGGTTAGAAATTTTATAATCAAAAATATCGGTCTATTATAATGGACTAAAATGTAGCCTTATTCTCTCAAAAAATTGGAAGTTATAATTTAAACACTTACAAAATATCCATTGTCAAAAATACAAAAAGGTAAACAAATATAAAAAAATGAATTCGTCCATATAATATTAAAATATTTTTGGGGCTATCGGTCATTTTATTATTAATTAAAAACATTTTTAGGGTATTTGACCTTTCAGTTTATTTATTTCTTAAACCATCTGCAGAATTACAATTAAACACTAAAAAGGGATTCATATGTAATTAGTTTGTATATATTACAGTTAAAATTGGACCTACTTATTTTTATTTCTATTGTACTGATATCTTAATTTAATTTACTTTATTACATGGAAATCCGATAACTCCAAAAAAATAAAATAAACATGTTAATTCTATACGCTTAAGAAAATAACACTAATACAATAATAAAACAATAAAAAACTATTATAATTGGTTCTTCTATCTCATCGATCATGAGATCAAGTTTCCACATTTTGTTTTATTCTTTTATTATATGGATTTTTACCAATTTTCCGCAATAATTTTATTCAAAAAAAGTTCAGTTAAATTACTAATTCTGTAAGTTGTGTTATTTCTAGCAACTCTACCTTTTCTTCTCCAACGGACAGTTTCCGAACGATCTATAGGAACAGATTTTCTATCTGGTTTTTCCCAGCAAAAATTAAGCTCTGAGCAATTTCCAGTGATCAGTTCTTTTAATTTCAGGTAAATCGCGATATTGATATTTTAAGGCATCATAAACATTCATAGTAATAACTTTTTCATTCAGGAAAAAATGCCCTGGTTTAACGATTTTGGAATAAATATAGAGGTGAAAGCCATATCTTTTGGGTATCTCACTAATCTCAAATAAAAACAAGCGCAAACAAGATAAATTACTAAGAACAAACTGTAAGGTGTACTTTGCTCACTGACAGAAATTAAATTAAACTATCAGAATTTTTATGTTGCAGTAAATTTATAAATTATATTTAGATATAATGAAATATAATTAGATTTACGGCAGTTCTCAGTTACTTGCGGCACTGGAGCAGGTACGTTGGAGGTTTCGGTAACAGTTTTATTATTCTCTCTAGTTCTTGAATAGAGTATAGGAATGTGTATACTTGCGATCGCCCTCCCCCCCCTCCCAAGAGCTTTGAGTTCAAGAAAATAGAACCCATTCTGCCTTTTATATTAGGAATGAGTATGCAGCTTGCACTCCCCCACCCCCCGTTGACAAGTTGTTTTTCTTACCATACTGTACTTTTGTGGTATCACCGCCCCCCCCCGCCCAAAGAGAGATGCTGGATCCGCCCCTGATCCTGATTGGTTACGAAAACCCTCTAAAACTAACAGATCTATAGAGTTCCTACGAGAAAATTCGTTAATATATCTTGCATCTATTAAATATAATTTAACAATTCACCTAAAATATAATTGGAAAAATTTAGAACACATATAGAAAAAATATTTTTTTTAGTAGATAATTGATTTCTGTTTTTTTAGAGGTTACTAAAAACGTAATCAAATTTATTATCAATTAACTATTTATATTTTAGGATGGTACCCACAGAATGTTCCTCGCTATAGTAGGACTTTTCTGCAGATCCAGACGAAACACCCTAGAAACATCCGGGTTCTATTACCGCTCTAGAATGCGAAACAGCACTGGAACCGGTGGAGGCACCATCCAAGTCCGGATGACGTCACTAAAGTCCAACCGAAACGGTAATCATGTAGCTATTGGAAAGGAAGAAAACACGTTTTTGTAACAATTGCCGAACCCAAGGTCAAGAAAGTGTTAAATTGGTAGAGACTAATAATCCTTCTTGCTCTACAGCGTTTTGTATGCTGTAAGTTGTTTCTTTATCAAAGTATTGCTCAGAGTGTGAAAAAGACTATTAATAAATAAAATAGACCAAAGTTTTTAAATCTGCATATATCAAAATTCGCAAGATATATGTTTGCTTAATCCAAGAACATAGGATAAATCTGACTGTTTGCTATTAGGAAACTTTCCTTTTTAACAGGGTATTTCAAAATTTGGCCATATATATATATATATATATATATATATATATATATATATATATATATATATATATATATATATATATATACATCGGTTTTTGGTGAAAAGTATACCTATTAGGTACAACTCTGTAAAATCTCAATGAGAGTGACCATAAAGAACAAAATTTCTTTTATCTTTCACAAAATAGAAATTAGTATGTAAACTTTTGTAAAATATAAAAATATTTCTGTACATAATTTTCTTATGGACTCAAAATTAAAACATGCAGCCATGCACTTTTAAAAGATAAGTGTAACTCAGTATACGGAATGTTTCAAATTCAATTTTAGAAGAGACATATATGGAAAAGACTACTGAATTAAAGCTATTTTGTATAATTTTAGGTCATTGTTTAACCATTTATTACTATTAACTTTTAGTTTTGGTACCCGCCTATATATAGGAAGAATCATTAGTATGATTTTTTAACTTCCTGTGTAGCTTAATTATGAGTAGATCGACAACTTTCTTCTCTGCGAAACAATCGTAATCAGTTTATTCGCTTTCCAATTTCTTCCGTAACACGTCGGTTTCCCGTCGTAAGAAAATTTATAAATATATATTTTTTCAATTGTAGGCGTTAGATTATTGAAGAAAAAACATGAAAAAAATTGTCCGACATTACATGTGATTTCTAAAGGTGTCCGCCACTCTCAACATGACGATATGATGAATTTTGGAGATTTACTTGTAACAAGCTAGTTTTTTCAGAATTGTTTGATAAAAATATATAAAAGCTCTGAATGATATTGTTAGACAAAATATCTTCTCCGATTATTCAATCCAACGCATTAAAGTCGTCGCTTCCATAACAACACGGTACTTATTAATATTTGTCGGACAAATAAAATTTAATTTGAGTACTTATTATCTATCTGTGATCGAAGTAATCGACAAAAATATTGGTTGAAACACCTCTGTCCAATAAAAAATATTTATTTTTTTGATATTCTATATATATATATATATATATATATATATATATATATATATATATATATATATATATTGTTGTATTCGTAACCCCGATATACAATCTGAGAAATTGACCTAAAATTTTACAGCGGTGTTTCGGCCACGATATCAGCGGTTGGACTCATCAGTGGGTCCGCTGGCATCTTTCCCAGACACCCTGTTTTGATATACTTATATATAGTTAGAACTGATATTTGTACTTATTTTCGGGAGGAACCTGTCGGTAGGATATTGATTATTTGTGGCATTTCTCTTTATCGACCAGACATCGTGATTTTTAATTTTATCCGCAGTACTACGACACGCCCCCCTTCAAGCAACCACTTTCCATATTGTTCCGTGATCTGTGTCTTGATCACGAATCAAGATGGAAAGCTGGATGCCCAAGAACTCAACGACGCGCTGCAAATTTCGGCCTAATTACGCGGATCCAGTCGCTATGTATGCAGACTCAATGCGGGGGTAAATTCCATGTCAGGAACCTGTTGGGTCCCTCCCTAGAGATCCTGAGTCATGGTGTAATGTATGAAATATCTATCTCTTTGAACCTTTTTGGGTCCCTCCCCTGAAAAAATCAAAGTTAGATTTTTCCTGTATGAAAACTGTTAATTTGTTAAGAACGTTATAAGATTAGACTGTGAACCTTTTTGGGTCCCTCCCCTGAAGAATTCAGAGCTATTGTTTTTTCTGAAAATCCCCCAAAGGCCCCATGTCCAGGGATGCCATGTTGTATTCGTAGTTGTATTCGTAACCACGATATACAATCTGAGAAATTGACCTAAAATTTTACAGCGGTGTTTCGTCCACGATACCAGCGGTTGGACTCATATATAGTTAGAACTGATATTTGTACTTATTTTCGGGTGGAACGTGTCGGTAGGATATTGATTATTTGTGGCATTTTTCTTTATCGACCAGACATCGTGATTTTTAATTTTATCCGTAGTACTACGACAATATATATATATATATATATATATATATATATATATATATATATATATATATATATATATATATATATATATATATATATATATAATTTTTATGATATGACAATTATGTGTAGTTGAATAAAATAATATTCCACTAGTTCAACGATTTTTGTGTAAAAAAAACTTTGAGTTGAAACTTTCAGAATGCATTTAAATTTCAATACGTTCAAAAAGTTTCAACTGTAGATCATTTTTTTACACAGAAATTGTTTGAATAATGGAATCTTATTTTATTAAACTATCTATAATTGTCATATCATTATAATTATTTTTCTGTCAATAACTTTTCCTGATTTTCTGATTTCAATTTCGCGTTTTGATTCCTCTGAGAGTACAGCCGGTAACAAGCACAATATATATGTGCGAGTGCGATGTGCCATGTGTGTTAAATTTATAACATCGATTTTTTCACTTTAATGGAAAAAATTAATGTTTTTTTTTATCGGACAACTGGTTAATCATATTCTTTTGTCTTTTCCAAAACCAAAAAAGTTACAAAAAAAAAATGTTCTTAATAAATATCGTGCTATCATGGGAGCGACGACTTCAATGCGTTGGACTGAAAAATCAAAAAATGTATTTTGTCCGACAGTGTTATTGATGGCTTTTATATATTTTTAATAAACAATTCTGAAAAAATTAGTTTGTTATCAGTAAATCTCCAAAATTCATCATATCATCGTTTGTCGGAATTATTTTTTCATACGTTGTGTTCAATAATCTAACGCTTACAATTGTAAAAAAATATATTTGTTAATTTTCTTACGACGAGAAACCGACGTATTACAGAAAAAAAAGCGATTAAACCGATTACGAAAGCTTTCATAGAAGAAAAAGTTGTCCGTCTGCTCATAATTAAGCCACACAAGAAGTTACAAAAATATGATTAATGATTATTTTTAGATGTGGGCGGGCTCCAAAACTATTTGTGTGATATCTGAGTAAAACTCAATCTTTGTTTTTTGATAAGTTTTTGCGAGAATTGCGATTAAATAAAGAAATATAAATTTTCGATAATTAGTTTTCCAGTAAGACATAAATAAAATAATATTAATAATAACGAAAAAAGCTTCAAAAATCTTGTTAAAGTCAGTATTACAAAGAGTTGAAGAGTATTATGAAAAAGGAATGTAAAATAAATTAATTAATTTTTAATAGGTTAATTTAAATTATTATTAGATAAAATTTAGGAGATTCGGATACACTGTTTGAATGTAATGATAAATTTATTTGGACTGTAAAAGCACAACAGTTCAGAATTTAAAAAATATACTTTTCTTGTTATATAAAAAGGTTTTAATGTATAATTTTTAATTGGACAAATTCGCATTTCTAATTTTTTCGTTACAAAACGATTTAATTCAAATCACAAAAAATACCTCTTTAAGTGAAAATTTATAATTATTGTTAACCGTTTTGTAGTATTTCCTTTAAACTTTGCGCACTCAAATACAGTGTGTTAACGAATTGAGTTCCACAGAGGATAAACCTTAT
Source organism: Diaprepes abbreviatus (assembly GCA_034092305.1). Lineage (NCBI taxonomy): Eukaryota > Metazoa > Arthropoda > Insecta > Coleoptera > Curculionidae > Diaprepes > Diaprepes abbreviatus. The sequence continues at coordinate 5,118,654 of JASJET010000156.1, forward strand.
TTTTTGTGAATTTCATAAAAAAAAAACGTCGTTTTTAGTCAAAACTCCCGCCTAAACAAGCAAATAACAAAAATTTGAGTAGTATTCATATATAAAATGTTCAGAAATTATAAAGGTGTACAAAAAGCCAACAAGAAAGTTTCTTTATTTTTAACAATGCATGAAAAGTTACTGGTAAAAACTATTTGGAACAAAAATTTTTCTCCGAAATATAATCTTACTACTTTTTCCACGTCATTATTGGCAAGCGCGTATTTTGTTAATTTTGTGAGATTTAAATTTGTTTTATTTTACTTTTTTGAAAATATTTATTGGTATTTCAAAGCAAAAAGATGTGTTAACCAATAAAAAGGAAAAAAAAAACGGAAATACATCCTTGCATTCCTTGAATTCGTGTTGAAATTCGCAAACGCTTGGCCAAAATCCCATTTGGCATCTCCTGTGCTCGCCACTATTTTGATAGGTTTAGATCGACTCGGGCTCCTAGATCCTCCCTAATTTCTGTGCTAAATCAACCGACTGTTAATGAATTTTTTGTGGAACTAGAATTTTTTCTAGGCATTTTTTCATAAAAAAAATGTAAAAACTCAGAACTTCGTTTATTTGTTTATTAACTTTTTTTTAATATTTCGTACTAACAAAGTTTTCCCTTCCGTGGCTAAGGTCCAAATAGCATTTCAACCCTGAATTGACTGAATATATTGTTCTGCTACAAAGTTCGTTACATTAGAAAATATACCTAAAACTCTACAAACTACCAACACAAGCTAATACCAAGATATATAAAGCGCTACAAGGTTCGTAACAATATAAACAGATTTATCGATCAATAAAAAGCCAGCGCTTCGTTTTGCTGACATGATCATTATGACATCTTATATTCCAATTTGTCTTCTCACTGGTTCATTCCGTATATTAGACTTTCTAAATGAATCCATTTCTGCAGCAGCCAGTTCTTTTTTATTATCTTTCGATAATTCTACAGGTCTAACAACAGTATAATAGTGTACTTTCTGCTAGTGTCTTGTAGCTGTGATATTTCCTTTTTTTATTGATATCTTTATTCCACATAAATACATTTAGGCAATAGATTGTTTTTTAACTATAATAATTTCTTCTTCTTCTTCTTCTTCCTCTTTTATTTAAGACTGACGTCTTGTTTTTCTGCTATATTAAGCCTCCTGTGATGTTGATGTCCAACATTCGTGTCATCGTTTTGGAGGTCGACCAGTGGGTCTTCTAGTGTTTGGTATCTCGTTCTTAGCCCATTTTGCCTATCGATCGTCGCCCATTCTGTCCACATAGTCCCTCCAATATCTGCGCCTTCACCTTATAAACCGTACCACATCAGGCACCTTGAGCTCTTCCCTTATTTCGGAACATCTTATTTTATCTCTTAGGGTTACTCCTTTGATTGTTTTTAACGTTTTCATTTCAGCCGTTCGTAGCATACTTTTTGTTTTAGATGTTTCGGCTCGAGTTTCCGATGCATAAGTTAGTACTGGTTCTGTAGATGCGTAGTTTGCTCTCTGTCGACATATACTTATTTTTCCAGATTATTTCCCTCAGGCATCCTGATATCCTTGAGGCCTTGTTAGCCTGTGCTCTGACTTCCTGGTATAGATTCTTATTGCTTGATACATCAACTCTCAAGTATCTGCAAGACATGCTTTGTCTGATAGGATGGTTCTTCACCACCAATTTGCATCTGACAGGATCTTTTGAAATTACCATCGTTGCGATCTTTTCTGTAAATATTTCCATATTTAAATTTTTTGATGTGGTCTGGAATCGGTATTGTAGTCGTTGCAGATCGTCTTCATTTTCTGTTAACAGTAATGCGTCGTCGGCAAAATATGAGATTTTTAAAGATTTTCGTCCCATTTTGTATCCTCCATTGACTTACTTTACATTTTGTATTATCTTGTCCATAATTAAGTTAAAGAGAAATAGACTCATATTGTCGCCTTGTCATATTCCCGTCATGATAGGTATTTCCTCTGTTACTCCTTGTTGTGTCTTTATGCGTGTCTTATTGTTTTTATTTAGCTCTTCAATTATCGTAATATAGTTGTGGTTAATGCCATTTTCCTGAAATATTTGCAAGACGTCTTTAAGTCGAACTCTATCAAACGCTTTTTTAAGATCTACTAGGCAGATGAAAAGAGGTTTATTATATTCTATCCATTTTTCAATAGTCTGTCGGATAATGAAAAACGCATCAACTGTCGATCTGTTTTGTCTAAACCCGTGTTGTTCTTCACTTATTGCAATTTCACTCGTTAGTTTTGAAGTCATGATTTTTGTTAATAATTTGCTTGTACTGTTTAGTAGTGTTATTGTTCTATAATTGTTTGGGTCATTCTTATTACCCTTTTTGAAGGTGGGTATAGTCAGGCTGTTCCTTCACTGTTCTGGAATACTGCAGGTTGATAGAATTTTGTCGAATAGTATTGTTAGTGCTTTTTCTAGTTCAAGGCCCCATTTTTAAGCATTTCATTGGAAATATCGTCGGTTCCCGGAGCTTTTCTACTTCTCAGTTTAGTCAGCATTTCGTGTACGTCTTCTATTTTTATGTTCTCGTCTTCCATCATCGGTTTTACCTTATCTGAATCTATTTGGATGTCCTCATTATTATACTCCTGGTTATTGTAAAGGCTCTGCATGTATTATTTCCAGTTTTCTGCTGTTATAGAGTTGATTAACACTTCTTCGTAGACTTCTTTTTTCCTATTTCTAATTACGTTCCAAACTTTCCTTTGCCCTCCGTATAAATTCCTTTCCATTTCAGCGGAAAACCTTCCCCAGTATGTTTCCTTTAGGTCTTTAATCGCGTTATTATACTTGTCTTGATTTTGTGCCAAGCATCACTAGGACTATCTTCCTCTATTATTGGATCTAGGGCTAGTTTCTCTTTCAGCCTATTTTGGTATAGCATTTTTGTTGATATTTCCTGGAACGATTCTATGTTAAACTTTTCGATGTATATCGGAGGCTTTTTCTTTTGGAAGTTGGCTTTGAATCGATATTTGCACAGTACTAAGCCATGTTCTGTTCCGACGTTCGCAGATGTTAGGGTTCTTACATCTGGTTTGGAAGGATTTCCCTATTAATTATGAAGTAATGAATTGTCGAATTGAATCCTCTTGTGTTGCCAAAAGTATACTTGTGCTATTGTTTGTGATTATAAAAGGTGTTATTTATACGAAGCTCGTTATGTGCGCATATATTTATTAGCATTTCTCCGTGGATATTAATGGTCTATTCGTTAAATTTATGCATTTTACCCGGAATGGGAGTATTCCCTATTCTAGAGTTGAAGTCACCTATTATGAAAGTTTTTGAGTTTTCTGGCAATCTGTCTATTACTTCTTGGAGTTCTTCGTAAAAGATGGTTCTTTCTTCTTTGAGATTAGTCATATCTGGCGCATATATGCTTACGAAGTTAAGATTCTCCGTATTAAAATTTAAACGGATGTACATAATATTGCTGTTTATATATTGAACTTCTATGTGATTCTCAAACTTTTCATGTATTAATAGTCCTACCCCAGCGTGCGCCCTCTGGTTCTTTTCTTTGCCACTATAGAAAAGTATGTAGTTCTGGCATTTTGTGTTGCCTTTAACTTTCTTTTTTAATTGTGATAGTGCACAGATGTCAATCTCGTGTTTATTTGCTTCGATGATGATCTCTTGATTCCTTGTATTCCATGATGTTATATTCCAGGAGTCTATACGCATTTTTTGTGATTTCCATAATCGTTTATTCCTTTTTCTCGCCGAGTCATTTTCCCGTAAGATCCGTCCGTTTTCCGAGGCTCTCTTAGCAGTTCTTTGAGCATATATTGGTTTTTCCTATAAGTAGGTTGCTAGCTTCGCCTATAAACCCTCTTCCTTTACCCGGGCTTGGGACCGGCAGTGGCAACTGGTGAGCTACTCGTTTCACCCTCCAGCTATCCCAGGCGAAGTTTTTAATAATTTCATTCTGTATATTCTCATCATCTGTTCCTGGCACGTTAAATTTTAACTCCAGATATTTATAAAAGTAGATCTTGTGGTTCTGCTTCATAGATATTAGTTGTATTTTATGTCTTCCTTTACGTATCTATGACAAAAAAATGGTTTTCCATAGATACAATCCTTTCGCAACACATATTTTACGAAATGTTGGTAGCATAGAGCAACCTTGTTTTAATCCTTTTGAAACTTTAAATTATTTCGATAGTTAGTGGCCATTTTTATCTTTGGATTTTACTCCATCATAAAGTTTCTGCAACATTTTTATTGGAGAATGGTTTATTGTACAGTACTTCCCTTAGTTTTTACATTGGGGCCCTATTATATGCTTTTTAGAAGTATTTGACAATTATTTGAACTTCTTTATTAAGTGCAAATCCCCAAATAAAATTTGTTTAAGAAAGAATGTATTATCGTTAATTTGTACTCACTTTTGGTGATTCATAGCTTCCACGCCTACTTTCTCCATTTCCCCCGCTTATTCTTGAAAATTAAAATCGACAACTAAACTATATTACATTTAACCAGTTAATAGTCCAATTAGCCGATTAAAAATGTGGCGCTTTAGAGTTAACCTCACACGGATCGTTGTGATTGTCAAGACATTCCGATTTAAAAAATTTTAAAAATATATTATTTATATAAATGCTGTATTGCAGAAGTAGTTACATTGTTTTATTGAGGTTAACGAAGTGTCTGGAATACATAGATAGACCAGGGCTTATCTGTTGTTAAGTGGATGTGAACTGGAACATAGAGATTTTTGCATGAGAGCCTTCAGAATAACCTGAATAACGATAATTTTGATATACGTCATTGCAAAAAGTGGAGCAACAATGTTTGTATTAATAAAAGTATAAAATTTACAAAAAAAAGGTTCTTTTTTCAACTTTTCTCTCGTGTAGCTTTGAAGTGATTCATTTTAGATGAAATTTGAATTGGAAAAAAGTTTTGTAATTACATTTGCCATTAGATAGAGTTAGTTGGAAATCTCAATATCTATTTCCCTTATTGCAAAATAGCAATAATTTAAAAAAACGGTAAAAAAGCAGTTTTTTAATTAATTTTTTTCGACCATTTAAATTTCTCTGAGGACCTTCATATTAGAGCAAAGAAAACTTTATGCCATGATAAAATAACACGCTAAAATTCGTTAGGATCAAATCGATAGTTTTTGCGATTTCGTTCACAAAAATTGACCATTTTTCAAGTTTTGTTAGGATCGAATTGATAGTTTTTGCACAATAATTTTGCAATCCGATTTCTTTTACTAAAATTGACCATTTTTCAAGTCCAAAATATCACGTTAAGGTATTTAAATTTATTTTCGACATATAATAGGAAACTCAAGATTTCCAACGCTTTTTTCATAATCAAAATCGAATGATTTGGACGCCCTCAAGAATTGTTTAAAGACATTGTTGATATTTTTGCTTATAAACAAATAGATTACCTCGGCGTATTTTAATTGGACCTTTTTTTGCAATACATGGTTTGAAAGTACTTGGAAAGGCGCTTCTTTTCGTGAAAAAAAATTTCAAAAGCCTGTTACGGTGAATCTATAAATAATACAGATCTGGTTTCTGAACCAAAAACTTTGTCTTGCCGAGTTCTTTTTTGATACAAATATTTGCATTTTATAACTAAAGAAAAAAAATATGCAAACTTTTATTAAATAACGCAGATTTAAGAAAGGAACCTTTAATTTTCAACCAAAGTAATTCTTCCCAATACGAAATAAAAAATGCGGGCTTAAAAATCATAACTGTAATGTACTGCGGGAAAAGAAGCATTAATATAAATTTAAATGAGCTGCGAAGCTTGTGTTTTAAGAAGGAAAGTAGAAAGGAAAACTTTAATTTGACCCAGCTCCAGCCGACAGAATCTGCAGCTGCACAGCATTGCTACAGAGTTTACTCTCAGGTGCAGCAATGGCTTGGTAATAATGAATTGGATACAAAAGACAGGGATTGGGAAGTGCAGATATCATGTTTGGAACCAGTTGAAACCACAGATATACTGTTGTCAAGTATAAAAGAGTATTCCAAATTATGTGGCTGTATTAAGCATGGATTAAAATGTACTGATTACTGCTCAAACTGCAACGGACAAACTTGCAAAAATGCGTAAAACCAATATATTGACGTAGAAGAAATTTCTGAAAATGTAATTGATTTTGAAGAAGTTAACAGAGAAATAGAGAAGGACTGTTTCGATATCGACATACGATTAGATGACGAAGATTTCAATGAAAATGATGATCCGGACATGCCACAGCCTAAGCGAGTCCGATTCGAATGAAAAAAAAACTTTTCAATGGAAAAAGAAAATGTTTTTCTGCACTTTGTAAAGTTTGTAATATAATATTTAGTGTTAAGAGTGTTTTATTGGACTTTTTGAACATAATATATAAAAAATAGCTATTTTATTTTTATCTGTATTTTACGAATAAAATTATTTAAAACCAAAATTTGATTCAATTTGTTTAAACAATGATTGTTTAAACAATTTTGAGAATTATAGTAAATATATATCATTACAGTATGCTTAATTATATTAATAAACAAAGATTCGCTTGGAAAGTCCAATACTATAGGGTGCAGTATTCTGTAAGTATGATGCATAAATAACGTCATTTGTTTATAACAAAATGAATGCATGATGGGCACATGACATTAAGATATTTGAGGTCTATTATTCGCGGTACATCGATTTAACAAAAAATGATTAAAATCGCTCCATTAGAAGCCAAGAAAATGAAAAGCCCCCACCCCTTCTTTTTCATTTTTCACGTGCGTGGGCGATATTCGTTTCATTTTTTTATTAAAGTTTCCGATAACATAAATATTTAAATATTTGTATCAAAAAAGAATTCGGCAAGACAAATTTCTTGTTCAAGAATCAGGTCTGGATTGTTTATAGATTCACCATTACAGGCTGTCAACTTTGACAGTTTATATCTCGCAAACCAATTGACGGATTTGATTATTTTCACGAAAAGAAGCGCCTTTTCAAATACAAAAAAAAATCAATGAAAATCTGCCGAAATAATCTATTTGTTTATAAGCAAAAATATCAATAGTTTCTGAGGGCATCTAAATCATCCGATTTTGATTCTAAAAAAAGCGTTGGAAAACTTGAGTTCCCTATTATATGCCGAAAATAAATTTAAATACCTTAACGTGATATTTTGGACTCAGACAAACTTGAAAAATGGTCAATTTTTGTAAAAGAAATCGGATTGCAAAATTATTGTGCAAAAACTATAAATTCGATCCTAACAAATTTTAGCGTGCTATTTTATCACGGCATAAAGTTTTCTTTGCTCTAATATGAAGCTCCTCAGAGAAATTTAAATGGTCGAAAAAAATTGATTAAAAAACTGCTTTTTTACCTTTTTTTTAATTATTGCCATTTTGCAACAAGGGAAATATATTTTGAGATTTCCGACCAACACTGTTGTTCAGGAATCTTAGTTATTTTATTTTTGGGCAATTAAATTATTCAATTATTCCAATTAGGGACTTATGTGACATAATAATGTAGTTTTAAATTGCATTTCAATTTATGTCGCTTTTATCATAAACACACTTATTTTCAATATATATATTTTTTTTATTATATTTTTTCTTAACTTTTTTGCTGCGCACAAGTCACATAGCCAATCCAAGCGAATTGGTCATATACAATCAACTCACGCTCTAAGTAGGGTTGAGTACGGTATCGTTCTTCCGGTCGGCATCGTGGCAAAATAAGCAATTAATTTTAGAGACAATTTCTGCGAACCTTAAAGTGCGAGAAGAAACTAGGTGAATTGAGTAGCCTTGCGAACACCAGCAAGAGGGTACCCTCAGGATCAAGATTGTGCCCTATTGACCGTACGGAAAGGTAAGCGATTTGTGCAAGTTTTTCATTTTCCCTTTTTTCTACCAATTAAAAATACAGTCCACTACATTTTCATATTTTCCGCGTCAACTGTCTTAGAGCAAATTTAATTATAAAACTTTTTTTCCTTTTCAACTTTCCTCCGAAAGGAATACCTTCAAAGTTACATGAGAGAAAATTTGAAAAAAAAAAGTTTTTTTTCATTAATTTTATATTTATATTAATAAAAACAATATTGCCCAACTTTTTGAAATGCGCATATCAAATTTATCGTTATTCATGTTATTCTGAAGGCTCTCATCAAAAATCTCCATGTTCCATTTCACATCCACGAAACCCCGATATTTTACAAATAAGCCCTAGTCTAAGAATGCATTTCTTGATATTCTCTAAAATCATCTCTCGAAATAAAAAAACAAAATTTCAGTTTTGTTCATTTTTCAAATGGTATAAAATAAGAAATAAAATGATTTTCAAATTTTCATTACTAAGCACTGAATTTGTAACATCCTGTGTATCTATGTCAAGTAATCTGGTCAATCTCGCTTTATAAGTAAGTATAAATTAGATTTAAAGGGAAAAAGAGTAGGATACGTTATCGGCTTTTTTCTCGCTGATCTACAGCAGAACCGTCAGTAAACCTATAATTTAAGGCACCTATCTTGTACATAAAATATTTTTAGAGGGGAAAAAGAGCTTTTATAGTATAATAAAAAAAATATGCTGTTAAGTAAGTGTAGATTTTATGTAAGACTTATGCAATTAAAAAAGGCTTTTATGTAAAGTCGAATTATTTTTATATACATTGTAGATAAATAGTTCTTACTAAAATATTTCTTCTCTAAAGTATTGGTGTTCTGTATCGTTTTAAATGTAACTGTAAAAATGAACGAAAAGTTTATTTTGCCAACTTTAGTATTAAAGTAAAAGACCGCGAAGAACTTTCCACACGAGATAAAGTTAACGCATTATTACGATATGCTAAATAATTTAAGCAAAATAACATAGTATCCTGGCGTAGCTGCGCATCTCAGAGATTTTACCTATCTCGCTCGTGGCATCCTTTTGCGTGACTTTATTTTACAACGAATACAGTTCCTAACTTGTTCTTGAACTATATATGTTAAAAATATTTTAGGTATAATAATTCATGTTGGTGTACATACTATTTTTACTATTTTTAGTGATAAGCTACCCATTACCCGAGCTTAAACTTTAAAACTGAAAACGTGGTAGGCTACTAAAGAGCGCACTGTCAACTTCTAAGTGATTTTATTTAGCTGCAAACCTCTGTTACTAGAAACTAACATGAGTCAAATTCTGTAATCGATTTTTCACGCACTTCGAGTTGAACAACTATTTTGACAAAAAGCCTTAAATACAACAATTTTTTTTAAAGATTACATTCTTGAATACTTAAAATTTATTTTTTAAAAGTTTCCTGACTAAATGGTGAAGGTATGCAATTTAAAAAATTCAAATAGGAATATAATAGTCCAAGCCATAGGTAAAATTAATGCTCTTTAAATTCCGAGATGGATGAGACATATTCGATTGTGTTGGGGATAATATAAAAACAAACTTTACATAAAATGTAATAGCCAAAAATAGGTTGTCGCCAAAAGGGGGGGGGTCAAAATTGGCTGAAACAAGTTTTTTGAATCTACAAGCCAAAGAAAAAATGTTTCAAATTAAAGTTGCAGTAATTTCAAAAACCAATTTGAGCATTCGTGCAATCATTTTCGTCAATTTGTTATTGCAAAATTAACATTTTTTGCACTTTTTTCATTTTATCCCTCGTCATTTTGAATAAAATAATATACTATAATATTAAATCGGATAATTTGTTGCTGAGATACTGCTATTTGTTTATCTCAAGACGCAAAATATTGATCGTTATAACTTTTTCTTGGGTCAACATTTTAACCTCCACAAAAGCTCAATCTGTTCGGGAAGGCCTAAATTTTAATATCTTGTTAGGGACAAAAGAAAAAATAATTTTCAACCCCCTAAATATCGCTCTAAAAAAGGGGTGTACAATATTCATCATTTTTCGAGCTAACCTAGATTAAAAAAAAACATCGAAATTGGTCCATTCGTTGTTGAAATAAGGCGAGTTTTTCCGAGCGCTGCTGATTTGAAGCTGTGAGTTCAGTTTTCTCTATTTCTCTATTTCTTTATAAATATCACCCCTTTTTTAAAGCGATATTTAAGGGGTTGAAAATTTATTTTTTTCATTTGTCCCTAGCAAGATATAAAAGTTTAGGCCTTCATGAAAAGATCGAACCTTTGTGGAGGTCAAAATATTCACTCAAAAAAAAATCATAGCAATCAACATTTTGCGTCTTCAGATAAATAATTACCAATATCTCAGCAAGAAATTATCCGATTTACCATTATAAAATATCATTTTATTCAGAAATAAGAGGACTTCCCTCTAAAGCCAAAAAAAATGGAAAAAAAAGTTAATTTTATAATGAATAATTAATATGAAAAAATGGCCAATTTTGAGGGTTTTTTTGCTTTTTACAATAGCAAATTAACAAATATGATCCCCCAAATTGTATGTCTTTAAAATCTCTACAACTTTTATTTGAAACTTTTGTTTCCAAAATGTATTTCTTGGCTTGTAAATTTAAAAAAACTGTTTTAGCCAACTTTGCCCCCCCCCCTCTTGACCCCAATCTATTTTTTGCTGTTACATTTTATATAGGGTTTGTTCTTACCTTGCCTCCAACACCTCTGGAGAGATCTCATCCATCTCAGAATTTACATCACTAAATTTACCTATGGCTTGGACTACAAAGTTATTAGGAAAATCCTTGACGATTTTCTTTAGCTTCAAACATCTCTCATCATAAACTATGACCTATCATAATGTAAAAGGTTTTTCATTCCCTTTCGATTGCCCGATTAAGCAGTAATTTTTTATACTTGAATAAAACCAGTGACATTACATTATTCCAAATCCTGATGATGGCCAAGAAAGGGTATCGCTCTAACGGATACCCCAAAAGTCTCAAATTTGAACACAGATGTTTAAATTCATAGTTACACGCGTATTCTCTTAACTTCATGATAACTAAAAAGGCAATCAGTATAATAAGGACTGAGAAGATGGTAGAGAATTTCAGCAACTGATACAGAAGTCTCGGATTAGGTTCACGATTACACTCCTACGCCTTCGGCCTAATAATGACTAGAAAAGTAATCGATCTGATAATCACTAAGAAGATGGAAGGAATGTGTGTAATGGCTACACTATCCAAGTCGATAACGAATCAAGAACTGTATGGCTCTAGGTCGGCCACACATAATCTATAAAGGATAGTATACCACCAAGTCCTCTAGTGAATTGATCATCTATTGTTTGATATTCATGAGAATAAACTGAGTAGACCGAATTTAAGAAATAGAAGTACAATACATAGATATAAAATAAAAACGAATTAAATTTCTATCCGACTACTATACATAAAAAGCAGAGAAGTACATTGTATAAATTAATAATGTATTGAGGGCCGAGGCTGTCCGAATATAGATAAGCATATGTTGCATTATATGTATTGTATTATATTGAATAATTAATTTTATAATTTTATTTTGAATATAAAATCTCTATTTTATTGAATCTGATCTCATTAATACATAAAAAAAAACTATCTGAAAAATGAACCAAATTCATAAATCAATTTTCGGCTTATCAAATTTTTAAAATTATTTCTGCGAATATTATCGTATAGTATCATTACTGCCCTTCAAAATCAATTTTCAGTTACCCCTAAGTAATTTTGTCTCGGGAAGATACAGGATATTGAAGGTGTAAAATTTGGCACATTTACAGAATCTCAACCTTCTATAAAATAAATTATTAAAATGAATATGTAAATGGATTCAAAATACTTTCGATTTTATATTGAAGATTTATATTACCCCTCATCCAAAATAATAAACATAAAATTTGTAACGATTTCTAACTCCTGGGCCCACATCTATGAAGACGTAAAAAAATCAGTATCCTGATTTAATACGACGTTCTTCATTTCAGATTCACAGTACTAGTCATCCAAAATAATAGGAAAAAAATTACAATGATCTCCATTCTCAGAAACGCACCCCCATGAGAGGGTAAAACATTCAAAAATGAATATGTCGATCAGATGTAATGTTGCCGAGTTTTTCAAACAGATTTATAGTACCCAATAACCAAAATAATACATGAACTACCTAAAATGATTTTCAACCATAGAAACCCATCCTATGATGCACACTAGGAAACAGTGTTTCAAAGTTACCTAGTTGTCATAAAGCTAACAAATTTTAAAAATTCTTGAATATTTCTGACGAAATTGTAAAAAAAGCTCTCAAGTTCAATTTTAGAAATATGTGTTTATACAAAAAACTAAATTTATAAAATATCCGATTTTATAGATTGTAAAAATAAGAGCTTAGACTTAAGTTCCTAATCCCTTAATTATATAGTGCATGAAAGAACTCAAAAATATTTCATCCCAAAATACGTAATTTCAAAGCGTGCTCGGGATCGCTAACTTGAAATTCGATGTAAGAATTTCGAAATTCAAACTGGTGGATCCAATATCCGAAAAATAAAATTTTTGAATAACACATTATTCTACCATCTAAGCAAAAGTGATTTGTGTAATTTTTTGATTATCGCCTGATTATCATTTCTGAGTACGGAATTCAAGAATGTTCAAAATTGTTGGAGTCACCTTTGACTTCTTTTGTTTCGGTAAAATAAATGAGAGAATGGGAGAATTTTGAAACATTAGGCACGTCATTATCTAGGACCATTTAAAAGTGTTTTACCGTGAGTAGATTGTTATATGTTTTCGTATTGTATTTTTAAATTTTTTTATTATTTTACAAAAAATATCATTTCTATTTTTTTTTAAATTTATTTAGTATATAATTTATTATTACTTTTATTACATTTAATCGTAATCCTTATTGCATTGTTTTCATCACTTTTTTATTTTTTTTTTAGGATTTCGCGTACATTTTTTCTTCTTTTAAAATTCCGGAAAAAAATTATATATAATTATATATAAATATGTATTTTTTTTATAAAATTTAATATAATCATAACAATTATTTATATTTATATATAATCATATATAATTTTGTATAATTTAAAAATTTTTTAAATATGTATTACTACAAGTTACTACCTGAATGAATAAATACTATTTTGCTTCAGATCTTTATTAGATCTATATGCTTGATTACACAAATAAAAGATACCATCACCCTAAACCGTTGCCAGTGAAATTATTAAAAATAAAACTAATCTTCTACGAAAGAAATTTGTTAATGACAGTGAATGTTAGAAGTTAAGTAAAATTAAAAATTGTGTATAAATAGTGTTCAAAGGCCAATATCAGTTATTAAAGTAAATTTAAAGTAAATCTCACAAGTTAGTATTATTTTTATAATTTAGATTATTGCTTAAACAAAAGTAATATGAATTACTTTGAAATTATTAAATAAAAAATATATTTTTGTAGCTGTAACGGTTAATTTACAACGTTAAAAAACAATATTTCTAGTCGTATATTCTAATATATTATTCACATACTTTTGATTATTAACTTCTTATAGGGCGTTAAAAATCTGCAACAGTTACCCCTGAAAAAAATAATAATTAAGAGTGAATTTTGAAAGATAAAACTTCCAATTAATAATACAAAAAAAACATTTCATTTTTAATTTTTTTTGGTATTATTCATTATTATATAAAACCATATATAGTTTTATATAATAATATATTTTTATATATAATCCTTTGAAAATAATCCTTACTATAAAATTATATGTAATTATATTAAAATTTGTAGAATTATATACAATCATATAAAATTATAACGTACTACTTTTCATATATGATTATATATGACATTTATATAAAATTATATATAATTATATGTACTTTTTTTCCCGGGTTCATCTTTCAGTTTTTTCGAGAAATTAGTTTTATGGTTTAGATGATACATAAACTCTGACACCACACATCTTTGAGCTTTAAACCTATAGATCCTAAACACATAAACACAAAAAAAAATTTCATTGTTGTTTCACTTGGCAATGTATAAGCTGAAATCGAAAATAAATTTTCGATTATTTCCATCCAATCTTTAAACTTTAGATGATGATACATTAAAAAATGTATATTTCGGCTGCATGTATTTCGGTTTTCTTTTTCAGATTGATATTTTTTGTCAATATTTTTCATTACACAGTTTGCAAATGTTTAAGTTAAAACTGAAGATTGCCACATTTAATATATATATATATATATATATATATATATATATATATATATATATATATATATATATATATATATATATATATATATATATATAAATATGTTACCACCTAATAAGAGTGGGTTTCTATAGTTGATGGGTGTTTTATATTTAGTATGTATCATTCTAGATCTCAAGTACTGTGCATCTACAAAGAAAATTAGGTAAGATATTAATTTTTTAATTTTCACCCCTTACAGGAACGTTGGAAATAATGGCATATTTTTTATGTATTATTTTGGATCAAAAAAAAAGAAAAATTCTGCGGACAATATGGTTTTCAGCATCAAAAAATTTATCGAATTCGTCTTACCTAATTTTTGTAACTGTACCCCACAAGTCAGTGTTATTAGTCATCTAAAAGTGGACGTTTCGAATTAACAAATATAATAAAATTTAAAACAAAAACGTCAGACACAGGAAGAATTTTACAACATATATGAAAATCTGCGTGCCTATGCAAGAAAATGTTTTGATAATTTCAAAATGACGATTCGTACTTTTGATGAATTATAACATCTTGTTAGTTCTTTAATACTCATCTCCAATATTTAGAAGAAAGGCTAATTATTATATTAGAGTAAATAAAGAACAACTACATTCAGTTATCCAGTTGCAACAATTAAGCACATACACAATTGGTTCCAGATTCCAAATTGAATAAGTTGTACCATGAGAGTGTCCTAGTTTACTTGTTCAATTTTGAATCCTATTAGAAAAAAATTGACGCGTCTAGCCTTATGGTTTATCACTAAAAATAATAGAAATAGTATAAATTTAACGAATCTATTTGATAGTGTTAGTAATTGTTTATAATACCTTTATATAATATTCAATGAATGTTTTTTAAACAATATGTTTCAATATAATAATATATAAAATGAATAATTTCCCCAATATATACTAAACAAAACCTCCTGCAGTTGCCTGCTTACTTAATATATAGTAATATGTTTTATTTTCTTATTACAAATCACATCAAACACTATTATTCATTCATTTCCATTTTCAATTCATTTCCATTATATTGATTGCTTTAATTTGCATTTATCCTCCTTTTTTATTAAGTACCATTTATTTGAAAAAATGCAATTGTTTAAAAAAAGGGCTTAGAAAAGCTTTGATCAATATAAAAAACCTTTTACATTGTTTCATGTTCTGGGTTGATGGATTCAACGTTTAATATAACGATAATTACGATTGACAAAAGTGTATATATTTTCTGTATATATTAGTTGTATATGTACAGGGTAGTAGTAAATAAGTAAATATCCCTAATAAATGCATATACTATAAACTTTGTAATCTTACAACTTTTGGGGAGAAATCAGAGAGTAACTAGTCTTAACATGAAAGAACTTTAAGAACGAATTTGTGGTAATATTATCCATTAAAAAGTTATTTTAATTTTTCAACAAAGTTTGAAAGTGTGATACATAATTGGAAAGCTAAAATAGAGTAATGGTTAAGAATTAGACCCAATCTAGTTGCCATGGAAGATAAATCTTTTAAACGACCAATTTTGTTTTCCTTATAGTATTGTAATAATATATATTCATGTGTTAACAAAAAGAATTATATAGAAATATTAAAGAGCAACAATAAGTCAAGCAAGTTTTAAACTCCAAAAATATAAGAACAAAAAATCATTTTATTTTACTCTGAACCGGTGAAAATGGAGAACTTTGTTTATTTTCGGGATACAACTATTTCTTCTACATATTGCAAAACTTTATCGTAAGGTTCTTATCCTTAATATCCCTATATAAGCGTTAATTGGTTGACATATGTAATATAAATTATGACAATATCATTAGCAAAACAAAACTGACCGACTATAAGGTTTAAATTTCATTGCAACTAAATCGGATTTAAATTTTAAATCTTCTTAGTGAATCTGGCTGTAAATGTTTTTGCCTTAAAATACGATGTTGCCAAATAATTATATTTTTAAATATATTTTTTTCCTTGTTTTAATACCCACACAGTTTTTTTCTTTTGTAAAAATTTGTGAGAAGTCTTGGTTGGAATAATTTTATCACATAAATGTCCTATATTTTGTCTTTTTATACAGGTTGTCAAAAATTATACATATTTATTTTTAACGCTAACCTGTATTGAATGATTAAACGTCAAAACTGATATATTCTTACCATAACATAGAACAAAGAAAATCATAATCATGTATTCACAAAACTGATTTTAAAGAAGTGTTGCATACTTCCTTCTGATTTGTCCTTTGCACAAACGGGTGCATGTCGGTACCCTGATGAGTCTAGTAGAGACGAAAGATGTACCTCTGCCGTATCACTGTAGCGGGGAGGGTAAGTTTTGACTTTCTTCTCGATATGGTGGTACAGGTAGGCCATCATCTCGACGGTGATGAAATAGGATAAATTGTATTGTGTAGCAATTTATTCAAATTGTGCAACCTCCAACACGGAAAGGATATAATGGAACGAAGTTTGCATTTACTGTTCGAATTTTGCTTCATATATATATATATATATATATATATATATATATATATATATATATATATATATATATATATATATATATATAAATAGGATAAATTCTATTGTGTAGCAATTTATTCAAATTGTGCAACTTCCAACACGGAAAGGATATAATGGAACGAAGTTTTGCATTTACTGTTCGAATTTTGCTTCATATATATATATATAGATATATATATATATATATATATATATATATATATATATATATATATATATATATATATATGTAACGGAATGGAATAAATCAATATTTTAATAATAATTTGGACACTCTGTATAAAGAAAAACTCTATATTGGAAGATTGTGAGATAAAATAATCCCAGCCTTTATAATTTTTTTATAATAATGAACAGTGGTGTGAGTATCAAAATTTAAGTGACACACTACTTTTGGCAAAAAATATTTAAAAATGTAATAATTTAGCAACGTCACAATTGAAGACAGAAAAATAGGGTTAAAAAGAGGGTTTAATAAAATTAGAACTCAATATAAAAAAAGTAGATCGTTACATTTAAAAAATAAATATTCCAAACACTTTCTTGGAACACCTTGAATAAGCTAAACAATTTCTTAAATGCATCCTCTTTAACCCTATTAACAATTCGTGTAACAATTTTTTCATTAATTCATCAATATGGCCGCAATCAAATACCGGAATGTTAAATTTACACCCTGTATAAGGTGAGTACCTTTCTAGAAATTTGGTTTCTAGATATGATAAAGCCAGTTTTTAAATCTTTATTTTAGCCAAGACTCAAATAAAAGTGGCTAAATTATGTAAAATATCCTATATATATATATATATATATATATATATATATATATATATATATATATATATATATATATATACACCAGCTTTTAGCTGGATCAAGTGGTATGCAAGTAAACTATTTAAATCTGTTCATTTTATGGTTAATTTGACATAATTTTTATTTCTCTCATGCAGTAAATGGTAAAGTGTGTTGTCCAATGTTCTTTATCAAAATTGTAGCCCCAAATAAAAGTCTAAACCCTAAATGCGCTGCTAATATTTATATTTCAAAAACTTTCATCTTAATCATCCTTAGGACATTTATTAAAAGTTTCTTCTCTTCCATTATGCTGTGACACCGTATAAAATTATATTATTTTGTGATCAAGTTAAAGGAAAAGTAAGTCAACTTTAATAAGTGGCACATGTAAATATAACGTTTGTAAAGCCCAGAACACCCAAGCATTTCTTTCCAACCGGCGTAAAAAACTGTTGGATCTTTTAAAAATTATGCTAACCAATTCAAAAACCTTATTGTTGATGTGTAAAAAGTTAACTTATTTTTATTTCCTGAGATTTGTATCTTTAAATCTATTTAAAACAACTATTTCTAGTCAATGTAAAATATTAAAAGAATAACTTATGGTGTATAATTTATTATATATTTAGTTTTATATGGCCTAAAATATCATTGTTATCCACTTTGTTATTGTCAGAAAAGCATTGAAAAACAAAAATGTTTAAAGTAAATATTCTAAATAAAAAGACACTAGTAATTAAAGCATGGTGGGCCAAATTAGGCTTAATTTTAAAACAAAAAACAAAAATGTTTAAAGTAAATATTCTAAATAAAAAGACACTAGTAATTAAAGCATGGTGGGCCAAATTAGGCTCAATTTTAAATTTTAAGAAGCATAATCCGAGTAAGGGCCACCATGGAAAAAATATTAAAGATGCTAAGATTTAAGTATGTGCATATTTTTAAAAATATGAAGAAAAGTTATTGGCAGAAGTTGCTAGAGCCAAAAATACTTCAAAATATCAAAATAAAAAAATAGAAAAAAAAATTATATCTAATAAACTATTTACAAGTATTCTCATCAACCTCTTGGATTCTTTGAATTTTTATAATCGACGCTCTATATACTTTCATATTTCTTTCAATGGTACAATTTAAATTGCTTCTCTAATTCAATTCAACTTTTGCGTACTGTAACCTTATAAATAAAAGACTATTATTATGGAGTCTAAGCAGATAAGGAACTGATTCATTTAAGTCAATTCATTGTTCGAAAAACTGTCTATCCACCTATTCCTGGACAACTAAAGTAGAATGCTCCAAATGATCATTTTACTGCAAATATATGAATTGTCTATTGAGGAGTGCCTTTTTATTTTGTCTTCCAAAGAAAATTTATTCATGTTTATGGATAATTTTGTGCTTCGTACGATCTTCACAGAGATAAGGCCTCATTATTCTTTTATAAGTTACAAAATATCAAACATTAGCTTTTATGGGTACTGTTTCCTGAAACGTATTGGAAAGTATATATTTTTATTCGACCAGAAACGCATTTTCTGAGTACTAACTCTACCATTGATTGAGAAAATGGCTTCATCGAGAAAAAACAATATTATGTAAAAAATTCTCCAACCCACAAACCAAATTGAAGTATTTTTGCATCGTCATTTCGTTTTACTTTATGGATAAAATTTTGTTGTATGTACGAAATTTATTGTCTTTTAAAATCAGTCTTAATATGACTTGCTTAGTATGTCTTCAGTTTCGGACGCTCTTCCTCATTTAGAAGATTTTTTTGCCATTTTTTGACCCTTTCTATATTCACAAATTTTAAAATAATTTTTTTTTTCAGTTTATTGGATTACGGTTAGTTTTAACCATTTTTATTGAATTTGCTTGTTATGTGCAAGAATGTATGTACATATGTATGTGCGTAGAGTTGGGGTCT
Source organism: Diaprepes abbreviatus (assembly GCA_034092305.1). NCBI lineage: Eukaryota > Metazoa > Arthropoda > Insecta > Coleoptera > Curculionidae > Diaprepes > Diaprepes abbreviatus. The sequence goes on from JASJET010000156.1 coordinate 5,138,132, forward strand.
GTACACGGCAACCTGGTGTTTCTATTGTGTCCTCCTACTGCTGCCAAGCCGTAAGAGTCATCTTATCAGCTAGCGCAAGTTCTTCAGTTTCATTTCCCTCAGGAGCCTTAGGATGTTGGACGGGTTCAATTTTGCGTTTTTCCAAGAACCGCATCCTAGGGTTTTCTAGAGTATTGCATTCTGAATAAAGGTTTCGTCATCCTCTTCACAGAATCTGCACTCCGCTATTTCTTGACGTACTCCTTCAGGTGGCAATGCCCCGTCAGGACCCCTATCAGAACCCAGAGTTGGTTTTTACTTAAGCTTATGCATTCTTTGAATGTCTTCTGATTGTAGTTCCCAAAAAGTATCTTCGCCGTCTCAATTCTTGCAGTCCAATAATTGGATCTCCTGCTTTCTTCTTTTATCTCTAGTTCTTCCAGCATTACGCTGCTACTGATTCCACAGAAAGGCTCTAGCTCTATGAATTGTTGTCTATGCCCCCTTCCTCGCGAGCCTGTCTACTATTTTATTCCCCTCTATCCCGATGTGTCTCGGTACCCACATAAGGGTGACTTTATTATTCTTACTCAAATAATTTAATTTCTTTAGGCATTCCCAGTCCATCTTAGAACTGATAACTTGGAAGCTCAGCGCACTGGTCGCTGCCTGACTATCTTTCTTTATTAAATTGAATACATATTCTAATGGCATGTATTTCTACCTGGAAAATGCTTGGTAGCTTACCCAAGCTTTTGTAGTTTCTGGTGCCGGGTTCATAAACTCCTATTCCAGTTCCACGTGCAAGCATCAAACATATTCTTTCAATCTATAATATTGAACAATAAATACCTCCTGCTGTACAGGATGGATCATTTTGGATGTTTTTACAGGGCGATCTTCGAACTTTTCCATTTTCTAAAATGTCCTATATTTTATTTATCAAAGCAACTACGATAAAACTAATAAGACATCCTTGAGGTACTTATTTTCGTAGAATTCGGTGACATAGTCAGATTTTTAATTTTAGTTTTAATTACAGAGACATAATATCAATTTTTAATTTTTTAAATGGAACACCCTGTATTTTTTTACATAATTTTTTTTTACATTTTACATTTTCTTTAAGAATGTATTATAGTACCAATATAAATTGACAACAAATGGGCAAAAATTCACAGACTAGCTCATAAGAGCTGGCGGCACAGAGGAGCCAAGTTATGCATGTCTATATTACCACATTTTAAAAGACCAAAAAGTTGTTAAAATACACAAATGAAAAACACACTTAAACACAACTCAATAAGGCAAAAATACCAAAAAAAAAACTAAATTAACTACATTAAATGTTTCAACTATTGTCCATTGTTATCCAGACACAGTTGACAACGTTTTTGCACTCCTCTGCTCATATCGTTATGAATATGAATATTAGTCATACTTCATATATCCGCCACAAAATTTCATTCTAATTCTTCTAAAGTTCTATTTATATTTAGATAGATTTTGTGTTTCATATACCCCCAGAAAAAGGAACAAGAGGGGTAAGATCTGATGACCTAGGTGGCTGATTGATCCATTGTTTGATATCCATTTCTGTGCAAAATTAGCGTTAAGATATTAAACAACAATTCCCGCTTTATGAGCCGGGGCTCTATCATGTTGAAAGTACAATCTCTGACTTTCCGCTAAAGGCAAATTATCCATAAATGAGACGATGTGTCTTACTAAAACGTCTAGGTAAACTTGAGCATTTAAATTCCCTTCATATAACTCGTCAGCCATTATTCTATTACCCAACAAGGCAACCCACACATTAAACCCAAATCGTCCTTGTGTTACCCTATTTATTTGTTGGTGGGAGTTCTGATCTACCCATGGCGATTAAATATACCATTATTAGTAATTCTTGAATCATCCGTCCATATAATATTATTAAAGAAAAAATCATTATTTCCTAACATATCCATGTACTAATTGCAGAAGTTAAGTCTTCATTCAGGGTCGCCATGAGGAGAAGCTGAGTTTCTCTTACCTTGCAACATTTATAGTTACTTTCCTTTAAAATTTCTAATGATTTTTTATGAGAAACTCCAACAAGGAGGATCTGCCGTAACATATGCAATTACATTTATAATTTCATTCTCTTTTCTTTTTTTTTTCATACATCTTTGGCCGTGGCTTTATAAAGGATCCAAAATTGATTGAATTTTCCTCTAGTCTCTTTAAATTTGCCGAATTGTGTTGTTCGCGCTCCAGATACTATTCAAGATTTAAATCATAAATTTTCTGCTTGTGTTTATTATACTCAATATAGCATTCTACCATATTATACTTTTCAAAATTTTGAAATTTTTCTATTTTGAGTTTTTAAATATAACAAATTGCAAGTTGACAAGATAATAAACCTCAATAAGTGATTCTTTTATTTCTCATTAGTTACAACCTACTATTTTAAAACATAATATACAATATGTTATATTCATCAAACTTAAAAAGTGTTCTTAGCAGTGACCTATAGAAATGATTTAAGTATTTAAATATTCTTTTTAATCGAGATCACTTAGAAAATTTATTATATTATATACTAATATTATGAACTAAATAATTTTATATTATTTCAATAGAACTTCGTTAATAGACGATTCCTACTTTAAAAAGTTTACATATTTAATAAAAACTATTTTTATCCTATTTGTTGTCAATTTATACTGACAATATAATTTATTCTTAAAGAAAATGCAAAATGCACAAAAATGATGTAAAAAAATAAATACTTAAATTTAAATTTAAAATTGATAATTTATTTCCGCAATTGAAACTAAAATTAAAAACTGACTACGCCATTGGATTCTACAGAAAAAAATCCTTATTAGTTTTACCGTAATTACTTTGCTAAAAATAAAGAAGGTTAGAAAATGTAAAAATTCGAAAATCACCCTGTAAATACGAAACCGATCGCTATAGCCGTAATTTGTTTTCGTCATTATAATTTTCTCAAAAAAAGAGCTCGGGTCTATTTTATCAGATTTTTAAAATCTTTTACGGCCTATAAAAACTTCCAAAACGATCCACCCTGTACAGTCCACTTCTACAATAAAAAATTTGGGTTTCCGTTCAAACATATCAATTTGACCTTGAAATGACCCCAAGAGTCACTCTCAAAGTCAACCTGAACATTACCATATGATACCTCGCTTAAATTCCTGATTTTATTCAGAATAATTTGACCTTGAAGTGACCTCCAAATAACATTTAATCTTCCTTTACATTTATTTGGTTGAACGTGATATTTTCCGTGACATAATAAAAAAAATGGAGTTCCTGTTTTAAAAAAAAATCAAAATGGCCTTGAAATGATCCTAAGGGTTACTCTCAAGGTCAAAGCCACTCTTAGAAGTGTCCCTCCGAGCCTCACAATTTTTTTCTTAAACAATTTTCTCGAATTCGCTTCACTTCAATAAAGTACCTTGATATTTATGACGGAAACAACGATTTTTATTAAATTGTTCAACCTTTTAGTTCTAATGGTAAGGATAATATTTAAACAAAAAATTACACGCTCTAAATACATTTTTCTTATTACTACTAAGACACCAAAAAAAAATACAATCCTGAAAAATACGTCCCTGATGGAAATTCTAATTGAGATTAAGAGATAAAAAGGTAATATTGCAAATAAGTCAGTAATACAAAGTTAAAGGTCTTTAATTCAACTTAGTTTTTTTTTCAGTTTCTTTTTCCTAAGTTTCAGATTAACGATCCACTCAATTTTTTAACCTTTAATATAACCTGAGGCTTTAAAAAAAATGTTTGCTTTAGTCACTGACAAAAAAATCCTATTTCCTAAACGAGGCTTGATTTAAAAATATAGTAAAAAACATTGACATCGGTCTTTCTCCTAAATAGGACTCTTGTACTGTCTTAAAAATAAGCCTAAGGTTTAAAAAGCTTGGCGAAAAAAGATTGTTTCGCCTCTCCCTTATTATACGTAAAGCGTATAACGCCGCAGGCAAAAATTGCTTCAAAATCTAGGACAAGAAAAAATAGTTAATAAGGATGGAGGGTTCTATAAACTCGAGAGTTTATTTTAATGTATTGTCTTCATTCAATAAATTTAGAAATATCTATATCCTAAAACTAAACACGAAACAGCACATCCAAAAGTGTAATAATTTATGTCATAATTTTCTGAATTAAGTAGAAATGAAAGGCAAAAATGTCCTCCCGTAATTACCCTACATGGTGCCTCTGGATGAAAAAAAAAGTGAGTTATGAAAAAAATATTTAATTTTCCTGGACAGTTACTTGTAAAATAATTTTTGTGAAACATTCTTTTCAAAACTTATTATTCGAATCACGAGTCTTTTTGACTAGGTATGAACTATTTAGGTTTTAATAAAGAAGAAGTATTCGATAAATATGACTACAATACAGGTAATGGCAATATCAAATAAAAATAGTAAAGATGTAAAGATCGAAGTTATTTAAAGACTGGGATAATAGTAAATAACAAAGGAATACAAGATGTTGAAATACGAAACAGCGACAAGAACCTATAAAGGCCTGGCTAGAAATTTTCTAAATAAAAAAAAAATAACAACAAAAATATAAATTACACTCTACCAAATAATATATTTATCAGCTGGGAACTGGATGCTATATGAAAACTGAAGCAAATGAAGCAAAGACTTCAGATAAGTGAAATAAAAAGCGTGAGAAAAGTTTTGAGAGTAGAAGTAGTAGAAAAAATAATAAATTATCAGAAGGAAACTTAAGATTAAATCAATAAAAGAAAAAATAAACCGAAATAAAGAGAAGTGATAAATTAAAATGGTGTGGAAGCAGTAAGGGGGGGATGTGGAGGAAGATCTAGGAAAACTTGAAAAAGTTTCATATATATATTCTCACGGGTGTGATGTGTAATCGAACGTTTTCGGGTATCCCGTGTATGTGCTGAGTCCCTCTCAGGACTGTAAGGCAGCTACGTGCGAACTGACGCCTGCGACTCCGGTGCTGTCGGTACCGTGTGCGCGTCGGACGCGTTGGTTTTCCGAATGGTTCCGGCCCATCAGGTTGCGAGACCTGCTGCGCGTCATCGGTCCTGTTGCCAGTGTTTGTGGTTACGTTGCCGAGTTGTAATCTGTTTCGTTACTAAGTGGTACTGGTTGATGTTTTGTAAGCAGATTTTTCCAAGTATTGGGCACACGTTGGCTATCATCTCTGCTATTTAAGTTGTTGGGCCTCTTTACAATTTTAATGGCTTCCCTTATAACTCTTGTGGACAGGTTTTCACATCTCGATAGCATTTTTGTTCCCGAGAAATTTATCTTCAATATCAACTTAGGTTACCGAAGGATAGTCCGCGTCCTTAAATATATTATTGAAAAATATATCTAATTTTGAGCATAAGGTCATATCTCTTGTCATTAAAAATAGTAAATTTACTTTTTCATAAACCTTAATAAAAAAAGTCCTGTAATTATGTATATATCTTTTAAAATAATCAACAAAAAAATCCTTGAGAATCCCCAAAGCGGAGGCATAACATTTCTAGTAGAGTAAGTATTTTGTGTTTTTGAATAGGTGAACAACCTCATTCTTCCCTTGTGTGTTCCTTTCAAAACTAGTTAAAAGAAGCTTGAAAACCACTACACGAGTTCAGATATTTTTAACATTCAAAATGCTCGACTTATAGACAACTTTATTATACTTAAATATTTAGTTAAAATGTCGTAGACAATATTATATGACAAATGCGTTTCTCTAACAAGGGAACCGCCCCAACCCGAACTCACCCATTTTGATCATTTTATTTTTCTCTATTTATCTCTATAAACTTCCAGTCTTAAGGTCTCAGTCAAAGCAGTAACTGCATTTTTACATCCTGGGTAAAAATTAAATGAAAGATAGTCTGATACTGTTTGACCAAATATACTGTTAATGTTAATAATGTAACCTTTAGTGTTATTTTCTTTTACATTGCGAATAGCTTCCCTTGAAAATATCGCCACCTCCAATACATTTATATCTAGAAAAGATATATCAAAATAGTGTTAATAAATTTACAAATATTTTGAAAAAATATTATGGGCTGACATCCACTTTTAAGGGATAAAATTCTCCCCCAAAATCAACTCTTAAAATTCTTTTTTCAATATATCTCAGCATCTAAAAAATATTTTTAAATAAAATCAAGTGGAAAATTTCATCATAAAAAGTCACAAATAAGATATATATTTATGACTCAAGGCGTAGCAATACCTATTTAATATAAAAAAAAACTACATTTTTATGAATATTTTTTTATAAATATCGGGGAATGAACTTAAAAAAATTATAAAAAGCTTTCTCGTTCATAATGTCGAATATTAGTGTTGACGTATTTCGGGATCTTTCAAATCATCAACCCTAAATACCGTTAACTACCCCTTACAGTGATGGAGCATATATAAGTGGTAAAATTTTTTTTCTTAAAAGTCATCGATTGTGTAATACGGATGTAATTTATAACAAATGTAAATATATTAAGAATGTTTTTCAATAACAGTACCAAAAGGATGAAAAAACTCACCCCGAAAAGTAAATATCTAATATATCACGAGTTCGAGTTAAAATTCTTTAATAGAAAAAGAAAATTAGTCCTGTATATCTGAGAAAGGAAATAACAATATTTTTTCAATGTAAAAACATTTTTTAAGGGGTAAAAACCACCCCTAAAGTTTATCCTTAAAATTCATTTTGATACATCTTGGATACTCTCGAATAAAACCAAGTGTAAATTTGTCGTAAGAAACCTGAAATATAATGTATATTTATGACCTAAGGGGTTACAACCCTTATTTTATTTAAAAAAAAAATACTTTTTTTATAAATATTTTTTTATAAATATCGTGAAATGAACTTAAAAAAATGTAACATTATCGATTATTAGTATTAACGTGTTTCGGGATTTTTCAAATCCCCACCCCTAAATACTGTTAACTACCCCTTACAGTCATAGACTATGAATGAAAATCCTTTAATAAATAAAATAAAAAGGAAAAAAGTCCTGTATAACTGAAAAAGGAAATAACATTATTCTTTTCATTAAATCAACATTTTTTAAGGGGTGAAAACCACCCCTAAATTTTACCCTTAAAATTCATTTTGATACACCTTACCATTTAATGAATATTTTTCTACTTAATTTTATTTAAAAATTAACTTCTGATGAATATGAAAAAGTAAATTGTAAAGTTCAACTTTAGGGGTAGTTTTCATCCCTGACAAGTGAATATTCGTATGTAAACAAAAGTTTTCTCCTTATTAAAATATACAGGACTGATTTTATATTTTGTTTTATTAAAGAATTTTAATTAGACCTCAGGTTACATTAGATAATTACTTTTAGGGGTGACTTTTTTCACCCTTTTGGGGTCTAAAATTGAAGAAAAAATTAGTGTATTTGCATTTGTTATAAATTACATCCACTTTACACTTTGAATGACTTTTAAAAAAAAAAATTACTACTTATGTATAATCCATCACTGTAAGAGGTAGTTAATGGTATCTAAGGATGGTTATTTGAAAAATCCCGAAATACACCAACACTAATAATCGATATTGTTAAAATAATTTCATAATTCTTTTGAGTTCATTCCCAGATATTTATAAAAAAATATTCATAAAAAAGTAGTTTTTTTAAAATATAATATAGAAGTTGCAGCCCGTTTGGTCATAAATACACCTCACATTTATGACTTTTTATGACGAATATTTTCCGCTTGATTTTATTGAAAAATATTCATTAGATGCTGAGACATAATTTAAAAAAATTGAGGTTTACTTTGGGAGTGAACGTCACCCTTAAAAGTGAATGTCAGCCGATAAAAAAAATGCAGGCTTAAAGTTTTTTTTAAGTACCACAACATATCCAAAAATGATCAAAATCGGTGGGGTCGAGTTGAGGTGGTCCCTTGTAAGTCTCTCTCTGTTAGTCGTTCACTAAATCATAAAAATAGCATAGTCGCTCACAATATTCTTCAAGTCTTCGGGATTTGAGTTATCTTCAATTCTTTTTTCTGAAGATAATAGATACTAGACACTGAAATACACTTCCCTGTCGAGCTACAAACTTATTGACGCTCTATACATGCTTTATAAATATTTGACATGTGTATGCAATAAGCAGATTTTGATATAAAATATTTGAAGTATGACAGGCGTAAAACTTAAAGATAAACCCTCGTAGTGTTATTATAAAAAATTATATCGACATTTATTACTTTGAGATACATTAATAATTTTAATAAGAAAAATTTCCTTTATAGCCTGTATGAACTTAATCAATAAATAATACCAAAAGTTAAACAGGTATTGGTTACAAATTTATTTAAAAAAAATCATTACGAAATTCAAAGGGAGGTTTTTTACTTTCTTTTATATTACCTAAACAGAAGTTTCCTTAAATTTTACATAGAAAGCACATATACTTCGCAAAAGACTACCAAATTTTCTTTTACAGATTATTCTTAAAGTACTGGGGCGATTTAGGGAAATTAAATTTACATTTTTGAACGGGCGCATGTATATCAAAGGAAAATTTGGTTTATGTAACTACAAAGATATCCGTAAACGATCACGTTTTAACTATTATTACGTATTGTCAGAGTAGAACGACTTTCTTTATTCTCATGTTGCAGACAGCTATAAAAAACTTTATTATCATAAGTTTTTCTCGTATATTATCTCATCGGCCAGTTTCACACAAGAAAGTTAGAGGGGATATGGAAAACTACCAAAATAGGCTAAATGCCAAAAAAATTAATGCACAAAATAAATGTGATAAATTGACATCAAGTGGCTACGTGGAGCAAGCGCAGAAAAAAATTTAATAGTAAATTTATTGTATGAAGTTGGCAATATGAGAAACAGAAAACCAGAGCAAGATTTGCAAAAGTGGCGATTGACGTATCTTTGTGTTTAATGTGGTCGTTTGTCATCGTCCTCGACACTTAAAATTCTCTTGATTTTTTATTGTGCTGTGCAGAGACATTACATAAATTTCGGAATTTATAATTGTGTGTGTTATCAAGACATTTGTGCAGACTTTTTATTTATAACAATGCATCAATATATATATATATATATATATATATATATATATATATATATATATATATATATATATATATATATATATATGGTATTGTTTTATAAATCCATTAATTCACTATTTTCGGTAAATTCATTTTTTATAATTTGGTAATTATTTACATTACAGTAAATCTAGGAAAACAACCTTATTTGAAAAAAAATTCGATACTTACTTCCTATTTCGAGGTCGCAGAATACGATTTTGGCTTCGATTTTTCACTATTTTTCCTCAGTTTCCGGAAAACGCAAAAACACCAAGCATCACTTCACCAAGCATTTTTAATTCTGAAGAAAACACCCAACTTACATATTTATTTTCAATGGTACTAGTTAAAACATCATATATGTAATATATTTCAACTATTCTTGCACGAATTTTAGTGAATAACTTTAGAAAACTTGTATTTTCAACAAAAAACAAAAACACATTCCGGAAAGGCCATCGACCATCAGACTCTCGAAAACGACTAATATTCGTTTGACACGTTGTCAGATATAAAATACTAGTATAAATTATAAAATTTGTCCATATCGGTCAACAATATGGTTTAATTTTTGTAATGTTTCATACAGTCTCAGGGAAAAATTAATTTCAACCACCAAAAATTTTTGATTAGTTCGGGTTTAGCTTGATTTTGGTTAATTTGTAAAATTGAAACTAACCTGAACTAACCTAAATTAACCTAGACTTATACCTTCGTAATACAAACTAGAAAATTTACCCATTACAGTTACCGACATAGTTTAATTTTTGTAATGTATAAAAAGGGGTAAAATTATTCTTAACCATCCAAAATTTTTGGTCAGTTTTGGTTAGTTCAGATTTAGCTTAGTGTTGATTAGTTTGAGAAACTAAAACTAAGCTGAACTAATCCAGATTTATTAACTAAAAATGTTATTGTTTAGCAGAGACCACGTAAAGGAGGGACAATCTGTGAATGAGAAGAATATATGTGAATTTAATAGAAATCATATTGACAATCTGGCAACAACGTTAATTTTTATAGTTTTAGAAACAAGTCACACCAAATGGCGGAAGCATTTTGTTTTGATTTGTTTTTTGATAATTTTCTTGATATTTCCGATAAAAATGTGCAGATTTATGAATTTTTATACAATACTGAGGCTTCTATCAATGTGGAATTTGTGGATGTAACAAAGTTTTAACGATTAAGTACAAAAAAATTGAACCTAAATTGAAAAGTGTTTTTCACTGTTTTCCGCAAAACTGAGGAAGAATTATGGAAAACGGAGATCAGAATCGTATTCTTCAATCTCGAAATAGGGGGGAGTACTGAACTTTTTTCAAAAAACGTTGTTTTCCTAGATCTCCCATAATGCAAATTGTTACCCAGAGAATTATGTTTAAATCAAGTTTATTTGTTTTATGAATCATTTAATAATGAACTCTAAATTGTTATCTTTTAAATATAATAACATAATAAAAGGTTGCTTAAGTCCAGTCTTGTCCCCTGATGTAGTGCGCAAGTGCAGTATAGCTCGTTTAAGGGAGTACAGCTTTTCATGCTGGACCGAATATATTTTAGAGTATTCCCCATCCTTTTACCCCCTCCAACTTCCTTGGTTTCACACAACAACGTCAATTTTTTAACTTCAACAATAAAACGTATGTTTTGTTTTTAATGTGTTAACAGCTTTTCCGTGCGAATCAGTCCATATTAAAGCATACCAAAAATAATCAGAAGTATTCAGTGAGGTCCTATATATATATATATATATATATATATATATATATATATATATATATATATATATATATATATATATATAAGATGAGAATTACTCCGAAATAGTTTATCCGGCGGCAAAGGTTAATGGCTTATTTTAAAGGCTTTTTTACGAACTTTTTTTTAAATAATATATTTGGGATCAAGAAAAAGTTGTTAATTTTTCAAAAAAAATTCAATACACTTTATATCTCAAAACATTTTGAGATCATCGAACCCAATCTCAATAATGAAAAACAAATTCAGATGACGACTCCATAGGATGTCCTTAATTTAAAAAAAAAAATTCCGATTTTTACAGTTTGTGAAAATTGATAAAGAAAACTGGGATGTGAATTTACACATATCCAAATGTTAAAATATAATTTTGCTAAATCTGACAAACAAAGTGGATAGATATTAAATTTTTACTAAAGAAATGAGGTTCTTGTCCTGATTTATATCAATATTATTATTATTATTATTATTATACTTGCGGTGTTCGTCTTTTGTTACATGTTAGTATTAAGGAATATTTTAAATTATATAAAGTGGATAAAAACTATTTATAACTTCGTGTAATGAATTTATGTAATTGCCAGAATGTACATAATTTTAAAATTAAAATACAAATAAATATTGCTGTTAAAATGTTTTTTCATTTCGCACCATTTTACAGACAAGGTCGAAAGGAAATAATTACATTTCGATAAATATATGTCGGCTGTGGCTCACAACCTAACCTAGGACAAACGTACAACTTATATTCAATTTCCAACAAAAAGAGATTTCACACACGATTAACTCATCCAACGTAGAAGAAAAATCTTAATGTACTTTATAAGTTTTAATAGGACGAACTAAGATAAGAACCTTAATTGTCATAAGTTTAAATCGGAGTTTCCGACACATTTTTGTCCCTTATACCACGAGCCAAATTTCTCTGTTTTCCCTAAACATCTCTACCATTATAAAATGTACACAATTTTACTAACTAAGAATTAGTTTGGTGATCGTGCACCATGCGTTTTGGGTTTAATCACCAAAGCTTGATATAGAGCCACGGGTTTACTATAATGTAGAAAATATTAAAATAAAATGTTTTCCAATTACAACTGAGACCTTTATTAATTAAAACGACACAAAATCAAATCTTGTAAAAATCCTACATGAATTAAATACACACAGAAAATCAATCCTTTTATTGTACAAGTCAAATTTTATGGTAGATAGGGGACAATTTTCCACTTGAAAAACAGAATCGTTATGGGCAAACCCACCACCATTTTTTTTACACACAATTTGTTACTCTTATCTTTCATATTGTTCATTGGCAGACCAAAATAAATCAACATTTTTTTTGTTTTTTCTTGCAAGTTCACCCCTACGTTTCCACCCCTTCGACAATTGCAACTTGTCTACCATTTTTTTTTTGTGAATTCGATGTGGGTGACTACCCTTTCACTTTACTGGAAGACAATTTGAGATCGGGAAAAACAGATTTTTTTAGTCAAATAAACATTGATTTTCCAAATTTTCGAAGGAGCTATTTGGATTGACCACATGGACTTTTTACACGAACTTACTTAGATCTTTTAGCTCTACGAGGGGCAGACAAAAAATGAGTCTATTTCACCTTATGGACAGCTGATGGTCTATAATATAAATGTGTTACACTCAACTACAAGCTTATTATACCCAGTGTTGCTATATAGATACGAGATTAAATATCCAGATTGCTTAAAGGATTCGCTTTTTCTATGTTGTTGTGTGCTTGCTTACTCTGTACTGACGAGAACCTATAAGTTCGCAACCAGGGGCGGATCCAGCCTCTCTCTTGGGGGGGGGGGGAGTGATATCACAAAAGTACAGTATGGCAAGCGAAAGCAAGTTGTCGACCGGCGGGGGGGGGGGGGGGGAGGCCTCGTAAACATTCCCATATCTAGTGTAAAAGGCTGGGCCGGGTCTATTTTTCTGAATTTGAAGCTCTTGGGGAGGGGGGATGCCAGCAGCATACACGTTGAAATCAAAGGTCTTGAGGAGCGGCTATCGCAAGAAAAACAAGTTGTCAAAGGGAGGAGGGAGTGCCAGCAGCATACACATTCCTAACATAAAAGGCAGAATCAGTTCTATTTTCTTGAACTCAAAGCTCTTAGGAGGGGGGGGGGGCAGTCGCAAGTATACACATTCCTATACTCTATTGAAGAACTAGAGTAATGAAACTATTACCGAAACCTCCAACGTACTTGTTCCAGTACCGCAGGTAACTGAGGAGTGTCGTAAATCTAATTATATTTAATTATATTTAAATATTATAAGCTTTTATAAATTTACTGCACCAATAAAATTTCTAATAATTCAATTTAATTCCTGTCAGTAAGCAAAGTACACCTTACAGTGTCATTAGTGATTTATCTTGTTTGCGATTGTTTTTATATATTATTTGAAATTAGTGAGATACCCAAAAGATATGGCTTTCACCTCTATATTTATTACAAAATCGTTAAACCAGGGCATTTTTTCCTCAACGAAAAACTTATTACGATGAATGTTTATGATGCCTTAAGATATCAATATCTAGATAATAATGTTAAAAGCTCCGTTGAGATGTGTTCCAACATGACAGGAGTTGGACAATCTACTATGTACCGAATATTGAAGGAGTAAAAACGACTGGAATTGTTAATACTCCCAAGCCACATTCGATCAGAGGCAGACCAAAAAGTTCATTGGGAGAAGAGATGAAAACTGCAATAAAAAGAGTTGTGCATACCTTTTATTATGAGAAGCAGATCCCAACCGTCGACAAAATTCTAACTAAAATCAATGAAGATTGGGATTTACCTGAAATTAAAAGAACTGAGCTCTGTAAATTGCTCAGAGAACGTCATTTTTGCTGGGAAAAACCAGATAGGAAATCTGTTCTTATAGATCATCCAGAAACTGTCCAATGGAGAAGGAAATATCTCTCTCAAGTAAAACGTAGAGTTACTAGAAATAACACAACTTACAAAATTAGTAATTTAACTGAAATTTTGAAGGATTTTTTTGAATAAAGTTACTGAGGAAAATTGGGAAAATCCATATAATAAAAGAATAAAACAAATTGTGGAACCTCGATCTCATGATCGTTGAGATAGAGCAACCAATCATAATTAATTTGAGCGAAGATAGCTTCACTGACTTTGATTACGAATTAGATACATAATGTTTACCAGTGTAAACACAATTTATTATTTAAATTTTAGTTTTTGTTATATTTTATTGTTTAATGTTGTTTATATATTTTTTTATATATTATTATTATAGCGTGTCTCACTCTTTAATTTTGTATATATTTAATTTCAATTAGCCGTAATCTTTTTATTATTTTATTATTGTATTTGTGTCTTTTTCTTAAGCGTGTAGAATTGACACGTTTTTTTGGGGCTATCGGATTTCCATATAATAGAGTAAATTAAATTAAGATGTTAGCGCAATATAAATATAAATAAGTAGGTCTAATTTTAACTGTATCATATAAAAATTAATTACATTTGAATCCCTTTTTAGTGTTTAATTGTAATTCTGCAGATGGTTTAAGAAATAAATAAACTGAAACAAGAAATGTCCTAGAAATGTTTTTAATTAATAAAAAAATGACCAATAGCCCCAAAAAATTTTTAATAATATATGGACGAATTTATTTTTTTATATACGTCTATCTTCTTGTATTATTGAAAATGACTATTATTTAAGTTATAACTTAGAATTTTTTGAGAGAAAAAGGCTATGTTTTAGTCCGAATGTTTTTATATTTTGTAATGTATGTGAATTATTAAGAAATCATAAGAAGTAAAATAATATTATAAAAACTTTTTGTTTTAAGTTTATTACTGAAATAATATTCTATGCCATAAATACTTGGTGATAAAATAAACCTCCTTCCGACGCCTATGACAAGGATTAACATCCTTTCTAACACTTCACATTTACAAATATTTGCTGTTATCCAAGCAAAATAGCTCATTATTATAGACCTGTATTTTTGATTATAAAATTTCGAACCCATTCCTATGACAAATTTTGTCAAAGACACCTGTCTGAAGAACTCAGGTAGTTTGCGAAGAAAAAAAGAGTAAAAAATTATTTAATATTCTCTCTAGTTCTTGAATAAACTATAGTATAAGAAGCAAAATCGGGTCTATTTTCCTAAACTCCAAGCTCTTGTCCGTCCGTCCCCCCTTGGATCCCCGCCTGTTCGCATCCAGTCTACAGATAACAGTGCACTGTCATGGAAAGTACTTCCAGTCTTGCCTGTATTCTTGCAATCTGAGATAGCGCTTTGCCTCTAAACGTCTTACAACAGAGTACGTATAGGTTTTTTCAATTGGTTGAGAACTTAATTTCTCTAACATAAATGTATTTATATACCCAACTGTAAGTATATTATATTCGAGAACACTCACATTTTTTTACCTAATTTTAAATCTTAAATATTAAATAGTCAACTACCATGTACGGATCAGTAATATAAGCACGAGATTCAAATTTTAATTATTTCGTCGTATTTGTATATCCAAAAATTCGTTAAATATATCAGTGAATTCATACAGTCCTCTCGGAAAAACCAAAACCCCCTCTGGATTTAATTCTCTACGTTTTTTACGAAAAATTCTCAGCAATTTTTACCTAAATTTCTCTGCTAATTTGACAGGTTCTGTTCATATAAATTCTTAACGAATTTGCACTCGAGTTCTTCTAAAATTTACGTCGTTTTTTAAAGCGTCTTTACATCATACTTTTCGTTAAGTTACAACTAGCAATAACACTGAACAACACGACTTTTTACCGCTAATACAATTATATATTTTCGATATCTTTGATATATAGCTATTAACAAAAAAATAATGAAAATATTCTATTACATCCAAATATCTAAATAAATGAAAACCTAAAAATTTGTCATATTTTTAACGGAATATCGAAAAAAATGTTTTGTGTGACAAAGACTGGTATTTTGTAGATAAACGATATATCCTCATCTCAGTATATTTCCAATTCAATATTGTTGAAACTAAAGAGACATACTCATAAGACAAGAGATAAAATTGTATATCCTGACGTGGAATCAGTATCCAAACATATATATATATATATATATATATATATATATATATATATATATATATATATATATATATATATATATATATATATATATATATATATATAATTTTAAGACAACTGAGGATTTATAAGAGGATTCCATGCTTCAAAACGCGATAAAAATGCGCAAAAATGATCATAAATGCCGTTTGTTGCGATTTTGACTCTGTTTTATCACTTTTAAAAATCTGAAAAGATTCATGAACATAGTTTGGCGTCTAAAAAACAACATATTTTTTTTCTGCCCTGCGATTATCCTAGTTTTTAGTTTATTAAATTTAAAAATTTTCGGACACCTATAAAAATTTTAATTTCGCGCCAAAAATTTTTGTAAAAACATTTTGTTATAGATAATAAAAAAACTACAAAATAAAAAAAAAAGAAGTTTCTAGTATGGTTAGAACCGAAGATATCGTCAAAAAACGAAAAAAAGACGTTTTATTTTATTTTTTTGAGGTTGTGACGATAAAAGTGGCTAAAAAATTTGATGTGTGGATACTTTTGGAAGTAGAACAAGCCGGTGTTTTTATTTTTTTATTATCGAGGGGGTAGTTTCGACCCTCTTAATCGGCTAAATCCTTTTAGCCAGATTCACTAAAAAGATTTAAGACTTAGACCCGATCTAGTTGCCTTGGAAATTAGATTTTTTAGATAACCAGTTTTGTTTTTCTTATGATATTATTTTAATTGTATTTTAAAGGTTCAAAACTTACTTGACTTAGTGTCATCCTTGTCAATTTAAATTCTCTACTGTCAATCTAGACCGATTTTAAAGTTAAACCATGTTAGTGAATTAGGGAGTTCATGTTTAAAAAAAAATTTTAACTCTCCATTTAAAAAAAATAAACTGTAATAATTATCAGTAAATTATAATATAATAATTATATTTGAGAGAATAAAGTTTGAACAAAACCGATATAAAAATTTAAATATCAGATGAGCACATACACACACACACACACACACACACACACACACACACACACACACACACACACACACCATCACACACAAATATTTTTTTTTACTCGAGGTAGCAGTTTTCGAATAAAATTTCAAGTTTAAATATGCTTTTTTTTTCTTTAAAATTTGAACTAACTGCTCTGCTGAATATTTTTATTTATAAGATTTTCTCCTTTTTTTCTGGGAGCATAATTTTCTTAATTTAGAAATAATTACTAGATTAACTTATTGCGTGTCGATTTAAGTAAGAAAGCTCTGTCTTGTTAATGCGTATTTTACTAAAGCTGCAGGAATAAAAGGATTAGACATGAAATATTGCGTTCTATATGGGTTTATCAGACATTAATTACTACGGCATACTTTAGCGAAACAACTCTTCCGGAATCATTCGATTGAAGTCAATGCCTACTAATTTGACTTGAACCACTAAGAGCTGCATATATATTCAGCGCTATCCTTCATTTTGACTTTATGACCAATATAGCGTCTTCCTTAATCTCCTTTGATCCAAGTTGGAGTTAAATGGCCTTGTATAACTTACAAGCATGCAAATTCAGACGGGTCATCGCCTGCAAACGACTAAGAATTTAACTTCGGGAGAAACGTGAGAAGGTTATTGTACATGTACAGTATAAAGCAGGATTTGTTCTTTAGGCGCATACTCTATTCTCTTTGAACAATAAAAAAAGCTAGCAAAAGTTTACTAGAGGGGTCTGTCTTAATCATCTTTTGATTGATTGCTGTTGTTGATAGGTATGATTTTTTATTACCGGAAAAAGAGTTTTGAGTCATTGGAAATAACTAGTGTTCGTATTTAGTTTCTGTCTATGTATAGACCCCAAAATTTAGTGTGGGTGGAAAACCTTTTATTTCAACTTCTTTAAAGTTCTAAAATGGTGTTGATTGGAGACTTCCTTGTGGATTTTAGTGATAAAGAATTGTTGTGCACTCAGTCGCTCGATAATGTATTCATTAACTCGTTTAACTTAAAAATACACGTATCGAAACCAACGAGCATTTCTCAATATTCTAGTACCTTATTTAGCTGTGTCAGCACCAACTTTGATTACAAAATTTTCCGTGATTCATTTTTGGTAGGCTTTCAAATTATTAAGATGTTCCTACTAGTTTTATTTTCTAGAATTATCAAACTCAAAACTATAAAAGTGGGTGGTATCTTCAGAGTAACTAATTGCACTAGTCAGCAAATACCAAAAAAATTACGATTGAAGGCTGTCCGTGAGACTTTAATGCATCCTGATTGCGACTTCAATAACGAAAATTTTCCACCATGTACAGATTTTGAGTTATATAATGTATTAGTTCTTTTTATTTAATACAAACGTATTTATATAATATTTATACATTACTTCAAAACAATAAAAAAACAAGATATTTTAAGGATAAGAGGATTTATTTACAAAAATACACATGAAAAAACATTTATAGTAAGTCTTTTGTACATAACTTTCATAAAAATGTTGACTTTCATTTATATTCCTGATCTATCTTTATCATAAGAAACCCACAATAGTCCCCCATCATTACTGGATCCCATCTGCCTTGGTACCATTGCTCCATTGTCAATATGTCTTGGTGGAACCTTTCTCCTTGCTCGTCACGAACCGCACCCAAATTTCCTAGAAAAAAATTTAAATAGTAGTACAGGAAGTGTATTTTAAGAGACATGCGATAGCCCATTTTGTCAGCAAGTAATTCAGTTTTTGCATAACTTCCCGCTTTTTTGTTTCCTAAAAAATCCGATTGTTTTAAAAGTCCACGCAGCTAATTTAACATCATGCGAAGTAGTAGATACCTGTTGGACTTCCTTTATCTTTATTTTATTTTTTTTTGTTGAATATCACGACGTTTCGGTTAGTAGTTATCTCTAGTCGTTTTCAAGTGAAACTAAATAAATCCCTTAGCTACATTACTATTTATACTAAAAGTAAATGCAGAGGAGTGTGACTGAGATGGGTGCAGTCATGCCTGCTATGGCAAAATCCCTTTTTTTATGCTGCATTTAGTTTT
Organism: Diaprepes abbreviatus; assembly: GCA_034092305.1. Classification (NCBI taxonomy): domain Eukaryota; kingdom Metazoa; phylum Arthropoda; class Insecta; order Coleoptera; family Curculionidae; genus Diaprepes; species Diaprepes abbreviatus. The sequence continues at coordinate 5,157,118 of JASJET010000156.1, forward strand.
AGTCTACAATTAATAAGAAGCGGTTTCCACACTTCTCTTTTATCTAAAGATGGTTTACTAAAACAACTCGGATTCTGATGTATAACCGCGGCTTCTTTGAATTTCCGTTTTCTCCAATGTTGTTCTCGATGTAGCATTTTGGCTTCAGACCGTTTTATGTGGTGTCCTTGAGTCCAGGCATGGTTGGCAGCACCAGATTTTTCTGTTTCTCCTCGAGATGTGCATTTTTGATGTTCTTTGATCCTTACGTCAAGAGGTCTCTTTGTTTCGCCAACTTAGGAATTGTCACATTCACATGGTATCTATATACACAGTTTTTCATGTCCCTTTGAGTTGTTGGTTTGACCCTAGTGAGCCGACTTCTCGGAGAGTTATTTGAATTGAAAACAACGTTGATTTTATATCGTTTTCCTATCCTTCTAACTTTTTCTGAAATGGCTTTAAAATAGGGGATGTTCAAAACTGGTTTTCGTTCTTCATTCGTTGTCGATATTGTCCTATTTCTGCGTTGTTATAGAAATTTATCCACTAGATATACTGGGTATCCGTTTGCTGTCATATCATTTTTAATGTAATCTATCTCTTTCATCAAGTTCTCGTAGGAGTTGCAGAGAGTTAAAGCTCTATCTACGAGATTTTTTATAATTCCTTGTTTGGTGTTGTTAGAGTGATTAGATGAATAATTAAGGTATTGTCCTGTGTGCGTGGCTTTTCTGTAAACCGAAGTTCGAATTTGTCTGCCATTTTTTTCAACCAAGACATCTAAGAATGGTAATTTATTTTCTACTTCTTTCTCCATGGTGAGTTTAATAGTTGGGCTGATATTGTGGAGATGAGAAACAAAGTTTCGAATTTCTTCGTCGTTTCTACTCCAAATACTAAAAGTATCTGAGCCATAACTTTGGTTTCTTAGATGTGGATTCAATTGCAAACGTCTCGAACCCTTCCATGAAAATATTTGCGACCACCGGTGACAGTGAAGATCCCATCGGTAATCCATCATCCTGAATGTAGAATTTTTCTTTTTCTTGAAAATAGGAATTAGTCAAACAACTTTCCAACAAGTCCATAATGGCGTGCAGTGGTAAAGACGTTCTTTCTGCTAAGGTCTGGTCTTCTTCCAGTTTTTTTCTTATAATTTTTAGTGACTCCTTAACTGGAACGTTGGTGTATAGATTTTCCACGTCAAAACTAATAAAATGGTCTTCCGGTTGTACTTCTATTTCACGTATAATTTCTACGAAATGTTGCGGGTTCTTAACCCAGGACAATGTATTTCCTTGTAATGGTCTCAGAATTGCAAGGAGAAATTTGGCAAGTTTAGAAGTCGGAGAGTTCCGAGAACTCGTGATAAGTCGTAAGGGCATGTCTTGCTTTTGTATTTTCGGGAGTCCATAAAGATGTGGGGTTTTGCTATGGTGTGGCGTCAACTGAGTCCGGATCCTCTCGGGAATATACCGTTCATGTTTCTTAAGAACGCGATAAATTCTTCCTTCAATTGCAGATGTGGGATCTTTAGCAAGAGATGTAAAATTTCCTTTCCTTAAAACTTCGTTAATTTTTTGATTGTATGTCTCAGCATTCATTACGACTGTAGAGACCAAAGATTAACCAAAGACACAAATTGATTGTAAAGTAGTGTAACTTTAGTTCAACTGTGATTATCTATATAACTTGTCTGAGAAATAAAAAAGCATTTAATTTTTTTACACTTTATCGATGAGATATTTTTAGAACTAATATATTTTGACTAGGTATTCACTCACAAGTAATTTTTAATTTTGTGACTTTTCAATTTGAGTGCATATAAATTCAGTTACATTTCAGTACTCTTGTAGAACATTTATCATCACAAAACATTTATACATTTAATAAATTAGTGTGTAAATGATGCTATATTGCCATGAATTACTTTGCAAAGTTTTAAATTGCAACCTCATCTAAATCTGTTCTTAGTTTAAAAACCCATCGGTATATTTCTTCTTACACAATCTTTGTAATTCAGCAAGTTTAGTGAATATCTACTATCCTTGCATATTCGCTACAGTAATTGCCGGTAAAAGGGCAGTATAAAGTATTGTCAGGGAAATTTTTACGACCCAATTCGTGCATTTTCCATTTTCATACTAGCTACATTATGGTAAAAGCCCAAGTAACCAAATAATCGTTTTTGAACTTTATGTGTTATAAAGACGTTTTATTGTTTCCTTGATTCAGTTTATGTATTCATCTTACAATTACAATGTATAAATATTTATTCATGAGGTTTGATATTTTATACATATCCATGTCCAGTGTGTAGCTATTAATCTTTCGATAATAGATATACGTTTTAAGTTCAAACTTTAAAACGTCCCTATATATTTTAATAAAATGTTGTCGTAGTGTTTTACAGACGACTCTTCATGATGTGATGCTAAAATTGATTTATTTATTACTCTTACAACTGCATGGAATCAGAAACGAGTCGTTCTTGATATACATTTTATTTAAAACTTTGACGGAAGTCATGTTTACACACGGTTTCCGGAAAAAATCAGTCTATAAGTAATCGACTTAAATAAGAACTCTAGAATAAACTATAATAGATTTCGGATCAGTGTTTAGCCAGTGGAAGCCAACATCAATTGTTTTTTCCGTCGCCGCAGGTTCCAGAAGCAAATACTCTAGAGGATACCATATCTTCCGAGAAGTGTATTCGGAGAGATCACGATGTTAATAAAAGAACACATAGGTCCTTAACGGGGAAAATGTTTTCATGAATAAGCTTAATCACTCGTCAGCATGAAACATACCAAAATTTCGTCAAAAATGTTATTATTTCCATTTAAAACCATTGAAAATGGCAGGGTAAGCGATTACTGAAACTTCAATTAGCTCTAGAATAGCGAATTTTCGAACTTTTTAGATGATTAAAAAATAAATTTTGCGTGTTTAAAAGACGCTTCTTTTCATTTTTTTTTTATCGTTGCAATAGCTTAAAAACTCGCAAATCTACAACCAATTGAAATATCAAAAATCGAGATACTGATTCCGATTATTTCAAATCTAAATGCTTACCAAATCGACAGTTTTTGAGCTTTTTATATGCTTTAAAAACAAAAGTACGCGTTTTCAAAGGACGTGTCTTTTCCTTTTTTCAACATCTAAAAAGCTTAAAGTTGAAGTAAATATAATTTCTCTGGGCATTTTTCAACTGCAACTGCCTATAGAAACCCGAGTTTACAATCTCTTTGGACGCTTAAAAAACGAAAATAACCTTTTTCACAAGACGCTTCTTTTCCTTTCAACACATCTAAAAACTCACTATTTGCTAAGCATTAAAAATTGAATTAAACGTAAATTTTATGAGCATTTTTCATATACAACTGCCTGTAGAATCGCAAGTTTTCAATATTTTTAGACCCTTGAAAAACGAAGATATTTGTTTTCAAAAGACGCTTCTTTTTCTTTTTTAAACGTCTAAAAATCTTTGAAATTTGCAGTTTGAAACGCATTTAAGGTTTCTATGTTTTTCAGATATTTATTGATAAATTAAGTAATTACAGTACGTACATAATTATTAAGCGAGACATTTTCAATTCAACTACAATTTTTTTCTAACCTTTAAGGATATAAGGCATTGGTCACTATACTTATTTTGTATTTATTCTAGTATTTGAGAAATTCCTCATGAACAGGTTCTCCAGCCTGGTTAGACCATACACTCAAGCAAATATTATCCTAAGCAATATTTTAAATGTTCCATCATGGCATGGACTTTCATAGTAGTTGCAAAACTCTTACGTTCATCTCTGTCTTTGAAAAATTCCTTTCAAACTACACTTGCTAAATAATATAGTTCAACATGATCCATATATCTAAAAATATAATAAAATCCTGATCCTCCGAATCTTGCATTTCATATACGTAAAATTCAGAACAGTCTGCAGAAATTAAAAATTCTTCATACATCACTCTGACTAATCTTTCCTTATTAACTATTAGTACGTTAAACAAAAGTCTTACCCTCTAATAACATTTAATACCACCGGATCTTTTATGAAACTAGTCAGTTTATCCAAACAGTCACTTAATCCCAAATTCACAATTAAATTCTAGTAAATTTAATGTTTTGTTGCAATATTTAAGACATGCATAAACAGCCTCTTGATATTCAGAAGCCAAATCATAATAACGCCACACCCATTCCGGTCGACTTTTCATTGCATCCTTCATGTAATTACTTGCCGTTGCAGTGAACTCATTACCTAATTTTTTAATTGTCTCTTGCAAATTTATTTTTTACACTCACAATACTTTTTTATTGGTAGCGGTGGACCATCTATATGATGACGATATATCTGTTCATAATAAATGTAACTGGATAAGTTCAACTGTAGTTCCTTGTCACACCGATAGCGCTTTAGTAGCTTATCCCAAATTTGTTGCAAACTGAGTGAATTGACGTAACTTCTCCAATATTCGAGAGGGAAAATGCTAGATCCTTTTCATCAAAATCACACATACTTTTTAAATTACTATGGTATAAACAAATTACTTTGCCTACTTACTCTATAATTTTATCTTGAGATATTTCTGTGTATGACATTTCACACTGAATGAATGTAAACAGGCTCAAGTAGTTTTATAGAAGAATTTGCAAGGTCAAAACAATTTCAAGATCATCCCATATTATTAAAACGCTCAAACTTTCACTTTAAGGTCACACACACCCAAGGTGACCTTGATCAAAGACGAAGTCCACCTTATAATGCACAAATCTCCCAAGGTTAAGGTCAAGGACAAAACTGATATTGTTCACTACTCATTATACATAAAATATGTCTATAATTTTGCGTAAAATCTAAAAATGAAATAAGATGTAGGGTGCTCCACATAAAATAAGCAAGGAGGCATCAACTTCCGGTATAACTGGAAGTGCCACCATCTTGAAAATATTGTAGGTGATGGGGGCAACTTTAGCAAACTGCCAAATTTTAAAAACTTTCCAAAGTCTATTATAGTAAATAACTAAGGTTTCTTCAGAATTATAATATTTTTATTAAATAATTAACTTTATTAACCGCACTATGATTGGATTCCACAGTTGAGCCAGCGTTATCATACATACGGCTAAGAAATTTCCACTCTTCACGCTCTACCTCAAGAACGTTGATTGTATAAAAAATACCTAATACCAAATTTGTAAAGAATTTTATGTTCTACAACTTTTCTAATAACTCCAAATGTCATTTAGAGCAAAGGAAACAAGATATTTATGCCAATCGGATTTTACGATCTTTGACCTTGAATATCTTGACTAGCGTACACGAGCTCCTACAAACTTTTGAGCTAATCTATAAAATGTCAAAACAAAGATTTATACAAATATATAACTTATTATCTTTCATTCCGAATTTTACACCTTTTTTCATCTAATATGACTGTACTATATATCCCTGTGTAAGGTAATTTTTCAACGATTTATTTTAAAAACGTGAATAAATTTCACACACAGTTAATAGGCATGATGACTGTAATAAAGAATCACTGAAATTATGACTTGAAGTAATTATATAGGATAGACAGATTCTAAAAAACACATTTATTTTTAGACTACAAGTGAGATTATATTTATTTTGGTAAAAATAAAAATTCAAAATATAGAAATCGGCCATATTAGATCGAACACCAATCAGAAGCGAGTGACGTCACGCTTTCGTAAACATCACATCAGTCAACATTGTTTATCGCCTTTATCGTTCGAATTTGTTTTTATTTAAGACGTTAATCAGATATTTTGTGAATAAAACTATCAAGTGTGTCAGTTCCGTGCTATCAAAAGTACAACAACGTCATGGAACAAGGATTTATTAAGGCCAACAGCTCAAATTTGCCAAGAATCGACTCCTTGATGCTGGGAGCGTTTTTTGCATCAAACCAACAGTTTTGCTCGGCTGAATTTCGAAATGTTAAAACTTCTTTGTAAGTATTGTTTTATCAAATCCAATATAAACTAAAATTTCCATAAAAGTAAATCATTTTGTTTCTATTATGAGGTTTATTTTAAGGTTATGTCATGAAGATATCACCACTCATATTTTTCGTTTATTTTAGATCCTCACGACCGTCGTATGGTGATGACGCTTTAAGTTATGTACAGCTTAAACGAGATGGAAAAATGTGTACAGTGAAGTGTAAAATTTGCCCTGAGCATAAGGTTGTATGCTGTCACACTAATAGTGGATGAAGAGGAAGAAACCGTTGCTTCTGTAGAATGTCACGACTGTGTCGCATCTCAAGGAGGCTGTCAGCATTCTGTAGCATTCCTAATGTGGATCCACCGAAGGAGTGAAGAGCCATCCTGTACAACTATAGAATGCTACTGGAAGAAATGAAAACTGTCCAGGATTGGAACAAGCCAAAAGTTCATGACAGCGAAGGAGTTATCAAACCGTGCATGTAGCTTACCATCAAATAGCAGAGTATTGAATAAATTTTTGCACATCGGAAGAAAAAGAAAACTTAATAACTGTGAATTATTAAAATATCAACCCAATTATATTTATAACAGTACTAAAAGCTTATCCATTCATCAGCTTGTGTTGAAATACAAGGAGAAATCCTGTGAGACATTTTTGAATAAGTTAGCGGTGTCTAATGAAATTATCGATAAAATTGAGAAAGAGAAAAGAGAACAGCACCAAAACAGTCTTTGGCACGAACTGCGTTATGGCAGGATCACAGCTTCTCCAGCATTCGAATTCAGTCGATGTAAAAAGAGTGATGGCACTCTTATAGCATTAATAATGGGAGGTAGTATCCCAGACATACCAGCTATGAAACGGGGTAAATTATTGGAAGATAAAGTGCGAAGAACTGTCAGTAATGAATTAGGCAAGAAAATTAGAAAGTGCGGGCTCATGTTGTCTAAAGAGTACCTAATGATAGCAGGTTCACCAGATGGGATTTGTGAGGATTGCATTATTGAAATTAAGTGTCCTACAAGTACAAAGTCTTATCAAAATTATGTTAAGGATGGAAAACCTACTGAAAAGTTTAATACACACATGCAGATGCAAATATACTTGACAGGGCTTAGAAAGGGTTACTTTTGTGTCGCTGATAGTGCCTACAACTCAAATAACAAAGTAGAAATTATATGTGTGACCTTCGATGACACATATATGTCTAGTTTTCTCAAACTTGTGGTAGGTCTGTGGAAAGAAAATGTGTATCCTGTACTGTATCAAAGTATAATGTAATTTTTTTTTGTTTTGTTCCAAAATGTCCACTTCCCAAATTGAACCTTTCCCATGTGAACATTGTGGGACAAAACTATTTTTTTCAAAATAAAATGCACAAATGATATTTTTAGAGTTTTATTTAATAAGAGAATCTTGCAAATTTATTAAAGCACATGCAATCACAATAATGTCATCAAGTACTTTAATAAAATTTGTGTTTAGACATGCATGAGGCTTTAACATATTAAACTCTCTTAAATGTCGAATAACTCTTTCTACGTGAATCCTTAAACTAGCAATCTGCTTTGTTTCCTTTACTTCACTTTTAGACAACTTGGCTCCAGTGATAACACTTGGGGGTCGTACGAGTTGCACTTTTCCCATACGTAAATATTGTTCTACATGTTTGAATCCTCTATCAGCCATTACACACATACCAGGCTCTAAACACTTTATAAAGTCACATGATTTCACTAAACACGTATCAGTTATTTGACCTCCGTAACCTGGTGAAATATAATTCACCAAGCCATTTGGTGTACAAGATACTAGATATTTAATAGTGTTAACTTTTTTATAGTCCGACCATGTAAAAGCTTGATTTACAGGTTTTGTAGGCTTTTGCACTTCAATTTCTAAACAGTCTATTATACAACTTGTTCTTTTAAATTTGTGTCTGAAAGCCCTAGGCAAAGTACTTTTTATTAAATATTTATCTAATGTTACAATAAATGGTCGCATTACGCTGGTTATCATTGGTATATTTTTAAAAAATATTTTGCTTGCGTATGTAGTGGACATGGAAAAATCATCAGCTAGCTCTCGAAATGAATTATTTAATCTTATTTTTTTAAAACAAAGCAGTATATGGTTAGTAAGGATTCCTGTCTCTTCTGCAATTAAATCTAATAAATAACAACAGCTCTTAGTAAGACCCATATAAGAACGTGGGTTCTTCATTATTTTAAATATTGTATATTTCAGAATGTCTGAAGCCTCTTCTTTCTTTTTTTCTTCAGTTATTTCACTACAATCTGAAGTGGATTGCATTTAAAGAGACTGTTTTGATGGTGATGTTTCTCGTTGAGTTTCAGGTTGGGAATAAGAAATATCACTGTCAGATTGTTCCTCTATGTTAAATAGTATTTTTGAAGCTTTAACCAGGCTTGACGTTCCTGGCTTAATAGTACCACAACTTGGAATTTTGAATGGCGAGGTGGAGGAAGAACAGAGATCGAGTTTCATGGGCGAGGTTAACTGGTGCACTGTTTTAACTTCAGTTTGGACAGCTTTACTTCTGAATTTGTGCAATATATATACTTGTACTGATTTATCAGCTGATTTTGGAAAGGTGGTAGGTTCTTCAATTGTGTGCACAGCTAAAAAATAAAAATAAGTACTTGTGAACAAACTGTAACTATTTACACATTATCATGTACTATAATTTTTACAACAGACTATTATAATAATAATAGGTACAACAAAGATTGTTTGGAATCATAAGTACCTATAATGTTATGGTTAAACCGGCAAGAAGAAAAGATATACACATTAATTCAGTAAAACAGGTTACCAGTATAAAAATACAATGGGTACCTGAACTTTCTGATGAAGTGCCTGCAAGTTCTAAATGTTCTGTAGGTGTTGTTGTTTGTGTTACACCTTTCTCAATTTCTTCAGTTAGATATCTTCTTTGTTTTTTGAGAGCACAGGGACGCTCAGCGGTGTCAAAAGTTCGTTTACTTCTGCCTGGTTGGTATTCAGATCTTGTGGGTATACACCCTGACTTCATACGCACTTATAAAACTGAACCCATTACATGGTATTGTATATAATTTTCCATATCGTTTAGTAACTTGAAAAAGAAAAACCTTTTAGTTAGGAACTTTAAATATAATAGAGTAATAAAGAAATGAAACCTAACCCCAATCTCACTTATTTATATAAAATAAAGTAAATACTTACATCAAAATGATCTTCGCAGAAATAAATTACTGAATTAACAGATACTGAAGCTGGGTCTCGCCTTGCAAGATTTAACCACGTATTTCTAATATTTTTCTTCATTGGCAAGTAGTGAACATAACCCGATTCGCTCGATCCCCCCACTCCTCGACCTTGACCTTGACCTTGCTTCACCCCTCTTTGGCCCCGCCCACATGTCCTTGTCATTGACCTTGAAAGTGCATGTGTGCTTTGGCCTTGGCCTTGTGTTCAAGGTTGTGTGTGTGACCTTGACCTTGACCTTGGTCGAGACGACCTTGACTTTGTTGAAGGTCATCTTGGGTGTGTGACCTTGAAGATATGTTACGTGGTTGGGGGTGACCTTGAATGGTTTTATATATGGTATGGGGCAGTTTCATTCATCAGTTGGCTCTGACTTGTATAGGTAGTACATGTGTTAATATTTGACAAATCATGGCATATGTTTGTGAAAATTGCGGTTCTAAGTTTACTAATATTTATAATATGAGACGTCATCAAAGAGAATCGTGTGCGGCGAGATTTAATGAAGTGCCTGGAGGAAAACGGCTCCGAATTGAAGAGTATACATCGACGATTCCGCTAATTAATTGCGCTACATGTAATGTAGATGTTCCAATAAATCATATGTCGGTGCATAAACGAACACAACAACATAAAAATAATTCATGTTTGCCGGTATGTCATGGTGTGCAACTCGTTCAATGTGCCTTCAAAAGGAGAATTGCAACCTATCGGGTTAGCAGTGATATGGAGCATTCCGATTACGTAATGTTCTTTGCAGACATTAAATCCAAGGTGGTGGAACTTGTTAATAATTTATTGCGTGTGCATCATGCTTTAAAAGTTAACATGACAGCTGTTGGCGAGTACATGCTTCCATCACAAGAAATATTCAGTGAAAAATCCTTCAACACTGCTAATCAAATAATTAGTGTAGAAAGTGATTTGGATGCCGTTTACCATTCTTTCACCGAATTAATAAAAACGCAGGCGACAGAGTTCCAGGAGAAAGATTCAGGTATGGAAAAATCAAAACCCGATATATTAAACTGATTTTTATATATTATTTTTCTTGTTATAGGATGGGCTCTTGTGCGAATTTTATACTTGGAAGTTGGTATCAACAAGTATATGCCTATGGGTGGCTCATCATACATCAAGTTGCCGTGTTCTATTGAAAAGAAAGGAGCTGTCGTCAATGTGATTAACCAGGACGAATTTTGCTTTGCGTGGGCTGTAACATCAGCATTGTTTCCTCCAACAGCAGAGCCTTCACAGAAGACATCCTACCCCCATTTTTCTAGAGTGCTAAATGTAACAGGTATGGATTTTCCAGTAAAATTACGTGACATTAAAAAATTTGAGGAAATGAACAACATATCAATTAACGTATACGGTCTGGAATCTAAATATGAAAATAATGAAGTAATACATGAAGTTATTGGTCCACTGAGGTATGCGTCAAAAAAGTTGGATAGGCATGTAAATTTATTGTTAATTACAAAAGACTGTAGTAGTAAAGATGGCGGTGAACATTTTTGTGATACGACTTGTTCAAAGAGTCATTATTGTTGGATTCGGGATTTATCACGTTTAGTTTCAAGTCAAATTAGTTGTCAACAACATAAAATATATTTCTGTGATGGTTGCCTCATTTATTTTAGTACACCGTCAGCTTTAACTTTACATCAAAGCTACGATTGTAACCACATTTTCACGCAAACACCCTCAGTGGATTTAAAAATCGATAAATTTGGAAAGAGTGTGCCGGAAAATATTTTAAAATTCGAGGGTATAGAAAAGCAAATGCGCGTTCCATTCGTGGTTTATGCAGATTTCGAATCTGTTTTAAAACCCGTTGAAACGGTACAACCAAACCCACAAAATTCTTACACTGTAAAAAGTTTTAAACATGAACCATATTCTTTTGCTTATTTAATTAAATGCTCTTTTGACGACTCACTTTCGAAATTTGAGCTATTTCGGGGGAATAATGCAGCTCAAGTCTTTGTGGATCGTATCGAGTGTGATTTAAGGGCTCTATACAACACATATTTAAAAGACATTAAGCCAATGAAACCGTTAACGCCTGAAGAAAAAAGGGAGTTTAATGATGCTAAAATATGTGGTATATGTGAAGGCCCTTTTGAAGAGGGTGAGATTAAAGTACGAGACCACTGTCACATAACTGGTGCAAAAAGATTTGGTGCTGCACATTCCGTTTGTAATTTAAATTATAAATTACCCTCTTTTATCCCTATCATATTTCATAACTTAAGCGGCTACGACAGCCATTTATTTATAAAAGAGTTATGTAAATATGGGGATAAAATTGGTGTTTTGGCTCAAAGTAAGGAAAAGTACATATCATTTACCAAAAGCATTTATGTGCACGATTATTTTGATAGTAAATGTGGAAAAGTCAAGAGGAAATATTTAAAGTTGCGATTTATTGATAGTTTTAAATTTCTGTCAACGTCTTTGGAAAATTTAGGCAGCGGTTTAAACGACGACGATTTTATTGAAACGCGGAAACATTTTTCAAATATGAACCAATTTAATTTGATGCGTCAAAAGGGTGTTTTTCCCTATAGCTTTATTGACTCTATAGAAAAAATGGAAAATACATGTCTTCCAAGTAAAGATGAATTTTATGATAATTTACGGGAAGAACATATTAGCGATGAAAGCTATAGAAGAGCAAAAGAAGTATGGCGCTTGTTTGGGTGTAAAACTTTGGGGGACTATTCGGACGTGTATTTAAAATCGGATGTGTTGCTATTGTGTGATGTTTTTGAGCAATTTCGGAATAATTGTTTAAAATTCGATAAACTTGATCCAGCACATTACTATACCCTTCCAAGTTTATCATTTGATTGTATGCTACGTATGACTAAGGTAGAGTTAGAGCTCTTAACTGATATAGACATGATACATTTTTTTAAGAAAGGTATACGCGGCGGCATAAGCCAGTGTACAGAAAGGAAGCACATCGCTAATAATATTTTTTTACCAGACTATGACCCAACAAAACCTTCTTCATTTATAACATACCTTGATGCTACAAATCTATATGGTCATAGTATGTCACAAGCATTACCATATGGTGGTTTTCGATGGTTAAGCGAGCGCGAAATTCTGGATTTAAATATTATGGCTGTTGGTGATGATAGTTTACATGGCTACGTTTTGGAAGTGGATGTGCATTATCCGACTGAGTTGCATGATGCACATTCTGATCTTCCATTTCTAGTAGAAAATATCATACCGCCAACAGAAAACGCTAAATTACCGAAATTAATTCCTAATTTACAAGATAAAAAAAAATACATTGTACACTATAGAACTTTAAAACAAGCCATCGCCAACGGCTTAGTGGTAATGCAAACCCATCGAGTATTACAGTTTGAGCAATCAAAATGGCTAAAATCGTATATTGATTTTAATACCAATTTACGTAACAAGGCCACCACAAAATTTGCGAAGGACACTTTTAAATTAAAAAATAACGCGATATTTGGCAAAACTATGGAAAATGTGGAAAATCGAAAGGATATAAAATTAGTAACACAATGGGAGAACAGTGTAGGCAGAAATGGAGCTAGAGCACTAATATCCCGCCCCAATTTCAATAGTAGCTCGATATTTACCGAGAACTTTGTTGCTATACATATGAATAAAGTTAAAATATTGTACAATAAACCAATTTATATCGGTTTTTCCATATTAGATATATCAAAGACTGTAATATACGATTTTTATTATAATTTTATTAAATCCAAGTTTGGCGATGATGCTTCGTTACTTTACACCGATACTGACTCGCTTATATTAAAAGTGTATACGGAAAACTTTTATCAAACTATATCAGAAAACCCCGAAAAATTCGATACATCAAATTACCCCGAAATTAATAATTTCAACATAATTAAAAGTAATTCTGTAGTTGGTAGAATGAAAGATGAGTTTCCTGGTGATCCGATAATAAGTTTTTATGGTACCGGCGCGAAGGCTTATTATGTAAAGTCCATTAATAATGAATTTAAAAAAGCCAAAGGTATCAAAAAATGTGTTATCGAGAAAGACCTTCATCAGGAAGACTACCAAAGAATTGTTGAACGGGGTGGTTTGATATTAAGAAAGATGAAGACATTTAGAAGTGAATTACATAACATTTATACCAACATAATAAATAAAGTAGCATTGTCACATAGCGATGATAAACGTTATGTAATTCCCAGTTCAACCAAAACTCTACCTTGGGGGCATGCAGACATAGATTTTTACAAAACAGACCCGGAAGAAAACTTAGCAAATTTAGTCACCGTGTTGGAATCATTTCTAAGTCAGGACAGCACGTAATCTGGAAAATCCATATTTCATTATTTGTATTGTTTTTATTATTTCTATTAAACATACAACATTAATATGTAACGATAGTATTGTAATTTTTTTTTTTTTTTTTTTAAACAAAAAACATGTATTCATTACTTGATTGCTTTTTTATTGAACCTTTATTTTAAAATTATAAATATAATGAAGTGTCGACAAATAACAAACTGTAAAAGTTATTGTTGAAAAATTTGTCTAATAGTAAATTAAACGCACAGGTCTACGAGTAAATGTTTAATGTGAAACAGGTTTGCTGACAAGATCCTCCATAGTCTTTTCAATTTTCAACATTCTAGAGTTAAGTTCATCACGCAGTTCGTCTTGCCTAAGTTCATATATTGCAATAACAGTATCATCAATGTATCCTCTAAGTTCTTGACCGGTTTCAATTAATTTCTTGCGTACGTAACCTTCAAGTTGGTTTCTGAATATATCTTTAATAACAATTGTTGAGTCATGTAAAGCTTTCTGCGTATCTTGCACACACTGAGCAAGGTTATTATCAACATAATTTCGTGTGGTCGCATCGTCTCCTTCAAGAGGTTCTGCTAAATAGCACAATCTTTTGCTTCCCATGTCGTAATCTCCATTAGGTGTAAGTTTAAAACCTATTCCTGAAGGACCTCGCATAAAGTTAAAATCCTTAAATTTTCTTTTGCGACCGAACTTATCAATAGTGTTTACTTCTGACATTGTTATGTGAGACTGATTTGAAACCATTAGATTTCACCCTAATATATGGTTCTATTTCATTAATAAACGGACTCTGCAGAAAAATATGGATTGCAAAACGTATTTTAGGTGATGTTTAATAAATACACATACAGATTCATTTTACTATTGTTTTATTGAAAAAAAAATTAAAATATAACAAAAGATTGAGTTTACTTTTTATTATTAAAAAAAATAAAAAAAATAACAAACAAAAAAATTAAAAATTAAGAAATAAAATACATGTTAATTTCTTTTGTACAGGTAAGCTTCTTCTATGACCCAATTTCTTCTCTGGATGGCACGTTCATTAATGTCCTTGAACTGGTAGTAAACTAGTCCACAAAAGCCGCATTGTACAAATTTAACCCTGAAAAGGTCAATGTAGTTGAAGTCGTACGTAAGATCATTTCGCCAGCAGATACCTAGTCTTTTACAATGATGACAAGTTAAATAAAAAGCTTTTGGTATATGACTGTATGTTTTGGCTGCTTCACTAGGTTGTTCATCAGTTGGCAACATGATGTTTGAATATGTTGTACTTTTCAATCGCGGTACTCTAATTATGTATTACTTTTTAAAATAACCTTGACAGGACCAAAAAAAATCCTTGAAAATTACAACCTCGAAAACGACCCTGACATTGACGGGTACTTTGACCTTGGCCTTGGCCTCGCATCTAACAAGTTTAATACTATATTTATATGCTTCTTTAAAATAACCTTGACAGGGGCAAAAAAAAAATCCATGAAAATTACAACCTTGAAAACGACCCTGGTATTGCCGGTTACGTCGGCCTTGGCCTTGGCCTTGCATCTGACAAGTTTAAATATTATACTTAATGCATCGAACAAAAGGAATAAAGGTGGTGTAGTGGGGGAAATGGGCATAAAAGCAGACTTGCTGGCTCGAGCTCTTCACAGTTCGTCAGAACAGCAAACAGTACAGTGCTAAGAAAAAGTTAATTGTGTGAGTTTGAATATCGAAAATGTCTAGTGTACGGTCTCTTTTAGATGCTCTTGACGTGAGCTGCGGTTCACAGCAAGGCATGCTGGATAACATGAGTGGTTTAGAAGTGTTAAGTCCGGGGGTGTTCGAGAACTGGAATGGCGTGGAGCATGAAGATGCCGAAGACCGAGCCCTCAACGATGGTCGCGACGAGGAGTTAGTTCAGTCGGCAGCGCAATTCCTGGAATGCTGGACGGAGGAGAAGGAGCCAAAGATAAATGTGATTAGTGATGTGGTTGTGCGAAAAGCATCGCGGCCTAGGGAATCTTCTCCGAAAGCTTCAAAACTGAAAAAGCTCTTGACTATGCGGAAGTCGGAAATCGCCGATAAAAAAACATTTTATTCGGCGATTAAAGGTGTGGGACAAGGGAAGAAGAAAAAGTTTAACTTTAAGCGTCCCTCCACCCCTGTTCCATTACCCGACTTCCTAAAAACAGCACCGCAAGAGCCATTGTCAGTAGAAGTGGAAGTCATAGAAGGCCCCGATGGACCAACACCACCAACGCCACCAACACCGGCCAGCGTAGAGAATGAAATAGTGTCGGAGGTGAAGTCTTCCCCAGCGCCAGCGCCCCTGTCGCCGATATTGGGGTGCCGGAAACCCATGAAGAAGCGGTTTAAGCGTTGTTTTGAAGGCGATGAAGTTTCCGCTGCTTCGTCGTCGTCGTCGTCGTCGTCATCGTCTTCACCAAATAAAACCGCGTCTTCTTCCGAGCCATCACAACCGGAGTGGGTCGAAGACTTCACCAACTCTCAGAAGACCAAATTGACAGACATTTACGCCATGAAAAAACTATTAGTGAATGAAGTGAACGAGTGTGCCAGTGACATTATAGAACTTGAAAGACAATTAGAGATAAAAAAGGTGAAATCTGCGCGGTTAAAAAGACAATTAGAGGACTTTAATAAATTATGTAGTAGGTGTTAGGTAGTTGTAGATATTAGCTTTTAATTTATAGTATTAAGTTTGTAAATATATATATATATATATATATATATATATATATATATATATATATATATATATATATATATATATATATATATATATATATATTGTAGTTAATAAAAAAGTGTTTGATCAAATTTTTTATATTTTATAATGAGAATAAAAATGACTTGAAAATTTATTTTTGTGTGTTATTTCATATAGACCCTGTCCCACATAATATTAGGTAATAAAAAAAAGAGTGAATAATCCACTAAAATTACGCAATAGCAATAGTTGTAAATATTTTCTGATAATATTTACTAGTATGCTAAAACATGGTTCGGTTTATGAAGTTAAGGTTCTGTCGCCAGAACTTCTAATACTTTGTATCTCAATATTGTATGTTTTTATGAAAAAAACATAAAATATTGGTTACAAAGTATTATAACCAACTAAAACTACGATCAAATTATTTTGTGGTCCTGAAAAGGACCGTTTGGTTGTAAAACATGCGACTCTTTTATTGAGTTGTGGAGTCGCACGGCCCGTCATCATCAGCGGGGGTGGTGGTGCTATCCTCTGTATATTCGATGATGAACCGCCAAAGTTCATCCCATCTAGGATCGTTCGGCTCCCACTCCAAACAATTCTCTGTGGTAGAATCTACCACAGGGCATTGGATGGGTTGTTGTTGTTGTTGTTGTTGAGTCGCTGACATGTTGAACTAAAATGATTGTAATAAGTATTGGTGGTCGTATATATAGAGACAAATTAATGGTGGGGGGTGAAAACAAATGTCGTATTACGTATTGAGACCAAAAGTTGTTTGTGGTCTCAAATACGAACGAACGATTTAGCTGGGTTCCACCAGCACTTAAAGTTTTAATACTTTGTATCTAATATTGTATATTCTATACATACAATATTAGTAACAAAGTACTAATATGTACTAAAACTACGATCAAAGTATTTTGTGGTCCTGAAAAGGACCGTTGTTGTGTGCCCTTAAAAAGGGCCAGGGAGAGTGTGGGGCTTATGGTGCCCCATCCTCGCTGGTCGACCACCAGCTTGACGAATCGCAGGGGCCTTGTGGGTCGTCGGGTGTTGGTGATGCTGGAATTTCCAGCACCGCATCTTCCGTCGAGTCCGGCTCTGGCTGCGGCGACGGAGTTTCGAGTCTTTGTAAGACCCAATCGCCCGCATCGTCTAATTCCACTAGACCCGGATCATGGTCATATACTAACGGAATCGGCTCATCCAAGTCGTCCCAACGTAGGACGTCAATTTCAAAATCCACCTCGTCGTCGTCGTCGAAGACTTGCAGGTCTCCAACGTTGTCGGCTACGGTGTCATCACTAAAGATGGATGAGCCTCGGCTGGCGGGTCTTTCTTCCTCCATGTTCATCGTATGAGGGTTGATGAATATATGACTGTGTAACTGGCCCAGTCTCATATATATAGAACTACCCCCACCCCACCAACGGATTCTAAATGTTATGTATTGGTGAGAGCTTATAGAATTATTGATTTTTTCAAAAACTTTAAATAAGGAATTAGATTTGTTTAGACAATAAGACTTATTCTTAATATTTTGTGAAGAATACATTACAAAAAAAAATAATAGAAACCTTGTTTGAACTGTTAACATTTTCATAGGTTCTCAAGCATATAACTTGGCACTTAAGCTACGAGACAAATCGTCGTTAAACGAATATCTCGCCCCATAAGTGACGATTACTAAACTACGATCAAAATATAATGTGGTCCTGAAAAGGACCGTTTTTGTGGCCCTAAAAGGGCCTGGGGGGAGGGTGGGGTGCCTACCGTGGAGTAATACCCAACGATATTAACACCGACCTAGGTGCAGCCCTTGGTCTTCTCATTGGCGGCACCGTCGTCGTCGCTGGTGGTGTCGGCGTTGCAGGCGGTGCCGAAGGTGCCGCTCCTGGTGCGGTACCCCCGCACTCCTCACACTTGCATATTTTGCCGGGCACGAATGGCCTGACAATGCCAATGATCCTTTTTGGTATATCTTCCATCTTGCCGATCGAATGTGTAATGATGAAATAATTCTAATACCGGCCTCTATATACATTCAAAAAGTTGGAGGGGGTAAGGTGGAGTGCATATATGCATTATATAAGTTTGAGAATAATATGATTTTATAACTCACCGTATCTCTGTTATGGACACAAACTACCCCCCTCCACTTTTCTAGCATATAGTACTAGACTTTCTCTACATTTTTTTCAAATAAATTTTTTTGATATTTCTAACCATTACTTTGCTACATATTTACAAAAAATGCAAATTATGCATATATTTTAATTATTTTCAGGCAAGGTAAGGAAAATTTTGAAAATGTTTTGACGGAATCGTAATAAGGAAGAGTTGAAGTATATCACACTATTTTTCCCGATTCGCTAATATAAAAAAAATTTTTTCACTTAGAAAAAAAAAAAACAACCTCCCCTACAACTTCCACATACTCCCGTTCGGCGGCCCTAGCCTCCTAACTCAAGAATTTCAATTTTTTCATCTAAATTTTTTGTCATTTTTAAGATTTTCCAAATTTTTTTTTCACCATTGTATTCTACTCAAAATTCTAGGTAATTAAAGTGCTTTTATTTTTTCTCTATCTTGAACGGTTCCCGAGCTACAGCGCTTTAAAAAATCCAAATTACTAACTTATTATAACCCTTTTCTTAAAATTTCATCTTTCCGAATTTTGAAAAGTACTACCATATGTAGAAAAAAATTCTCTTTCTAATTTCCTAATATCATTTTGCTCCAAAACTTCAACTTTGGCGCGCATTCACCATTTTTCAATTTTTTTTTGAAAAAAATTTTTTTTACGTTTTTACTATCGACAAAAATGCTTGCTTATAGTACTCGATTTCCTCTATAATTTTTTCTTATAACTTTTTTCCCTATTCCTAACCGTTACTTTCCTACAAATTTTCTAACTCGTTGTTTTCATATTTTGCCTTAAAAATTTTTTCTTGTGTTATTTAAGCTCTTTTTTCCACTTAATAAACCACCATTTTCTAAATTCCCGTACTCTTTTCTTAAAGAGCGGGCTTTTCCGCCAGCTTTTTTTTTTTTTGGTTGGGTTTCAAATAAATATAAAACTACTACTTCACTCATTACAAATTTATTGATTCAAGAACATTATTTTGTGTTACATATAATAGATACATTAAAATATAGATTTATTGGTCACCGAACCGTTTAATACATTACAACTAAAAAATGAGTCGTGAATAACTAATGCGTACACTTTAGTGTCTTTGGGGAATTTATTCTTTCTTGTTTGGAACTCCAATTTTACATCCACTGTCGATGAGTTAATCGCCTCTGGTTGATGACTGCAATTGATAATAAAAACGGGGTTTTTCATATATTCCGCGAACGTTATCATCGGATCGTTTATCTCGCGCCCGTAGTAGCTGCTTTGGAAGTTTTCGTAATTGTAATAGGCTGCTGCGTACAGTTTCTTGGCGAAATCTAAATTCCATCTTTCGTATGGATAAACGGTTGAATTCAGATACAGTCTAATGTCGCATACGTCGGCGTGGGTAAACTGGGTTGCGTTTTTTTCTTTCTTGTCGCAATTATTGCTGTCTGCCTTAAAGCTGGTAATTCGTACAGATCCCATTTACGATATGCCATTTGAATACTGGCATTGTTTCCTCCTTTATTAATGCGAGACAGTATTTTCAATTTTTGCTTGTCGTCTGGAATGATGTGACGAAATTTCCATTCGATTTTGTCGATACTAATTTCTGCCTCTACTTCGCCGACGTAACAATTGGTAAAAGTGCGAGCTATAATCATAATAAGCTCTTGTTTTACGTTGAAAACACCTTTTGCGTAATCTTCGGCGAATCCCATAAGATATTTTAAGGGTAATTTCCCGGAGAATACGTTACTTGCCGTGTCTACGATATCTTGGTTTGCTTCGTCGAGACCCCATCCGCACGTCATGAGAGATCTTTGTTGCAAACTTCCGAATGAAACCATGGTTTTTAATGTCGTCGTAACTCCAGGTTTACGAACCACGGCGACCTGCTCACCTCCCATCTCGTAGCGAATTTCATCGAACAAAAATGCGAGGGCATTATTTGATAAAAAACATCTTTTCGTTGCGTCTATGGGTTTAAATTTTCCTTCGATATATATGTAACTTTCGGCGATATCCAGTATAATATCTTGAAAATTAATGGGGATACGGACTTCATCCGAATTGTTGAATGATGGAGATCCGTATGGTTTATACGTATGCTCTTCTAGACTAATAATGGAATTGTCCAAGATGGGCTCGGAGAAAACCTCTATTTTATCGCTGGTGGTGGAAATCATTTTCGCACTTTAAGACCGATTGATTTTAAAAATTTATAGTCTTCGGCAGATAACTGTTGAGATGTTTGTGATCTAACGTCTGGACGACGACTAACCTTGACGTTAACTCTTCTTTTACTTTCATTATGTTTCGGCGGTTCCCCCATCTTAGTCGACAGCACACACAATTGACGATTGAAGCAAAAACCCATTTTTATGAAAGTTTCTTCAGTTCCAATTTCACGATTATTTTCTCGCCTTGAAAATTGATTAGATCACCGCTATCGTCCAAGATGCGAAGAGTAATGTTGTCGATAAACTGACGTCCTGCCGGCATTAACGGCATATAAATATTATTTTGTGGTTCTTTACTGATTTTGTAACCGGGCTCCACGTCGATATCGAATTCGAACAAGGTATGACCTTCCACCGAATTCATATATGCTCCGGAAATTATATTACAATCTACGCGTATGATGCGTACTTTCATTATTTCCACCATCTCGGTTGATTCGTGCTTTTAGTCTCTTTTTAACACTGTATGATTAAATCCTAACATTTTACCGATACTCGCCTCTCCCCGGAAATCTATAGTATATTGGGATTTCAGTTCACATTTCAGCGTATTATTATTAGCGACCAAGTAAAAGATTCCATCGTTCTTTTCTTCAGTTGAAATCCTCAAAGCCTCCAACATAGCTTTACCTATCTCATCTATTTCATAGGCCCCAGGTGGAATCTGCAATTGTATCGGCTCGGTGGTGTAACCCTCCTTCATGTAGGCAAACTTATTGTTGCTTTCGTCCACATTAAAAATTGAATTGTATGTGTAAAATCCCAGCAATGCCAGACCATATTTGTTTTCTCTATTTAATTCGACTGGTGGATAAAAATCGGCGCTTAAGACGCTCGAGTGTCCTGTTAGTGTGAACGTATAAGACATGACTAACCATTAAAACATCACACATCTCGGTTTTATTCTTAGCGGCAACATTTAAAAAGATTCATCTTCACACCTTTTCTCACTGCATTAGATAGTGATGTTTTTATGCTATTTTCTGCTTTTATGCGCACATCGCTGACTTTGCAATAACAACAAAATATTTTTCTAGCTGTAAGATCCTCATCAGACGTAACCTCGTTTAAATTGCTGCTGCTGCTGAAATAATGTTTGCAACCGCACTGATATTTTAATATATCGATATCGCTTTTAAGGTGCTCGGGCAACTTTTCCCAAACGAATGGAATTTCATTTGGGGCTAATGCAATCATCACTTCCTTGGGCATGTTTTCTAACTGTTTCACGGTCATTTCCCTTAATCCACCGGCTAGATGAAATGCTTTCAGTGATTGCAACATTTTAGTATAGTTATTGCGATCCATTTGCGGTGTTAATGGTGACGATGATGATGATGACATCTTTTACGCTGATGATTCGACAAGAAACTTTAAGCACAAATGTCCACACCAGACTGTTCCAAAATCCTGCTGACGATCGTATGTATAGTAAATAATTTTTGATGGTTCCGATCCCGTTTGTAGATATCGTACCAATTCGATCGGTGGGGGTAAATCGCCGAAGCTGTCATAATATGTTACTTTAGAATTATTTTTTCTATAAGCTACCCAATGAGTCCCTGCACCACGCGTACTATCCAAATTCACTATTGCTGCTTCGTAACGTCGAGGACCTTGTCTAGGTAATAAATCCCTCATATAAACGCCTCGAAAGTGTCCTATTCTTTTCTTTTTGGCATATTTTTCTATATCGATGTTAAATAGTGGTCTTCGAGGTAGGGATTCAATTAGTTTTTTGATCTACGATTTAAAAATAATCCCATACCTTTACGATATGGCTTTAGAAACAAACCATTTCCTTTCGATTTTAAATACAGGCCGGCACCGGTTTTATCTTCGCTGCTTTTTTTTACTGCTTTTATGGCGCGCACAATTCCCGCTGCCCCACCGGCTAATGAACCCAAAGCTGATAACCCGGCAAAAATTGGTATTAATGGTAATATTCCACCAGTTTTAGGAATCGGTATTATTCTCGGTGTACGAACCTTCCTTTTGCCACCTGCCGCTTTTACCGATCTACGTGCTGCCGACAGAGCTATTTTAGATGCATTCATGACATTTTTTTCCAACACATTTTTACTTCCGGCTTTTAATAATTCCCTTCGAACTGCTTGTCGAATAGCTGTTCCGAAACTGGCTTTCCGAACATGTCGATTTTTATTAACACCTTTCCTTTTTGTATGACGCGTGCCTTTACTAGATGTTTTTTTGTTGATAATGATGATGGTACACCCATACCAAAACGTTGTTTTCCTTTCATAATGTTTGTAACTAACCAAGCTGCTGTTTTTTCACCTAAACTGGAATCTTTCGATTTTACTCTATTCCAAGCACTTTGTTCGAGCTCGTAATCCGCTCGATGTCTCGCACTCATGTTGTCTTTATTATGTAAATAGGCTAAATCGTGTTTTTTGCATGCGGCATCCAAAGGATTAATGCCTGGATCACCTCTTGTTACACGTTTTATTACTTTTGTTCCGGGTCCGCAATATTGATAACCAGGAATGTGTACCTCGAATGGTAATTTATTTATTAACGAATTCACAATACCGTATCCAGTTTTGTTGGAAACGTGAGACCGTCCACTTCGTTTGACGCTCGGCATCTGAATGACAGTTTTTGTGAAAAATTGCCTATAAAATATCAAATTTTCCTAAGATGCGCGTTATCGATCTTAAACAAAAACTTCCTATTGACAATCTCGATGAAAAAGTCGGACTTGGATTTGAAAAGAAGATAATGAAGAGACACGGTCCTTTACTTCCTTCCTCTATTCGCGGCCTGTTAATTGGTCCATCCAATTGTGGAAAAACTAATGTCATGATTTCGCTGCTTACACACCCCCTTGGGCTACGTTTCGAAAATGTCTATATTTACTCGAAATCTCTGTATCAACCGAAATATGAGTATTTAAGGAAAATTTTAGCGCCCATCAAAGGTTTAGGCTACTATGCCTTTAGTGATTCCAGTAATATTGTGGAACCGTCCGATGCAAAACCAAACTCTATATTTATCTTTGATGATGTTATATGTGAAAAACAAGATGTTATAAGATCGTACTTTAGCATGGGACGTCATAAAAATATCGACTCCTTTTACCTAGCGCAAACATATTCGCGAGTGCCTAAACAGCTTGTGCGAGACAACGCCAATTTTATTATTATGTTTAAACAAGATGAGTTGAATATGAAACACATATTTTCCGACCACGTTTCACCGGATCTAACTTTTACTCAATTTCAAGAAATGTGCTCAAAATGTTGGGATAATAAGTATGGATTTTTAGTAATTGATAAAGACAGTGATGTGAAATCGGGAAGATACCGCAAAGGATTTGATAGCTATATATTACTGTAATAATAAGAGAAAACGCTCATTTGATTGTTGAAACGTCCTTTGTTAACATCATGAATAACGCGATCGACTTAAAACGTAAACTAGTGGAAGCTACCAATGCCGTCAGAAAAAAATTTAAACAAATTAAAGCGGCTAAAGAGTTTAATGTTGTGGAATTGGAAAAGTTTTACGAACCCATTTCTAAGCCGTTGACAACTATATCTGATGTGGTTAAGCAACGTCAGCAGCAGCAGCAGCAACAACAACAACAGCAACAACATTATCCAGCTACAAAGCCACATAGTCTCAGTACATCAGTGCAGTCGACTCAAATATCAGGTTTTCCCCAACCTACACATTCCTTTCAAACCTCCACACCTATTCAGCAGCAGCAGCAGCAGCATCGCATTTCAAAAGAAGATATTAGCTAATCGGTGTTTGATACACCCTCGACATCAACTAATACATCTCTCGCATCCGCTGACACCACAACTTCCGATACTTTAAACGCACACCTGAAAGGATTACGTTCGAAACCATCTCTATACGATACTGTATATGGTGTACGTTTTGGTTCAAAAACAGATTATAACAAAAATTTTATTGGTAATTTAGAGGTGCGTTTTCGAAATGGAAATATTGTCTTATACAAAAAAGGGAAAAATATTGCAGAATATGGTGGATTACCGGCACTTTATGATTTGTTATTTCTTAAAACACCCCCAAGTGTAGGCAAGGAACAACAACAATTAAGTGATAATGTACTTTCAACGTACAAGGAAATTTTGGAATCAACGAATGCTGTCTACAACAATTTTAAAAAAAGTGATGGTTTACGGGAGACCAGATGGAACAAATATTTACGAATTATTAAACCTCTGATAATGGGCACAAAATTAGGTGGTACTATTACAAGAAAAAATCTCTCGGAAAAACTACAGTTACCCACAAAAAAGAAATTATCTTCGAAAAAATTTCAATATGTCTACTGGAACAAAGCTAAAGAGTTGGTGGATCGTTTACGTTTGTTGTGGAGTTCCAAAATGGCCGGTCACACTGGACACGAAAATGAAATTATGTCAATCATAGAGGAATTACGAGAAGAAGATATAATATATTAAGCTCAATATTTAATGATATTATTCAGTTCTTCCTTCGATCTGAAACCTTTAGTATTACTAATAATATGGAGCCCAGTCTAGAAAAAATCAAGATTGTTAATGAACTACATAGAACGGCTAGAAAAAATTTTGTAAGACGGCGCACGATAATAAAAGGATACAGAGATTTGTGGCAAATTGATTTGGCTGAAATGCAACAGTATGCTGATGAAAACGATGGTTATCGTTATATTTTGGTCTGTATAAATTGTTAGTCGAAATTTGTCTATACCAAAGCCATAAAAAACAAGACTGGTATAGAAGTTACTAATGCGATGAAAAGCATCATTGAAGAGGCATCATATACACCAACAAATCTGCAAAGTGATCAAGGAAAGGAGTTCTATAATACAAACTTTCAAGCCCTGATGAAAAAATATAATATAAATCATTATTCCACTTACAGCACAAAGAAAGCTGCAATTGTTGAGCGAGTCATAAGGACTTTAAAAAATAATTTATATAAACAATTCTCGACAAGAGGATCTTACAAATGGATACATATATTATCGGCAGTAACAAAAACCTATAACCATTCGAAACATCGCACCATTGGAATGAAGCCTGCAGACGTGCAAGAAAAAACACATATTAAAGCATATGATTATTTAAAAATTGTACCTAAAAAATTTAAGTTTTCCATGGGTGACATTGTGCGTATTAGCAAGTACAAAAGCTTATTCGAGAAAGGATATACGCTCTCTTGGTCAACCGAATTGTTTAAAGTTGTAAAAGTTAACGTTACAAATCCACCTACTTACTTGTTGGAATCGTTAGAAGGTCAGCCTATAAGAGGGTGTTTTTACGAATCAGAACTACAAAAAATAAGCAGTCCTGACGTTTATCTAGTAGAAAAGGTCCTTAGACAACGCAAGAAAAATCACATCGAACAATTATTTGTCAAATGGCTAGGATTTCCCAACCACTTCAACTCTTGGATAGATAAAGCTAATATTGTTTAAATAACATATTGTATGACTATATTTTTTATTTAAAATGTAAAATAAATAAACAATATATTGTAAAATAAAGTTTTTTATTTCAATCTTCATTATTAAAAACAATGACAATAAAACATCATACACATAAATAACATTTCAATATTCTTGGAGGGAAGGTCCAATTCACCGACGACTACGACGTTATCTTCAAGGCTATGCCACTCGGAGTGCGTTCTCCTATTCTTTAACCTGCTTTTTTTAGATTTTTTTTTGAAGTCGAGTCGTACGACAGTGCGCTTAATGAGTCATTTAAAGGCTGATGATAGAGTATTTTCTGCATAACTTCAATTTTTGTTTTAAGCTCACTATTATTTTTGTATATCATGGGGAGGACATCCTTGTTAAATATGTCACATATTACAACTGCAAAATTGTAAAACTTTCTATTAACAAAGTGTTTTGTCACAGCATCGTCATCATCTTTAGGTTCGCCTAAGCTGGTTATGATTTTTCCACCCATATCATACTGCCCATCCGCTGTAAGTTTAAAACCAATCCCTTGTGGCCCAGATAATATATGATATTTTTCATTATATTTCTGACGACCAAATTTATCAATTGTGTTGTTTCCTCGACTCATTTTCAATCTTTACTAAACTATTTTATTTTTATTTGCCCTACTTATATTAAATATTTCAGCTGAGAAAAAGAAACACTGACTATGATCTACTGGGTTGGTATGTTTATAAAAGAAATAAAATAAAACTGTGATTGTAACAGATATTTATTTACAGTTATTTAATTGCACAAATACAAAAATTATAAAAAATTAGTTTTCCATGTCTTCGTTTTCGTTGCTCAAAATTCTATCCCATCCGACACTATTTCGATCGTCAACGTCTTGGGCTGTTGCTGTTGCAGAAACCAATTCATATTTTGCAGCAAGCTCACCTGGTAAATGTGGAATATTGACGAGGTATTCTTTTAATTCTTCTTCAACCATTTCAGCACAAAATGTATCCATGTCTATGGAACCATATAAAAATTTGTCGCACAAGTGTGCCCCAGCCATAAAATTGATTGTATCCCTGATCTCGTTCTTATATTGATCTTTGGTTACATCAATATGCGACCAATCATTTACGCTATCTAACATATCGTGAGCCCTATTTCTTAATTCTCTCCCCAACCAAAATATGTATCTATCTACACATTCGTTGGCGGTCGTCGTCGTCGTCGTCGCATCAGCAGACATCTTTAACAGAAATAATGAACACGCGTAAGTATTCTGACATGTGCAACTATATTTTAAATTTAATTACATCCTTTTTTTCAAACAATTTACATACAATTTACTCCAATGAGCCAAAACGTAATAATGTTCGAGTATTGTTTCCAAAAACTCTAGTGCCCTGCCCCAAATAAGTTAGAGTGTATTTATCTTTAGTTTTACTCATAATATCTACAATATCGTCAGATAGTGTTTCGGCCACACGTTTTGGTAAAAAAGTCTCAAATGTGCTATTATCACCGTCATCGTGTAAAGCCACTAAAAGAGTTTTACCAAATCGTGTAGTCATTGAAACCATCTTTACAATTTTATACACTTTGCCTACAATCATTTCGGTAACCTTTTTTTTCTCTAAAACCTCGAAATCTTTGCTAAACATTTCATTAATTTCATCTAGAGTTTCTTTTGCAATACTCATTATTGAAAAAAATGGTATATAAATCCAAAAATTACCGTGAATATAAAAGCACTTTCAGAACACTACACGAACACAATATTTGATGTTTATGCCACTGATATCTGCGACTGTTTGAAGTCACTTCTTCTCCCACGAACCTTTATAGCGGGGTTTCAAGGTCGAATTGTAACAATGGTGGGGGTAGCTTAACGATAGAAATAGTGGGAGGAGTATTCAAGGTCAAATGACGTCACACATTTAAATTGGTATAAGGATAACTTCAAGGACAAAATATAATGAAACAAATAACTACATTTTATGTACTTTATTCATTGATTTTTTCTGCCATTCTTCTATGCGTTTAACATTATCACCTAAACCTAATTTCCTTAATTTGTTCAATAATAATTGTTTGTTTTTATATCTAAGAAAATTCTTACAAACTATACTAGCTAAAAGACACACTTCGGCATGGTCCATATACTTAAAAAATACACTAAAGTCCCGAGCCTCCGAATCTTGCATTTCATATGCGTAAAATTCCGAACAGGCTGCAGAAATTAGAAATTCCTCGTACATTTCTCGCACTAAACTTTCCATATTAACTACTACTACGTTAAACTTAAGTCCTACACTCTAATTTCATCTAACACAACCGGATCTGCAATGAACCTAATCAGTTTTTCCAAACAGTCACTAAACCCCAACTTTTTTATCTCACGAACAAAGTCTTGTAAATTTATTGTTTTGCTGCAATATTTACGACATGCATTCGCAGCCTTTTCATATTCATAAGCCAAATCACAATAGCGCGACGCCCATTCTGCTCGACTTTTCATTGCATCATTGAAATAATTACTAGCCGTTTCAGTGAACTCATCGCCCAATTTTTTTACTGTCTCTTGCAAAGCACTATTCATATTATTCACTCATTTTTACATTCACGACACTTTTTTATTGCTGGTGGTGGCCCATCTATATGATGACGATATATTTGTTCATAGTGAATGTAATAGGGTAAGCTTAACTGTAGTTCCTTGTTACACCGATATGACGCTGGCAGCTTATCCCAAATTTGCCGTAAACTCAGCGTATCAACGCAAGTTTTTAAATATTCGAGAGGAAAAAATGCTAGATCCTTCTCTTCAAAATCACACAAACTTTTTAAATTACTCTGATATAAACAAATTACTCTGCCGACTTGCTCTATAATTTTTTCTTTAGATAGTTCCGTATCTGACATTTCACACTGAATGAATGCAAGTAGACTCACACAATTTATAGAACAATTTGCAAGGTCAAAATCATTTCAAGATCATCCCACACTATTACAATGCACAAATAACTACTTCAAGGTCACACACCCAAGATGACCTTCAACAAAGTCAAGGTCGTCTCGACCAAGGTCAAGGTCAAGGTCACACACACAACCTTGAACACAAGGCCAAGGCCAAAGCACACGTGCACTTTCAAGGTCAATGACAAGGACATGTGGGCGGTGCCAAAGAGGGGTGAAGCGAGGTCAAGGTCAAGGTCGAGGAGTGGGGGGATCGAGCGAATCGGGTTATGTTCACTACTTTGGCACGTTAATAAATAACTTATTCGGGGTTTTTATCGATGTATTATTACATCGAGGAACTGCACACCATCGATACACGTTACAATTCATGATTATCGCACAAAATAATGGAAAATATGAATCGAACCAAGCAATAAGATGCAAATTTTC
Organism: Diaprepes abbreviatus; assembly: GCA_034092305.1. Classification (NCBI taxonomy): domain Eukaryota; kingdom Metazoa; phylum Arthropoda; class Insecta; order Coleoptera; family Curculionidae; genus Diaprepes; species Diaprepes abbreviatus. The sequence continues at coordinate 5,186,648 of JASJET010000156.1, forward strand.
AAATGTTTACGAAAGGGTGACGTCACAGACGGACGCCATTACTATTCTAGCGTTTTGGTGCAAAATTTAAATTACATTTTAAAAAAGTCAATTGTTCCTTTAAAACATTAGTTTTTTGCGGAAATAAGATTTATTTTGTATAAAGTAGGTGCGTAAAAATAACGTGGACTATTTTTCCAAAATCAGTCATCATGCCTTTTCTTTCAACGAGAGTTGGTAGGATTAAGCTATGTTTACTAATATATGCACTACAAAAAATCTTTAAAGTTTAATATCTATTGTTTCAATAAGCTTTCCAAAAAAAAAAGTCTAAAAGGATAAAATTTTGCTGGCACGATTCCTTAATTAATTCAAAGACAGACGTGCAACGAAATGTCATAAAAACTGACAAGGCCATTAACAGCTACAGGTCCCTTATATAATGTCTATCCGACATGTACTTGACCAATTTTTTTTGTACTGATTTGCCACGTTTAGATATTTATAGAATTATTTTCCCTTTTTAGAGTTTTTTTGAGGAAAGTACTTTTTCTTTAATTTTATTTGAAATAAATTTTATTACTTAAGCTTTTAGGAACAACAACAATAAAAGCAACTTTTAACCATGCAATTTTTTCCTATACTCTGGAAGATATTAATGCCCAGAAACGTTTTTAAATGAAAATGAAATCAAAAGTAGAAATTTCTGTAATTATTGCAGGAATGTGCCGCGACGTATGTTTGGGTTGCTCTATCTGTCGTTAAATCAGTTTAACCGTTTATAGCGTGTTTTAAAACGTTTTGTTAATGATTTTAAAACAGTTTAATGAGTTTAAGCAAAAGTTTTAATGCAAGAAGTTTATGTTGAAACAATTTAGCAGAGTTAATAAACGTAAGGTAATACCCGGAAATATGTCCTTTGTTTCTGTAAAATAAAATACAAAACCAACATACATTTATTATCTTAGTGAATCAGTTTTTTTGATATGGAATAATTGCAGTTCTACTTAAATCCATCAGGCATTTTTATTTGAGATTTATTTTTTAAATCTTTAAAAATGTCCCGAAATAATATTTCAAATTTACTTAATAGTAATAAATATTCGTTTATTCTATAAATTATACTTTTCTAAAACATTAGAATATATAAAGGTCAAAAAATAAAAAAAAATACTCAAAATAAAATCGCGAGACCCAATACAAATAATAGGTGTTTCAGTTGGTTATATCGATTTTTCCGCAAAATTTTGTAGCATGGTTTATAAATTTAAATATGCAAGTATATATTTTCTTATTGTTTTTGTTTCATGTGTTTATTATTTATTTATTTTTTAATTGCAAGATACATAAGCCAGCGATCGGTAATTTTTATCGGTGAACAGATGATGTATGTAAGAAGAACTCATACCAGTTTGCCACTCAATTTATATGTACTTTTATTGAGTTAAACCAATAAAGTGAGAAGAGTAGTTTAAACGGTGTTTGCTGCTCAAAAATTGAAAAAAAAACTGAGATTAACTATGATCACATCTATTAAATAAATTTTACCAAATAATAAAATTTTTATAAAAAAATTGAACCGACTTCTAAAAGTACGCTAAAAAGTGAAAAATAACCATAAATTTTTATATGAAATTGAACTTTTTGAAGTCGGCGCCAAACTAATACCTGACAAAATGTGATTTGCGTAAACAGATTAAAAATACTTTATTTGTAATTGCTTTCTTACCATAATTTTATATATTAGTAGTTATTTATTTCGTGTACAAATAATTTGGCGCCGACTTCAAAAAGTTCAATTTCATATAAAAATTTATGGTTATTTTTCACTTTTTAGCGCACTTTTAGAAGTCGGTTCAATTTTTTAATAAAAATTTTATTTTTCTATTTTTAATTTTAGAATTCATTATGATATTCATAAATTATTTGAACTAAGTACTAATCGAGATTAGTGTACCGCGCAATGACTCCAAACTGGCAAACAAGTACCCATTTTATCTAAAGTTGTAAATCACCCTAAAATGAACCACTAAAAATTCTTTAGTTCTTAGAGTTTTCCAAATACCAATCAAATGGGGTCAAACGAATATTTAGTCTGTCATAGAAAATCCACTATCTTAAATTTCAAATTAAGTTTAGATTGGCAATATAAGCCCCAAAACCTTCCAATATCGATATTGAAAAAAAATAAATTCATTTTTTATCCACCATATTGGATACGCCATAATAAATTTTTAAAAAATAATTTTAGATTCGTCATGTGTGACCCCGAAAACTCTCCCGTACCAATTTTGGTGAAAATGGGACAAAATAGATTTTTTTTGTCCGCGATATTGAATCTGCCATATTGAGTTCTTTAAAAATAATTTCAGATTCTTTATGTGAGGCCCCGAAAACTTCCCCATACCAATTTTGGAGAAAATAAGACTAACTTGATTTTTTTGTCGGCCATATTGGATCCGCCAAACTAAATTTTTAAAAACTTATTTTAGATTCGTCATATGCGACCCCGAAAACTCCCCCGTACCAATTTTGGAGAAAATCGGACAAAATTATTTCTTTGTCGGCCATATTGGATCCGCCATATTAAATTTTTTTAAAATTATTTTAGATTCGTCATAAGTGACTCCGAAAACTCCCCCGTTCCAATTTTCGAAAAAATCGGACAAACTTGATTTTTTCGTCCGCCATATTGGATACGCCATAGTGAATTTTTTTTAAATTAATTTAAACTCGTCATATGCGACCCCGTAAACTTCCCCATACCAATTTTGGTGAAAATCGGACAAAATTGATTTTTTCGTCCGCCATATTGGATCCACCATATTAAATTTTTTTAAAATAATATCAGATTCGTTATGTGCAATCTCGAAAACTCCCCCATACCAATTTCTGAGAAAATCGGACTAAATTAAATTTTTTTGTCCGCCATATTGGATCCGCCATTTTGAATTTTTTTTAAATAATTTCAGATTCGTTGGATAGAATCCCGAAAATTCCTCCATACCAATTTTGGAGAAAATCGGACAAAATTAATTTTTTTGGCCGCCATATTTTAAGCGCCATCTTGGATTTTACTGCACCAATTTCATCTAAAAAAATATGGGACCACCGCAGCAACTTCCTTTATATAACGTAAAAAATTTCATTCAAATCGGTGCAGCCGTTCCGGAGTAATCGGTGTACATACATAAAAAAAAATACATAGTCGACGAATTGAGAACCTCCTTCTTTTAGAAGTCGGTTAAAAATTTACATCTGCCTTAGTATGTCGCTCAGGAAAGGAATAATGAAGGCTTATTTCTTTTCCATGAGGGTGTCGCAAAGAAAACACACTTATAAAAAACGAAATGAGGAAAAAATTTCATCTAACTACATAGCTGGACACGCTTGTCAGGAGAAATACGAAATATCGCAAATCTTAAAACAGAACATTGAATTTTCCTCTTGGTTGCTTCTCGATCTGCGAGTACCACTTCGATAGTTGCCACGTTGAATTAAAAGCACCGGTAGGAATCACGTCTACCCAAATATGTATTTGACTGGACCAAATAAAGATGGTAGAAAAGTTGCAATGCTCAGCGTTTCAGGGACGAAGCTGATTATCCTAAATACATGCTTATGATTCATAACGAATGAATGCGTCAGAACATTAAATATAAAGATTTTAACATCTTTCTTCTCATCTGCTCGAAATGATTGTTAATTTGTGATTTTACACATAAAGAAAATGCTACAATTTTAGCATTTGTTTCCAGAACAAAATGAATTACCTCAATAATCAAAGTATTGGCCATCGTTAGCTATGATTTTTTCCATCTTTCTGTACAAAAAGGGATTCTGCGTCAAATGAGTTGTTCGTTTTTTGAGGCCAACCATTCGTCAAACCAAATTTTCACTTTCTCGTACAAAAAAAAAGTAGTCCAAAGAAGCTAAGTCCGTTGAATAAAGCGGGTAGGGTAGAATATTCCATTTAACGTTTGGCAAATAGTTTTTTACACATTTTGCAACATGGGGTCAAGCATTATCATGTTGAAAAATAGCTTTGTCGTATCTTTGGGCATATATTGGTGGTCTTTCCTTCAATGATCCGTTTAATTTTATCAGTTGTTTTAACAGTTCATAATATACAACTCCCTTATCATCTCAATATATACTCAGAAGAGCATACTTTTATGTATATTTCACACTAGTTGTGATGTTGAAGACTGGCCTATATTTACCCATGATTATTTGCGTTTCTGGTTGTCAAAATATATTCACTTTTATCACCCTCTGTCGTTCGAATATTGAATTTTTATAATTTTAACTTAACTTAAACGTACTGCTGGTAGTTGAAATCTTAGTCTTATGATTGAATGCATAACGCAGCGGAATAGCACAGAAAATGTTTACGTAAAAAATGACACTGTATATGTGTAATTTGATAATTCGTGATCTACGGACAATATCTTTATTGAGATTATGATAGTCTATAGCGGAAAATGGCCTCCATCCGTGATTTAAAAATATCAACATCTGGCTATTCGGTTCAACGAGAAATAGTACAAAATTTTAATTTAAATTAAACCAAAAATTAGCATACTTTAACAAAACATGAAAAACTTGGAAAGTGGAAATCATTTATTTAGAAATTGTCCTTAAAATGCTAGAATCTGACAAAATGTCATGATAAGAACTTAATATAGTATAATATCAGTAATAGGTATCTGTTGGACTTCCATTGTCTTAATTTTTTTATTTAATATCACCAATTAAGACAATGGAAGTCCAACAGATATCTACTACTTCGCAAGAAACATCGACCTTCAAACAAGTACTAGAAGCCCGGTATTGACAGTTTCTACGACAGGTACGGTTAGTTTCCACATAAAATCACAAGTTTCAGCGATTAAACAGAACATTGGAAAACGTTCTTAAATAACTTATCATCGTTTCAAAAAGGCAGCACTATTAAAGAACATTCGGCATACACGAAAAGAAACTTCCAAATACCAGAACAACAACAGCCATCTTAAGGCAACACGGAAATCGTTAACATATCTGCCAAAGAATTAACCACAGCCGAAAACTCAATACTTACCAAAGGTTGGAATTTCACTGTTGCTTCGAAAGAGGTTCCCGTTCTCGATATAATTAGTGCTGCGGATTCAACAAGCATCGAAGATCATTTTGCAGATAAGTTCAGGTGGAAAGTAAGAGACTCTACAAAAATCTGGAACAAAGAAGCCAAATATTAGCAAAGACGAGAAAGGGGCAATAGCGAACCTAAAGAAAAATTCCTATATCAAAACTCTACCAGCGGATAAAGGCAATGCTACAGCCGTAATGAATGCTCAGACATACAACCAAAAAATTGACAAAGTGTTAAGGAAAATAAACTATACATCTCTTGCTAAAGATCCAACATCTACAACTGAACGAAGAATCTATCGCGTTCTTAAGAAACATGGACGGTATATTTCTAAGTAGACCCCTAAGTTGACGCCACATCACAGCAAAATTCCACATCTTTATGGACTCCCAAAGATATTTAAACAAAACATACCTTTACGACCTATCACGAGTTCCCGAAACTCCCCGACTTCTGAGCTTGCCAAGTTCTTTCTTCCAATTCTGGAACCATTATAAGGAAATACATTATCCAGGGCCAAGAACTCGCAATATTTCGTTGAAATTATACGCGAAATAGAACTGCAACCAAAAGACCTTTTTATAAGCTTCGACATGGAAAGCCTGTTGAACATCCCCTATGTTAGATGTATTTCGGAGAAAGAAGAATAGGTAAACGTTATAATATCAACGTTATTTTTAATTCAAATAACTCTTTGAGAAATCAGCTTACTAGAGTCGAACAAATAACTCAAAGGAACATGAAGAACTGTGTCAGATATAATATGAATGTGGCAACTTCTATGTTGGAGTAACAAAGAGACTCCTTCAAGTAAGAATCAAAGAGGATCAGACGAATACATCTCGTAGAGAAACAGAAAAATCTGGTGCCTCCAGCCACGCCTCAACTCATGGACATCAGCTAAAATGGTCTGAAGCCAGAATCCTACACCAAGAACATTCTTTAGATACAAGTGAATTGTGGAAACCACTTCTAAGTAATTGTAAATCAAAATTAAATGCAACATAAATGGGACCTTAGCGTAGCAGGTATGACTGCACTCATTTGCGTTGTGACTACATTTAATCGTAGACTTCTGCAAGTGGTATATTTTGGTAGCATAAGGAAGTTCTGTCTACAATCAAACTGTTGTCCCTTATTAATAGCTACTCTAATAACCTATAAAAAAAAATATCACAAAGACATTGGCACTCTGGAGTCTGAACGTTCCTCTCCTCTCTTGCAGCTTTAGTTTCAAACAACTACAGGTTATTTAAGCTTACTAAAATCATAACTCAGGACTTCAAGACAAGCAATTCTGCTAACTAGCTGATCAGATGGCATCTATTGTTTAAAGCTCTCATTGCAGTGCGACCGCAAGTTTAGTCGCGAGATTTGTATTAAATTAAACAAAATGAGTTTCTCAAAACCCTTAAATCTATTAACAACAATAAATAGGAAACGGAATTTATTTACAATGAGAAACTTAAAATTATTAATAAATAATATTATCAAAGTAACCAACATAACTTCTCTTAATAGCCGTTCTATTAATTAAAATGTAAAAGCAAATTTAGAAAATAAAAACGTATAAATAGTTTTCTAAAATATCAAACAGGAAAAAAATAAAACTTACTTAATTAAACAGTATTATAGTCGGTAAATTCTCGAATAAAATAATACAAGAAAATCTTCATTCCCACCGAATTTACACGTCACTGTTCTTTAAAGTCGTACCTACCGCCCTAAATGAATTACAAACTGTACAAGAGCGTCCCCGAATCTTACATCCCATGCCCCTCTTTTTAGTACCTTGTTCGTTCGTACTCCCTGAAACCGTCAATTTCATTCCCTTAAAGTTCGAAGGTTTCGGTCTTCTCGTGCAGAAGGCGTTAGCTATTCTATACTGGATGCTTGATTCTCGAATTAGCCTCTGAGCTTTCTAATATTATTTTTTTATATAAAAACAGTTAATCAAACTATTCTAGGTTTTCCTATAAATAGAAGGGATCGATGATAATGTCCGTTTAAAAATTCTATTCACTCCTTTAGTAATCTAGAAATACTTAACTCTTTCTTTCTTGTTAATAGAAAAAAAACAGACATTATACAAAATCCCTTTAAATTCGGTCAAACAATATATCATATTATAGTGAGTTATTTGATTATTCTTTTGCTTCCTAATAATGGGAAAATCGTTCAATATTTTAATACATTTTAACGATTTTTCGCATACCATATGTAAGACCTCCCTCGCCCTGATCTCTTCGGTTTTATTTACATAACCAGGGTAGGATTTCTTCGAAGTTTTATAGATCCATCTTTAGTTTGTGTCATCATAAATTTTAAGTCTATATATTTAAAAAAAAAAACATTTAAACGATTCAAAGATAATGAAGTTGAGATTATGTTTATGTACAATAATTGATTTATTTTTCCTTTAGACTTTCTTGGGTGGTAATAAAAAAACTATACTATCCCGTTCTCATGGATAAAAACTATCCACAAAGTGATTATTTAATTACTCATTTTAGCAGAATATACTTCACACTAAACAGTATAAAACAATTAATATTTGTTCCATGACAGCGTCAAACTCCACTGCATTTACTTTTAGTATAAATAGATGTGTAGCTTAAAAATTTTATTCATATTCACTTGAAAACGGCTAGAGATAACTACTAGCCGAAACTTCATGATGTTCAGTCCAACAGATATCTACTACTTCGCATGAATGATGTTATTTTTAAAAGTATATATTTATATGAAATTAGGCTTTTATAGGCAACCCTACATAATTAAAAATTATTTTAAAATATGTGATTCATAATTTTGGACACGAATAATATTTTGATTTCCTAAAATTATTAACCCTTCCTGTAAAAAAATTTGACCAAAACATGCAGAGCTTGGCACTCATTAACTTACCCTCCTTTCCTTTATTTTTTGGTTAAATTTCCAGCATTGCAAAAATTAAACATGAAAAACAGCGTTCCACATTGGTTAACATGTTTTAGGGAGCTATATAATTTATCTACTATTAAGTCAGCTTTTCAAAGCCTAAGTTTAAAATAGAGGGTCGCAGTTTACTGCTGAATAAGTAGAAAAATTCTGCCGCTTGCCAAGCGAAATTTATTACGAGAGGGTACGAAAACTGATAAACAACATTATGAAATATATATATTTATTTTCAACGAAAACGTAAATAAAGCCGCAATATAATTTAAGTAGCTATAAATGTTTCTATAAGCTTGAAGGTTTTAATACTTAATAATCTAATGTGTAATGGCTGTTATTAAAATTTTAGCGAAGGTCTATGAATAAATTCAATAATATATTTTTAAAGATGTTAAGATAGAGCAGCACCAAGCAGTGGCGGTTCGTGACTGTTTGGAAAGTTAGTGCCAATATGTAAAATAAAATATATAATCTTCGAAAAACATGTCATACAATTCTCTTACCTATATAAATAGCAGTAGCGGTTTTTCCTTAGGTTTGCAGGTTTGCGCAATTCCCAAAAAATGATAAATTAAAATAAAGCGTAGTAATAAAAATAAGTACAAATATTTTTTTTTAATTTCTACTAATAATTTAATTGTCAAACTTATATCAATTTTTTACCTAGATTACAAGCGAACAACAGTCAATTAAAGTAACCGGCCCAGTTATGGAACGGAGCCCCGGTTGTGGAACACTTCGTATAAAAATAAATTGTATAATATTAGTTGGTGTGATTTTTTTTTTGTCAAAGTTAATTAAACTTAATTTATAGTTATTAAAAAATACATTAAATCCAAAAATTAATAAGAATGTTGCTATTCATTAGTTAATAAATCGAATTGAAATGTGGTACCTGAGTGACAGTAAAAAAATTCGCACTCACCAAGATAAGGCATAACATTTTGGAGGAAGTGTGAACCTTTATATTAAAAGTGCCTGTTATATTTTTACATGCAAAATTTATGTTTTATATTTATAAGTTGAAAGGTTAAAGTACTGTATATGCGTTTTCATTTTTAATCCCCTTAAATATTTATTTAATTTTACTGTTCCTCAATCGGTACAAAAATTATTGAAGAGACCCTATTTATTGAACGATGTCAACGGGCGTTCAAAAAATACGTACATCTTGTTGTATAGATGCACTTGTTTATGGAACGTGAAAACGTCGCATGGTCGTTCGCGCAAAAATAACTTGAAAATAACTTTTATTGCTTTAAAATTTGAGCAAATTTAATTTTGATGGTTAGTTTCAATACTAAAATTTACATTAGATTCATTTTTATTAAGGTAAGTATACTTTGCACAATATTTACTTATGTTTTGATTAATATAACCTAAAAGCTAACAACTGATTTTGTTATATTTGTTTTAGATGTGAAATTTTATTTATAAAATAATTAAGTAATGACATTAATATGGTAAAAGATGTGAAAAAAAGATAATTAGAAAGTCCAAAAAGAATAGAAAAACAAAAATCAAGAAAAAGTGTTATTCGGAAAATGCTCTTAAAAAAGCTATGATAGCTTTAAAAGCAGGGGATTCTTTTAGAGAAGTGTCTCAAAAGTATGACATTCCAATATCTACGTTGCGAAAAAAAAAGACATGGAAGGTAATGTTATCACAAAGAAAAGTGGACCGGAATTAGTTTTATCAAAAGAAATAGAGCAGCGTATAGTCACCTGGATCATATATAGATCACAAAGAAGCCATCCCGTAGAAAAAATTGATATTCTCGATAGTGTACAAAGATATGTTACCGAATTAGGCATTAAAACTCCATTTGTGAACAATCGTCCAGGCCGACATTGATAAGAAGCTTTTCTAAGGAGATATCAAACTTCTTTATCCACTCGAATAGCCCAAAATTTAGCTCTTGACCGAGCTAAGATCAGTGCAGATGATTTAAGAGGCTGGTTTCAATTAATAAAAAATCATCTTAATGAAAAAAATTTGCTAAACATACACTCCTCAAGAGTTTACAACTGTGATGAAACCAATATTCAACTCTGCCCTAAACCAAACAGAGTTGTCGCTCTCAAAGGTACTAGAAATGTTTACAAAGTTGTAGATGCTGACGAGAAAGAAGCTCTGACAGTTTTATTCATGTACAAGGCTGAAGGTGTCCTGGCTCCACCAATGGGATATAGAGAAATAGAGAGCTTTTGTGAGTATATGACCAACATATTTTATCCTTGGCTCGTAAAACAGCAAGTAGAATTTCATATTATCCTGTATCTAGATGGACATTCTTCTCACATAACAATTCCATTGGTAAATTTCTGCATGGAAAAGAAGGTAGAATTGTGTCCTTTTTTCCTCATTCTACTCATCTGATGCAACATTTAGCTGTTGCTTTCTTCTGTCCATTCGAAGAAGTATGGAAAAAAATAGTTCCTCAATGGAAAATTGAATATGACAAAACGAGACTATCAAGACAAGGTTTTGCGAAGGTGTTGAAGCTAGCTCTTGACTCTTTTCCTGGACCAAGCAAAGCGGTTGTAAATGGATTTAAATCAACTGGTCTTATGCCGTTTGACCCTAAAGTTCCAGACTATAACGTTGTGAGTAAAAAGAAAAAGATGAAACAAAATAATTCTACGAATCTTGAAACTACAACAGACTGCACCATATTAAGTTATCTAGCAAATTTTGAAAAGGGTCTATCACCAGAGTTTCTTAAAGAATTTCGTAAGTGTGAAGAAAATGAATCGTGGTCAGGTGATATAAGACAAACGGGTTTGTTTGATTATTGGATGAAAATCAAAGCTGAAGCATCATCGGATAGCCACTTTACTTATTGATTTATTTTTATATTATATTTTTTTTTAATTTTTTTTTTACTTAAAATTGAAACAAGTAATTTTTGATATTTGGTCTCCTAGTTTTTTATAACTTTACTTATTCAATTATTATACTATTACAATTTCAATCAATGAATTTTTACGCTATTTAAAATTATAATCAATCAATTTTTACACTTTTTACAATTTTTACAAATTATTTTTAATAATTTATTTGTACAATTTTGTTTATAAATTATCTTTAAAAGCTGGCACTAATCATTTTAAATTAGGATATGAAATTCAGAAAGAGTGTGTCGAATTAGTTAATAATAAAATAACTGCAATAAGCGAAACTAACTTTAACGATTCAATATCACACGATCTTTCGGAATGATTCAACGTTTATGATGAATCAAAACTCTGAGAGTCAAAGAGAAGAAGATTTAGTTGTAGATCAGCAAAATGTACATTCAGTCACAGATTTTGAAGGAAATTTTTCATTTGTAAATGATCCATCAAGCTCATTAGTATCTGAGATTGAAGATTCATCTAATTATACAGAAATGTCAATAACAGACATACCAATAACTGACATATCACCAATGTCAAGTATTGAAGATACTAATTTAACTGATGATATCGAAAAGTTGAATTCAATACCTAATTTAGGAATAGCCATTGAAACTTCTCCAAAAAAAATCTCCAAGTAAATTCATATATTTATTATTTTATTATACTACTATTCATGTTTTTATGGTTTTTCAAGATACTCATGTGTTAATTAATAATTTCAGTTTCAGTAGTCCCCGATACTCTTACTAATAGTAATGTTGAAGCACTGACAACAAAGCCATTAGGTATATACTATTATTGATCAATTATTTTATACTCTGCTTAAATATATAAATTTGATCAAACTTTCTCTCTTTAGATTCAAAAACTCCTGAAATCATTTCTTGTCAGCAGGGGAATTGTCACTTCTAACACTGGTAAGTAAGAACACCAAAATTCATTTCAATTAAATAAAACTTTACTTAACAATTTTAAAACACTTATTTATCAATTTATTTAGATTTAAATTTGAATGGTGCGAAAGAAACTTTTGAGAAAGTTTTTATTCTTCCTATTAAATACTTACCTAAAAAAAAGAAAGAGAAATTGTCGAAAACTGCAGAGAATGAAAAATTACCAGTAGTAGTTACTTCACAAAAATGGCTTCAGAAAAAATTGGAAATAGAAAAGAAAGAAGAAGGAGAAGAAGAAAAAAGAAAAGCTGAAAAAAATTAATGTAACAGGAGTAAAGAAAATGTTAGAAGAAAAGAAGTTATTATTAGAAAAAAAACGAAAGCTGAAACAAGAATTAGATTCTAAAATGAAAGAAGAGATAAAAATGTTGGAGAATAAAATTCAAAATTTTCCAAAAAAAAACTGAGAAGGTCAGCCAGAGGTTACTTTAGGGTCATTTCAAGATCAAATGGAGAAAAATCCACTAAATAAATCCGAAAAAAGATACGTAGGTTTTTGGAGTCGCTAAATCCAAATTCGTGGTTTGTCTAATCCCCCAAGCACAGCAAGAGGTCATTTCAACGCCATTTCAAGATCAAACTGAGAAAAATTTACTAAATAGATCTGTAAAAGAAAAGAACCCACCCGCAGCTTAATCAGTATCAATTACATAGCAGACGAGTAAGCGGATCCAGTTTTTGAGCCGAAACTCAAACTCTCAACACCTCGTACCCCATGCACAGCTAGATTTAGGTCCGCTACACAGCAGATCTGCAAAGTTAGTTATTATGAAATAGTAATCCAAAACTCAAGCTCCCAAACTCTCATAACCCACGCACAGCTAGATTGATATCCATTACAGAGCAGACAGGGAAAAGAATTGAGTTTTTAAGACAAAACCCAGGCTACCAAAACCACACATTCTACATGCAGCTACATTGACTGCCACTACACAACAGACAGGCGACCGGAGCAAATTTTTATAAACATACGAATACATAAGCTCTCATAACCACATATCCCACGGGCAGCGAGATCAATGCCTGTTTCGCAGCAGACAGAGGCGAAAAGCGAGGATTTATGAGTGTATAAAATATAACCCAAGTTCTCCGAAAACCATATACCCAGGCACAACATGTATGAGAGTTTGGGGTTTGTGTTATACACTTATAGCTTCGCTAGCCTAGCTGTTATGCAACGGATATCGATTTAGCTAAGCAAGGGTTATGTGGTAGTAGAAACTTGGGTTTCGCCTTGAAAACTCGCTTCGTTCACGTTAAGTGGAGTACGTGGTTTTGGGAGTTGGCGTTTCGGCTCAAAAACTCGATCCGCTTGCCTACCTGCTCTGTTATGGATATCGCTCTAGCTGGGCGTATGTTCTCCTTTTTTATAGATTTGTTTAGTGGATTTTCAATTTGACCTTCAAATGACTTTGAAATGACCTTTGATTAACCTTGAGGTTTTAAACAAACCTCGAATTCAGGTTCAGCGCCCCATAAAGTCTATATATCTTCCTTTACAGATCTATTTAATACATTGACAATGAAATGGCCCTGAAATGACTTCTGGCTGAGCTTGGGGGATTAAACAAACCACGAATTCGGATTTAGTAACCTCAAAAATCTGCGTATCTACTTCTTCCGATTTATTTAGAGAATTGTACTTCATTTGACCTTGGAGTGGCCTTGAACCTGACTTGATAGAAGTTATCGGACCTCAGATTTGGATTCAGGGCGTCTAATTACATAAAAATAAAATAGTCTGGTCAAATTGGCATCCACTTTTTTTTGTAAACCTGTGTAATTTGTCTGTATTACATTATTACGTCTGGGAACGTTATCGTTTGCCTGTTTGCAATTTTAGTGCAATCCAAGATAATCCATTGGAGCGTATATGAAATTCCTTATCTTAGACGTGGAGATTAATTCCGTCTCATAAGCTTCATGTTGGTTGCAAATCTTCACAAATGTGTTTAGTTTGCCCGTCGATTTTGTAGTTAGATGTAGATAAGCTATTGTATTTTGACTAAAATGTGGTCGGACTTGCATTGTCTTTATTTTTTTTTTATTTTCACGACGTTTCGATTAGGTTGTATCTCTAGTCGTTATCAAGTATAAACTGAATGTTTTGTCTTAAGACTACGAGTTTATATAGGAACTGTGTCCATTGAAGCGCAACGTTTCGCTTCACTGTACACACCTCAATGATTTCATGTTACAAAGTAGTGGTTGCCAAAGATTAGGTATCTCAACACTCGGTTTACTGAAGATTCCATTATTGTTTTTAATGTATGTTGCTGCTATAAATTTTATTTTCTTTCATATTGGGTTCCATATATATTGCCGCAGCATCAGACCATTTTATATGGTGTTGTTTATCCCAGGAGTGTTCTGCAATACCTGTTCTCGACGTTTCCCCTTTTTGTGCATGAGTTTTATTTTCCTTAATTCTAACTTCTAGCGGTCGTTTGGTTTCTCCAATATACTTTTCACCACACTCACATGGAACTTTGTAAACACATTCTTTCTTATCGGTAGTTTTAGGTTTTGTTTTTGTTAAATGAGCTCTAAGGGCATTTCCTGATTTAAAGGCTGTTTTTATATTATAACTACTGACAATTCGTTTTATTTTCTCCGACGTTCCCATAATGTACGAAATTGTGAAGAAGGAATGTGTTTCTTGCTGCCCAGTGTTCGTTGTTCTAAAATTATTTATAACATCGTCAATTAGTTTTAAAGGATAACCATTCTGTTGTAAATCGGATTTAATATTTGCAACCTCTTTTTCCAATGATTCGGCATTATTACATATAGATATAGCGCGATTATAGAGGTTACGTATAATTTCTCGTTTTGTTATAACAGAATGATTAGAACTATGATTAAGATATTGTCCAGTATGTGTTGGCTTTCTGTACACTGAAGTTTTAATAGTTTCGTTTGAACGGTTCACCATGACATCTAGATGGGTTCTTCACTCTCTCCAGTCGTCGCCAATATATATATATATATATATATATATATATATATATATATATATATATATATATATATATATATATGGAATGGTTCGAAACTCATGCTATAGAATCGGCAACAGTAAAAACCGAAAGTCTGGTTAAGATATGTCGATGATACTTTCATCGTATGGAAGGGCAATGATCAAGAACTTAATGATTTCCTAAAACATCTGAATACCATTCGACCTACAATTAAGTTTACCATGGAAAAAGAGGAAAATGATTAATTGCCCTTCCTAGATGTCATGGTGAACCGTTCAAACGGAACTATTCAATCTTCTGTATACAGAAAGCCATCACATACTGGACAATATCTTAATCATAGTTCTAATCATTCTGTTGTAACAAAACGAGGAATTATACGCAAACTCTATAATCGCGCTATATCTATATGCAATAATAACGAATCATTGAAAAAAGAGGTAGCAAATATTAAATCCGATTTACAACAGAATGGTTATCCTTTAAAACTATTTGACGATATTATAAATAATTCTAGAACAACGAACAGTGGACAACAAAAAACACATTCCTTCTTCACAATTCCGTACATTAAGGGAACGTCGGAGAAAATAAGACAAATAGCCAGTAGTTATAATATAAAAGCAGCCTTTAAATCAGGAAATACCCTTAGAGCTCATTTAACAAAAACAAAACCTAAAACTACCGATAAGAAAGAATGTGTTTACAAAGTTCCATGTAAGTGTGGTGAAATGTATATTGGAGAAATCAAACGACCGCTAGAAGTTAGAATTAAAGAACATAAAACTCATACACAAAAAGGGGAAACATCGAGATCAGGTATTGCAGAACACTCCTGGGATAAACAACACCATATAAAATGGTCTGAGGCTGCGGCAATATATATGGAACCCAATATGAAAAAAAGAAAATTTATAGAAGCAGCATACATTAAAAACAATAATGGAATCTTCAGTAAACCGAGTGTTGAGACACCTAATCTTTGGCAACCACTACTTTGTAACATGAAATCATTGAGGTGTGTACAATAAAGCGAAACGTTGCGCTTCAATGGACACAGTCCCTATATAAGCTCGTAGTCTTAAGACAAAACATTCAGTTTATATTTGATAACGATTAGAGATACAACCTAATCGAAACGTCGTAAAAATAAAAAAAAATAAAGACAATGCAGGTCCAACCACATTTTAGTCATTCTTCAACATTGTCTACAACCTTCAAACAAACTATTGTATTTTTTGAATTTTGCGTTTTGGTTTTGTTAAAAACAAAATTGAATTCCGTTTAGAGTTTAATTTCAGAGCTATTCAGTGGTCGGTTATTAACTGATAAGGGTGAAATAAAAAGGCTTGGAAGGCCTACTCCAAATTTAAAAATAGAACAGTCTGTGTCCAGAAAAAAAACTTTTACTAGGACGTTTAGTCCGAACCTTTATAATAAACATACGTGGCTTTGTGGTTGCAAAATTAAAATAGCTCTATTTTGTTCTCCCAATTTATTATTTGAAGGAGTAAGGATTTAAATCATTCGGGGAACCGCATTAAAAAGCATACGTTGTTGGCAATACTCGAGAAAAATATTTTACCATATTTACTTTTTGGGACTGTTAACGTAGCTGCTAAATTAAGCAGCGCTTATCGAAGAGTTATTGAACTGCACGACAAAAAAGTGAGACATTATCGATACATTTTAACCATTATAATTAATTGTGTGCGTTTCTGGGGAGCTTTCGAACTCGCGTTACGAGGACATGATGAGTTTTCATCTTTCTCTAATCCCGGGGTTTTTCAAGGTTTAATATTATTTTAGTGCTGAGTTCTGGTGCTCTGAAACAATATTTGGAAAAAGCATCGATATTTAAAGATACGTCAAAAACCATTTAAAACGAAATTTTACAAGTAATGTTTATGTTAAGAGGAAATTTATAAAGAAATAAAAGGAGCTTATTATTTGTCTATAATAGCTGACGAAACTAGTAACGAATCAAATTTCTTTCAAATGGCAATTGTCTTTAGATATATTGTACGGGGCAAGCCGGTTGATTGATTTTGGGATTTTTTAGTGCCTTTAGAACATGACTCGAAAACTTTGTCTTCTTCTTCGTCCTTCTTTAATTTAGGCGAAGTGGCCTGTTTCTTTTCATCGTCCCTCTGCCTATTGTACTGATAAGTTATCGCTCCATCGTTTTCGGGGATGTCTTAAACTCCTGCGACCTAACGGTGATTTGTCGCGAGCAACTCTGACTATTCTTCTGTCATCCATTCTACTGATGTGCTCGTTCTACTCCTTTTTTCTACCTAGTACCCACTCATTAACGTTTTCTACTTTACATGTTCTTCTTATATTTTGCCTTCTCTCTCTGTCCAAGAGCGTTTTTCCAGTTATTCTACGAAGTACTCTCATTTCGGTTGTCTCTAATAGTTGTTTAGTTTTCGCTGTGTTAGGTCGAGTTTCTGCGGTTGGTCTCACTATTGCCTCATAAATTCTTGATTTAGTTTCTATTTTAATATTTTAATTTCGCCATACTGTGTCATTTAAACATCCTGCTATTCTTGTTGCTCTTGTTGTTTATTCTCTTACCTCCACCTCAACATCACCATAATCTGAGATTTCTATGTCTAAATACTTCAATTTCATTTCTTGCAGGATAACTTTGCATTCAACTTCCAGTTTGTACCTTAATGGTGTTTTTGACGTTATCATGCATTTAGTTTTCTGGGCCGATATCATCATATTAAATGATTTGGCGATGCAGTTAAATCAATGTAATGGTCGCTGTAGATCGTTTTCGTTTCCGGCCACTAGTACGGCGTCATCGGCGTAGCACAGAACAGTAATTTCATGGTCGCCCATTCTGTACCCTTACAGTAAACGTACATTTCTTATTATTTCGTCCATAATGATGTTGAAAAGAAGAGGGCTCAGGGAATCCCCTTGTCGAATACCTCGTCCCACAGCTAATGGTTCAGTCAGAATCCCATTTATTTTTGCTTGAATCTGATTTGTATCATATATATTTTCTATTATTTTGATGAGGTTGTGTGGGATTTGCCTGTTATAAAGGAGGTATATTACGCCTTTTAACTGTACATGATCGAATGCTTTTTCCAAGTCAATAAAACACATGCATGCTGGTCTGTTGTATTCATTTCATTTTTCTATTATCTGTTTTATGACGAAAACCGCGATAGTGCAGGATCTACGTGATCTGAATCCTTGCTGTTTATCTGCTTACGATGTTAAGTTATTAATTTTGTTTGTTATATATATCTTTTGTTGCAAGTTTCAGTGAATGCTTAAGAGATTTAAACCTCTGTAATTTGAGGGCAATTTCTTATCTCCTTTTTTAAACATAAGGATAGTGATGCTAGTTCGCCATTCATCAGGTATTCTGTGTTGATAGAGAATTTTTCGAATGAGAAATGTTAATTGCTGTATGAGAGATTGACCACAAAATTTAAGTAATTCGTTTGGGATGCTATCTTGCCCTGGACTTTTCCTATTCTTCAGGTTTCAAAGAGCGGTTGTCTCAATTTATATGTTGTCGTTCGTTGCTATTTCGGGTGTATTGAGTTCAACTTCAAATTCTTCTGATTGATATTGTTCGGTTAAATAATTAACATAGGTTTCCCTTGTTATCTGATTTGTCTCGACTAACTCATTGATCACTTCTCTTTGAGTTCTAATAAAGCACCAAATTTGTTTTTGAAGTCCATAGTAGTCATTTTCCATTCGCTTTGAGAATATTTCCCAATAATGATTTTTTGTTTGTCTTAAAAGTACTGTTGTTTCGTTTCGGATTCGTCTATACATTTCATACGATACCTTGTCTTCTGTTATACTTATAGAACTTGAAAAGCACGTCAAATGTAATAAAAACAAACTCATTTAGAAAACATACGATGGTGCATCAGTCATGAGCGGCGCGTCGAATGGGGTGCAAGCAATTATAAAAAATTCTATGTCCTATGTCCACATATTTTTTTTCCAATTTACAAGAGATTTGTTTTTTTTTTCAAATAATACTCAAAGAACCGCAATACTGTAATGGAACAAATATTAATTATTTTACACCATCCAATGTGAACTATATTCTGTTAAAATGAATAATTAAATAATCACTCTGTGAATAGATTTCCCGTGGGAATACGGTAGTTATATTTTTTACCACTATCAACGAAAGGCTAAAGAAAAAACAAATCAGTTATCGAACTTAACTTTTATTATCTTTGTCGTTTAAATGTTTTCTTAAAAATATATAAACTCAGTAAATTTAGCTAGACATAAAACTAAAAGACCCTTTCTAAGATTTGGCTATAAATCTGTCAAAATAATCCTACTCTGATTATGTAAATAAAACCAGACGTGATAAGGGTAGTTTTTAACATATGGTATATGAAATATCGTTAAAATATATTAAAATATTGAACGATTTTCCCATTATTAGGAAACAAAAGAATAATCAAACAAACTCATTATACTGGAATATAACGTTTAACCTGTGAAAGGAAATAATGTAGCGTCTGTTTTTCCTCATTGCAAGAAAGAATGATTTAAATACCAGCATTATGAATAAAAGGGCACTCAGGTTTTTTCACAGACGTTATATTATCTTATTCCTTTAGTTATAGAAAGAAATAGAATAGTTTTATTAATTGTGTTTATATAAAAATTAAGATTAAGACGCTCAGAGGCCAATTCAGGAATCAAACATTCGGTATAGAATAGCTAACGCCCTCAGCACGTAACGATCGAAACCTTCGAACTTTAAGGGAAAGAAATTGACGTTTACAGGGTTCCATCGGGTAATATGGGTACAAACGGGAATCAGAGGGGTGTCGAGGGGGTGTAAGATTCGAAGACACTCTTTTAAGGAATAGTAAATTTTAGTCATAATTTGAATGTCGTTAGAACAGTACCGTGAGTACCAGTGCCGTAGAATAATTACGTCTCGGATATAATCGTCGGGAAAGAAGGTTATCTTTCTTTTGATTTAATTTGGGAAATTAACGGAATACCGTGTGTTATTTTAATCGGGCATTTTGCGACTTTCATACGGTTTGATTAAGTAATTAGCTGTTTTTTCGCGTTTTATTTCTTTTTTCTGTTCAATATTTTAGTAAGCTATTTATACGTGTTTTTTTTTCTAAATTGGGTTTTATATTTTTGGTTATTAAATCGGCCAATAAGAGCAATTCTGTTAGTATTTTTGAATTGTTATTAGGTTTAAGTTTTTCACTATAAATAGTTCGTTTTTCTATTTATTTTTGTTAAATAGATTTAAGTGTTTTGAGAAATTTGTTTTATTCAATTTAATTAAAACCTTCACGCGAATTAACTTGCGGGCGCGCTATTGCGAGACCTACAAAACAAGAGATGTCTTCTGATCAACTAATTAGCAGCCCTTTCTGAGTCCTGAAGATCTGAGTCATGGTTTTGGTAAGCTTAAATAACCGTAATTGTTTGGTACTAAAGCTGCAAGAGAGAAGTTGAACGACCAGACTTCCAGACTGTCTTTATTACTATAAAATTTAATTACAGGTTATTAAAATAGTTACAAATTAATGTGTAGCAACAATTTGGTTATAGATATATGTCATTGACAGGAGTCTATGATCAAATATTGTCACAATACTATATCAACTTGTTAACAAACCCTTACCTCGTTTGGCATCAACAAGATAGAATTTTAATTCTAGAGTTGTTTGTACCATATTAGAATACAAAGACAGCATTCTAGAGACAATGGAAAAAACCTTAAATGACAGTAGAAGCTTTAGTACCACGAACCAATCATCAGGGTATGTCAAAATTGTCAAAAGAAAAAGTTTCGTTTTGTGGTTAAACTTATTTTACAAAATAATGCCTCAAGTTGATTTGTTATTTCGTAAGTCTCAAACAAGACAAATTGACGCTGTGATCGCAAACAAAAATATATTATCATTTGAATCAAAATTAACAGGAATTAGAATAATATTACTTCAAACGACGTTGAGCCATCTCCACCTACTTCAAAACGACGTAGGCTCTACGATTCTGCGGAGTTTTCTCGGGAAGCAAAAGAAGTTTGTGATATAATTATTTGTCAAGCAAAAGCACGATTTAGCTTAACAGATCGCTTGGTAGTAGTCAGTTTTTTTTTTCAAAATGTCGAATGTAGTACATACTTTTCCGGACAGAAATATAAGGATACAATTAAAATTTATCCCATTTTTATTGAACAGGAACTCCGTACAGAAGTGACCGTCATATATGAAAATGAAGAATTTAGATCAATTTCGTACCTTTTTGTATTTTATGACTATGTTCGAGCTAAGTGAGACATTTAGTGAAGTTCTAAAACTTTTAAAAATATTAATTACTATTCTGATGGCATGGGCTGAAGCAGAACTGTGTTTTTTTACTCTCAAACGGATGAAAACGTTTTTACGGAATACTATGAGCCAAGAAAGACATTGTGTTTGGCAATGATTTCTAGAGAAAGGTATTTCAGACAGTGAGTTATTGATAAGTTAGCTAATGTTAAAGATTAACGTATGGATTATGTTCTTTATAAATAATTCACACAATAAGTTATACGTGCATTTTAATTAGACTGCTATATTTTTTAAATTTACTACCTTCTTTATGTTATTTAAAATACATTGCTTTGTTTCATACTGACTCCATTTTTAAAGAAGTTTTATACATATCAACCTACTTTCTTAATGCATCAGCCGCCACTGATAAATAGATAAATTCTTATCACCGTGACGACAAGAATTTATCTGTATTTTATACTTATTTAAATTAGATATTTGAGATTCTTTATTTTACCTCATATATGAATAAGTTGTTATGTTCCTATTCGCGACCAGGTTTCGTCATCTTCAAACAGCACACATATGAAACAAAACAGTTTTTCCTCAAACTCGCACTGCCAAATATTGTTATCATACATAGATACTTTATTAAATTTGCGACATATAGACTTTCCTCCACTTTCACTTAGTTTTTCCATTTTTAAATCAGGCAATGTTTGCCCTTTTTCTTTTACTCTAAATTTTTTCTTTAAAGAGAGTGGATTAAAAGCTTTCTTTAAAAAAGTAACCGTTTAGTAATAGAACAAAAACGTGACCGAGTTACAATAATATTATGTAGATACCTAAGTAATTCACTACAAATAACTAAAACTTAATTTAAAATAATAAATTTTTATTAGGATCGCCAATTATAAACAAAACGAACAAGAACGTCGAAATAAAAAGCTAATGTCGCTTCTCATTCGGTGACAAGCATATTCTTTATTCGATTCACTTAATAGCATTTCAATCATCTAGTTGTTTCTCGGTCACATACAGGGTATCTCTAAAAGATCTGTACAAAACGCTACCACAAATTCCTGAGGCTAAAATATGCGAATCTAGTCCAATTTATCTTAACACAAAAGTCTCCGAAATGGCAAAGTTATAATTTATTTAAACTTTTTTGTAAATATTTATTTTAATTTAACTTCATTTGCATTATGTTTAGGTCATTGGGGTTTTTAGGGTGTGAAATCAAGATCTGATCACAGTTTGAATGCATATTGTATAGGACGCCACCAGCAGCACTTCTCCTACATCCAAAGTTCCATAACTCTTTTTTGCACCAGTGTACTAAATTTCTAATTAAATCCTTGATATATTTTATTGAAAAAAAAAGTTATATAGTAGGTGTCTCTTTGGGCAGCCATTTCTGAGCGCCATAGTCCCCTTCACACCATATCCAAGCTTAGTACTGGTCTAAGAAATTTGGAGCATTTTTAAGGGCTAACATGCTAGCAATAAAAAAAAATACATAACAACGAACTAACAATAATAATAATGTAGGAATGAGCTGGCAAAAAAATAAAATAACACAAATAGAAAAATTTTATTTATTTAATTTTTTAATTAAACTCTAGGTAAATACACAGAGATTAAATCTACGAAAAAAGTTGAACTTCACCCTTTTCATAATTTCTGCATCTAGGAATAAAGTATTTACTATTTACAGGTCTACAGTATACTGTCTGTTTAAGGCTTCCCCATAAAAAGTAATCCATAGGCGTTAAATCCGGTTGGCGGGGTGGTCAATTTACAGGAGAATCATTTCCTCTGTCCATTTTCAAAAATTTTCATTTAAATGATTTTTAACATTTAATGTGAAGTGTGAGGATGCACCTTCTTGTATCAACCACATATTTTGTTTAGTTCAGTGGAAGATCATCAAATAAATTTGACAAATTTACTAGGTGTTATAGGTAATTGAAACCATCTAAAAGGGGTGGTAATATGATAAGACCAATATAAATCTGTCAACGATTCCTTCTCATACGTCAATTTTAAATTCATTTAATTTTTAATTTAATATAGTGAGAGTTCTTAAAAGAATTAAGCAAAGATTGTATAGTTTCATACCGTCCGGAAGTTATTTTTCTCAAGGATCATACTATTCGTTTCTAATAATGGTGAGATTAATAAAAATTCCCTACTCTCTTGAGGACATTACGAAGAAAGACAATTTTCTGTTACCTAAAACTAATAACACAAGAGTTATGTGAAGCTCAAGTCCTGAGAATTCTCAATGACCATAGTAATAATCTTCATACATCAGTAATAAAATATATATACAGGGTGAAACATAAAGACTGGGAATAAATTAAACAGTGGATTCGTTAGTAGAAATTTTTTTTTCGTATGGAGTTTTGCTCTGCGAATATTCGTTTCTAAGTTACAGGGTGTTAAAAAATTAAAAAAAAATTGATTTTAGTCTAATAACATTCAATCGCTAGAAGATAGTGGAACGAAATTTTAGCAAAAGCTTAATTTTATAATGCCTTAGTAACTGTAAAAGAATTGACTTCGCACTGTACTCAGTGGCGTGCGTACGAATATTACCGTAGGGTTTTTTTTAAGTGGTACGCCACTAGTAAAAAATTTTTTGATCATTTCCTCAAATTTGATTTTTTGTTTTGAACAAA
This sequence comes from Diaprepes abbreviatus, assembly GCA_034092305.1. NCBI lineage: Eukaryota > Metazoa > Arthropoda > Insecta > Coleoptera > Curculionidae > Diaprepes > Diaprepes abbreviatus. The sequence continues at coordinate 5,210,515 of JASJET010000156.1, forward strand.
ATTATCATCTTAAGTTTCCTTTGTATTTCTCGTCATTTTCCGTAATTAAGCCTTTTGTAAATAGCATTTTTTCCATTGCTTACACGGAAAAATGTAGAAAACACAAACATTATCCAGTATGCTATGACCATAATTGTCAGTTAAGATAAGCTTTCATTACGCGTTTCTAATTTGGTTAATTGATAAAAATGGACTACTTATTTGAAAAATTAGCAGATACATATTTTATTTATTGCCTTGCAAACAAGAATATAGTGTGAGCTGCGCCTAGGTATGCTGAACATTTTCCGGTTCAAAGCATTCCGAATAGGAACACTTTTTCTAGAATTCACTCTCATTTAAGTGAAACTGGCTCCTTAAAGCCTTGTATCTTCCAACGAAAGACTTCGAAATGTAAGAACAGTACAATTCGGGGAACGAATACTTGTTATACCCATATCATCTACAAAGGGTGCAGGATTATGTTCCACGTTTCAGATTTTGTAACTGGTTTTTAAATGACGTCAACCAGAATTTTTTGTTTCACTTATCCAACATATTTACTAAAGAACCTGGATTGGCAAGAAATGGTATAATTAATTTCCATAATATTCATCTATGAGTCGATGAAAATTCACATGGAATAATACAATACCAGCATCAGCGACGATTTTCTATAAACATTTGAGCAGGAATAATTGGCTATTTTTTTATTGGAAGAAGTCCCACTTCAAACACGCCAGTGGATGTGGTTTATGCATGACGGCGCTCCAGCTCATTGTAGACGAAAGGTGAGGGAATACCTTAATGAAACGTTCCGGAATGAAGGGCCAAGTACTCGTTCCCTTGACCTTAATTCTTTGGACTATTACTTATAGGGCATTTAAAAAACATAGTATATTCCGTTGGAATTCCTGACGTGCAGACTTTTCGTCAAAGAGATGAAATGAGATGTCGGCAAATTCGAAAGATGCCTGGTATTTTTGCACGAATAAGAGGATCCATGAGGAAACGCAATGGAAAATGTATTGCAGCTGGAGGACAACATTTCCAACATCTTTTGCGATATCTTGTGTTTGAATAATTTTTAGTAATTAGTAATTACTTTAAGTTTGTTAGTTAATCGTGCATTAGTAGTATTTTATCTCAAACGTCTAAGAGTCTTTTTTAAATGCATAGGTGACAAGTGTTTAAAATGAGTCAAAACGTACCCGATAATGCTTGTGTTTTTTACATTTTTGTTCATGACTAAAATGTGGTCGGACTTGCATTGTCTTTATTTTTATTTTTACGACGTTTCGATTAGGTTGTATCTCTAATCGTTATCAAGTATAAACTGAATGTTCTGTCTTAAGACTACGAGCTTATGTAGGGACTGTGTCCATTGAAGCGCAACGTTTCGCTTCACTGTACACACCTCAATGATTTCATGTTACAAAGTAGTGGTTGCCAAAGATTAGGTATCTCAACACTCGGTTTACTGAAGATTCCAATATTGTTTTTAATGTATGCTGCTTCTATAAATTTTCTTATTTTCGTATTGGCTTTCATATATATCGCCGCAGCCTCAGGCCATTTTATATGGTGTTGTTTATCCCAGGAGAGAAGCATCAGCCTTAAAAGAACTTCGTAAGGATGAATCCATAAAGATTTTACCAGCGGAGAAGGGAAATGCAATAGTGATAATGGACATCGTAACATACGACCAAAAAATCGGAGATATCCTAGAAAAAGGAAAATATAGACAAATAGCCCGTGACCCGACAAAATCCATAGAGTCAAAAATCTACAGAACACTCAGGAAATACCAAAACAATATACCTGACAACCTACAATCGGCGCTCACACCACACTACAGTAAGCCACCACATCTTCACGGACTTCCAAAAATTCATAAAACGAACTTGAGACCGATAACCAGCTCCAGAAGATCCCCAACATATGCACTGGCGAAGTTTCTCTTAAAAATCATACAACCTTTAGAAGGTAAGACAAACACATATGTTAAAAATTCTACACATTTCGTGAACATTATTAGTAGCATCAATCTAGAGCCAGACGACAGACTAATAAGCTTTGATATGGAAAGTCTGTATACTAATGTACCATTAGGGGAATCACTAGACATAATCAAAACTAGACTTTCTAATAATACTAATACTACTTTATCAGATCGAACCACGTTACCACTGGACGGGGTGATGGATCTTTTGAAGTGTTGCCTGCGTAGTGCTTACTTTCAAGTAAAGGACAAGTTCTTCCGATGAGTTCTTCACTCTTTCTGGTCGTCGCCAATATATATATGGAATGGTTCGAAACTCATGTCATAGAAACGGCAACAGTAAAACCGAAAGTCTGATTGAGATATGTCGATGATACTTTCATCGTATGGAAGGGCAATGATCAAGAATTTAATGATTTCCTGAAACATCTGAATACCATTCGACCTACAATTAAGTTTACCATGGAAAAAGAAGTAAATGATCAATTGCCCTTCCTAGATATCATGGTGAACCGTTCAAACGAAACTATTAAAACTTCAGTATACAGAAAGCCAACACATACTGGATAATATCTTAATCATAGTTCTAATCATTCTGTTGTAACAAAACGAGGAATTATACGCAACCTCTATAATCGCACTATATCTATATGCAATAATGCCGAATCATTGGAAAAAGAGGTAGCAAATATTAAATCCGATTTACAACAAAATGGTTATCCTTTAAAACTAATTGACGATGTTATAACGAACACTGGACAGCAAGAAACACATTTTTTCTTCACAATTCCGTACATTAAGGGAACGTCGGAGAATATAAGACGAATTGCCAGTAGTTATTATATAAAAACAGCCTTTAAATCAGGAAATACCCTTAGAGCTCATTTAACAAAAACAAAACCTAAAACTACCGATAAGAAAGAATGTGTTTACAAAGTTCCATGTGAGTGTGGTGAAATGTATATTGGAGAAACCAAACGACCGCTAGAAGTTAGAATTCAGGAACATAAAACTCATACACAAAAAGGGGAAACGTCGAGATCAGGTAGTGCAGAACACTCCTGGGATAAACAACACCATATAAAATGGTCTGAGGCTGCGGCAATATATATGAAACCCAATATGAAAAAAAAAAGAAAATTTATAGAAGCAGCATACAATAAAAACAATAATGGAATCTTCAGAAACCGAGTGTTGAGATACCTAATCTTTGGCAACCACTACTTTGTAACATGAAATCATTGAGGTGTGTACAGTGAAGCGAAACGTTGCACTTCAATGGACACAGTCCCTATATAAGCTCGTAGTCTTTAGACAGAACATTCAGTTCATACTTGATAACGATTAGATATATAACCTAATCGAAACGTCGTAAAAATAAAAATAAAGACAATGCAAGTACGACAACCACATTTTAGTCATTCTTCAACGTCTACAACCTTCAAACAAACATTTTTGTTCATGTTTCTACATTTTTCTGTGTGTATGCAATGGAATTTTTACAAAAGGTTTAATTAGGGAAAAGTTACGAAAGATACAAAGAAAAAGTAAGGGGAAAATTTTGTTTAAAACAAGAAATCAAATTTGAAGAAACGATAAATATAAATTTTACCAGAGGCATACCACATTTTTTTTAAACTCTACGGTAATATCTGTATGCACGACATTGAGTAATCTACAAAATTATTTTTTTACTGTTACTAGGGCAGTATCAAATTAACCTCTGGTTAAAATTTCGTTTCATTATCTTCTAGCGTTCAAATGTTATGACACTAAAACAATTTTTTTTTATTATTTAACTCCCTGTAACTTAGAAACGAATATTCGTAGAGCTAAACGACATATGAAAAAAATATATATATTTTTACTAAGGAATCCACTGTTTAATTTATTCCCAACCTTTATGTTACATCCTGTACAAAGCCGGTGCTGCCAAAGTTTTTTCATATTGAGTTGAGTTATGTCTTTCGGATTATTCATCGGTGCACAAACTCTACCAGTTGCCATATACTAACTGAATACAGTTCATCGTGCTTACCAAGTAATGATTTACTCAACAAACATATAATTAATCTCCCCTGAGCATAAAAGTGCAAATTAACAAAATGTCACAGACAGTGTTTTCAGCTCTATAGCGAACAGATACAATTAAATCTAAATTATCGTCTCGGTCTAGAATGCCTTCGCCTAATTGAACTATAATTACACATTGGACAACAGCAATTCAAGTTATATGAAGCGATAATGAAACTTTGGGAATATAAACGGTACCTAATGTCAAAACATGGGAAAATTCATGTGGATTGAAATAACTATCAATTTAAATTTGAATCGCATTATTGGCTTTAAGATTTATTGACGGTGTTTGTACGGGATATTACTTTGTTGTGAATGGTAAGTTATTTTAGTTAAACTATAAAAAAAATTTAACTTAACAACTTTTGTCGTAAAAATATTTATTATTTAATATTAGATTTGTCAACTTAACAGTAATATTACAGGTGATATTCCATATACAGGGATGAGATAAAAATTCCCCATCTCTTAAAGAATACGCTCGCAGCCCTATTTTGTACTATGTCACCTAGAAACACAATTTTCCTCCGGTATGAGAGTAAAAACTTATTATAGGATGGGATGGGATAGATTAGAACTTTAACAATATCTAAGTATGTAGGGGGTCGTCATAACTTAAAATAGATAACTGAAATTTAAATGAATATATATATATATATATATATATATATATATATATATATATATATATATATATAACTCGCTGAGAACTCTCAGAGATTTCTCAGCGAGTAACGAGACGAACCGCACTTGAAAATGCCAAATGAGATTTTTGCGAAACGTCGTGAAAACGATTTTTTGAACGAACGGATTGAAACCCGGAATAACCAATCTATACATTCCACCATCCGTGAAAATCTACGATATAACATATATATATATATATATATATATATATATATATATATATATATATATATATATATATATACATATATATATATATATATATATATATATATACATATATATATATATATATATATATATATATATATATATATATATATGAAGCGTGTTTTTTATAGAGGTATAGAACTTTTAAATAGATTAGAACTTTAACAATATCTAAGTATGTAGGGGGTCGTCATAACTTAAAATAGATAATAAATTTAAATGAATATATATATATATATATATATATATATATATATATATATATATATATATATATATATATTCACCAAATACGGCAGTTTTTTTTATTGACGTATCCATTCAAACAAAAGTGAGCTTCATCGCTAAACAAAATTAAGCACGCAAATCAAGATCTTTCCGCAAAATCTTCCATAAAGTGAATGGATACATATCCAATTCCTGTGCACGATGGCCGATAGACTGATTCGGGTCTTCCTCTACGCTACGCTCTACAGCAGCAATGACTTCTTCTGTACGCACTGTACGACGTCTCTGTGAATGCGTATTATCTTTTAAAGTAAGTAAAAAGAAAAATAAATTTGCACAATTTGGAAGCGTTGTTCAGGCGTCAGTCTATTCATGTTGAAATGCCAAACCAAACTAAACATAAATCACTTGACAGCTGACAAAATGGCCTCCAGTTAAAAAAGTGTTGCCAACTTAAAGTTTTATACCTCTATAAAAAACACCCTTTTTATATATATATATATATATATATATATATATATATATATATATATATATATGTATATATATATATATATATATATATATATATATATATATATATATATATATATATATATATATATATATATATGTATATATATACTGGGCCGGAACGGGCTAGGATGAGTCAGGACGGGAAGGGAAAGAACAAAACGGGAAGGGAAGGGAAGTGACGAGATGAGATCGGATGGGATGGGATAGATTAGAACTTTAATTTTTGGCTAAGATTAAATTTTGAAGTTATTATTATAAACAACACGTTGTGAGTACGATTAGCAATTGAACGATTACCCAGAGACGCCTGGTGACCAAAGTGAAAAGCTTTCCGAGCCATATGAATTCAAAAAATAACATGAGAAATAACGTAAAAATAATTTCAAATAATACCGTAAAATGTGGTTAATATCAACATTTTTTAACATAAATGCATCTATACTGGGGTTAATATTACGCATAAAATAAAAACAAAATATGTAAAGAATAGATCTCAGTGTTCCCCTTAAGTATTAGTACATGTTTTTTTCTTTCTTTAAAAATAATTGTTAAAATAATTCATATAGGTCGTGTTGCGATTCACTTTGCAGCCGGTGTGAAAAACAACACCTGTTCGATTTCACATCTAATGGCCTTCACACTGTCTAAGAGGTCGATAGCAACAAACTACATATTTCTAAAAATGATTTTACATTACAAATTATTTATAATTCGTTTATTGTTGTTAAACAATAGATAAAGTTACCACTTATTGGAGTCCACTTTAAATATAAAAATATCTCTTCAATCCTTTTCAGGGGCACTAACTTCGCCAATAATTTGGTCGAATCTAAACTCGGTCACATTTGGAATAACTGGATAAACAAAAAATATTGTATTTATCGGTCTTTTCATCGTAGGTTTCACTCGAAGAAAATTTGCCGTGTAATTTTCATCTGTGGATTGAATCGTGCCAATGTATTTCTGGCTAAAAAATTCAACCAACAGCCAATTGCCAATTTTTATAGATTCCGTTCTAACTGGAAACACGCCTTCGAAAGTTTTACCATTCTTGGTAACAAAACGCTCAAAAATGCCAAAATGTTCATTGACACTTGTGCTTGAAGAAACAACTGAAGAAAAATCGGGCAGTACTTTCTACGTCTTCTTCCAAACATGCTTCTGTTTCATATTTTCTTGATGAGCTGTGAACGAAAATATTTTCAATTTCACTGAAATCACTAGATTAGGTTTCGTTAAAATCCATTCTTGCTACACTACGACCTAGTAAAACTTTAGTCTTTTTGCGCTATTGCCTTGGTTTAGGGAGATTTTCGTATCGTAATGATTTTAAAATATCAGTTACAGAATCTGTTACTGCACCCGCATCATTTTCCAAAACTTATGAACTTGATGGTAATCTTGATAATATTTCATCAGGATTTATTGGAACAATTCCACATTTTCGAAAGTCCGACCTAATATTTTTGGCCGCACTAGGTTTAATTGCTTCCAATAATAATTTAAGAAGATGTGGAAATATGGTCTTTGGAATGCTCAATTCCCTTCGGCCTGCGCCTTTTTTCCAGTTAGTATCTTACGCCAAACCTCCTTAATTGGGCGAAAAAATGCCACATCTAAGGGCGGAGACATGTGGCTGGAATTCGCTGATAAAAACACGAACGATATGTTATGCTCTTCACATTTTTGCACAGCTTCTAAAGGGATGTGTGAAGAAAGATTTTCCTCTTTAACACTTTTTTGCCGGACAAGTTTCGAAAATTCGTAATGGCAATTGTTTCAATCCAATCCTGGAAGCAGTTGCTGTCAAACCATCCAGAATGGGTTGAACTGTAACGAGAACCTAGTGCATATGTTTGGCCCTATACACGACGTGAGGCGGCAAAATCGTACCATCTGCTGCGGCTGCAGACATGAGAGAGGTGGCCGACTTACTATGCTTCATCACCCTTCCCGGATATTTCATACCTCGCTTTAAAATTACTATTTTTCTTCCCGAGTCATCAGTTAGATTTGTTTCGTCGCAGTTAATACTAGACGCACTGACACAATCGATTGACATTTGAAGATTATCAAAATAAGCTCTGACTTCTTCGGGTATTATTCCTGCCCTTGACCTTTTGATGTTTTGGCAGAACTTCATCGAAAATTTCTCTTTGCGAGGCTTAACGAAACCCAATGCAAACTCTGACCCAGCAAATTGTCTTTAAAACGTTCGACTCGTCGACTGATCATAAAAATCCAATGGTTGTTCCAATTTAGAGCACTGAACTAGTCTGTTTACAATTTGAAACTCGACTTCTCTGGGCAACACAGTTTACCCACATTTGAAAAGCCACTTTTCACCCTTGTCTTTTTATTTTTACGTCTACACAATACCGTATAATCAATTTTGTATTTTTCTGCTACCACTCTAATTGAAACACCACTTTTAACTTCCTTAATCGCTTATTCATATACTTCATCGGAAACCTGACGGCAACGTTTAGCCCTCGGATCACGCTTATACTCACACGGCATCTTAGTAACTCTGCCTGAGCGAAAAACAAAAGTAAATTCGTCGGCTGCAAAGCTTGGGCCTCTATCCTCGAAAGTGTGATGTGAATGACGATGGAATGGCGATGACAGTAAAAGCCATATTCTTGAAAAGGCAATGTTGCCAGATATGAACGTGCTAAAACCAGAGAATTTCAAAAAATAAAATGAATGACAGATTGAATTGACTTGTCAGACCGAAAATGTCCGTAGTATATTTTGTTGCCATTTTAGGCAAAAACTAATTTTGGTACTTTAAATTAATCGTCAAAAGTAAAAAAAAAATACTGCTGTTGTTGTTATTTTTGTAAAGCTATTGATTGCCATTACAATATTTGTACTTTGCCTGGATTAAATTTATCTTAAATTGACACTCTAGAACTGTTAAATAAAAATGCACACAAAGAGCCAAGTACTTGAAGATTCTAATATATAAAGAAAAAATGGATATCAAGTAAAACAGCAATCATATATACAAAGTAATATACTGACAGTAATTGCAGAGAGTCAGCACTGATAAACCTTGAATCGGTGGAAATTACAACTCTACGTAGTATGACTAAAACCCATCATCCCAATCCACTACGGAAACTATCCAATCAGTTATTTATTGTATGAATTCACAAAGTGTCCAGCGTCTTACTGCAAGATGTTCTGTCCTGGCAAGTAAATTTGAAAGAAAATCTGAAACTTGAACAATGAGAGAGAAACTGTTTATGACCAGAGACCGAAACCAAAGGCCAGACACAAGTCGTCCATTAAAGATACTGGCGGATCTCACATTCAACTTTAAATATTTTTTTTTTATTTTATAAAGATTTGTAGAGACTTGAAGATCAAATGTACCATAAATAAGATTTTTATGCTGAAGGACCTCATTCGTTGGTCTGTAGGGTTCATATTTATATGTCTCGATAAATTATAGTCATAATATTTATCTAATTGTAGTGTCGTATAGTGTTTAACACAGTCTAATTAAGTTAAGTACTGTAGTTAACATAATTTAAATATAAAATTTGTTACTTATTTAAATAAAAGTTTCAGAGAGCTTACAGATTGGTATTTCTCAAATTTATTATAAGTTGCGTCGTGAGAAGAACTAAGTATTTTAAGTATTAGATAAAGGTTCCGGGCACCTATTAAAAAAGTTTTAAGCTTCTGAAAAGTAAATAGACTGGTTTAAGAAAAAAAACATTTTTTTCCTGAAAATCGTTGCGATTGGTCCAGCATTTGCGTATCACTCCATTTTATGGTATTTATGGACTAGATAGCATGCATTTATGAATTCATTACGTGAGTTGGTGTTCGATTAGAATTTAAGCAGTTTTAAAGCTATTAAAAAGTTTTCCTGGTTTCTAAATTTTTGAACAAGAAATCCGGACTCTGTAGCGAACATCTCCAATATTTTCATTTATTCTATTGTTTCTCGTAAGTGTTGTTATATTTAAAGCATGCAAAATGGTGTTAATATGAAAAGAGTATTTTCAATATAATTCTATTGTTTTAGAAGCATCAAAGCGAGGAGCTTAGCTAGGCGGAATCTACTTTATTCGCGCGTTATTTATTTTTTTTATATGGATAAACAAGCAAAAATGAGAAAGAAATTGTTATCGTGGCATATGTCACGCAACCCTCCAAAATTAATGATAAACCACATGGGACTGAAATTAAAGTTTCAGTAAGGATCATAAATAAATTGATTGTTTATCGGTGTTCTTAAGTGTTCTTGTCCTGCAGGGAATTGTAACAAGTGAGTTGTACGAATATTAGGCAATAAGGGGAAAAAGTAATAAAACTTTCTGCATCCGTATTGAAAAGTTGAATTAGTTGACAATTAGAGACATTTCAACAAAGCTGATGCCAAATTAAGTATGTGGCTAAAGATGCATAGATATAAGTAGTGAACATAACCCGATCCTCTCTATCCCCCCACTCCTCGACCTTGACCTTGACCTTGCTTCACCCCTCTTTGGCCCCGCCCACATGTCCTTGTCATTGACCTTGAAAGCGCACTTGTGCTTTGGCCTTGACCTTGTGTTGAAGGTTGTGTGTGACCTTGACCTTGACCTTGGTCGAGACTACCTTGACTTTGTTGGAGGTCATCTTGGGTGTGTGACCTTAAAGTAGTTATTTGTGCATTGTAATAGTGTGGGATGATCTTGAAATGATTTTGACCTTGCAAATTGTTCTATAAATTGTGTGAGTCTATTTGCATTCATTCAGTGTGAAATGTCAGATACGGAACTATCTAAAGAAAAAATTATAGAGCAAGTCGGCAGAGTAATTTGTTTATATCAGAGTAATTTAAAAAGTTTGTGTGATTTTGAAGAGAAGGATCTAGCATTTTTTCCTCTCGAATATTTAAAAACTTGCGTTGATACGCTGAGTTTACGGCAAATTTGGGATAAGCTGCCAGCGCCATATCGGTGTGACAAGGAACTACAGTTAAGCTTACCCTGTTACATTCACTATGAACAAATATATCGTCATTATATAGATGGGCCACCACCAGCAATAAAAAAGTGTCGTGAATGTAAAAATGAGTGAATAATATGAATAGTGCTTTGCAAGAGACAGTAAAAAAATTGGGCGATGAGTTCACTGAAACGGCTAGTAATTATTTCAATGATGCAATGAAAAGTCGAGCAGAATGGGCGTCGCGCTATTGTGATTTGGCTTATGAATATGAAAAGGCTGCGAATGCATGTCGTAAATATTGCAGCAAAACAATAAATTTACAAGACTTTGTTCGTGAAATAAAAAAGTTGGGGTTTAGTGACTGTTTGGAAAAACTGATTAGGTTCATTGCAGATCCGGTTGTGTTAGATGAAATTAGAGTGTAGGACTTAAGTTTAACGTAGTAGTAGTTAATATGGAAAGTTTAGTGCGAGAAATGTACGAAGAATTTCTAATTTCTGCAGCCTGTTCGGAATTTTACGCATATGAAATGCAAGATTCGGAGGCTCAGGACTTTAGTGTATTTTTTAAGTATATGGACCATGCCGAAGTGTGTCTTTTAGCTAGTATAGTTTGTAAGAATTTTCTAAGAAATAAAAACAAACAATTATTATTGAACAAATTAAGGAAATTAGGTTTAGGTGATAATGTTACACGTATAGAAGAATGGCAGAAACAAATCAGTCAATAAAGTACATAAAATGTAGTTATTTGTTTCATTATATTTTGTCCTTGAAGTTATCCTTATACCAATTTAAATGTGTGACGTCATTTGACCTTGAATACTCCTCCCACTATTTCTATCGTTAAGCTACCCCCACCATTGTTACAATTCGACCTTGAAACCTCGCTATAAAGGTTCGTGGGAAAAGAAGTGACTTCAAACAGTCGCAGATATCAGTGGCATAAACATCAAATATTGTGTTCGTGTAGTGTTCTGAAAGTGCTTTTATATTCACGGTAATTTTTGGATTTATATACCATTTTTTCAATAATGAGTATTGCAAAAGAAACTCTAGATGAAATTAATGAAATGTTTAGCAAAGATTTCGAGGTTTTAGAGAGAAAAAAAGTTACCGAAATGATTGTAGGCAAAGTGTATAAAATTGTAAAGATGGTTTCAATGACTACACGATTTGGTAAAACTCTTTTAGTGGCTTTACACGATGACGGTGATAATAGCACATTTGAGACTTTTTTGCCAAAACGTGTGGCTGAAACACTATCTGACGATATTGTAGATATTATGAGTAAAACTAAAGATAAATACACTCTAACTTATTTGGGGCAGGGCACTAGAGTTTTTGGAAACAATACTCGAACATTATTACGTTTTGGCTCATTGGAGTAAATTGTATGTAAATTGTTTGAAAAAAAGGATGTAATTAAATGTAAAATATAGTTGCACATGTCAGAATACTTACGCGTGTTCATTATTTCTGTTAAAGATGTCTGCTGATGCGACGACGACGACGACGACCGCCAACGAATGTGTAGATAGATACATATTTTGGTTGGGGAGAGAATTAAGAAATAGGGCTCACGATATGTTAGATAGCGTAAATGATTGGTCGCATATTGATGTAACCAAAGATCAATATAAGAACGAGATCAGGGATACAATCAATTTTATGGCTGGGGCACACTTGTGAGACAAATTTTTATATGGTTCCATAGACATGGATACATTTTGTGCTGAAATGGTTGAAGAAGAATTAAAAGAATACCTCGTCAATATTCCACATTTACCAGGTGAGCTTGCTGCAAAATATGAATTGGTTTCTGCAACAGCAACAGCCCAAGACGTTGACGATCGAAATAGTGTCGGATGGGATAGAATTTTGAGCAACGAAAACGAAGACATGGAAAATTAATTTTTTATAATTTTTGTATTTGTGCAATTAAATAACTGTAAATAAATATCTGTTACAATCACAGTTTTATTTTATTTCTTTTATAAACATACCAACCCAGTAGATCATAGTCAGTGTTTCTTTTTCTCAGCTGAAATATTTAATATAAGTAGGGCAAATAAAAATAAAATAGTTTAGTAAAGATTGAAAATGAGTCGAGGAAACAACACAATTGATAAATTTGGCCGTCAGAAATATAATGAAAAATATCATATATTATCTGGGCCACAAGGGATTGGTTTTAAACTTACAGCGGATGGGCAGTATGATATGGGTGGAAAAATCATAACCAACTTAGGCGAACCTAAAGATGATGACGATGCTGTGACAAAACACTTTGTTAATAGAAAGTTTTACAATTTTGCAGTTGTAATATGTGACATATTTAACAAGGATGTTCTCCCCATGATATACAAAAATAATAGTGAGCTTAAAACAAAAATTGAAGTTATGCAGAAAATACTCTATCATCAGCCTTTAAATGACTCATTAAGCGCACTGTCGTACGGCTCGACTTCAAAAAAAATCTAAAAAAAGGGAAAGCAGGTTAAAGAATAGGAGAACGCACCCCGAGTGGCATAGCCTTGAAGATAACGTCGTAGTCGTCGGTGAATTGGACCTTCCCTCCAAGAATATTGAAATGTTATTTATGTGTATGATGTTTTATTGTCATTGTTTTTAATGATGAAGATTGAAATAAAAAACTTTATTTTACAATATATTGTTTATTTATTTTACATTTTAAATAAAAAATATAGTCATACAATATGTTATTTAAACATTAGCTTTATCTATCCAAGAGTTGAAGTGGTTGGGAAATCCTAGCCATTTGACAAATAATTGGTCGATGTGATTTTTCTTGCGTTGTCTAAGGACCTTTTCTACTAGATAAACGCCAGGACTGCTTGTTTTTTGTAGTTCTGATTCGTAAAAACACCCTCTTATAGGCTGACCTTCTAACGATTCCAACAAGTAAGTAGGTGGATTTGTAACGTTAACTTTTACAACTTTAAACAATTCGGTTGACCAAGAGGGCGTATATTCTTTCTCGAATAAGCTTTTGTACTTGCTAATACGCACAATGTCACCCATGGAAAACTTAAATTTTTTAGGTACAATTTTTAAATAATCATATGCTTTAATATGTGTTTTTTCTTGCACGTCTGCAGGCTTCATTCCAATGGTGCGATGTTTCGAATGGTTATAGGTTTTTGTTACTGCCGATAATATATGTATCCATTTGTAAGATCCTCTTGTCGAGAATTGTTTATATAAATTATTTTTTAAAGTCCTTATGACTCGCTCAACAATTGCAGCTTTCTTTGTGCTGTAAGTGGAATAATGATTTATATTATATTTTTTCATCAGGGCTTGAAAGTTTGTATTTTAGAACTCCTTTCCTTGATCACTTTGCAGATTTGTTGGTGTATATGATGCCTCTTCAATGATGCTTTTCATCGCATTAGTAACTTCTATACCAGTCTTGTTTTTTATGGCTTTGGTATAGACAAATTTAGAGTAACAATTTATACAGACCAAAATATAACGATAACCATCGTTTTCATCAGCATACTGTTGCATTTCAGCCAAATCAATTTGCCACAAATCTCTGTATCCTTTTATTATCGTGCGCCGTCTTACAAAATTTTTTCTAGCCGTTCTATGTAGTTCATTAACAATCTTGATTTTTTCTAGACTGGGCTCCATATTATTAGTAATACTAAAGGTTTCAGATCGAAGGAAGAACTGAATAATATCATTAAATATTGAGCTTAATATATTATATCTTCTTCTCGTAATTCCTCTATGATTGACATAATTTCATTTTCGTGTCCAGTGTGACCGGCCATTTTGGAACTCCACAACAAACGTAAACGATCCACCAACTCTTTAGCTTTGTTCCAGTAGACATATTGAAATTTTTTCGAAGATAATTTCTTTTTTGTGGGTAACTGTAGTTTTTCCGAGAGATTTTTTCTTGTAATAGTACCACCTAATTTTGTGCCCATTATCAGAGGTTTAATAATTCGTAAATATTTGTTCCATCTGGTCTCCCGTAAACCATCACTTTTTTTAAAATTGTTGTAGACAGCACTCGTTGATTCCAAAATTTCCTTGTACGTTGAAAGTACATTATCACTTAATTGTTGTTGTTCCTTGCCTACACTTGGGGGTAAATAACAAATCATAAAGTGCCGGTGATCCACCATATTCTGCAATATTTTTCCCTTTTCTGTATAAGACAATATTTCCATTTCGAAAACGCACCTCTAAATTACCAATAAAATTTTTGTTATAATCTGTTTTTGAATCAAAACGTACACCATATACAGTATCGTATAGAGATGGTTTCGAACGTAATCCTTTCAGGTGTGCGTTTAAAGTATCGGAAGTTGTGGTGTCAGCGGATGCGAGAGATGTATTAGTTGATGTCGAGGGTGTATCAAACACCGATTGGCTAATATCTTCTTTTGAAATGCGATGCTGCTGCTGCTGCTGAATAGGTGTGGAGGTTTGAAAGGAATGTGTAGGTTGGGGAAAACCTGATATTTGAGTCGACTGCACTGATGTACTGAGACTATGTGACTTTGTAGCTGGATAATGCTGTTGTTGTTGTTGTTGTTGTTGTTGTTGTTGTTGTTGTTGTTGCTGCTGCTGCTGACGTTGCTTAACCACATCAGATATAGTTGTCAACGGCTTAGAAATGGGTTCGTAAAACTTTTCCAATTCCACAACATTAAACTCGCGAATATGTTTGCGCTAGGTAAAAGGAGTCGATATTTTTATGACGTCCCATGCTAAAGTACGATCTTATAACATCTTGTTTTTCACATATAACATCATCAAAGATAAATATAGAGTTTGGTTTTGCATCGGACGGTTCCACAATATTACTGGAATCACTAAAGGCATAGTAGCCTTTGATGGGCGCTAAAATTTTCCTTAAATACTCATATTTCGGTTGATACAGAGATTTCGAGTAAATATAGACATTTTCGAAACGTAGCCCAAGGGGGTGTGTAAGCAGCGAAATCATGACATTAGTTTTTCCACAATTGGATGGACCAATTAACAGGCCGCGAATAGAGGAAGGAAGTAGAGGACCGTGTCTCTTCATTATCTTCTTTTCAAATCCAAGTCCGACTTTTTCATCGAGATTGTCAATAGGAAGTTTTTGTTTAAGATCGATAACGCGCATCTTAGGAAAATTTGATATTTTATAGGCAATTTTTCACAAAAACTGTCATTCAGATGCCGAGCGTCAAACGAAGTGGACGGTCTCACGTTTCCAACAAAACTGGATACGGTATTGTGAATTCGTTAATAAATAAATTACCATTCGAGGTACACATTCCTGGTTATCAATATTGCGGACCCGGAACAAAAGTAATAAAACGTGTAACAAGAGGTGATCCAGGCATTAATCCTTTGGATGCCGCATGCAAAAAACACGATTTAGCCTATTTACATAATAAAGACAACATAAGTGCGAGACATCGAGCGGATTACGAGCTCGAACAAAGTGCTTGGAATAGAGTAAAATCGAAAGATTCCAGTTTAGGTGAAAAAACAGCAGCTCGGTTAGTTACAAACATTATGAAAGGAAAACAACGTTTTGGTATGGGTGTACCATCATCATTATCAACAAAAAAAACATCTAGTAAAGGCACACGTCATACAAAAAGGAAAGGTGTTAATAAAAATCGACATGTTCGGAAAGCCAGTTTTGGAACAGCTATTCGACAAGCAGTTCGAAGGGAATTATTAAAAGCCGGAAGTAAAAATGTGTTGGAAAAAAATGTCATGAATGCATCTAAAATAGCTCTGTCGGCAGCACGTAGATCGGTAAAAGCGGCAGGTGGCAAAAGGAAGGTTCGTACACCGAGAATAATACCGATTCCTAAAACTGGTGGAATATTACCATTAATACCAATTTTTGCCGGGTTATCAGCTTTGTGTTCATTAGCCGGTGGGGCAGCGGGAATTGTGCGCGCCATAAAAGCAGTAAAAAAAAGCAGCGAAGATAAAACCGGTGCCGGCCTGTATTTAAAATCGAAAGGAAATGGTTTGTTTCTAAAGCCATATCGTAAAGGTATGGGATTATTTTTAAATCGTAGATCAAAAAACTAATTGAATTCCTACCTCGAAGACCACTATCTAACATCGATATAGAAAAATATGCCAAAAAGAAAAGAATAGGATATTTTCGAGGCGTTTATATGAGGGATTTATTACCTAGACAAGGTCCTCGACGTTACGAAGCAGCAATAGTGAATTTGGATAGTACGCGTGGTGCAGGGACTCATTGGGTAGCTTATAAAAAAAATAATTCTAAAGTAACATATTATGACAGCTTCGGCGATTTACCCCCACCGATCGAATTGGTACGATATCTACAAACGGGATCGGAACCATCAAAAATTATTTACTATACATACGATCGTCAGCAGGATTTTGGAACAGTCTGGTGTGGACATTTGTGCTTAAAGTTTCTTGTCGAATCATCAGCGTAAAAGATGTCATCATCATCATCGTCACCATTAACACCGCAAATGGATCGCAATAACTATACTAAAATGTTGCAATCACTGAAAGCATTTCATCTAGCCGGTGGATTAAGGAAAATGACCGTGAAACAGTTAGAAAACATGCCCAAGGAAGTAATGATTGCATTAGCCCCAAATGAAATTCCATTCGTTTGGGAAAAGTTGCCCGAGCACCTCAAAAGCGATATCGATATATTAAAATATCAGTGCGGTTGCAAACATTATTTCAGCAGCAGCAGCAATTTAAACGAGGTTACGGCTGATGAGGATCTTACAGCTAGAAAAATATTTTGTTGTTATTGCAAAATCAGCGATGTGCGCATAAAAGCAGAAAATAGCATAAAAACATCACTATCTAATGCAGTGAGAAAAGGTGTGAAGATGAATCTTTTTAAATGTTGCCGCTAAGAATAAAACCGAGATGTGTGATGTTTTAATGGTTAGTCATGTCTTATACGTTCACACTAACAGGACACTCGAGCGTCTTAAGCGCCGATTTTTATCCACCAGTCGAATTAAATAGAGAAAACAAATATGGTCTGGCATTGCTGGGATTTTACACATACAATTCAATTTTTAATGTGGACGAAAGCAACAATAAGTTTGCCTACATGAAGGAGGGTTACACCACCGAGCCGATACAATTGCAGATTCCACCTGGGGCCTATGAAATAGATGAGATAGGTAAAGCTATGTCGGAGGCTTTGAGGATTTCAACTGAAGAAAAGAACGATGGAATCTTTTACTTGGTCGCTAACAATAATACGCTGAAATGTGAACTGAAATCCCAATATACTATAGATTTCCGGGGAGAGGCGAGTATCGGTAAAATGTTAGGATTTAATCATACAGTGTTAAAAAGAGACAAAAAGCACGAATCAACCGAGATGGTGGAAATAATGAAAGTACGCATCATACGCGTAGATTGTAATATAATTTCCGGAGCATATATGAATTCGGTGGAAGGTCATACCTTGTTCGAATTCGATATCGACGTGGAGCCCGGTTACAAAATCAGTAAAGAACCACAAAATAATATTTATATGCCGTTAATGCCGGCAGGACGTCAGTTTATCGACAACATTACTCTTCGCATCTTGGACGATAGCGGTGATCTAATCAATTTTCAAGGCGAGAAAATAATCGTGAAATTGGAACTGAAGAAACTTTCATAGAAATGGGTTTTTGCTTCAATCGTCAATTGTGTGTGCTGTCGACTAAGATGGGGGAACCGCCGAAACATAATAAAAGTAAAAGAAGAGTTAACGTCAAGGTTAGTCGTCGTCCAGACGTTAGATCACAAACATCTCAACAGTTATCTGCCGAAGACTATAAATTTTTAAAATCAATCGGTCTTAAAGTGCGAAAATGATTTCCACCACCAGCGATAAAATAGAGGTTTTCTCCGAGCCCATCTTGGACAATTCCATTATTAGTCTAGAAGAGCATACGTATAAACCATACGGATCTCCATAATTCAAGAATTCGGATGAAATCCGTATCCCCATTAATTTTCAAGATATTATACTGGATATCGCCGAAAGTTACATATATATCGAAGGAAAATTTAAACCCATAGACGCAACGAAAAGATGTTTTTTATCAAATAATACCCTCGCATTTTTGTTCGATGAAATTCGCTACGAGATGGGAGGTGAGCAGGTCGCCGTGGTTCGTAAACCTGGAGTTACGACGACATTAAAAACCATGGTTTCATTCGGAAGTTTGCAACAAAGATCTCTCATGACGTGCGGATGGGGTCTCGACGAAGCAAACCAAGATATCGTAGACACGGCAAGTAACGTATTCTCCGGGAAATTACCCTTAAAATATCTTATGGGATTCGCCGAAGATTACGCAAAAGGTGTTTTCAACGTAAAACAAGAGCTTATTACGATTATAGCTTGCACTTTTACCAATTGTTACGTCGGCGAAGTAGAGGCAGAAATTAGTATCGACAAAATCGAATGGAAAATTCGTCACATCATTCCAGACGACAAGCAAAAATTGAAAATACTGTCTCGCATTAATAAAGGAGGAAACAATGCCAGTATTCAAATGGCATATCGTAAATGGGATCTGTACGAATTACCAGCTTTAAGGCAAACATCTTCCGACGTGTGGGCCTTGAGAACGAGTACAAGTCTGGAAAGACCGCGCTATATAATCGTCGGGTTTCAAGACAGCAATAATTGCGACAAGAAAGAAAAAAACGCAACCCAGTTTACCCACGCCGACGTATGCGACATTAGACTGTATCTGAATTCAACCGTTTATCCCTACGAAAGATGGAATTTAGATTTCGCCAAGAAACTGTACGCAGCAGCCTATTACAATTACGAAAACTTCCAAAGCAGCTACTACGGGCGCGAGATAAACGATCCGATGATAACGTTCGCGGAATATATGAAAAACCCCGTTTTTATTATCAATTGCAGTCATCAACCAGAGGCGATTAACTCATCGACAGTGGATGTAAAATTGGAGTTCCAAACGAGAAAGAATAAATTCCCCAAAGACACTAAAGTGTACGCATTAGTTATTCACGACTCATTTTTTAGTTATAATGTATTAAACGGTTCGGTGACCAATAAATCTATATTTTAATGTATCTATTATATGTAACACAAAATAATGTTCTTGAATCAATAAATTTGTAATGAGTGAAGTAGT
The DNA here is from genome assembly GCA_034092305.1 of Diaprepes abbreviatus. NCBI lineage: Eukaryota > Metazoa > Arthropoda > Insecta > Coleoptera > Curculionidae > Diaprepes > Diaprepes abbreviatus. The sequence goes on from JASJET010000156.1 coordinate 5,230,338, forward strand.
AGTTTTATATTTATTTGAAACCCAACCAAAAAAAAAGCTGACGGAAAAGCCCGCTCTTTAAGAAAGGAGTACGGGAGTTTAGAAAATGGTGGTTTATTAAGTGGAAAAAAGAGCTTAAATAACACAAGAAAAAATTTTTAAGGCAAAATATGAAAACAACGATTTAGAAAATCTGTAGGAAAGTAACGGTTAGGAATAGGAAAAAAGTTATAGGAAAAAATTATAGAAGAAATCGAGTACTATAAGCAAGCATTTTTGTCGATAGTAAAAACGTAAAAAAAAAATTTTTCAAAAAAAAATTGAAAATGGTGAATGCGCGCCAAAGTTGAAGTTTTGGAGCAAAATGATATTAGGAAATTAGAAAGAGAATTTTTTTCTACATATGGTAGTACTTTTCAAAATTCGGAAAGACGAAATTTTAAGAAAAGGGTTATAGTAAGTTAGTAATTTGGATTTTTTAAAGCGCTGTAGCTCGGGAACCGTTCAAGATAGAAAAAAAATAAAAGCACTTCGATAGCCCAAAATTTTGAGGAGAATGCGATGGTGTAAAAAAAATTATATATATTTTTTTTTTTGAAAATGCTGAATACGCGCTAAAGTTGAAGATTTAGAGAAAAACGGTATTGGGAAATTAAAGAGAGAATTTTTTTCTACATATTGTAGTATTTTTGAAAATTCGAAAAAATGAAATTTGAAAAAAAGGGTTATAGAAAGTTAGTAATTTGAATTCTTTAAAACGCTGTAGCTCGGGAACCGTTCAAGATAGAGAAAAAATAAAAGCACTTTAATTACCTAGAATTTTGAGTAGAATACAATGGTGAAAAAAAAAATTTGGAAAAACTTAAAAATGAAAAAAAATTTAGACGAAAAAATTGAAATTCTCGAGTTAGGAGGCTAGAGCCGCCGAACGGGAGTATGTGGAAGTTGTAGGGGAGGTTTTTTTTTTTTAAGTGCCTCCACCTCCCCCCACCCACCCGCCGAGGGCGGAAAAATCGATTTTTGAAGGTTTCAGAGCGATTGCACGGCTCCTTCACCATTTTTTCGCAATTTTTGAGATTTCGATTTTTTTATTTGCGGTGACAGAAGTTCGGAAATTTTTTTTTTGGATTCTAGAGAAAATTTCCCACAATATATGTATTTTTCCAATTTTTTATCGTCAACCGTTACGACGCCAGAGCCCATCCAAAATGAGATGAAAAAAATTTTTTTATATTAGCGAATCGGGAAAAATAGTGTGATATACTTCAACTCTTCCTTATTACGATTCCGTCAAAACATTTTCAAAATTTTCCTTACCTTGCCTGAAAATAATTAAAATATATGCATAATTTGCATTTTTTGTAAATATGTAGCAAAGTAATGGTTAGAAATATCAAAAAAATTTATTTGAAAAAAAATGTAGAGAAAGTCTAGTACTATATGCTAGAAAAGTGGAGGGGGTAGTTTGTGTCCATAACAGAGATACGGTGAGTTATAAAATCATATTATTCTCAAACTTATATAATGCATATATGCACTTCACCTTACCCCCTCCAACTTTTTGAATGTATATAGAGGCCGGTATTAGAATTATTTCATCATTACACATTCGATCGGCAAGATGGAAGATACACCAAAAAGGATCATTGGCATTGTCAGGCCATTCGTGCCCGGCAAAATATGCAAGTGTGAGGAGTGCGGGGGTACCGCACCAGGAGCGGCACCTTCGGCACCGCCTGCAACGCCGACACCACCAGCGACGACGACGGTGCCGCCAATGAGAAGACCAAGGGCTGCACCTAGGTCGGTGTTAATATCGTTGGGTATTACTCCACGGTAGGCACCCCACCCTCCCCCCAGGCCCTTTTAGGGCCACAAAAACGGTCCTTTTCAGGACCACATTATATTTTGATCGTAGTTTAGTAATCGTCACTTATGGGGCGAGATATTCGTTTAACGACGATTTGTCTCGTAGCTTAAGTGTCAAGTTATATGCTTGAGAACCTATGAAAATGTTAACAGTCCAAACAAGGTTTCTATTATTTTTTTTTGTAATGTATTCTTCACAAAATATTAAGAATAAGTCTTATTGTCTAAACAAAAAAAAAAAAAAAAAAAAAAACAAATCTAATTCCTTATTTAAAGTTTTTGAAAAAATCAATAATTCTATAAGCTCTCACCAATACATAACATTTAGAATCCGTTGGTGGGGTGGGGGTAGTTCTATATATATGAGACTGGGCCAGTTACACAGTCATATATTCATCAACCCTCATACGATGAACATGGAGGAAGAAAGACCCGCCAGCCGAGACTCATCCATCTTTAGTGATGACACCGTAGCCGACAACGTTGGAGACCTGCAAGTCTTCGACGACGACGAAGAGATGGATTTTGAAATTGACGTCCTACGTTGGGACGACTTGGATGAGCCGATTCCGCTAGTGTATGACCATGATCCGGGTCTAGTGGAATTAGACGATGCGGGCGATTGGGTCTTACAAAGACTCGAAACTCCGTCGCCGCAGCCAGAGCCGGACTCGACGGAAGATGCGGTGCTGGAAATTCCAGCATCACCAACACCCGACGACCCGCAAGGCCCCTGCGATTCGTCAAGATGGTGGTCGACCAGCGAGGATGGGGCACCATAAGCCCCACACTCTCCCTGGCCCTTTTTAGGGGCACACAACAACGGTCCTTTTCAGGACCACAAAATACTTTGATCGTAGTTTTAGTACATATTAGTACTTTGTTACTAATATTGTATGTATAGAATATACAATATTAGATACAAAGTATTAAAACTTTAAGTGCTGGTGGAACCCAGCTAAATCGTTCGTTCGTATTTGAGACCACAAACAACTTTTGGTCTCAATACGTAATACGACATTTGTTTTCACCCCCCACCATTAATTTGTCTCTATATATACGACCACCAATACTTATTACAATCATTTTAGTTCAACATGTCTGCGACTGAACAACAACAACAACAACCCATCCAATGCCCTGTGGTAGATTCTACCACAGAGAATTGCCTCGAGTGGGAGTCGAACGATCCCAGATGGGATGAACTGTGGCGGTTCATCATCGAATATACAGAGGACAGCACCACCCCCCCCCCCCCCGTTGATGATGACGGGCCGTGCGACTCCACAACACAATAAAAGAGTCGCATGTTTTACAACCAAACGGTCCTTTTCAGGACCACAAAATAATTTGATCGTAGTTTTAGTTGGTTATAATACTTTGTAACCAATATTTTATGTTTTTTTTTCATAAAAACATACAATATTGAGATACAAAGTATTAGAAGTTCTGGCGACAGAACCTTAACTTCTTAAACCGAACCATGTTTTAGCATACTTGTAAATATTATCAGAAAATATTTACAACTATTGCTATTGCGTAGTTTTAGTGGATTATTCACTCTTTTTTTTTATTACCTAATATTATGTGGGACAGGGCCTATATGAAATAACACACAAAAATAAATTTTCAAATCATTTTTATTCTCATTATAAAATATAAAAATTTGATCAAACACTTTTTTTTATTAACTACAATATATATATATTTACAAACTTAATACTATAAATTAAAAGCTAATATCTACAACTACCTAACACCTACTACATAATTTATTAAAGTCCTCTAATTGTCTTTTTAACCGCGCAGATTTCACCTTTTTTATCTCTAATTGTCTTTCAAGTTCTAAAATGTCACTGTCACACGCGTTCACTTCTTTCACTAAGCGTTTTTTCATTTCATAAATGTCTGTTAATTTGCTCTTCTGAGAGTTGGTGAAGTCTTCGACCCACTCCGGTTGCGATAGCTCGGAATATATTAACGAAGAAGAAGCGGTTTCATTTGGTGAAGACGATGACGACGACGACGACGAAGCAGCGGAAACTTCATCGCCTTCAAAACACCGCTTAAACCGCTTCTTCATAGGTTTCCGGCACCCCAATATCGACGACAGTGGCGCTGGGGAAGACTTCACCTCCGACACTATTTCCTTCTCTACGCTGGCCGGTGTTGGTGGCGTTGGTGGTGTTGGTCCATCGGGGCCTTCTATCACTTCCACTTCTACCGACAATGGCTCTTGTAGTGCTGTTTTTAGGAAGTCGGGTAATGGAACAGGGGTGGAGGGACGCTTAAAGTTAAACTTTTTCTTCTTCCCTTGTCCCACACCTTTAATCGCCGAATAAAATGTTTTTTTATCGGCGATTTCCGACTTCCGCATAGTCAAGAGCTTTTTCAATTTAGAAGCTTTCGGAGAAGATTCCCTAGGCCGCGATGCTTTTCGCACAACCACATCACTTATCACATTGATCTTTGGCTCCTTCTCCTCCGTCCAGCATTCGAGGAATTGCGCTGCCGACTGAACTATCTCTTCGTCGCGACCATCATTGAGGGCTCTGTCTTCGGCATCTTCGTGCTCCATGCCATTCCAATTCTCGAATACCCCCGGACTTAACACTTCCAAACCACTAATATTATCCAGCATGCCTTGTTGCGAACCGCAGCTCACGTCAAGAGCATCTAAAAGAGACCGTACACTCGACATCTTCGATATTAAAACTCACACTATTAACTTTATCTTAGCACTGTAATGTTTGGTGTTCTGACGAACTGTGAAGAGCTCGAGCCAGCAAGTCTGCTTTTATGCCCATTTCCCCCACTACACCACCTTTATTCCTTTTGTTCGATGCATTAACTATAATATTTAAACTTGTCAGATGCAAGGCCAAGGCCAAGGCCGACGTAACCGGCAATACCAGGGTCGTTTTCAAGGTTGTAATTTTCATGGATTTTTTTTTTGTCCCTATCAAGGTTATTTTAAAGAAGCATATAAATATAGTACTAAACTTGTCAGATGCGAGGCCAAGGCCAAGGTCAAAGTACCCGTCAATGTCAGGGTCGTTTTCGAGGTTGTAATTTTCAAGGATTTTTTTTTTGGCCCTGTCAAGGTTATTTTAAAAAGTAATACTTAAATAGAGTACCGCGATTGAAAAGTACAACATATTCAAACATCATGTTGCCAACTGATGAACAACCTAGTGAAGCAGCCAAAACATACAGTCATATACCAAAAGCTTTTTATTTAACTTGTCATCATTGTAAAAGACTAGGTATCTGCTGGCGAAATGATCTTACGTACGACTTCAACTACATTTACCTTTTCAGGGTTAAATTTGTACAATGCGGCTTTTGTGGACTAGTTTACTACCAGTTCAAGGACATTAATGAACGTGCCATCCAGAGAAGAAATTGGGTCATAGAAGAAGCTTACCTGTACAGAAGAAATTAACATGTATTTTATTTCTTAATTTTTAATTTTTTTGTTTGTTATATTTTTTATTTTTTTTTAATAATAAAAAGTAAACTCAATCTTTTGTTATATTTTATTTTTTTTTTCAATAAAACAATAGTAAAATGAATCTGTACGTGTATTTATTAAACATCACCTAAAATACGTTTTGGAATCCATATTTTTCTGCAGAGTCCGTTTATTAATGAAATAGAACCATATATTAGGGTGAAATCCAATGGTTTCAAATCAGTCTCACATAACAATGTCAGAAGTAAACACTATTGATAAGTTCGGTCGCAAAAGAAAATTTAAGGATTTTAACTTTATGCGAGGTCCTTCAGGAATAGGTTTTAAACTTACACCTAATGGAGATTACGACATGGGAAGCAAAAGATTGTGCTATTTAGCAGAACCTCTTGAAGGAGACGATGCGACCACACGAAATTATGTTGATAATAACCTTGCTCAGTGTATGCAAGATACGCAGAAAGCCTTACATGACCCAACAATTGTTATTAAAGATATATTCAGAAACCAACTTGAAGGTTACGTACGCAAGAAATTAATTGAAACCGGTCAAGAGCTTAGAGGATACATTGATGATACTGTTATTGCAATATATGAACTTAGGCAAGACGAACTGCGTGATGAACTTAACTCTAGAATGTTGAAAATTGAAAAGACTATGGAGGATCTTGTCAGCAAACCTGTTTCACATTAAACATTTATTCGTAGACCTGTGCGTTTATTTACTATTAGACAAATTTTTCAACAATAACTTTTACAGTTTGTTATTTGTCGACACTTCATTATATTTATAATTTTAAAATAAAGGTTCAATTAAAAAGCAATCAAGTAATGAATACATGTTTTTTATTTAAAAAAAAAAATTACAATACTATCGTTACATATTAATGTTGTATGTTTAATAGAAATAATAAAAACAATACAAATAATGAAATATAGATTTTCCAGATTACATGCTGTCCTGACTTAGAAATGATTCCAACACGGTGACTAAATTTGCTAAGTTTTCTTCCGGGTCTGTTTTGTAAAAATCTATGTCTGCATGCCCCCAAGGTAGAGTTTTGGTTGAACTGGGAATTACATAACGTTTATCATCGCTATGTGACAATGCTACTTTATTTATTATGTTGGTATAAATGTTATGTAATTCACTTCTAAATGTCTTCATCTTTCTTAATATCAAACCACCCCGTTCAACAATTCTTTGGTAGTCTTCCTGATGAAGGTCTTTCTCGATAACACATTTTTTGATACCTTTGGCTTTTTTTTAATTCATTATTAATGGACTTTACATAATAAGCCTTCGCGCCGGTACCATAAAAACTTATTATCGGATCACCAGGAAACTCATCTTTCATTCTACCAACTACAGAATTACTTTTAATTATGTTGAAATTATTAATTTCGGGGTAATTTGATGTATCGAATTTTTCGGGGTTTTCTGATATAGTTTGATAAAAGTTTTCCGTATACACTTTTAATATAAGCGAGTCAGTATCGGTGTAAAGTAACGAAGCATCATCGCCAAACTTGGATTTAATAAAATTATAATAAAAATCGTATATTACAGTCTTTGATATATCTAATATGGAAAAACCGATATAAATTGGTTTATTGCACAATATTTTAACTTTATTCATATGTATAGCAACAAAGTTCTCGGTAAATATCGAGCTACTATTGAAATTGGGGCGGAATATTAGTGCTCTAGCTCCATTTCTGCCTACACTGTTATCCCAATGTGTTACTAATTTTATATCCTTTCGATTTTCCACATTTTCCATAGTTTTACCAAATATCGCGTTATTTTTTAATTTAAAAGTGTCCTTCGCAAATTTTGTGGTGGCCTTGTTACGTAAATTGGTATTAAAATCAATATACGATTTTAGCCATTTTGATTGCTTAAACTGTAATACTCGATGGGTTTGCATTACCACTAAGCCGTTGGCGATGGCTTGTTTTAAAGTTCTATAGTGTACAATGTATTTTTTTTATCTTGTAAATTAGGAATTAATTTCGGTAATTTAGCGTTTTCTGTTGGCGGTATGATATTTTCTACTAGAAATGGAAGATCAGAATGTGCATCATGCAACTCAGTCGGATAATGCACATCCACTTCCAAAACGTAGCCATGTAAACTATCATCACCAACAACATAATATTTAAATCCAAAATTTCACGCTCGCTTAACCATCGAAAACCACCATATGGTAATGCTTGTGACATACTATGACCATATAGATTTGTAGCATCAAGGTATGTTATAAATGAAGAAGGTTTTGTTGGGTCATAGTCTGGTAAAAAAATATTATGAGCGATGTGCTTCCTTTCTGTACACTGGCTTATGCCGCCGCGTATACCTTTCTTAAAAAAATGTATCATGTCTATATCAGTTAAGAGCTCTAACTCTACCTTAGTCATACGTAGCATACAATCAAATGATAAACTTGGAAGGGTATAGTAATGTGCTGGATCAAGTTTATCGAATTTTAAACAATTATTCCGAAATTGCTCAAAAACATCACACAATAGCAACACATCTGATTTTAAATACACGTCCGAATAGTCCCCCAAAGTTTTACACCCAAACAAGCGCCATACTTCTTTTGCTCTTCTATAGCTTTCATCGCTAATATGTTCTTCCCGTAAATTATCATAAAATTCATCTTTACTTGGAAGACATGTATTTTCCATTTTTTCTATAGAGTCAATAAAGCTATAGGGAAAAACACCCTTTTGACGCATCAAATTAAATTGGTTGATATTTGAAAAATGTTTCCGCGTTTCAATAAAATCATCGTCGTTTAAACCGCTGCCTAAATTTTCCAAAGACGTTGACAGAAATTTAAAACTATCAATAAATCGCAACTTTAAATATTTCCTTTTGACTTTTCCACATTTACTATCAAAATAATCGTGCACATAAATGCTTTTGGTAAATGATATGTACTTTTCCTTACTTTGAGCCAAAACACCAATTTTATCCCCATATTTACATAACTCTTTTATAAATAAATGGCTGTCGTAACCGCTTAAGTTATGAAATATGATAGGGATAAAAGAGGGTAATTTATAATTTAAATTACAAACGGAATGTGCAGCACCAAATCTTTTTGCACCAGTTATGTGACAGTGGTCTCGTACTTTAATCTCACCCTCTTCAAAAGGGCCTTCACATATACCACATATTTTAGCATCATTAAACTCCCTTTTTTCTTCAGGCGTTAACGGTTTCATAGGCTTAATGTCTTTTAAATATGTGTTGTATAGAGCCCTTAAATCACACTCGATACGATCCACAAAGACTTGAGCTGCATTATTCCCCCGAAATAGCTCAAATTTCGAAAGTGAGTCGTCAAAAGAGCATTTAATTAAATAAGCAAAAGAATATGGTTCATGTTTAAAACTTTTTACAGTGTAAGAATTTTGTGGGTTTGGTTGTACCGTTTCAACGGGTTTTAAAACAGATTCGAAATCTGCATAAACCACGAATGGAACGCGCATTTGCTTTTCTATACCCTCGAATTTTAAAATATTTTCCGGCACACTCTTTCCAAATTTATCGATTTTTAAATCCACTGAGGGTGTTTGCGTGAAAATGTGGTTACAATCGTAGCTTTGATGTAAAGTTAAAGCTGACGGTGTACTAAAATAAATGAGGCAACCATCACAGAAATATATTTTATGTTGTTGACAACTAATTTGACTTGAAACTAAACGTGATAAATCCCGAATCCAACAATAATGACTCTTTGAACAAGTCGTATCACAAAAATGTTCACCGCCATCTTTACTACTACAGTCTTTTGTAATTAACAATAAATTTACATGCCTATCCAACTTTTTTGACGCATACCTCAGTGGACCAATAACTTCATGTATTACTTCATTATTTTCATATTTAGATTCCAGACCGTATACGTTAATTGATATGTTGTTCATTTCCTCAAATTTTTTAATGTCACGTAATTTTACTGGAAAATCCATACCTGTTACATTTAGCACTCTAGAAAAATGGGGGTAGGATGTCTTCTGTGAAGGCTCTGCTGTTGGAGGAAACAATGCTGATGTTACAGCCCACGCAAAGCAAAATTCGTCCTGGTTAATCACATTGACGACAGCTCCTTTCTTTTCAATAGAACACGGCAACTTGATGTATGATGAGCCACCCATAGGCATATACTTGTTGATACCAACTTCCAAGTATAAAATTCGCACAAGAGCCCATCCTATAACAAGAAAAATAATATATAAAAATCAGTTTAATATATCGGGTTTTGATTTTTCCATACCTGAATCTTTCTCCTGGAACTCTGTCGCCTGCGTTTTTATTAATTCGGTGAAAGAATGGTAAACGGCATCCAAATCACTTTCTACACTAATTATTTGATTAGCAGTGTTGAAGGATTTTTCACTGAATATTTCTTGTGATGGAAGCATGTACTCGCCAACAGCTGTCATGTTAACTTTTAAAGCATGATGCACACGCAATAAATTATTAACAAGTTCCACCACCTTGGATTTAATGTCTGCAAAGAACATTACGTAATCGGAATGCTCCATATCACTGCTAACCCGATAGGTTGCAATTCTCCTTTTGAAGGCACATTCAACGAGTTGCACACCATGACATACCGGCAAACATGAATTATTTTTATGTTGTTGTGTTCGTTTATGCACCGACATATGATTTATTGGAACATCTACATTACATGTAGCGCAATTAATTACCGGAATCGTCGATGTATACTCTTCAATTCGGAGCCGTTTTCCTCCAGGAACTTCATTAAATCTCGCCGCACACGATTCTCTTTGATGACGTCTCATATTATAACTATTAGTAAACTTAGAACCGCAATTTTCACAAACATATGCCATGATTTGTCAAATATTAATACATGTACTACCTATACAAGTCAGAGCCAACTGATGAATGAAACTGCCCCATACCCTATATAAAGCCATTCAAGGTCACCCCCAACCACGCAACATATCTTCAAGGTCACACACCCAAGATGACCTTCAACAAAGTCAAGGTCGTCTCGACCAAGGTCAAGGTCGCACACACAACCTTGAACACAAGGTCAAGGTCAAAGCACACGTGCACTTTCAAGGTCAATGACAAGGACATGTGGGCAGGGCCAAAGAGGGGTGAGGCAAGGTCAAGGTCAAGGTCGAGGAGTGGGGGGGATAGAGAGGATCGGGTTATGTTCACTACTGATATAATTCGAAACATCGTTATAACTGACTTGTTACAATTAAACCAGTTTTTTTCTCTTTACACAGGTGTTTGGAACTTGGTGTGCCTTATGTCAGGCGCCGGGTGGGCGAGGAATACAACCTAGAATGTGTCGTACCCACTCTTAAACACGGTAGTGGCTCAATTATGATTTAGGGTTGCATGGCTGCCTATGAAATGGGCGAAATGGTGTTGTGTGAGGGACGAATGAACAGTGAGAAATACACTGAAGTTCTAGAAACAGCTTTAGTGCCGTCGGTAATGCAAATTTTCGGTAAGACAAACAGTGATGGAAAAAACTCTAGCAAGAACTCGCCACTTGCAACAAATCGGCTCACACTATGACGTGGATGGATCATAACGCTATTGATCTTTTAGACTAACTACTACAATCGCCAGACCTCGATCCAATTGAGCACATTTGGTCTATTTTGAAGAAAAAGATCCGAAGACACTCTGTAACTAATAAACAAACACTACTGGCCGCTTTAAAACATTTCCGAAGGAGAATAGATATTAAATGCATACAACGGTGCTGAATGTAGGACGCCCGAAAACTGAAGAATGAATCAGTGAGTATATTAGAAGGACGCCCGGAAATCGATTTGATGTACAGCGAATATACTATTTGAATATTTACAAGCGAGCGCTCCGCTCCCCAGCGGTCAACTAACTCAACTAAAAATATTCATATTTACAAGAAAATTGCCAAGCGTCCGTATACTGATGCCTGGAAGAAAAGAACGCTTAAAAGTTTGTAACTTAATAATGTACGAACGAATATTTAAATATTAAAATTTATTAACAAAATCGATTTGATTGAAATATAACAATAAAAGTATTTCTTTCTGCGTGTACAAGAAACATGATGTAGAATAAGTTTAGATACGTTATTTCCTCCTGGTTGAAACTTTCTCGGGTGATTATTGCCATACTACTCTAGATAATAAAAAAATTAACCCGAAGTATATCGAGGGAAACTCGTCAACTGGTGTGTAACCAGCTGACGTATAATCCACCACCTTACAGCCAGCTGACTTTTTTTTTCTTCAAAGTATCGTATCAATTATCATATGACAAATTTTCAATCGGGAGGAAATAATTAAATTTTTTTTTCTACGTGAGTGGGCGGCTTCCGCTGCTCAACCCACCCATGGTACCGCAGCTGTACATTCACAAAGCTTCATGACACAACTCTCTAAAGCATTTTACTAGTTATAGCCCAAGAGGAATTTGGTCCGGGAAACCTGTCGCTGGCTTTCAGTCTATAAGTTTATTTTGTGGAGTTTATTTTATGTTTAATAAATATTTCTGTGACGAGGCATTCAAATTTCGAAAGAATTGGGGTAGATAGTAAATACACTTTTGAAAAGTAAAAGCAAGCCGCAGTTAGAAGACAGTTTATTTTATTCAGATACAACTTTATCAAGGTTCAATTTGGGGGGGGGGATTCTTTGAAGACAAGCATTTCATCAAGTACAGTTTCGAATAATTTTATTTACCATTATTTTTTCCTACTTTGGTATTTCACTACACTGTGCTTAGGTATTTTCTTATCAGTATCAAACTTATTGCTACCTCTTTTTTTTGTATTCAGATAGATCCTGTTTTTGTTTCGGCCATTTCTATTGATGTATTAATTTATATTTCTTGAATTTAAAAATAGCTACTGGGATACTTATTAGGTTAATTATTCTTGTTTTGAATGGAAAATGCTAATGATTAACGAATTGGCTTAATTAACTAATGCATTTCAGCCGACTGCTGTTGCCCAGTGTTTTTCTTTTTGAGCTGTCATTTCTTTTACACGTGGTAATTGAACGCGCCTAACGGAAATCGATTAGTACGCAAAAATGGCCATGGTAATAAATGGAGGCCGTTTTGCCTTGTTTTCCTTGATTTTTCACTTTTTCCTGTGTGATTCGATTCCGAAGCAGCTGCAGACTTCCATCTCAATTTTTAGTTACCAAATTTTTGGGATTCTGAGATGGAAAGTCGAAGATTTTCCCGGTAATTTTGTTGAGTTTGGATGTACCGTATCTTTTGCCAGGTTGGCGTTTATGGTTTTTTTACCGGAATAAACCTGGAGACAGGGAGTTTGGGTAGTTTGCACGGGTCAACGAAAGAATCAGTCTGACCTCAGACGATCGGGTAAGGAACTTTAAAATAATTACTGTTAAAATGATCCTGCATAGTTTTTTTTTATTTATTAAAAGATTTCAGCTCAAAATTGATTTTTACCTAGTGAAATTAAAGCATAATTTAAAACCAACCGTTTTGTTATTCTAAGTCTCATTTAGACTTTAAATTAACCAAGTGTAATATTATTAAGATATATTTTGGGGTTTTAGGGTTGATCATTTCTTTTTTTTTTTTTTTTTTGTGATAAATATATAGTTCTTGAATTTTCAAAATTTGTGAGTTTTTTTGGGTTTTTAATATTTGCTGCCATACAGTGCCTAAATTTTATAATTTGTTATCTGTAAGAGTTGATTTTGAGAGTATTTTTATTACCAATTGTAGTTTACACTTTATTTTGCTATGTTTTCGACTCCTGGATGCATCACAGTGTTCCCAATATTCAGTTAAATTGATTTATTAATAGTAATATTGAAGTATTTTGCACTATATGAAATCTTAGGGCCTGATTTTGGGTTTATTATTGATAAATTTAAAGTATTTTTTGCATCGTGATATGTTCATGGCCTCGTAACTTTCAGTTGATTCCAGCAATCTTTCTTTTTTTGTGTGGTTGACTGCAATGCTTGGGTATTAGAGACTGGCTGATTTAGTAAAATTAGGGTTTTTGTGCGATCTTCTAGTTTTTTTTAACAAAAGTTAGTTTCTGAACGCGTCTCCTGTCTTTTGATATTGTACTGTAGTAATTCATTTGATCATATTTTGCGAATATCTATTTTATTGTTATTTATATATAGAGTTAATATAGAGTTAATTAATACGCGTTCCATTTTAGCCAGGTTTAACCCAATTTATTTAAAAATAATTAATGTTAATAAACCAAGTATTGTAACGTCATCATACAGTGGTCTAGAGTTATAAATTTTGTGTCCAGTTTTTCACGCAAGTTTTATTTTTTTCTGTACTACTAATTTGTATCCACTTATTTTTTAGCGTGATGCTAAATACACGACATCCAAGACATTTCCGAGATAATCTCGGGGTCCATTAGACATGGAGGTTCATAAACCTTGTACCTTATATAAATGTTTAAATAAATCTGTCTTAGAAATCCTACCCTGGTTAGGTAATTAAAACCGAAGGGATAAGTGCGAAGGGCAATCTTAACAAGTGATATCGGCGAACACCGATATAACGTTTTTAAATTGAACAATTTTCCCATTATTAGGAAACAAAGGAATAACCAAATAAAATCGCAATAATAATATATATTCGTTTGATTACGTATAATGACTGTTTTTTTTATTTAAAAGAAAAGAAAAATTTAAATTCCGCCAAAATGTGGATAAGATTTTTCCAATTATTATCGTTTTCTTTTGGTTATAGAAAGACGTAGAATAGTTTTATTAACACTTTTGTTTAAAACATTACTAATTTAAGATGTTCAGGCCAAATCGGGAATTAAATATCCAATATAGGATGGCTAATGCCCTCTACGAATAAAAGATCGAAACATTCGAGAATGAAATCAGCGCGCGATGTCAGTTTCGATTTGAAATTCGGTAGAGGCGGTATATTTTGAAAGCTGGTGGAGAAGGATACGTCTTTTTTTCATATAACCGATTTTGTTTAAAAGGGTTTTATTTTTGATTTGTCATTTATTTTCGAGAAAGTTAGGGAAAATTATGTTTTCTTCTACATGTGAAAAGGGCGACTTTAGCACTCTTTTGTTTAAGCAATTTAAATAGCTGTTTTTCGTGATTTAATACTTTTTCTTGATGAATCTTTGAAAAGCTTTTTAAAAGTAAGAGTTTTAAAATTGGTTTCCCTTTTATGATCTGAGTTAAAATAACCTCCGACAAGAGCAATTATTTTAGTTACTTTAGAATTGTTCATGGAGTTAATTTTAGTGTTCTCTTTGTAAACAATTTCGTTTTATTTATTTTTGTTAAATGGATTTAAGTGTATTGAGAAACTTGTTTCGTTTAATTTAATGAAAACCTTCATGTGATTAATCTCGCAGGCACACTGATGTGAGAGCTCAAATACAAGGGGCCTGATCTGACCAGTTAGACAGCAGTTTTTCCCGAGTCTTGAAGTTGTGTTTGTGGTATTGGCAAGTCCTAATAAAGAAATTGACGGATTCTGTATTTCAGTGTATATTATTAAAATTATTACAATCGGCCAAGCGCTTTCGATCTACTCTAGACCATCCTCAGGGCTCAGACCCCTAGAAACAAGAGAATATGGTCAGCAAATAAGTTTACTCAGTACTCACCAACCACACTCACTTGTCAAAGGGCACACCTTAACCCCGCCAGTTTGAGAACAGTCACCAGTCGCGAACGTAGCCTCCACACAGAACAAGATGTATACAATTAAAAACTTTTAAAAACTTTCAAATTAAAATTAAAACTAGAACATTCAACACATTGTGCACATTGACATTATTAAAACAATAAACCTTTTTAATAACAACCCAAAAGGGTGAGGTTATGCCACACACAGTCATAGCATAATACAGCAATAAAACTTTCCAAAAATCAAAACTACACACAAGTATGTGAAAGCCTGAGTAGAGATTTTCTGTATGAGTTTTCATTCCTGAATTTCTTGTCAATTGTATTTAAAATCAATAAATCATTGGCAATGAGCAAAAAGAGGCAAAAGGGAAAAAAGGGCAGAAAGAAAGGGCATTAAAAGTTTATTAATCTACAGCATTACTGTTATCGGCCATTCTGTGATCTATTTCGAACACTTGGGTTCAGTGGCGTGAAATAATTTCCATTTTTGTAAAAAAGCAACAAATTACACGAACATAGGTGTAGTTAAAAATATTGTTGAAATGTGTTAACTATTAATATATTTAGAATGAAGTGTCTGAAACTGAAAAAGATTATCAAAATTATTATAAGATTACACCCCACGTAATCACAGCTCCCAGACATTTAAATTGTTTAATAATTTAAGGAAAAAGTTTAAAAATGGGATGTTCATTCTTATATTGAGGCAATGATCGGGGTTTCTCTTTATCTCCCTGCATATTTCAAGATCCTCTCTGTAATCCAAGGTTTTAGAGTTATTACCCCTGGAGTGGTATAAGATTTTACTATTATGAGTTGGAGAGAAACTGTGTTTGGTAAAATTAATATGGTGACCAAACACAGAGGCCTGAGATTTGTTAATATGTTCTCTAATTCGGACTGCTAATGGTCTAATAGTTTTCCCTATATACGTTGAAGGGCAGTCTGGGCAAGAAAGTTGATAGACCCCACTTTTTTGGATATGATATATCAATTGTTTGTTATTGACCAGATGGGAACTGAGTTGGTTTACACTCTTAAATGAAATCTTCACATTTTGAGTGTGGTTTGTCCGTGCTATTTTATTAGAGAAGTGACCTAAGTACGAGAGTGATAAAAATTTTCCTTGCTGACTTTCCTTGTAAGGAGTCGAGCTGTAAGCCTCTTGGGATTCTTTCTTGCTTTTAATTTTCTCTATGTATTTGTCGATGACTGTATGCTCATACCCATTGTTTACGGCAATTTGCTTCAGAACATTGACCTCGTTGTAATCCTCTGCTGACATGGGAATGTTGAGCAATCTATTAACATAGCAGTTTATTGAGGCCATTTTATGTTGTAAAAGGTGGTTAGAATTAGAAGGAATTATGTGGTCTGTTTGGGTGGGTTTTCGAAAGATTTTGAAACTGAGAGAATTATTGGTTTTTTTGATAGTTAAATCTAAGAAATTAAGTTTATTTTCGGTTTCTATTTCAAAGGTAAATTTTAGAGCAGGATGCAGAGAATTAAGACTATTTAGAACATCAATAGACCGCTGTTCATTGCCCAGAATAATTGTAAAACAGTCATCCACATAACGAAGCCAGTTAATTATCTTGCTCTCAGAAATCAATCTCGGAATTAGTGTATTTTCCAAGTTGTCCAGGAAGATGTCCGCTAAAAGAGGAGATAGCCAACCCCGAGGGTTGTTCGTAATATTTGTTATTGATAGCAAAAAAGTCCTGAGATAAACAGAACTTAAGAAGGGTCATTATACTAAGTTGGTCATCACCAGAGATGTTGTTCGTTGTCAACAGATTTGATATAATCGGAACAGTTTCCATCCTCGGAATCGACGTAAAAAGATTGCATACATACAACCCGTGGTTGTTTAGCACTAAAATTTGCAAGAGGTTAAGGAAATCGACCAGACTTCCATAGCGTCTTTGTCACAGTGAGATTTATTCATAGATTTATAGTAGAGCTACTAATATGACACAGCAGCAGATCGTGGACAAAACTGCCATACGTTACCAAAATAATCCAAAATGTTGTCACACCGAGGCGTTATTGCCAGTGTTGTGGAACTTAACATCTCACCACCGCTTTCCGGCAAAACTGGATTTAAATAGAGGACCAAGTTTGTGGACCGGTATCGGGACGAAACATCAATGCATTTACTACGGTGGTCGAAAATAGATCGCTAGCTACATGTCCCTACCACCAGGGGCATTGCTAATTGCGACATGGCGCCCGAGCAGGGACGACGAGACGAAAAGCCGTCGAGTCATGGCTTTGTGCTAAAGCCGGTACCCTACTTTGGAAAGACCATCTAAGATGTCCGTTCCACTTCCGTTTCAGACCTGTGCTGTTGTGGAACTTAACATCTTACCACCACTTTCCGGCAAAACTGGACTTAAATAGAGGTCCAAGTTTGTGGACAGTACAAGGATGTCTGGGAAAGATACCGGTGGATCCCACTGATGAGTCCACCACCGGAATCGGGACGAAACATCCGTACATTTTAGGTGGTCGCAAACTGGATTTTGATTATAGGTCTTCAACACCAGAGACATGATTGCAACACCAGATAATAAATAATGATATATTCTATTAAATATGTCTACCTACTGCAAGACTGAAATGCGTTTAATGTTTTGTATTTTAACACAAAAAATTAAATATTGTTGAGTATAATTTTAATTGCTTTACTTCTGCCGCATGCTTTACTTCTGATGCAGTTATTTTTATCAATTTTTATAATCATTAACATTTGTCTACCTAAATCTTGTTTAAGGTGTACGAAAAAGTTGTGAAATCTTACTACGATTATGAGATGATAATAAATTCCTCAAAATTAGCTATGGATCCCAAGCTTTTTTGTAATTCAAAATAAAACAAAAACACTTTGTTGCAGCACTTGTGTCCAACAGTCTATAAAATAATGCAAAACGAAGTTTTTTAAAGATTTATTTACAAATTTACAAATTGTTTTTCTATTATTCTATTAAGGCACATCAAGGTCAAAAATTAAAAATACAATAAATTAGTTATAGTATCATAAAATGTCAGTTATGGCACAAAAAGGATCACAATTTAAGATAAAAATGCTTTTCCTGAAATAATCCTAGGACGCTTAAAAAGTTCTAACATCAACGCAAATTTTACTTTTTTTATAATCAAGCTACAAAAGAGTATCTCATAGTTCAGACTAAAAACTCATTAGTACAAGGTGCCACAAAACTTGCCTATTTTCAAAAGGTTTTAAATTAAGTATACTTAATTTTTACTTCCGACACATAAGCCAAAAATTCTTCCCTATTTAAGTTAAAAATAAATTACCATATATTCATTCGTTCATTTATAAAAGATATTTCCATCTCTCTATCATATCATTCATTGTATACGTTATCGGGACGTTCAATATAACTATAAATTTCGAGGTATTAGTTTGTGTACACCATAAAATGCATTAATATTATACGAATCTTAACATAACTGCACCGACATCTGGTTATCAACATTTATACTGTGTCCAAGTATGGATGAATAACGATCTGACGAATGGAGACGGATTTTAATAATAAGGGTTTGAAGCCATTTTAAAATCTACTGGCAAGAAGGATTGAAATTATAATTGTGACTGTAAAAAAATCGAATTATTTCGTTCAACAGTATGTATTAAAAGTAAAATACTTCATATATATATATATATATATATATATATATATATATATATATATATATATATATATATACATATATATAAGGACAACTATTGGTTAGATTCACACTGACACAATACATATACAAAACAAAACAGTTTATGTGTTTCTTCACACAAGCACAACCAACTATTTTTATCATAGCAGTGTATTTTCATTAAGCTGTTTTTTTTTTTAATTTTAAGGTAAGCAACGGAGGTTCTAATTTTTTTACTTTAACTCTAAAGAGAATGAATTAAAAAAGATCTTTAAAAAAACAATTTGTAGTAATAGCGGCAAATAAAACGACTTTTAGTAACAAATAGAAACACACCGGCGCAGAAAAAAAAATTACGTAAATAGCTCAGTAAATACGTAATAAAACAACTAAAACTAAATTTAAAATATTTTTTTAGAACCGAAGTTACAAAAAACCAATTCAAATGCCAAAATAAAAAAAATAATGTCGACATCAGGATAACACGTGTGGTCTTTATGAGGGAAAATATTAATAAAATCTTTCTTATTAGCATATAAGCCCCATAAGATCTTTGTCTTTCCAGTGTACCGTACCGTTAAATGGCACTATCATATAATGCCGATTATGGAAAATTCACGCTTGTTAAACTCTTGCTTTGTTGCCAAACATCTAAATAATTAATATGAAAAAGTAAAAAGTATTCGAAAAAGTTGAAAGTAAAAATAATTTAAAAAAATGTTTTTAGAGAAAATTAAGCGGTACCGTGGCACTTCTTTATGAACCGCCACTGATGTATTTATCAAAAATATCATATGAAAAGGAACAAATACAATTTTGTGTATCTATTTCTAAATACCCTATAAAGCCAAAAGGACAATAGTTCAATATGATTCTTTTCGATTCATGTCTTTCAAAAACAGATAAAAAAATCATCACAGAAAACCAAACAAGGGAAGAATGAGAAAATATGTCCGTAGAAACAAACTGCATTTAGCAAAAATTATTTAGGATCAGATAGATTACATGTCATTAGTCACGAATGTTTCATATAAGCTAGTCCAACCGCCATATTCACTAAAAAGGTTTAAACTTTAAATGAGATCAAGTTGCCATGGAGTCAAACTTTCGAGCTGACCAGTTTTGTCTTACTTATGGGATTGTTATAATTTGTATTGTGTATGTCAATAAAAAACCTTTATATAGGAGAATCAACAATGAAAACCTAAAGATAAAGTTTTATGTAATCGGTAAGAGGAATGGTTGTTTCTTGGCAATTTTGGCCAGTTTGGTAGTAAAAGATAATTTTTATTCTTTTATCTTTAAAGATTAATAGTCAATTGATTGGTCAATGCAAATATCTTTTCTTAAAGAACAGATAAAAGACTGCAGGAAAGAGAACCATGGTGAAAATAGATCTGATACAATCCGACCACTCACCTTTTCCATAAACATAACGAAAAAAGATTTAAACCAAGCAGTATTTAGCTTTAAAATCTATATCCTGAGAAATCAAAGTACATAATATTCCCGTTATATTTTTTATAATTCACCGAAAATTTCATTAAAATCAATTAAAACTTAAATGAAGCTATGAAACGTCTACATTTCTCAAAATTTTCTTTGTCCTGTTTGATTTTCTGCGAATGAACACAATCTCAATTTTATAAAAAATTAATGTAACTATAAAAATTTCAGATCTTATCTTAAAGATCATCTTTAACGATAACAGTCTCAGGTATAACGACAGAATCTTCTGTATCGCTAATATATCCTTCCTCTCCAGTATAGTGAGTGGGATATAACAATAAAGGAGCAGCTGAAAGAGCTACAAGATCTCGTTTCGGATAATATTCCTTCCAGTTTTCGTGAGGGTGTCTATCAAAAAGGATGGGTAAATATTCGTCCACAGGAACCTATGGAAAATTACCACTAATTAAATGAGTTCAGCAAATGTACAAAAAATAGTAACACAGAAAACTGAGTTCTTATAGTAAATATTGTACATATAGAAAACAAAATAGTATTTAATCTTTCCAGCAACAGCAATCAATTTATTAATAATCTTCTTAAAATATCCGTACAAAACAAACAATACCTTTTTGTAGGTTCAATAATGAATTATCTCTAGAAAAAATTTGTCCGTAATAAACTTTTTTGAAAATATTTCTTCAGTAAACCTCCTAGTACAGGCGGCAAGTAAATTTTTCTGACAAAACCACTTACCTCGCTGATTTTCTGCATATGTTGTAGCCCCCTCCACATTAGTGTCCCGAATACACAAAATTCTATATTTTTAAGTCCAGGGGTTGCGGAAGGGGAGGGGGAGGCGAACCAGTGTAAAAATTGTCTTTCGATTTTATCTAGTCCTATTGAAGTTTCGACAGAAGTGATTATACTAACGTAGAGGGCACTTTTGTCATAACTACAACGGTTATCGATTGGGAGGTGGCGCAAACTTTTTTCAAAACAATTTTTTTTATTGACGTTAATGATTTGTAATGTTTTTTTTTACAATTTTAACCATTCTGTGACCATTTTATCACTTTATAAAGTTAATAATGGCTATAATTAATTGTTTATACTATTATGATCACCCTTTAACAATGTTGATCAGTATTTTTTCGCCCATTATTTAGTAGAATCATTTAAATTATACGAACTCCAGAACGTTTGAGTCTTTTAAGCTGTCGTTACACACTATCTTGTAACAATGCCTGACCACCTGGCCTAATTTTCCTTGGGATTACATGAAATGTATATGGAATTTTAATGTAATACTAATCAAAGTGTATATTCAAGAGTAAAAAATATGAAGGAAAGCTGAATTAAAATTTCACGGAATTATTGTATATTCATTCTCACCACAGAATGCAGGTATTGCCAAACTTGCAATGTGAATAATGAAGTTATTTCACAATTTTAAAGTACTTTAACCCTTGATACATAATAAAAATGATACATATACCGGGTGTCAACGAATCTATTAGACAAGTCATAATTTCTAGAGTATTATGTGTATCAAAATGAGAATTGGTACAGGTAAATGGTATGTGAAGGGGAGAATTTTCGCATATTTTCCACTTTCCGGCCACTTCCGGTTTCACCGGAAACGGCCCCGGTTTTGAATTTTTAAATGGAACACCCTGTATATTTTAACATTTTTGGATTTCTGAGACAATTCTAGATCAGAATGTGACATTTTAAAAACTTTTTACGTCTACTTCATTTTTTTAGAGACACTTTTAAAATTGCATCTAGGTGGCCATGATCGGACGCAAACTAATCTAAGGGCCTTAGGTGATGTCAAAAAAATACAATCGCAAAGTTTTAGTTACTAGTATGAAAGACAGGAATAAGACAAGTTGACAAATTTACGTTTTCATTTCTAACTATTAATTTTCAAATGGCGACCCCTTTTTGACAACACCTTTTCGAAAAAAGCATTCTTTGACGAATCTAACGGTACTAATTTATTTGCGATTGGATTAGACATAAGAACAGAAATTAAATATTATTAAGCAAAAAACTGGATAATTTATTTACTTATGACAAGTGCGCCATGGACAGCCATGATGCATAATAATTTGCAACTGTTTTTATCAAGTCTTCTTTGGAAAACAAAGCACTCACTTAAGTAGATAATGACAGTGACATACGCTCTAAGAACAGACGTAAAAGTTTCTTAATTTTCGTTAAGTTTAGTTTAAATTTTCGTTAAAATAATGTATACTTAAAGTGAAAAAGTGGATATGTTATTAATATTTGGAGAGTGTCATAGAAATTCAAGGAATGCTGCCGAGTTGTATGCTCATAGATATCCGAATCGACAACATCCAGCCCATCAGTATTTTCCGTATGTCGAGACTCGTTTTAGGCAAATAGGAAATCAAGAGGCGGAACAGAAGTTTATCACAAATGAAGAGACTGAGATTAACGTACTTGCTATGGTTTAGGTTGATAAAACAGTTTCGTTAAGAAAAATTAGTCAAGAACTGCAGATAAGTTATGAATCAGCAAGAAAAATACTGAAAAGCATGGATATCGAGCATTTAAATATCAGTTACATCAACATTTGTATACTGAGGATGGCGATAGACGGGTAGTGTTTTGTGATTGGCTGCTTCAAAATCATAGAGTTAACCCAAATTTTATCGATTTTATTTATATTTTCCGACGAATCCCGATTTACAAATAATGGTATGTTCAATAAGCAAAATATTCGGTACTGGGCCCAACAAAATCAACATGAAATGAGAGAGGGCAATTTTCAAAAAAGATTTGGCGTCAATGTCTGGGCTGGTATCGTTGGAAACAGAATAATTGGGCCAATATTGTTTCAAGGTCAGTTAACAGGGGTTAGATACTTAGGTTTTCTTCAAAATGAAATCGAAAATCATCTCAATGATATACCTTTAGCAGTTTTACGGCGAATTTACTTTCAACAAGATGGAGCACCGCCTCACAATACTAGAGAAGTTCTTAATTATTTAATAGAGCATTTTAATAATCGAATTATTGCAACCAATGGTCCGGTACGGTGGCCAGCCCGCTCACCGGATCTTACTGTGCTCGATTTCTTTGTCTGGGGATATGTTAAAGAAAGGATTTGCTATGGAGCAGCCCCAGCTACTCTTGAAATATTAGAAGAAAGAATTTTACGGGCATTTAGAAGTATAACGCCCCAAATGCTACAAAACGTGTTGAGAGAAACAATTGAACGAGCCGAAATGTGTCGTGAAAAAGAAGGAATGCACTTTGAACATTTACTACACTAAACTTTGTAACAAATTCAGCTACTGTACTTTTAAATATTTTAAGTGCGTCGTCTAAGTTATTAGTTTATTTTGTTAGTTTTTTGTTAATTTTGTTAAATTTTTAATCCAATTCCTGTCTTTCATACTAGTCACTAAAACTTTGCGATTGTATTTTTTTGACATCACCTAAAGCCGTTAGATTAGTTTGCGTCCGATCATGGCCACCTAGATGCAATTTTAAAAGTGGCTCTAAAAAAATGAAGTAGACGTAAAAAGTTTTTAAAATGTCACATTCTGGTTTTTCAGAAAATCATAGGTAATGTCCCTGTCTCCCAAAAAAAAAAAAAAAAAAAAAATATATATATATATATATATATATATATATATATATATATATATATATGCAGGAACGATTCCTAAAATGACCATACTTAAGAATGAAATCGGCTCCAAAGACCAGGCGCTAAATTAAGTTAGGGACACTGTTATTTAATTTTTTTTAATTTCAAAAACGTTAAAATACGAGGGCGAGCTGATAAGTTTCTGGCCTGGCCTTCCTCAAAGGCGTTTGAGAGTGTAACAGTGTTACGAAACCGCGGTCAAACCGATTTAATAATAAAAGTGATAAGTCTAATAAAGTAAATTTCGTTTTTATCCCATTTTATAATGTGATAAAATTTCTCAGTCTTCTAGAAATACCCGTTCACAGCGTCAATAACAGTCTCCTTGCTCTCAAATCGTGGACACCAAGTGATTTTTTGAGGTTAGGTGGCAGTCGCTTGGTGCTTAATCTGACAAATAACGCGGATGAACAATGACTGACGAATGTGCTTGGAAGTTATCAAACGCTACATCTACCTTGCACAGAGCTTCCATATTCCCAAAAAATTATGTAAAATATTACTCAAACATTTTTTTCATATTCTAACAGTTTCAGCAGTCTTAAACGCTTTTAATCTGCGGTCGGCCCGTACGATTTTATGGATTTTTTTCTATTATTTCAGGATTTTTCACCTAGCAGGGCATCTAGCGCATAATTCGTCCTCAGTACTCTTAGGCCTTTTTTTTTAAATTAGAAAACCCACTGTTGATTATGATGGAGAAGAGTATTTTAGTGTGCAGTCCATTTTTTTTTATTATTAATATATTCCCGGGTCCTTCCTAAAGCCAGATGCACTGCGACCAGAGTAGGCCTATTGTGCTCACCCTAGACATTACAGCCACTCTGTCAACCTAGCCCCCTGGCTCAATCTGTACAGTCCTGCTAAGGAGTGAGTGAGTATTTCTCTCGGTTCCCATCTTACTGACCCGAAAGTTTGTTGTCTAAATCTCACCAGTGACTCACAGTCACATATGATATGCTTCACCGTTTCCTCGGCTTGTCCACATAGTCTGCAGCCGAGGTTTCCGTTATAGAGATTCCTTCTATTCAGATGTACTTTGACGGCCATGTGTCCCGTCATTATACCCGTAATAGTCCTTAATAGATTTCTACTCATTTGTAGTAGTTTCCTTGCCAGTTTCGGGTCCGGATTCCCAATAAATAGCTTGCTGTGGTTTAAACCCTGTCTGGTCATCCAGTGGTTTTTATGTTCTCTTTTGATCCATTCTTTGACTGCTTCTCGGGCCGCGCACCGCGGCACCCCAAGGGTCGGTTCTGGACCAATGTATTGAGATGCTGACCCTGCTTTTGCTAGCTCGTCAGCTTTTTCATTTCCATGTATGCCTTCGTGTCCTGGTACCCACTTTAACATAACTCTGTTGTCTTTTGCCAGAATTTCCAGTTCACTCTGACATTCCCAAACCAGCCTCGATGATACCTGGCTGTCAGAGTAAATGAGGATTTGCTTCCCTTTGTAAGCTCTCCTGTTTATCTCGTCTGCGCACCGTAAGATTGCGTATATTTCTGCCTGGAATACTGTTGGGTATTTCCCAAGGGGAAGGGTTAGTTCCTTCCTCGGTTGTAACCCATATATCCCAGCTCCAGTACCCTCACTAGTTTTTGAACCGTCAGCGTACCAGATACTTGCACCCGAGAATGTTTCCGGTCTTTCTCTTTTACTTGCCATTCGATCCTCTATTGTGACTTCAAACGGTATATTATAACGGTAGCTCGAGTTCATATGGTCCGTGTCCATTTCCAATTCAGGGCTCCTGATTTTTTTACATATGTTTTCATCTCCTGACATCGTCATTTGCGATTTTACTGTTGAGTGATTTAGTCGGTGGAGTCCCATTCTTGTCTCTGCCTGAATCACTATATGTAGCGGAGGCAGATCCAGAATACACTCCATTGCCGAAGTGGGGTTGATTTCATGGCCCCAGTAATACACAAACAGGCGACCCTTTGTATTCCACTCAGCTTTGTCATGGTTGCTCTCTGCATTACCTTGGGCCACCAGACCAAGGCTGCGTAAGTGATGGCTGGTCTCACAACACTGGTGTATAACCAATGTACCATTTTCGGTGAGAGACCCCATGTTTTCCCACATAATCTTCTAACAGTCATAAGAGTTGTTTCCGATTTTCTGGTTATGTTTTCCGCTTGTTTGTTCCAGGTCAGCCTGGAGTCTAAAATCACCCCCAGATATTTCACTTCTCTGGCAAGTGGTATTGTGTTTCCTTGGAGGATGGTGGGACCGAGATCCTCTATCCTTCTCCGTTTGGTAAAGGGGATTAGGACAGTCCATTACTCGTTTGATGTGAAACGACGTTACACCTTTCAAAATAGATGTATTTTATAACCGCGCGTTTTTTCATTTTTCCATTTTTCTAAAATAAACCGAGCTAATAACCTGTAATTTTACATCTAAGCTAAGCTGGTAAAGAATAGCACTATAGAATTAGTCCAAGCCATAGGTAAAAATTGTTGCTGTTTTTGACGTAAATTCCGAGATGAATGAGATCTATCCAGGGGTGTTGGAGGCAATGTAAGAACAAACCCTACATAAAATGTAACAGCAAAAATAGATTGGAGCCAAGAGGGAGGGGAGTCAAAATGAGTTAAACAGGTTTTTTCAATCCACAAGCTAAGAAACGCATTTTTGAAAAAAAAGTTTCAAATAAAAGTTGTTGAAATTTTTAAAACCTACAATTTGAGCTTGTGTACGATAATTTTCGTCAATTTCTTATTGCAAAAATGTCAAAAAACTCTTAAAAGCAGTAATTTCTTGCATATCAATTATTTATTGCAAAATTAACATTTTTTGCACTTTTTTGATTTTAAATTGTTCCATTCGTTGCTGAAATGCGGGGAATTTTTCCGAGCGCGGCTAATTTGAAGCTGCGAGTTAAGTTTTATCGCGCGCAAGAGAGCACTATTTCTTTATAAAAAAAAAACACTCCTTTTTTTAAAGCGATATTTAAGGGGTTGAAAATAGATTTTTTCATTTGCCCCTAACAAAATTTGAAAGTTTAGGCCTTCACGAAGCGATTGAACCTTTGTGGAGATCAAAATGTTCACTCAATAAAAAGTTATAGCAATCAACATTTTGTGTCTTGGGATAATCAATTAGCAATATTTCAGCATCAAATTATCCGATTTACTATGATAAAATATCATTTTGTTCAGAAAGGCGAGGACTTCCCTTTAAAAGCAAAAAAGTGCAAACAAATAATTTTACAATAAATAATTGATATGAGAAAAAAGGCTGATTTTAAGGATTTTTTGCAATAACAAAATAACAAAAATGATCACACAAAAGCTCAAATTGTAGGTTTTTAAAATCTCTACAACTTTTATTGGCAACTTTTTTCAAATTGTGTTCTTTGGCTTGTAGATTCAAAAAATCTTTAGCCAACTTTGACCCCCCCCCCCCTTTTGGCCCCAACCTATTTTTCGCTGTTATATTTTATGTAGGATTTGTTCTTACATTGCTTCCAACGCCCTTGGATAGGTCTCATCCATCTCGAAATTTACGTCACTATATTTACCTATGGCTTGGATTAAATGCCAAAAAAATCAAACTTGTTAAAGCCTTTTATCTGTTAGATAGGAAACTTATCAGCCCCCTTCGTACATCAATTTCCATTACTATATCGATGTCTTTTTTATCACTTATCGAATCAATTAAATGTAAAAAATGCTGAAATGAGTCAGAAGTTATTTTTATACAAGTATTTTTAAAATATATTTATTTTAGTGTTGTGCGAAAATATTTAAGAAAAAATGGTCAAAATTAATGTTAAAATTACCAAAAATATGAATTTAACCTACCAGCTTCGACAGAGGCTCTGCATCAATTAATTTGCGAGCACCTTTTAAACTTAAAGCGTAACCCAACGTCCAATAGGAATAGCCAACTTCGACTAAGTAGTTAGCGCCATCTACCCATGGTTCGTCTTGATCTTGAAGCTTTTTCCGTCCAAAATATCTAAAAATTATAAAATCCATTATTACTTGGTGTGGTGATAAAAAAAAAGTTAAATAAACTTACACTAAATCCCAATCAGGTATTTGTGTAACTTCAGCCATTACATTTTCTACTTTTGCTCTAAAGAATGGTTCAAATCTTATATCATCCTCCAAAACTAATGTCATTGCATAATTATTTTCTATAATCTGTAAAAACGTAGGCTTAATAATCTTATTAAAATATGTAATTTGATTAACTTACCTTTTCCCAAATTTGATAATGACTTAAAAAGCAACCTATTTCCCCTAATTTCATGGGCCTAAAAAATAATAATCACTGTCATAGTGTAGGAGCCAATGGGATCCCAGTCGTCCCTTTAATTTATATGGACATACCCAAGTTTTTTCCATATATTTTGAGACCCTGAATAAGATTTTTTTGGGTAGAAGTCCTCCAGACTGGTCATAAGATTTTTATTAACAAATAATTGTTTAAAGTTTTAAAATTTTCGCAAAACTAACTATTGGATTATATTGAGTGATTTTAAGCAAAAAAATACTTTCAAACTTTTACGTACGACGCTTAGTTTCGGAGATAATTGATATAAAACAAATAAAAAATGTGTTCTTTTTATGATTTTTGATCGCTTATAATTTTTGACTCAATCAACTTTTTTGATATTTTTGACAGCGATCAAAAGTTAGAATATTGTCTACAAGCTGTAATAAAATGCTATACGAGAATGTTGCGCTCTAATCGTTTATTTCGACTATAAACAAAAAGCTTTTGGCGGCTTATATGCACGCGTCGTCCTGTATGGCGCGCAGAGAAAAGCCTATTCGCAAGAATCCCACGCGGTCGATTGCGCTTGGTTCATTAATATAACCGAAATAAGCTCGTCATTCGAGTTTTTCGCATTGCATTAGATTGTACCTAGAAAGCATATATTTATTCGATAACTTGGCTGTCATAAAATAGAAAAATGTTAATTATATAAGCATTTCTACTAACGATAATAGTACAACCGTTGTCATATTCTATGCAATGATCGAATGTAGATCTTTTCTAGTTCTTCTTGAAATGCATATCCACTAATGGATGTTTGCGATTACATTTTCAATTTCTTCCCTACTTCTCGCGATGTGTATTAGTGTCTGAATATCGTGCAATCCCGTCCACTGATATTACGGAGCCAGGACATCTTCTTTCTTCAAAGTCCTCTTTTGCCCTCGATCTTGCCTTCAATCATCAACTGTAGGAATTGGTATCTCTCATTTCGCATGATGTGTCCTAGATACGCCGTCCTTCTTTTCTTGATTATGCTGAATAGTTCACGTTCTTTCCCAATACGTGAGAGAACTTCTTCATTGGTCATTCTCGCTGTCCATGATATCTTAAGGATTCTTCTGTATATCCACATCTCGAAAGCCTCTAATTTATTGATAGCGCTTGACTTTAAAGTCCAACCCTCCACACCACAAAGAAGTATTGACCATGTAGATCATTTTAAGTTTATATGCACGTCGATGTTAACTGGTTTTCCTGATAAATAATGAAATCTATGGAATTTTGTGAAACAATGACGTTACAACAATGCTGAGTTATCCTTGTGGCTCAGCAAGTATACATTGCATTTTATTATTTTTGTATAAAAAGGAAACTAATATCACTCATAAGCCCCATTGCAATATATTAATTAATTTAATGAAATAGCGAGACCGCCACTTATTTAGTTTCATGTCATTGCTGTGTTTCAAATATTTCTATCATTTACGGGCTCGTTCTAACAAACGGTTATGTTTATTTTGAGTATTCATTTGATTTAACCTGCGTCGATGTAAACTATTGCAGAACGTAATGTACAAACATTTGTACATTCTGAGGGTATTTGAAGTTGTATTTATCCAGATTTATTGTGTGACGTTTCATATGGATACATTAAATCCAATTTTATTTGGCTTAATTCTAAAAGATCTTTTAATCCCGGAAAAAATTAAGATTCTAATTCTTCAGGCAGATGAATTGACATGCTAATTGTTCAGTATGCAGTACGAAATCGTGTATATGCAATCGCTGGGGCATACTCTGCTACAAATTTTGTTACTGCATGAAAAAAAAAGGCCAAAATAAATACAATTCCGAATAATGTGAATTCTACTTTATGCAATGCTTCTTACAGCATTATTTGTCAGGAAAACCAATTAGCATCAATGTGCTACAAACTTAAAATGATCTACATTCGATTATTGCATTATTGCATATTATGGTTAAAATCTTATCATTATTACTTACTTACTTACTTCGTGGCGTTACAACCCTGGGTGGGGGACTTTACGACACGCCTCCATTCATTTCGATCTCTCGCAACCTCCATCCAGTGTTCGATGCCCATAGTTTTGAGATCTTTTGTTATATTATCTCTCCACCGGAGTCGGGGTCGTCCCAGTGGCCTTCTCCCAGTCGGTGCTTCCTCCCAAGCGAGTCTTATTATTCTGTCGTCAGGAAGCCTTCTGATATGTCCTGCTCACTGGAGTCTTCTGGCCTTTATTTCTTTTACTACATCTGTATCTGGGAATAGTTTTTCTAGTTCCTTGTTAGTTCTTGTTCTGTATTGTCCTGTCGTTTCATCTATCGTTGGTCCCGAGATTTTCCTCAAGATTTTTCTTTCAGACTCGTAGTCTCTCTTCGTTCGCTACCGTTAGCGTCCATGTTTCGCAACCATATGTAACTATCGATCTTATAACTATTTTGTATAGGTCCATCTTTGTTCGTCTTGTGAGGTGTTTCGATTTCATCAGATCTTGCAGTGCGTACAGGCATCTCTTTCCTGCTTGTATTCTATTGTTTATTTGCTGTGATCCGTTGTTATCTTCGCATATTGTTGTTCCTAGGTATTTAAATTCTTTGACTCGTTCAAAGTTATATTCATCGATGGTGATGTTTTGACCTATTCTGTCTCTGTTTCTGCCATTCCGACTCTTGAACATGTATTTAGTTTTGTCTTCGTTGATTTGAAGTCCCATCTTCTTTGCTTCCCTTTCGAACCGTATAAGAGTTTCTTTCATTTTTATTCTACTACTACCAATCATATCGACATCATCTGCAAATGCCAACAGTAGATTTGGTCCATCTTGATTGAATATAGATGTCGGTGCTTCAATTTTCGAATTTCTGATTATATATTCCAGCGCTATGTTAAAAAGTTGGGGTGAGAGGGCATCTCCCTGCTTAAGACCGTTGTTTATTTCAAACATTTCAGAGTAGTACTGTCCCACTTTCACTTTTCACTTCAACCCCTCCATACACATCCTTATTAGGCTGACCAGTTTTTTGGGAAAGCCAAGCTCCTGCATTGCTGTCCATAGTCTCGTTCTGCAGACTCTATCAAATGCCTGTTTAAAATCGATAAATATCTGATGTAGTTCACGATCGAATTTCCAGCTTTTCTCCATTATCTGTTTTATGGGAAATATCTGGTCAACATTGGTAATTCCCTACGATTTCGTCTGTATATGTTTTGGTTCTTTCCAGCAGAATGTTCGAAAGGACTTTATAGGTTGTGTTCAGTAGGGTTATTCCCCGGTAATTGCTGCATTGTTGCTTGTCGCCTTTCTTGTGGATGACTCCCTCCTTCCATTCATCTGGAAGAATTTCTACCTGCCAGACTCTTTGTATTAGTTTATGGATGGATCTGTGCATCCCCTCCGTGCTTTAGACATTCCACTGGTATATTATCACTGCCTGCGGCTTTATTGTTTTTTAAGTTTCTTGATAGCGCGCATCACCTCTTCGTATGAAGGACATCTGTCTTCTATTTCGGCTGTATGGATCTCTGTGTTTGGCAGAGTGCTATCAGATTTTTCGTTCAACAGTTGGCTAAAGTATTTTTTCCAGGTTTCTAGTATTTCCTTCTCATTGGTGCTAAGGTCTCCGTTCTCTCATTCCGAAGTTTCCTGTCCTGGGCTGGTATCCTGCCTTGATACGTGCTACTCCCCTGAAGTGTTGTTTTACTCTGTAGTTGATTCGATTCTCTTAACTATTAGAACTACTTAAAGATTTAAAGTTTTTTTACTCTACGACAATCAAGTTTTCGAATCAAAATCAATTTTCTAGGTACTATCTAATGCAATGTGGAAAACTTGTATGACGAGCTTATTTCAATTATATTTCTACTATACGTATATGAGAGCGCTGGGCTGCTTAGGACGCCTGCAAGTAAGCTTGCCCCTACGCGCCATACAGGACGGTGCCAGCCCATAAGCCGCCAAAAGTTATTTGTTTATGGCCGAAATAAACAATTACAGCGTAACTTCTCCACATGTCATTAGATTTTAGCTTTTAGATGTTGATTCGAACTCTTTCGATAGCGGCCAATAAATTAAAAAAAAAGTTCATATAGTCAAAAGTTATTACTATTCAAAAACGACATTTTTTTATTGTTTAAAATAAATTATCTCGGAAACTAATTGTCGTACGTGAAAGTTTGTAAAAACCTTTTTTACTTAAAATCACTCAAAGAATACGACCCAATAGTTGCTTTTGCAGAACTTATATTTTTAAAAGTTTAAACAATTATTTGTTAATAAAAATCTTAAAACCACTCTGAAGGATTTGTTCAGGGGCTCAAAATACATAAAAAAAAGTTAGGTAGGACTGTATAAATTAAAGGAACGACTGGAATCCCTAGGCCCCTACACTATCGAGAAGTCTACGCAGTCAAAATTATCCATATGGAAGAATTTTTTATACACTGAAGACGTAAAGTCTAGAATGAATTCATTTCTCAAAAAATGCTGTACATTAGTAATCTCCAAAATGTTAAATCGCGAGCGCAACTCTAGTCAAAAAATAATCTTACAATGTTTAGGAGTAAATGGAGATCATTTTCAATACCTTTTAAACCACAATAGTTAAATATACGTTATTGTAGTTCTAATTTAAAGAAAATCGTAACTAGGCAACCAGTGTATGCAAAAATTGTGGTCATACATACATATATATATATATATATATATATATATATATATATATATATATATATATATATATATATATATATATATATATGTATATATATATATATATATATATATATATATATATATATATATATATATATATATATTCCTTTATTTTGTCTTTTCTTGGGTTTAGGTTCTATATTTAATAAAAAATACAAAACAATTGACGTTTCGTCTTTTATTTAAGGCGTTTTCAAAATTTTTTCCTCCTAAAAATATTTTTATATAATTAACATTCACATATCCATAATTTTAAAAAACAAACAAGACATTTTAAAAACTATTTAAATTTTTAAAATTTTTTAAAAATATTTTATTTTATTTTTACCGGTACACACCTTGACATTTTGTTATTCTATTACTAAATAAAAATTTAATCTTTACAACGTCTACTGAGGATACATGGAATGCCAATGTGTTTTATTTTTTTATATTTTTATATTTTACAAAGCACAAAAAAAAACAAATAAGGTATACGTTTAGTTTTATGTTTAAGAGGATATTCAATTTTTGATTATTATTTGACAGGATCGAATACTTAATATTTTTGTTTAAATTTGGCTTGTGTAAATGTGGCTCAAATTTCCCATATCTGTTCTGTCGTTAACAGTGTTTTTATCTTTTTTAATTTCAATCATTTCCTTTATCTGTAATTTTTGGTAATTCATATCTTTGTTTTTTTATTATAGTACTGTTATAATCAAAAGTATGTTTTTCGTCCTGTGTGTGTTTGTTTAACGCTGTTGAGGCGTTTTTCGTATATTTATGGCCATAATCTGTTCAGCAATTGGCTCGTCATGCCTATATATTTTTTGGGACAATTTGTGCAAGGGATCGAATATATTACATTTGGTTTATTCATGAGAGGAGTTTTACTTTTTAAATTTGTATAAATATTTTTAGAAGGAAAAAATTTTGAAAATGTCTTAAATAAAAGGCGAAACGTCAATTATTTTGTATTTTTTATTAAATATAGAACCTATACCCAAGAAGAGACAAAATAAAGGAAAAATGATATAATCTATGGTTCAAGAATCAAAATATATATAAATATATATATATATATATATATATATATATATATATATATATATATATATATATAAGCTATTGACCATGTCGAAAAAAGGTATAAAAATTTTCACGCAAAAATATAAAATTATATAATGTGCGGGTAAAAATTTATAAAAATCTTAAAAGGTTGAAAACTTTGAGAGATCATTTATCTACTAGTATTCACGATACGTACTTCAGCTAGCAATCATTTTGACGGGCGTGATGTCAGCTTTCTTTAAAAAGGGCAATGGCTATACCTAAATTTACTTACAAAAGTAGTGGGAAGAAATTTCAAAAAAAAAAAGGAAAAATTTGCTATTGAGAAAAGTAGCAAAGTTTGAGATACCATAACTCGGTTACTTCTTACTGTACAGACTTTTGTAGAGACGCATTTTAACGAGCGTAACGTCAGCTTGTTTTTTTATGAAGCAATGCCTATACCTTATTATAAGTTTTATGCCCATTACTGAGACTGTGTTATATTAGACTGAAAAGAAAATGGTACAATATCTCAATCATATCTGCACATGCCCCGACAGAAGATAAAGACGAAATATTAAAAGACGACTTCTATGAACAACTCGAAAGAACGCTAGAGAGAATCCCCAAACAAGACATGCAAATAATCTGTGGAGACTTCAACGCAAAAATTGGCAAAGAACCTAACCTAAGACCGACAATAGGACAACACAGCCCCCACAATATCTCAAACGACAATGGACAGAATCTCATAAAGCTAGCATCGGCTAACAATATGCTTGTAAAGTCTACTATGTTTCAACATAAAGACATTCATAAACAAACTTGGGTCTCCAACGACAACACCACACGGAACCAAATTGACCACGTAGCAATGTATTGGATGTAAGAAGCCTTAGGGGATTAGATGCAGATACAGACCATTATCTAGTAAGAGCAAAAATCAGGATGAGAATATCGTCACAGAAACTTAAAACGAACGAAGCATTGGGACAATGGAACATCGAAAAAATGCACAATAAGGAAGGCCGCGAAAATTACGCACAGAAAATGAAACAACAACTAAATAAAATAGACTAGAGTAATGATATCGAAAGACTATGGAAACAAATGGAAGAAACAATTACAGATATAGCAGAACTAGTGATCGGAAAAAGCAGGAAGAGAACAAGAAAATGGTTTGATAAAGAATGCCAAGAAAAACTACAAGACAGACAGAAGAAACGAAACATTATGATTCAACAAGAAACAACAGAAAACAAAGAAAGCTAACCAACATCCCGACGAGAAACAAGAAAACTAATTAAACAAAAGAAAAGGGAATATAAAAAACAGCAATATGAGGAAATAGAAAGGAATAGACAAGACTCAAACAGTCGAGCATTCTACAAATCGATGTCAAATGAAAAGAAAGGCTTCAGACCTAACTCTGTATCTATACTTACAAAGAATAATGATGAACTCATAATCAACGAAGAGGAGATACTCCAAACATGGCAAGAATATTTCCAAAGTCTACTAAACATACATCAAGAAGAAGAACATAAAGAGAATATATATATATATATATATATATATATATATATATATATATATATATATATTGGGGTAGATCCACCGGTAGAGGATCCAACAATAGAAGAAACAGTACAAGCAATTAAATTAAAGAACGCAAAAATCTCTTGGCTCCGACAATATACCGGCAGAATTTCTCAAGTACGGAGGGGAGGTTTTACATAGGCAATTACACACACTAATCACACTTATATGGAAAGAAGAGAAAATGCCAGCAAAATGACAAGAAAGCATAATAATCCCTATCCATAAAAAGGGAAACAAAACGAAGTGCTCCAACTATAGAGGAATCTCCCTACTTAACACGGCATACAAAATCTTATCGAATATCCTATTAAGTAGACTAACGCCTTTTGTAGAAAATTTCCTAGGGGAATACCAAGCCGGATTCAGGAAAAATAGATCGACTATAGATCAGATCTTTACTATAAGACAGCTACTTGAAAAGGGATGAGAATTCAACACAACCATCCACAATCTTTTCATCGACTTCCGACAAGCATACGACAGCATTAAAAGGGGTCAACTGTAGAATGCAATGGCAGAATTGTCGATTTCAGAAAAACTGATCCACCTCGCCAAAGTGTGCGTAAATGGCTGTAGATCTAGAGTACGAATAGGTAACCAACTCTCAGAATCGTTTGAAATAAACAGTGGCCTAAAACAAGGAGACGCACTGTCACCCCTCCTCTTTAATATAATCCTGGAAAAAGTAGTGAGAATAACACAAATTAGAACAGAACTAATAACAGTTAATGGACCAAAATTACTACTAGCATACGCAGACGACATTGATATTGTTGGAAACACCGTCACCAATGTAAAGGAAACTTTCAACAAAATAGAGATAGAGGCAAGGAAAACCGGTCTAATGGTCAATGAGGAGAAAACCAAATACATATGCATAAACAGACAAAAGAATCGAGATAGAATAGGACAAAATGTAAGAATAGACACATATAACTTTGAAAGAGTGGAGCGTTTTAAATATCTCGGAGCGACAATCGCCGCAGATAACGATATCACAGAGGAGATAAAAGGGAGAATTCAGGCAGCAAACAGATGTATGTATAGTCTCAACAACACCATCAAATCCAAGAACCTAACACGAACCTCAAAAATCAGGATATATAGAACAGTGATTAGATATATAGAACAGTGATTAGACCAGTATGGCTGTGAGACGTGGACGCTGACAAAAGCAATGGAAATGAAACTTAGATGTTTTGAGAGGAAAATCCTTAGAAGGATTTTCGGACCCTAGTACGACCTCAATACTAATCAATACCGAATAAGAACAAATGCCGAGGTCAAACAGATATACAACGCTAGTGTAAGCTCCCTAATAACCGCCTTACCAAGTTAATTTGGGAGGAGGCCCCGACAGGGAAAAGACCCTTAGGACGCCCAAGAATGCGATGGAGAGATATCATATGGTCAGATTTAAGAACAATGGGGTTACCCACTGACCCAACTATCATGGACGACCGTGTGAGATGGAAGCAAGTTGTGCAGTCAGCCAAGACCCACCCCGGGTTGTAGGGCTACTAAATGTAAAATGTAATGCCTATACCTAGCTTCACTTGAAAAAAAAGTTATGGGAAACAATTAAAACGAAAAATTTTGCATTTTTTGCGTTATTTTTTTTTTTTGTTTTTGGATGTGTATTTTTTGAAAAGTAACTTTTTTAGGCTTTGTAAGGTATCAATTCGATAGGAAACTTCGCTAACTACAACTTTTCTCTAAACATATACCTACGAAAAATGCAAGAAAATGAAAAGGGGGCAAATCTACCTTCATCTTAAAAACGCACCCCTTAATTTGGTAGCACTTTGTGATTTAGTCATATCTGGAGATCAATTCAACGTATGAAATAATGAAAACACTTTAACGTGTTAGTTCCTTTCTCGAGTACATCGTCAATAACCTAATAAGTATTTTTTGAAAAGCGATATTTCGAAAAAGAGAAATACTCCCATTTGATATTTCACAGTTGCCACCCGTCATTAAATATGTGGAGATGGGATAAATATCAAAAATATCTTAAAATCTGTCCCCTGCCTCCTTATTTCTCTACCAGCCTTTTATTAAAATATCCCAAACCATTTGCCCCATATTGACTTGTAACATAACAAAATCTTTACCCTGTATAGGAAAATTAAAACTGAAAAGTATATCTACGTGTAAAAAACAAGTATCTTTACCAGAGAATGTTTATTTCAGTTACCTTTTATGATATGGATCCTCAAAGTCACGCATAAAAGATATTGTTTTCAAAAATGTTTCGTTTAGTGTCCTAAAATTGAGAAATCAAGTATAAAATGGACATTTTTGTCTGGGAAAATTTATTCTTACTTTCCATCGACCGCATCCAAGGTTTCAACCTCCAGACCCAATTCATTAAAACAATGGTGCATCCTATTTCTTCTGTCGGACCTTCTTTTTAAATTTATCATATATATTTTATCAAACATCATTGTATCTTTTTCTGGCGATTTTGTGTATGTTTTAAATAAATCATTAACATACAAAGGTTCACCTGAAAAAAAAAATAACGACTTACTATTTTGTATAAGTTTTATTCGTTTTAAGGGAGAGACTGTCAAAATTATTTCTAATAATCGAAGAAATATTACAAAATTGAAAATTACACACGGTCAAAACATAACAGTGTGTAAATAAATATATATTTTTTATAGTTTTAAATCATATATTATCAAAAAATAGTTCTGTAAAGAAAATGCAATGTTAATAATTGACTATGTATCCGTTATGAGTAATACTGGCTTTCCATGGACGTCACTGAATTTACTAGGACCTGACATTTGATAACACTGTTAATTAACCAAAGGTTTTTTTCATTCTTAGATTTTTCGCGTGTTACCACATCACTTTATAAATTTCCGATGGGTTTCAGGTCAGGGCCTTTAATTGGCCACTACAGGATATCAGTTTTCTGTCTTTTCATAAATCTCTTTAATTTTCGATACTTATGCTTGAAATGATTATCATGCACAAAGACCGATGAAAAATGCATAGAATGACAGTCTTCCGAAAACTATCCCTGTAAATATAGAACCCACTTCGTAATACGAAAAACAATATCATTATTTATAAACTCCTATATAGATTTGTAGATTGCATAAATGGCAAATATTACTCTCAACTTTGCCTATTTTTGTTTAGATATTATCTCAAAGAGCAGTGTCCGGTGAAGATACTGATTATTACTTGAATATCCCTTTTTGGGAGATCAAGAAGCATTTCTGCGTTTTTTTGGCGATGAATTTATGAATTTTCTCGCTTATCTGAGATCAGGTATTGTATTCTATATTCATTTTATCTAAGTTTGCTCCCAATTCCGACTTTTTGGTACTCCACAGAAAGGTTCAAGGTAACGAAAGGAGTTTTTGCCCCTTCTTTTGCGATGTTGTCCGCTTCCTCGGTTCCCTTGTGCCCTGGCACCCACATCAGGATTACCCTGTTGTTCCTTGCCAATTTCTTGAGGGCTTATCTGCAGTTCCAAGTCTACTTAGACCCATAGGTCTTTGACCTGGGAGCTTTTAACGTTGCTTGACTATTTGACAATATATTTTAGCTTTTTCGATGTTTTTATTTAGATACTCGTAAGCGTGAATTTGGATTGCATACATTTCTGCTTCCAATATGGTGAAGGTGTCTCCTAGGGATTTGGTAAGCCTAAGACTTGGGCCCAATACTTCCGTACTATTAAATCTTTTTCTGGTCTAGGTAATCACTCTCCGTTCGCTTGGTAGCAGTTAGTTACCACTTCACAGTTCTTGTCAAAGTGGTACCTGATCGACATGATATCTGCTGGTTTCGATATTGATTATAGTGGTCTCCAAAATCTTCCTATTTCCAATCAAACTTGGTTCTTCTTCAACTCTTTCTAAAATTTACTATTTTTTTTCGACTGTTCGAGTTGTTCGAATACGACCCCTACATTCATTTTTTTTTCTCGGAGATGACGGTCACTATTGGGAAATGTTTGATGGACTGGTATTCTGCGGTTAGG
Source organism: Diaprepes abbreviatus (assembly GCA_034092305.1). Taxonomy (NCBI): domain Eukaryota; kingdom Metazoa; phylum Arthropoda; class Insecta; order Coleoptera; family Curculionidae; genus Diaprepes; species Diaprepes abbreviatus. Next base: position 5,269,781 of record JASJET010000156.1, read on the forward strand.
AAATCTTTCCATGTAAGCCTTAACACTTCGACTCCCATTGCCTTCACCAAACTCATACATCAGGAGCATGGCAACTTTCTCGGAGTGCGTGTACTCCATGTTTAATATTAAAGTAGGCTTAGAAATTTAGAATGTTGATCTTCGACTTCTTAGACAGTGATGGCAATTGTCAATGTCAAATTATTAAATGCCATAGCAAAACTCCAAAAATTATTGTTAAGGTATTTTTTATTATTACAGTTAATTGGAGTATGCATGGAATTGAAAATATATTTTTCCTAGCGAAACCGCTAATCTAATGTAAATTTTTTAAGAGATAAAAAGCTTCCAAATATATGCGATTATCCGTTGTTGACATAAAAAATCAGAAGCGATGTTTACAAGTGACGTAACTTTTATAACACATTACTTCACAGCGAGTCGCTATATCACTAGAAAATGTCATATTATAGTGTTAGAGCAAACACCAAAAATCATTAAGTTACCATGTTTTTAAGAAATTTTAGAAAAATCAATATTTTCTTATAACTTTGACGTCTTCGATCGCCTAAACGAAGCGATATCGAATATAACTAAGTTGGCTTAAATCGACGTCAACATGTTTTCTACGTATTAAACAGGCATTTATTTAAAACTAAATATGCATACTACAATTATTCCTATCTATTTTGCACTTTATATTTTTTACCCGATGAAGAACTTTGTCAGAGTGTCGATCTTTATTCCTTAGATAAATTGTTTGACCTTTGTTTACCTGATTAATTTTATTATATTTTACTGCTATTATTTTGAACTTAAGCGTATAAACTTCTGTTGAAAGTTTACGCAATATAAAGATGTTTATAGTTTAAATATAATTATTTTCTGATAAATTTTGGTCCAATTTCAATGATTATCTTAATATGTTATATAGGACGATGATTTTGAAATGTTACATAGAGGATTTCAATTGAATCGTCAGAAAAGATGTTTGATTTTTAACTTTTTTAATTTATATGGTTATTGCTAGGCGAAATTTAAACGAATGGATCCAACTAGGCTAGAAGATTTCTTTCTATAAATTTATGGAACTCAAGGATGAATCAATTCAATCGATAAATGTTAAAACTGGCCCATACAGATTTTTAATTATTTCTTATGTTAGGTTAATTTACCTAAATTTAAAACTTCCATTTTTATATTAAGCATACGAGCAAAGTCATGGCTTATATCTTCATTTTGCTCTAAAGGCACAGTTATGTAGCCAAACTCTTGTTCGTTACACAAATGTAAAGGTATGTCGTTATACTTCGCAGACAAGGCAAAAACTATGATGTCGTCATGTGGTCCATCATAATTTGGAATCTTATCTGATCTAAAAAAAAAAAGATGACTTTAAATATTATTTAACATATTTATTAAGGATCCATAAAGGAAAAACAAGGTAAAATCTGTTTAAGAAAAGCTAACATTTTTTCAACTGGAACAACATTTATATTATTGCAAATCCAATAGTTAAAACTACCATTAAATCAATTATTCCTGGAATTGCTTAAAATGGCAGACTTGTTCGGTCCCTATTCTGATCAGCAAAAGAGCTGAAAATAAATTTTAAAATGACAAATGTTCAACATCACAAAACAGAGCAATGATTTTGACGAGGTTAAGTCTGTTTAGTCGCTTAGCTGAAGATCCTCTACAAATTATAAGTGCAACGGGTGCTGGAGAAAGAATAAAAATGGTGGATAATCTTTCAGAGTTGCTTGATCTAGTCAACATGACGTACAAACTGTATTGAAAAATCATGCTAAATTAAAGGAAATTTAAATTTGTATTGATCCAGACCATTTGTATTGATCCAGATCCATCAGCGGGATCATGGACTTTTTAAGAAATTCATGTTGAAAATTTTGTAAGGGGTAAATAAGAAGGAGACGTTCACAGGGCGAAAATAAACTTATTGTTCAAAGGTGCACCTAGAATTGTCCCAAAAAACTAAGAAGATCAAACTCATTGACTGTTTACTTTCGAAACGTGAGGTCAAAGTGTTGAATGAAACCTGTTTAAAGCAAGAGATTTACGATGAAGAGTTTCACCTGTTTGATTACTGTATTAACAGAACAGACCGCTCTGCCAAGATTAGTGCTTTCTTAAGAGGGAAGGGTTGTATTTGTTGCAGTGCGCTCCAGCATTACACGTAGGGTATTATTGGCAAGTTCAAAAACTGAGCAACTCGTTGTATTAGTGGAAATTGACGTGGGTCAGACAATTCTGGATCAGTTGACTCTCCTTCTCGTTCCCAAACCACTGCATATTAGATCTTTAGTGAAGACCTAGACAAATTGGTGGAGGAGTTTCCAATTCAGAGTTTTATATTCTATGAGATTGCAATCAATCTTGTTGTAGATAGGTGGCGGATGAACTTAGTTTTTTAGCATTAATACTGCCCGGCCCTGTTTCAGGTAATGGTGTGTCTCTGGAAGTGATTGTAAACATGTGTTGGCTCCACAACTTGTTTCACAGAGAAAAATCAAACTGGATCCGGTATTCGTATATCAATGAAAGACAGCTGAGCCTTGCCGATGAACATCAAAGACCGGATATTTTTCACCCTCCATTGTATTTTGAACCGGTATTAATGAATCACAATAATGTCGGTGAACTTGAATCTGAGGGTTACTATATAGATTTTAGGTCGGCTAACTTCTTGGTTATATCAGACCTCTCGAGTCAATTTAATTGGGACCAATTATTTCATAACAAGGTATTTTCGTTCCGCAAAACAAATTTTCTACTAGAAATTTTCCTAAATTGTTTTCAGCGGACCTAAGGGATTCTGTGTTGCAAGAAGAGGGACTTATAAACGGTATCATGTCACAAAATTGAAAACATAAAGAATTTACAAGATTTAGAACAATTTGTAAATTCTTAAAGAAATAATCTTACAGTAGTTTTGTATTTTATACTGAAATGTTAATTAATAATAACTTAAGATATTTTGGAATTTTGTCAATCAAGAGGCAAAAGTTCTGGCATACAAAACGGAATGAAGTATCATGATGTTACAAGTACTTCCGGTGTTAAAAATATGGATTTTTGCCCTATATTTTTCGGCTGTATACTGCGGCAACGACTGTCATACAAATGATTTAATCTCTGTGAATATAATTAATCTGAATACTTTCGAAATTCCAATTATGGGTATTTTTGAAAAGTTTTGCGGTCTAGATGTAGCTAAGGATCCTGAAATGGATGGCATACCGCCTTGTATTCTAATATAGTGTACCTTTGTACAGGCTAGATCGTTGCTTTTAATTTGTCCGTCAGATGCAGAGCTTCTGCTTTCTGAAAATCTAGTTTTATAGCCCCCATTTTCAAGGCAGGTGCCAGGACTGAGATAAAACCAATAAGTATACTGAGCACAAATCCCAAGCTTTTAACGTCAACTCTGAACAGCATCAAGCGAGAGTTCCGTTTAAGGTCTGGCAGGTCTGCGGAGCTCAACCTCCTCGAATATGATGAATATCTGTTGGATACCTTAGAAGTGGGATATCAAGTGCAATCTATGTACATAGACTTCTCAAATGCATTTGACAGAGTAAATCATAAATTCTCCTGTCTAAATCAGGAGCATTAGGGCAGGGATCACACCTGAGACCAAATACATGTATAAATTATCTTTATTTGAAAAAAAAATACCAAGAAAAATTTGTTAAAATTAATTTTTATGTCTAAATATAAAATAATGGCGATTTTTGATAGTTTCATTAGTCAGCCACTAAATAGGATAATGATTAGAAATATTTAAAATATATAAATTTTTGCATGTTTTGTTAAATGAAATTATTAGTAATATTTTTCCTTGAATGATAGGAAATTGTAACTATCAGGGGTACTAGAAAACATCTAGTGGCAACCTATTTATATTTGTTTATTAAATTTGATATCAAATTGTTAATTACTTTGTATTTTATGAATGTTTTGCGACAAAAAAAAATGAGTTGTCTGAAAATGGAATATAGTGGTATCCTTTATTAACAAAAGAACATATAATAAAAAATGTTCATGATTCATTGGAGACGAGGCCTCATAATATTTTAAATTGGTCAAAACTGAATCCATTGAATATGGTCTGAGCAAAGATTAAATTTCAGATGCAACCAATTCTGTTTGCAAAAAAGAAATGAAATAAATGGACTGATTCTCGAAGATCGTCATTTGGAAGTGTCTAATATTAGTAAAGCATTAAAAATATCCTAACCACGAATTTTAAGAGTTGTAAATGATAAACTAGGTGTTATAAATTTTCAGAAATGTGGGCTCCAAGGCAAGATGAAAGATACCATAACCTCATCTTAGCGCAGACAGCGTGGATGCTGTAATTTCATAATATCTAGGCTTTTAACTAAATTTAAAATGCAACGGCATTTGTTTGAGGCCGATAGAACAATTTTAGAGCATTATAAACATTTAAATTGTTAATTATAAATTTCTTGATTATTTCATTGGTATAAAAAATTTAATGTGTTCAAACATCTAGATCAGCCATGAAACCCCCTAGGAACTTGCCGATTTGTTAGTATTTTTGTCTATATTTAATTTTATTAAAAAAAAACAAGATAAAAGTTTTAAAAGACTGTAAAATTATTACAACGAATTTTCAAATTCTTCGACAGTGTTCAAATATTGATACTACTGAATAAGTATGCTTTGTGTGTGTGTATGTTGCTAGTTTGATTTAGTTAGTTCAAGTTAGAGATAAACAGACCCTTATTAGAATATACAGTCCAAGTAAAGTAAGAACCATTTAACATGAACCTGTTAGCAAAATTGCTTGAAATAAATGAAGCACAATTCACATACCTATAAGTCAAAAAATCAGATTCGGTCCTCCTCAGATCCACTAAAACACAACTATGCACCATAGGTACAACATAACAACTTACATTTTTTCTTTGTAATATAGGTTTATAATCGTCTGTTCGCAAATAATAGTAATCGTCTGTCATTCCATGCCAAAAGTTTGAATAAAGACCTTCAGCTATCAACATTGGAGCGACTACTGTATAATTTTTGGCTGTAAGGTAATTCAGTGTTTCCGGGTTCGTAAGAAAAACATCAGCATCAATAGACTAAAATGTAAAAACCTTTTAAATTTATATCGGTCTTTCAGTGTGTCTTAATTTATTTTTATAATGTTTTTTTTTTTCAATGCCATGCAGCCCTATGATGATATCATAGTAGAACTAAAATAACCAGTCTTCTAACTTGGCTTGGTGCCAGCCATAGACATAAAAGGTAAGTAAGTAAGTATATATATATATATATATATATATATATATATATATATATATATATATATATATATATATATATATATATATATATATATATATATATATATATATATATATATATATATATATATATATAGAGACAGAGAGAGAGAGAGAAGCAAGTTGGTTCACGCTCAAAAATAGATGGAAGGTTTTCAGTGAGCAGTATCTCAATTTCCAATGGCGTAGTTAAGTAAGATACTCCAAACGTCATTGGGTACCCCTGTCACCTGACAGCCATTAGAAATAGACGTATCGACTTGCTTCTATAGAATCCGTAATCTATATGTTTAACAAGCCGAATCTTTTGAGAATCCCATTTCTAACTCCAAAAAAAGTTCGGGGTTGCAGCCAAAGCTGCAACGGCAAATTTGCTTTATGTGGCAATAATATTGCGAATTTTACACTTTAGATTGCTTTGCATTTCAATTTGGAAGAAAATGCAGAATGATAAATACGAGCCCATATTATTAAGAAGATATTGAATATCTTAAGGTTTTATTACAAGATTTAATGATGATGATTTATAGAACAGAAAATAGTAAAACATTTGTTTTTCTTTTTGATACATTTTTCTATAAAGTCACAAGTTTACAATACCAGCTGTGACAGAGTAAATATCGTTAAACTAATATAAAATTCATTTCTAAGGTATTTAAAAGATATACCACAGAGAAACATAGTAGATAAAGTAAGTTACTATATATTAGTACCAATTTACTTTATTAGCACTAAAAGATTCTAAATCTAAATATAAAATAAGTTGTGGAAAAGTCTAGATCGATTATACATATTGCTCCTTCGCGCAAATATATATATATATATATATATATATATATATATATATATATATATATATAGATATATATATATATATATATATATATATATATATATATATATATATATATAAGTGCTTAATAGCTTTTTTAGGTAGAATTGTCGTCTAAACTAGACTGCAAATAAACTCAAAAGTGAAAAGGATTAAAGTGATAAAAAGAAAGATAACAAGAATAGATATTACCAGATTGCATGAAAAAGAATACCAATAAACAATATTAAACAAGAAAACATATCAGAGGACAATGATATAAATAATATAATTACAATTACAATGACAGGTGGTAATATTGCAAAAAAAGGAAATGTAAAAAACATCTAGATAAGCCACAACACAAAAGAAATATTTAAGATAAGAAAGAAAAATAAGAAAAGGTAAGAGAGGTACCTACTGGAGAATTTTCAGAAATCAGTAAATAAATCAGAAAAACTATTAAAGAAGGCAAACACACAAACAGAAAAGAAAATTTTAAAATTTATTGAAAAAGAAATAAAGGAGTAAAATATCTAAAAAGCAGCAATGGTTAATCACAAATCATTTGTCTTGAAAAACAAGGAAAAGAAGTAAAAGCCAGAATAGAGATAGCAGAGGTGATAAAAGAATTCTGCGATAACTTATATTTGTAACGTGAATTCAGAAAACATACCAGATATCGATAAAGATTAAATCGACGAGGCTTACAAGAAAAGTAAAAATAATAAGACTCTAGAAAAATATCACGTTGTTAACAGACTATTAAAGAAATGTGGAACACCGCTTATCAAAAGGGTATTATTCAATTAGTAAAACCAAGATGGATACATTCCAGTCTGATGGAATCTTGAATTAATGTAAGATCATACTATTTTTCAAGAAAAGAGACAGAAAACTAGAGACCTATAATACTTTTGTTACACCTCTATAAGCTTCTAACTAAAATATCACCAGATACAATTACTAAAAATTGAACCAATATCAGCCGAGCGAACAAATAGAATTTCGAGAATATTCCACCAAGAACCAAGTTTTCAATAATATAGAACAGTGGGCTATCGAAAATAGTTTCCAGAGCTGTAGAGTAAATTCTAGAAATATACAGCTCTTCCACAATATCTACAAGAAGGCCAGTGTAATATTTGTAACGCACTAGGAAAGGAAACCTATCCCTATTAGAAAAGGTATCGGGCAAGTAGGTACTATCAGACCAAAATTATTCATAATAACCCTCGAGCGATGGAAAAGGAATAAATATTAACGGAGAATGTATGAATAATCTCAGATTTACAGATGTAGTTCTGATGTCGGACAATTTCAGAGATATCAAAGATGTGTCCAAAGACGTAAAAATTGAGTCCAATAAATACCGTCAAATGCAGATGGAGGCATCCAAATAGACATGAACGATACGTACTTGAAAAGAGTTAACGATTTTATATACCTCTGGCAGATACTCGCCGTGAAGAAGGAAAACCAAGCAGCAGAAATGAACAAAGGAGTCTGATTGGAGTAGGCAGCCATTGGCAAAACTTCCCTGCTAACTGATAGGGCACAAACGTAAAACCAACATAAGGAAAATAGCCAAAACACATAGAGCTATGGAATGGCAAATATTTAAAATTAAATTATCAAATCAAAGGAGAAGAACATGTATTCGATATAAAACTAAAGTGTTACACGCTACCAGACATATAACATCACCTAAATGGAAATTCTGCCGACACAATCTCAGATAACAGGATAATAACTGGAAAAAAAACTATAATTTTGAAAAAAATCGACAGCAAAATGTAGCAGAAGGAAGTCACAAATGATATGGCAAGGTGATATAAAAAGATCAGCTGGATTGGGATGGAGAACAGACGCAGAAAAGTAAGGAATAGAACCTTCACGTTATAATTTGTGAGTATTCAAAGTGTTTTTGCGTATATTTTATTATACATAACTTGCAACTTGCAATGGATTTTTAATACATTCCCCTCTCCCTAGCGATGTTGCGAGTTTTACAAAAATCGTATTCAGAATCTCAATATGAGAAGTATCGCATAAAGCCAATAGTATAGACTATTACTAACAATCAATTGACCATCTTGCAGCCTAAATATGTCCTTTCTAGTAGCAGAAGTTCTACAAAAAATTGACAAGAAACAGAACTTTCCATAAATTTTAAAGCAGTATAACTTGATATATCTGAAAATGTGCTTACAGGTTTACATACAACTATAACAAACGTCATATTTTAAAAAATTATTTAAAATAAACCTTTACCAGTAAATAATCTGCCCACATTTTTTTAGCATCATTTAAGGCGGCATCTCTCATTTCCATCATATGAGTGAACCTCTCATCTGTCCAGTGAGCAACGCCTTCTTCACCTAAAAAATCCTATCCATAGAAAAGAATATGTCGCACAACACTATGTTTTTTATAATAAATAAATTTTGGAATGTCCACTGATATCTTCATTATAATTTACCTGGAAACTCCTTTTCATCTTCTTCAAATTCCGTATAAATAGAATGATATCCATTTTTTACCGATCTAATCCATGTTTTTAAAATCGGTATACTTTGGTCACTGTTATGATCACTACGAATCCTATAAATAAAAAAAAATTGCTACAGATCCAATTAAGTATATACACTAAAATATAGATAGTATATTATGTATGTTGAGAATGTAGCAGTTAACTTTCAAGCATAGTTTTAAAAAACCAAAATTTCATATATCCCACCGACATGTCTGGTAATTTATATTTTATATAGCATTTGTTTCCTATGAGGCTGAAGCTAGCGGCCAGCGGCCAAATCGAGATACAGCGCGCTAAGTATAGATTAAAATTATATATTTAAAACATGATAAAAACCACATTTATTAATATTTTTCTATGATTTTTGGAATTTAAGTTTATTATAGCTTCCTCTAAGTCCTTAATAGAATTATATAATTTGTTCTCCAAAAACAACCCCACTGATCAGGGTTAATTAATTATACTTAATTATTTTATAAAATCCATTTTTATCAAAATTTTTCAACGATTTTGGGGAACTAAGTTTCCAATCATGTCCTCCAAACAACAATATGGGTTACATAATTTGTTCCCCTAAGACAACCCTAGCGGCCAAGGTTCAGCCCTTATTTTCAACTTGTCCTAATTTCCACATTTTTCAAAATTTTTCCGTGGTTTTTAGCAATTAAACTTATAATAATATCATCTAAACACTTATATGGGTCACATAATTTTTTCCTAGAAGATAACTCCGGCGGCCAGAGTTCAACCATTATTTTCAAATTGTCATAATTTCCATATTTTTCAGAATTTTTAAGTGGTTTTTGGTAATCAAGCTTATAGTAATGTTATCTTATCACTTATATAGGTCACATAATTTGTTCCTAGAAAACAACCCCAGAGGCCAAAGTTCAACCCTTATTTTCGAATTGTCATAATTTCCACATTTTTCAAAAATTTTCAATAGTTTTGACAGTTAAGCTTACAATAATGTCATCTAAACATTTATATGGGTCACATAATTTCTTCCTGTAAGACAAATCTAGCGGCCAAGATTCAGCCCTTATATTAAAATAGTCATAATTTCCACATTTTTCAAAATTTTTCGGTGGTTTTTCGTAATTAAGCTTATAATAATATCCTCTAAACACTTACATAGGTCACAAAATTTGTTCCTGTAAGACAACCCTAGCGGCCAAGGTTCCGCCCTTATTTTTATACTGTCATAATTTCCACATTTTTCAAAATTTTTCAGTAGTTTTTGGTTATTAAGCTTACAATAATATCCTCTAAACACTGTTATGGGTCACATAATTTGTTCCTGTAAGACAACCCTAGCGGCCAAGGGTCAGCCCTTATTTTTAAATTGTCATAATTTCCACATTTTTCAAAATTTTTCAGTAGTTGTTGGTTATTAAGCTTACAATAATATCCTCTAAACACTGCTATGGGTCACATAATTTGTTCCTGTAAGACAACCCTAGCGGCCAAGGTTCAGCCCTTATTTTTAAATTGTCATAATTTCCACATTTTTCAAAATTTTTCACTGGTTTTTGGTAATTAAGCTTATAATAATGTTCTCTAAACACTTATATGGGCCACATAATTTGTTCCAGTACACAACCCTAGCGGCAAAGGTTCCGCCCTTATTTTAAAATTGTCATAATTTCCACATTTTTTAAAATTGTTCAGTGGTTTTTGGTAATTGGGCTTATAATAATGTCTTCTAAACACTTATATGGGTCACATAATTTATTCCAGTAAGACAACACTAGCGGCAAAGGTTCCGCCCTTATTTAAAATTGTCTAAAATTCCACATTTTTTTAAATTTTTCAGTGGTTTTTGGTAATTAGGCTTAAAATAACGTCCTCTAAACACTTATATGGGTCACGTAATTTGTTCCTTTAAAACAACCCTAGCGGCCAAGGTTCAGCCCTTATTTTAAAATTGTCATAATTTCCACATTTTTCAAAATTTTTCAGTGTTTTTTGGTAACTAAGCTTACAATAATGTCCTCTAAAGATGTATATGGGTCACATAATTTGTTCCTGTAAGACAACCCTAGCGGCCAAAGTTCCGCCCTTATTTTAAAATTGTCATAATTTCCACATTTTTCAAAATTTTTCAGTGATTTTTGGTAACTAGGCTTGTAATAACGTCCTCTAAACACTTATATGGACCATGTAATTTGTTTATGAAAGACAACCCTAGCGTCCAAGTTTTAACCCTTATTTTCAAATTGTCATAATTTCCACATTTTTCAAAATTTTTCAATGGTGTTTGGTAATTAAGCTTATAATAATGTCATCTAAAGTATTGCATGGGTCACATAATTTGTTCCAGTAAGACAACCCTAGCGGCCAAGGTTTCGCCCTTATTTTTAAACTGTCATAATTTACACATTTTTAAAACTTTTTCAGTAATTTTTGGTAATAAAGTCATCTAAACATTTACATGGGTCACATAATTTGTTCCAGTAAGACAACCCTAGCGGCCAAGGTTCCGTCCTTATTTTTAAACTGTCATAATTTACACGTATTTAAAAAAATGTCAGTGGTTTTTGGTAGTTAAGCTTATAATAACGTCCTCTAAACACTTATTTGGGCCACATAATTTATTCCTGTAATACAACCCTAGCGGCCAAGGTTCAGCCCTTATTTTAAAATTGTCATAATTTTCACAGAAAAAAGTCCATCCCTGTTCAAGGTTCGAAATTTAACATTCATCTTATTTTGTCAAAATATCACTTTGCTATTATGATTGAGTCTAAACCCATTCTTAGTTGTCAATGTAAAGTATTCTTTTTAGTAACACTTTCCATTCTTTTCGACAGATGATAATTTTTCAAATGTGTATTTAAAGTCATTGGGCGTACATTTTGGAACAAATGAAAGTGAATCTGTTGAGCTGTGCGACTTACTGGGTAGCTTAGGTTTTCACATGCCTTGATAATATATTCATTAATTTCCCAATGGAGGAACATGAATCGCGGACTATTGATTCGGACTTCTGTGACCATGATTCTCAAATAGTTGGATTCAGAGCACATTTAGAATCTAGTTTTAGACAAGAGTTTAGACAATGTAGGCCCGTTACCCAACGAGGTATGTTAAACTGTTATAAACTAATAAAAAATGAAAATTTTAGTTTTATTAACGATCCTTCAGGTCCCCACATAAACGATAAAAGCTTCAGGTTTGTGCATATTCTAGAAAGGGCCTATTTAAAGGCTTTGCCTGAAAGAGTTTACAGGGTTAGATTAGATCAGTCGGGTAATACCAGTTGGTTTAACGATGAGTTAAAGGGGATGAGAAAACATCTCCAATTCGGGGAAGCTCAATAGGCAGTAACCTGGCACTGGGAAGTACCAGGTTTATAAGGAGTTTAAGAGACTTTATAAATGATCAATTAGGAACGCCAAGAAGGCAGCTAATGATCATTGCCTCTGCCGTTGACCCTATCAGGGCTATGTGGGATATCATAAATAAACATAGGAACTTAAACAACAAGAGTGACGCGACATCAAGCATAACCTCGAATGAGTTCAGTGACTATTTTATTAATATTGCACACGAGTTGATTAGCCACAGCCCTAAACTCCCAGCGGATTAGGCTGATCCGCTAGGAGGTTTTATGGAGGTTGTTACCGGTAATCATTTTAAGTTTACAGAAATTTCTTTCAATGAAATGAGAGAAATAATTGATCATATAAAAACAATTCTAGCAGGGATATTTTTGGGCTTAGTATAAATGTAATAAAATTAATGAAAAATTTAACCATAATTCCTCTGATAGGGCTAGTAAATAGGTGCTTCGAAGAGAATATTTTCCCCGAGATACTTAAGCAGGCCATGGTTATTCCGTTGTTTAAACAGGGAGACAGAACTATTGTGTCGAACTATAGGCCAATTAGTTTATTACCGACCATATCCAAGATAATTAAAAAATGTACGTCGTTAAGGCTAATGAGATTTGGTCAATTTGGCTTCCGTCGGGGGACGAGCATGGTGTTGGGCATCTTGGATCTGGTTAGAAGGATCACACGGTCGTTTGAGTCAAAGGAGTAAATGTCATCTAATTCTGCGACTTAAGTAAGGCGTTTGACTATGTTGTTGATGATCTCCTCATAAAAAAACTGGACTACTATAACTTTAATGAGAGCAGCTACAAGCTTATAAAATCTTACTTAGAAAATATAGTTCAGATTGTGAGAGTTGAAGAGGAGTCCTCGGCCAGGGGTGAGAGATCAGTAGGGGTGCCCCAGAGTTCGGTATGGGGCCCATTCTCGTTTTAATCTATATAAGTGATCTACTTACGGGCAAAGGGGCGGCAGGTTTCACACTCTTTGTTGATGACACCACTCTCTCGGTTTCAGATATATTTTTGGAAGGGACTTTGGAGAAATTGGGAACGACACGGTCTGGTGCCAGGGAGGGGTTTGATGCAAATGAACTGCTTCTGGATGAAAATAAAACCAAGCAAGTGATATTTTCCCTACGTGACTTGGGAGATATAAATGGGGGTTTGCAGCTTAAGTAACATGTTGCAACCTAATATCTTGTTACCTAGAAAGTTGCTGCATAAATTTTTGAAGGGAGTCCAGCCCTACTTTCTTTTCTCAAAAGAATAGTTTTAAAATTTTCGTGTTTAAAGTTTCTCTCTCCTTCGTCAAGCTTTCCTTCTCTATTTAAGGCTTCAACAACATTTTTTATAAATCCTAGTTTTATGTGCAGAGAAGGTAAATAAATTTTCTTTTGCTCTAATAAGGGCTCACTAAGGACGTTTTTCATACCGGGCACCATGTTTTCACGTAACGGCCATTCTTTAACGACATAATGTTTGTTTCTGGCTCTGCTGTCCCATCCACATAAAAAAACAATATTTGGTGTAGCCACTCTGCAATCCTGTAAGTAGTGCAACCACTTTTAGATTGGCCCAGATATTCCATTTATGATCATCGTATTTTATGCTTTGAAGTAATATACGCATGTTCTCGTACGTTTCTTTCATATTTACAGCATGATCCATTGTTATAGATGGTTGTTCATTTCCTTTAAACAGTAAAACTGCCTTCCGATTTATCTTCGAAGAGTCAATAAAGAGTTATAGGAAAGGCCAAGTTCGTTAATTAAACCCGACATATCATGACAGTTAACTAAGCCATTTGCTATTGAGAAAAATGGCAATTTTCACTGCTTTTTGTAAGAGATTCCACTGCTGTAAACAAGATCAACGTCTTGAGTATATGCACCACTATCGGATTATAGGAAATTTTATGCATGATTCACAGTCAAATGTCAGAAGCCTTCACTTGCTAAGCGGTCATAAATAAGCCTTCCAACAATCCGACAGGATCATAATTCCCGGTAGTATCCATTTTTAAATACGCCCAAAAGACTCCCTTTTGACTGTTTTGCAACAAGAACGAGAAAGAACTACTTTGTTTCCCTCCCTTTCTCTCCGAAACTCCACAGACTGTCAATCATTCTTCACCTAATGTACCTTTCTCATACCCAACGGCACTCAGTTATTTCAACACTTTCTCAGAAAGTATTAATAGGTAAACTTACCTGTAAAAATTTGCTCAACTGTCGTTGAGGCTATCCTGAATACTGTTAATATTTGGAGGTAAAATAATGACAATGTCAAATTAAAAAAAGGGTGGAGGAGTAAATATGGTCCTTAAAATCGTTATTATTTAAAGGGAGAATTATGCGTAATTTAAAAATTTAAAAAAAAAGGAGAAAACATATTTTTTGGGACCTTTTCTTAAAGCTTAAATAGAAAAAATATATATCATTGTGATATGGCAACAGCGCAAATTATCTCCTAGTAGAGACCAATTACGTTGCTGACAGATATACCATGCGGTTTTGATTTTAAATTTTTCCGATCAAAAAAGTACAAATTTATGAAATTTTATGTATTATAGAAGCTTCTATAAGCGTGAAATTTGTGGATGTATCAAAAAATTTTAACGATTTGTTAGCAAAAATTAAACCTACTCTGAAAAGTGATTTTTCAGTGTTTTCCGGAAAACTAAGCAAAAATTGGGGAAAACCAAGGCCAGTATCGCGTTCTACGACTTCGAAATAGAGATATGTAAAGAAATTTTCAAAAAAAACGAAAACGCTGTTACTCTATATTTCACTTAATTGAAATAATTACTCACTGTTTTATTTATTGCATTGCATACTTTGAGACAAACATTATTATCATTATTAGATAGAAAAAAAAACGCCAAAAATTGTCAATTTTTTGTTACTGATCTTCTTGTATTTAGTTTTAGCAAAGATTATTATAGCTAACGCTATAGATACCTCACGCCGTGTTAAATTTTTGATAATCTCTATGGATCCAGCCGATTTACGGGCCGGATCCAGCGGTACCGAACGTAGCGTAATGGATCTTCGCCGTGAGCCTCGTTGCCAATTTGACCCTGGTCATTTAACTGGCGCAAGAAGCCTGTCGCCGGTCGATACGGAAAAAATACAATTTAGTGGCATTTTGAATGTCTTATGGGGATGTTGTGATTTGTTCTGGCATTTGTTTAGTTTCGCAACGACTGTTCCGATGTTAAAATAATTTTATTGCTTTTAATAGTATTCTGTAGATATTAAAATAGATAAACTATTTATTACGGTATAAATACAAATATATTTTGTTATTATTTGAATTGTGAGACAATTGTACATTTTTTTTAATCGAACAAAAAGAAAAAAAAATTTAATTTCATAATTAAATAATTAGTTTAGAACCTACTTGGAGGTTAAAAAAGTGTGATAAAATACTATTTTAAATTTCTTTTTGACTAGATTACCACTATATAAGAGTACGAATCAGGTTTTAAGTTAGTCGAGGACAAAAAAATAGATATACAGGGTGGTTAAAAAATAACCATTTTAAAGAACTTTACAGAAAATAAAACGCTCGCAAGTGGATCAAAAAGCATTTAAGTCTCCATATGCGCTCTATCTTAGAAATAAATGTTTTTCTTGATTACGCTGATACAAAGTTCCTGATGATACGGAGTATAATTTATCGAATACAATACCTTTTAATTTATTCTAGGCAATCAATAATACGAAAAGATCTGTACTTCTATAATGATATTTTTTAATCGCCCCCAGAGGAAAACGTCTAAAGAGCGACCTAGGTAGCCAAGGTGTTTCCGAACGTCATCCTATCCATTTTTATGGAAACTGACTGGGAACTCCATCATGCTAATACCTCAAAAATCATGTAGCACTTTTAATGGTAGTCAAGAAATAAATTTAAAAATTACTGTTTTTAGGAAATTTAAATAAATGTAACTTCTACATTTCTACATTCTAGGCTAACTTATAACTTGATTAGTGTTCTTACAGAACTGTAATGTAGTTTAAATGAAATATAGAATAGTGTTGTATGGGATTAATTCAATCCACAGATGTTTCCCCAAAATCACAAGCATAGAACGAGCCTAATGAGATTTTTTCAAAACGTCTGCAAATTTCTAAATAAAACTAAGCAAGTGAAAATATATGTTATTGTACTATTAAATAGATAAAATAAACTAATAACTCTAGAAGCTGAGATATGCCCATTGAAAGTTGAAAAATGGGCTCTTTTTAGGCCATTTTTTTCATATTTTCAAATGCCCACCAAATGTAAAGGTTTGTGTCGATATGAATTTTGAAAAAAAGTATTTGCGACTTCTTAAAAAGATCTTTCCAATCCGCTGATTCATTTACTTTTAATTTAAATTGACCTTTTTACAGCACCAGTCGTGCAGCGCAGTTTCTGAGACTTTTTATGATATTCGGGCAATTCAAACAGTCATAGAATCTCAACTTGTGATTCTTTCTAAACTGGTTCCATTTTTTTCGTCCCAAAAATATATTTAATTTATATTTTAAAAAGTTTAGATTGGTTAAAAAGAACTAGATATATCGGCCTTTAAAGATAGATGTATTTTGAAATGTTTTATTTCGATTTTAATTCTAAAAAATGTTTTTTTTTTCCATCTTGAAGAGGCCTTTGCAACCAATTCATTTACTATGTACTTCGAATTAGAATCGACTTTTTTAAACAACAATTTTTTTTTAAACTCGGTTTTCTTAATTTTCGTGACTTGATAAGCATACTAGAAATCCTCATAAAATCTTGAATTTTCACTCTTTTTTTACTTATAAGATCTCATAATTTCGTTTTAGAAAATTCTTTGATTTTATTTTGAAGGGTTTAGATTGACCGTAAAGAAACGCAGATATCAGTCTTTTAAGGAATGCCTGTTGTCGAAATTTTGCAAAATAGTATATTTTCAAAATATTAATGAAAAAAAATATTTTCCTTTTTCACTTGAGGGGAAAAAACTCTTCCCTGAATGCGTAAGATACATAGAAAAAAATTGGACTCCCGTACTAATATATTTTTTTAACTTGAAATTATCTATTTTTTTCCATTCTTCTTAGATTAACTTAACAATTATAAATGCTCCCCAAAATTTTTGGATGGTTTTGAATTTTGAAAAAAGATTTTTCTTCGCCTTGAAAATACCTTTCGAACTAATTAATATTTACATATGTTTAATTAGATTCGACTCTTTTACGGTTCCATTTGTACAGCGCTGTTTTTGTTAATTTTGGTAATTTTCAGGCATGCTTTAAACCTTAATGATTTCGAGTTTTGGTTATTTTTAAGTAAAGAGATCATTTTTTTTATCTTTTAAGGATCTCTAATTCATTTTTCAAAACCTCCAATTTGTTAAATAGAACTTGTCATATTAGTTTCTGAAGGGGGCCTTTTGGAAAATTGTTCTTTTTCGATTGGCTGATGCAAAAAAAAATTTTTTTTTAGAAATCTACACCCTTTCTTGAATGTAGTAGAAACTCTAAGTAAATATTTGATCTTCTGTATTTGAATCTTTTATTTTTTTTCGTCTAAGAATATCGATTTTCACCAATTTTTAACCTCTTTTCAATTTTTTTAAATTACTTTTTTAGGTTTAAAGCTACATCTCCACATACTATCATGTTTCGAATGTTTTAATACATGACAGACGTTAAATATACAGTGAAACCGTTAATCTAAGGTTACAAAATCTTAGAAAAAATTTTAGTTAATGAAGTAACACAACAAAATAAGATTTTATGGCCTTAAAGCATGCCTAGAAATCACGAATATTATTAATAAAAAAAAACAGATTCTAATTGAAACTAAATAAAAAATGAACTGGTTGAAAAGGTCCTCTTAAGAGGAAAAAATGCTTTTTTCGGAATTCAAATCGAGACAAAACCCTAAATTTGACGAGCCTTTAAAGTGGTAAAAGTAATCTAAGAAAAATGGAAAATAGGTCTTTAGGCCTCTAAAGTAAAAAGATATGATTGTTTGCGTTAGCCTCCTGAAAAAAAGTCATTATTCAAATTTTTGAAAATAGACCCCCTTTAAAGATCATCTCTGGTCCTTTTTAAGCAATATGAGTTTTGCAAAATAGAAATTGAAGATATTTTTAAGGCGAAAAAAATAAGATCTTTTCACTCAAAAAGAAATCAAAAGTTGAACTTGCCCAAAAATCATAAAAAAGAACTCGTCGTCGAATTTGGGATAATAAGCTGAAATATATCCTTTTAAACTTGTCTTCGTAGTCAATTTTTCGCATATTTTCAAATGGTCGCTAAATCCACAGTTTTGGCTCGATATGAATTCTGAATAAAGCATTTTATTTACCTTCAAAACACCATTTAGTCTATTTACTTTTAACTGGAAATAGGAAATAGACTTTTTTTACCGCACAAACCCTCACAAGATCTCAATTTTTGATTCTTTTTTGACTGTGATTTCTTGCGGATCTTATTTTATTCGTCTTAATAAGACCTTCAATTCTATTTTGAAAAAGTCATATCACTTAAAAAGAATCCGAGATAGCCTCTTGCAAAAATTAGAGAAATGACTTATTTAAAGGAGGGTAATACAAAAAATCATATCTTTTTACTTTCGAGGTCTTAATGCATCAGAAACACTAAAGAAAATTGTAGTTCTTGTATTTAGGTCCTTACTTTTTTTTTGACTTAAATATATCAATTTTTTCTCATTTTTAACCTTTTTTCCATTTTTCTTAGATTTTTTTAACCACTTTAAATGCTCGCCAAGTGTAGGATTTTGTTTCGATATAAATTCTAAAATAAGCATTTTTTTCTCTTAAAATACATTTTCAGCCAGTTAATTTATTATATACTTTTAATTAGAATCTGCTTCGTTGTAGAATTCCATAGTTTCTGCTACATTCTAGAAAAATGTAGATTCCTAATTTTTTTTTGCATCAGTCTGTGGAAAATGAAAGAGCAGTTTTTAAAAAAAGGCCTCCTTTAGAAGCTGGTATATCCGGTTCTATTTAACCAATTCAAGGTTTTCGAAAAATAAATTAAAAATATTTTCAAAGAAAACGAATTGACCAAAACTCGAGATCACACAAAGCTTTAAAGCATGCCTGAAAATTACAAGACTTAACAAAAACAACGCTGCACAAATGGAATCGTAAAAAAGCCAATTATTATTAAAAGTATATAATAAATTAGTTCGAAGGTCTTTGCAAGTCGAAGAAAATTTTTAGAATTCAAAACCATCCAAAAATTTTCTTTTTTGCGTTAGTCTCTTGAAAATAAGCTATTTTGTAAATATTTCAAAACAGATATTTCTTTAGCGACTGACACATGCTTCTCTTTACAACAATTCTGAGATCTTGAAAATAAAATCAAAAGTCTTTCTAAAATGAAAATATAAGATCTGATAGGTCAAAAAATAATAAGAATTTAAGAACGAATGACGATTTAAAGCATGCTTATCAAGTCATAAAAATTTGCAAAACGGAGTTTAAAAAAAATTGTAGTTTAAAAAAGCACATTCTAATCATTAATACTTATTAAATAAACTGATTAAAATGGCCTTTTCAAGATGCAAAAAATACATTTCTTATAATTTAAATCGAGACCAAACTTTAGATCTGGCGAGAATTTAAAGAAAAAAAGTAATTTAAAAAAAATGAAAAAGCGTTCAAAATGTAAAAAAAAATCGGTATGGAAATACAATGTAAGGGCCAGTTACAAAAGCTACAAGTCTTTTCAGTGTTTTCTATGCATTTAAGTAAGGGTTCAGGCTTTTAAAATAAAAATTTAAAAAATATGTTTTTTTTGCATTAACCGTCCGAAAATCATTATTTTTGTAATTTTTGAAAACAGATCTCCCTTTAAAGGCCGATACTTCAAGTTCTTTTTAACCAATCTGAACTTTTCAAAATAAAAATCAAAGGTATATTTTGAACAAAAAACTGAACCCTATCGGTTTAGAAAGAATCAAAAGTCGATATTCTATAAGGGTTTGAAATTGCCCAAAAATCATAGAAATTCGCAGAAACAGCCCTGCACAATTCATGCTGCAAAAAAGGCCATTAAAATTAGAAATAAATAGATTAACGAATTTGAAAAGGTCTTTTAAAGTAATCTAAAATGCTTTTTTTTTAAATATATATCGGGGCAAAAAATATGGTGAGCATTTGAAAATATGCGAAAAATAGAATAAAAAGAGCCACTTTCAATGGCCATATCTCAGCTTCTTGAGTACCTTAAGAGCTGAAATTCCACATGTTTGTTAATGCTTTTATTAATACAATAACATATTTTTTTCCGATTTTTTTTTGAAAGTGCGCAGCGAGATGATTTAATATTAATCCATTTGATTTCTTGCGGAACTTTTAAGTTTTTACGACAAACCAAAAGGGCAAACGGAGCTTATAGTATGGCGGACAAAAAAATTAATATTATTTTTTTAGGTCTGCTTCAAATTTAGAAGCTATAGAAAACAGCTGCAAACTGCAAAAATAATCTCAACTAAGGCACAAAGAAACATAAATCAGAAGCTATGTAAATAATTTCCTACTGTGATGGAAAAACATACCAGTTCACCCATAATTAGCTTAAAAATAACTAATTCGACTAATACAAAGCAGAGCTCAAAACCGTTCTAAGTAAATAAGTAAATTTGTATTAAATTAATAGCAATATAGAATAGTTTTTGGTTTATTTTGTGCTTTTAAGTGGCATTTTTTGTGATCCATTTATTGTTCTAGAAAAGAAATAATATTTTCGAAAAAGAGTATCTGGAAGAAATATACAACTTAATATTAAGAAATCAACAAAAGGAACCATTTTACCCCCTACGTTGGCTACCAAAAGGCCTTAACTAAGTGCAACACATAAATGTGGACAATAAAAAAAAATCTTACCATAGAGCCACTGAAATTTGTATTCTTAAAGTTTAAGTACTTATGTGAACAATTTTATTAAAACAATAAAAGATACTATTTTTCTTAATAAGATTTATAATTCAAAATGTTTAAGCTTACGTTATATTAGAGAAAATATTTTAGGTCTCAACAAACTGAAAAAAACCTGATACTAATATAAGGACAGAAGTACTCTTTTCTTACAAGGTTAGAAATAAAACATTATTTCAAATTGCAAAAGAATACCAACGATTTAATATTTTCATTACTATTTCGTTTGTTTCTAATATTAAAAATATAGAATTTTCCATTTTTAATTTTCTATAAAAAGTAAAATATAAACCCCCAGTCTAAATCAATCCTATCACAAGAATTGGCTACTTAAAATAGATTCCTATCTTATGCCGACAACCTCAGTTTTCAATATTTGTCTCCCTTTGAAGCGGACAATTAAACTACGTTACTTTTAAATAAATCAATTCATTTTTCTAGCTATAACTAATCTGACAACATTGCCAGCGATCGTGAAACTTCGTGGACCGCCAATTTCAATTTATTCCCTTTTCGGTCGGTTGTGCTGCGGAAAAATAAAAACACGGTCTGCCATAAGCGTGAGGTATCTTTAGCGTTAGCTATAATAATCTTTGGTTTTAGTAATTTCGCAACAGAGCGGCAACGCCCTTTTTACCTGATTATGATGCGAGTGTAACTAAAATGAATGAAAGTGTATAGGTTATGATAACCCGTATTTGTTTGGTTATGGGAAAAAGTAAACAAACTAAGATAAAATTACATTATTCGCGATGTTCATGACTTACCATATAGACATACGTTCTTTTGGATAATTAAGCTTTTCTAAATTGGATAAGAAATAAGGCAACGTGTGTCCTTTGTTCCTAACTAAAATTGACACCAAAACAGTTGGTTTCTTAAATTCTGAGGTCAACGAACTCACGAAAAACGTCAATATCCACAGAAAAATTACTTTCACTTTCATTGTGTCTACCTCTAATTTAAGATTTGGCTTTTAAATTGTTGTAGACAAACTTTAAACACAATTTTAAAGAGGAACATTTCACAGCTGACAGGGATGCGCCATGTTTTTAAAGTAGGTTAAAAATCCCACCTACATAAACAAATGTGGATATATGAATGAAGCATAAAGTAAGCCATGCAATAGTTATATCATAATACGAAAGAAGAATCTTAATGTTGTCTGATAACAGTATACGGAGTGTATCGCATTAGTTTGTAGTATATATCTATAAACGCATTTCCAAATATTTTATATATTTTTCAGAAAATTTTGTTCCTGATAATAATATACTGTTCAAATTGTTATAATTGTGTTAAACATATTGACCTTTGCCTAATTGATTATTTTTTTGCCACAGTGATTTTTAATTAAACTATTACCGCTAAATAAAATTTCAATAACTGTTTTTGCTGAGTATGTATTGCAATCATCAAAGTACATTAAAAATTCTTGTTTATAGGCCGGCGGAGTTAGTCTCAAAATGAGGTGATTTTGAAATTTATTGTTGGTAGACTTCTGGCTGCTTAGAAACCTTCAGAATAATAGTAGTAATTATGTAATATCTTATGACTCGTTTTCTTTTTTTGGATAATTTTCTATTTAACAATTATGATGTGAAAAACAGTTTTTTCGAGTTCTAGGCAAAGCTATTGTTTTTCAATAAAAAAGTTTCAAACAAATATTGTCCCCATTGAAAATATCTACAAAATGAACGGATCGGATAATTACTTACTCAGTTATTGCAAAAAAAACATGCTAAAACGACTGTTTTTCAATTGTTAATAAACCTTCGAACACACCCCTGTAGAATTAGCATAAAGTCAAAACTAGAGCCCGGTTGTTTGAACGCTGAATAACGTAATAATATTTTTATTTATATATGAAAAGTGTTGATAAACAGTAGATATTTAATTTTTTGGTACAAACATACCGATTTCATGCTATCCGTTTCTAATTACATTATTTAAACGAGTAAAATATGATAATCGGTACGTCAATTCTGAATGCATAAAGTATAAATATATGGTTGCCTAAATTATTATTATTGTTATTTTCAATATGTAAACAATATCGAATAATATTTGCCAATAAAAATAAGTTTTTAAATCCTCTCTTTGTAAACTTCGCATTTATAGTAATTTCTAACACTTAAAAACACCAAAAAAGGTCACGACAAGCAATTAAACTGAAATAAAAGATAAGTAAACATGTTTATGTCTGTCAAACATCAAAAAAGTGTCTCCCACACCGACCATAAACAGCCTTCAAAGAAACCTATTGTTGTTTAAATCTAGGGTATGATCGTAGTAATAAACAATAGAAAAATATATTATATTAACTTTATACTGCACCGAAAGGAGCCTCTTGTTGCATACAACAGGTGTGCAAAATTTCTAGTAAAAATATTTAAAACATTTTGTACAATTCATTTGTTAATAACTATTTATAATTTTTTTATTGTTTATTCTCACCGATGTAGAGGTCGTACAGCAGTCTGCGGGTACTCAAATGAAAGTTCGAGACTTATACTAACAAGAACAAAACAGAACCAAATTTGATTTTAAATTGTTAAAACATATAAAGAAAGTTGGGGTTCGTTTTTTCGTTATAAACAGATAAAATAGCTTCGACAACTGTTGATATCGAAATGACGATAAGTGGACGTGATTTTGGCGCACAAAAAAAATTATGTACGACTACTAGAAGCTGATATAGAGTTACCATGTGTTTTTCTTGTACAACCAGTAATTTGGCGGCAAATGACAATCGCAATTTGTTTCATGCTGTAACTGGATAAATATTAATGGTACATTAAAAATCAATCTGATTTTTAATAACTGTAATTAGTAGTATACTCTTGACCACTGTAACAATTTTTTCGCAGTTTGAAAAGCACATAAGTACGGTAAATTGTAATTATGCATAAAATGTATAAAATGCAACAATTTGTTAATTGTTATGTTTAACAATAATTTGATTACAAAAAAATATCATCCATTGTTCATATATCTCATCGAGAAACCACAAATTAAAAAAAAAAAGGTTCTAAGATCAATATTTTCCGAAATAATCCAAATTTTCCAGGCGAAACGAATTTGAAGCGTCCGAGTCACGTTTTTTTCCGCGCGCTGCAGGTTGAAAGAAGGCACCCGCCCCCCCTTCCACTGCTCACTTTCTGACTCTCGGTGTAGGTGCAACTTTAAACTATTGCAACATCAACAATTTTGTAATAATTGAGTTGAAAACTACTGCATACAATAATTTGACCAATTCCCGCCGCAGCGATTTAAAAAAGACTCTATCTCAGCTTCTAGTGGTCATACAGATTATTTTTTCAAAATGTGCGCCAAAATCTTACCTATCACGTCCACCTATCGGCATTTCGAATCAACAATTGTCGAAAAGTTATTCTATTTGTTTATAATGAAAAAACCAACCCCAACTTTGTTTATCTCTTTCAACCATTTAAAAACAACAATTCATTTGTTTTTTTTTGTTATTGTTAGTTTAAGTCTCGAATTTTCATTTGCGCACCCGCAGACCGCTGTACGACCTCTAGATCTCTCATAAAATTCGAAAAAGCTATTTTTTCTCATCTTAATTATTAAATAAAAAAATTTCCCCAAAAAAGAAAATTAGACATGAGATGCTACGTAATTACTATTATCATTCGGAAGGTTTCTACGTAGTCAGATGTCTACTAACAATGATTTTTTTTTTCAGATGCTTATTAGGGCATATTTAAAAATGAGATTAGTCAAAAAGGATATTTGACAAAAAATATTCAATAATTTACTCTCAGGGTCACTAAATATATGAAACAATAATTACTTCAACTACAGAATCTCGAGGATATTATAGTGCAACTCTGCTTAAGTTATTTATGAGATTAAAATAATCTTCAACAATAAGTTCTTCAAATAATTGCATCTTAGTTCCTTTAAAGACATGTGGCTTCAATATCATTCCAAATAAGTCAACACGGACATTAGGTTTTCTATATCATGTTCGCCAATACACGTATTTTTTAGTTTTTCCTCAATTTCATTAGAACAGTCTTCACTACTGTCCGATTTGACGTAATTCAGGCGATAAACGATATCTTTCTTAAAAATTTTTAAGCCCTCAATCACAAAAGGATTGAACATTTTCAGTGTCAGTTTTACCTTTTGTATTTTCAGGTTAGATAAGTATTTTGGACAACTTGAAAATTTACTTGGAACGCTGTGTTCGTTAATCTCAGTACATTTAATTTTAAAGAAACAATCTCACCTGTTTTAGAGTCCTGTTGGAATAACTGTCAGATAAAATTCTCTTTATTTATTATACTTCGAAAACAAAAAAAGTTAAATTACACTCACAAACTCTGCTTTTATCATTGGGCAAAAAACTTTTACAAAGAATCACTTTCTGCTACTTTAACTGGCCCGGACCGTCGGCCCGTTTGAGTAATCTCCATTAAAACCAAATATATAACATCGATTTCTCATCTTGAAAGTATTTAACCTTGTCAAGTACGAATAAATACAAAAAAAAAAAACAATAATTTAAAACTGCGATCAATAAATGTAACTCCAACGTGAAAACCGAAAAGTAATGCAGATCAGATAGGAATGTAAATAAAATATCCATATGCTCATATTATTTTTTTGAAATATGGATATTTTTGACTAATTTTTTATATATATCAATAGTAAAATCGATGTCGATATTTTTTTAAAAAAATATTATTTCCCATTTTCTCTTTAATTATTTATACTTTATTCTCGCAAATTATTTAAATTATACTATCCTTTCTCTACTTTTTTTTTATTTCCCTGCGTATTTTTTTCGAAATGAACCATAATTTCAGCTGCATTCGACAAGTAGCCAGTCCTTACTAGAGAAGTTGTAGCCGGTTCGCGTATAACAGATATAGTAGGCAACAACGATTCTTTCATCCTTCAGGCTGCAGTATAAGGGCCTCTCAACCCTAAACTAATCAATCAGTAAAAGAAATGGCTTTTAAGGTTCAAAACTTGCTGGACTTAATGTTACACTTGTCAGTTTAAATCTTTCATTACCAAATTGGAATTAATTTTAAAATTAAACCACGAATTAGGGAGTTCTGGTTTTAATTTACATACATATCATCAAATTATAACAATATCATAAGCAAAACAAAACTAACCAACTGGTCGATCTATTTTCCATAGCAACTAGATCTGATTTTCTTAATTTGTCTATAAAGGTCTTAGTTTGGTAATATAAAGGTCTTAGTTTGGTAATTTTTGCCTGGGATATCTTTTGTGTCCTGGTACTCACACAAGAGTAATTGTGTTGTGTTTTGCCAAGGCGATAAAGTTTTTAAGACAGTCGCAAACCTATGTAAATTTTATTTAATGACGCTTTTGGCGCTGCCTGACTGTCAGAGAAGACGATGTCAGTCGTCCTGTCCCTAAAACCCCTCATCAGATTCTTTAGCAGATCTGTATCAACTGAATGTATTTCTGTCTGGAATACACCAGTGTGCTAGTCCAGTGCCGTACTTAGATTAAGACTGCGGGTGACTCCGTGTATTCCGGCTCCTATACCATGATCAGTTTTTGTCCCGTCTGTAAATCCAACTAGATTTCTTGACAGAGTTAGTGATTGAGCAAATCCTGCCTTTCAGTTAGTAGGTAGGCCCTGTCAAAGTTGGCACAGTATCACTGCTCATCCAACAATGAATTCATTACCGTGCCTTTGATGCTGATGTGTCCGAAGACAGTTCCGGTCCAACAGATCTTGTTTTGTTCCAACCTATAGGCCTCGACATTTGCCTCAGCCTGGTTTATTGTATCAAGAAGGGAAAAGGGGAGGAATTTGGTAGGGTGTGCATAGCTACTGTTGGGAAGCTTCTTATGGCTCCGGTGATATACAGCCAGGCCATTCTCTGGAGTTTAGAGAGTTCTAAAGTGGCCCGCCTCTGAGTGATTTTTGTCCACCTTACAGCCGATCCGTAAGTTATTATGAGTCTTACCACTGTACACAGCCAGTGTAAAATGTGTGGTTTTAATCTCCATATTTTGCCCTGTACCTTTTCTGCTGCCATGATGGTCATTTTACCTTTGGTTATAATTTTCTACAAGTGTGAGCTCCAGATAACCTTAGCATCCACGACTAAACGTAGGCACTTAACCTCTTGACCCATCTGTAGTTGTGTATTAAAGAGAGTTGATATTTTTAACTCGACATGCTTCCTTATTTTATGGAAGAATATGAGTGTCTTTTTTCTAGGATTTACCCTAAGACGCTCCTTAGTGCACCTCTCCTCTACTAAATTAAGAGCACTTCGTATCAGTTTCTATAGTATTTTACCATGCTTCTCTATAATAAGCATAACTATATCATCAGCACACTCTTGGATCGTAATAACCGTGATTGTTGATGTTTAGTAGAAATTCGTCGACTACCAGATCCCACAGGAGAAGGTATAGAACCCCTTCCCGTGGGCAGCTTGTGGCTAGCGACACCTCCACGGTTTCCTCTAACAGATTTCATTGTGCTCGTCTGCCTTAGAGCATATTTTGTATCCATTTACAAAAGGTGTCTTTAATGCCATTACTTGTGGCAGGCGTTGTCATGGGAGCGGAGGAGGTATGGTCTACTGCTCCTTCAATGTAAAGGAAGATGATAACGGTCCTGCCGCTATTAGCGCTATTTCGTTATTATTCATGGCAGACTCTCTTCCTCTTACCAGGTGTTATCCCAAACAGCACAAATACGTCTTAAAGACGTCCATAAAACGTTTGATCTCAACATTCCGGACGTCTTATGGATGTCCATAAAAGACGAATGACGTCCATAAGACGATGTATAGACGTCTTATGTTACAAAAGGTAACATCTATAAGACATTTGCTTACAACGTCTTATGGACGTTCCTCCCAACATTAAAACAACATATTCCACCAATAAAATTATGTACATTAAAAAGGGTCCCTTTAATTTTTTTGTTTGTCTTGTTTACAAAGTCAAACCGTAATTATTCAAAAGTCTAATAAATAACTTTAATTAAGAAAAAATCAAGAGCAAACTATACACTACCATTTTAAATAACTACAAGTTCCGCATGAATAATTTGCTTTAAAAAATATGTTTAACGTAATCTCTTTATACAAAAAAAATACATAACTTAAGCATAATGTAAACTTTTTCTAATTTGAAATTGAGGAGGTGAGGTAGAAATGCCAATATTTTCAGAACTACTACTGTTCGAATTATAAGTGAACCTATCAAATATAAGCCTTAGTTCATCCCTTCGATATAATAACTCTAAAAGGTAGACTATCAACAAAATAAAAGTTTATTGAAATAAAAAGTACACAAATCTTTAAATAGTTTTAAAAACAAGAATTTTTATTTAGTTGAATAACAAATCTGGTCTGATGTCCTTTTCAGCCATGTTTGGATTGAAATTTCCTCATTCTTCCGACTTTTTGCCAGTCCTGTTGTTTCTGTAGATCCTAATAACAAACTGATTTTAATGTTATAGGATAAAGTTTATCATTTGTGGGAGTAAATTTTTTGATATTTTTGCGAATTTTTATAATTGTCCTCTACTATAGAATCGTGACTTATGCTATTTCAAGGTTAATATGTATAATGAAGGACAGAACTTACTCATAAAAGTCTCGCCAAGTTGGAATCGTAGAACTTTCTCTTCCCTTTTCGTACTAATCAACTGTACATGGTAATTTTACAAGCTCGCTTTACAAAGTCATAAATGCTCCCTACTCCCAGTTTTGAAATTTCTAAAACCTTAAACAAAATTACTTCTTGTAATTAACAAAACTCTATTTTCTATGTTCTTTAAATATAAACCAATCATCAGGAACAAAATAAATCTGACAGGTTTCATTAGTGAAGCACTCCATAAACAAACATTTTGCCTTCCACTTCATTAGTAATATTTCTTGCAATATTTAGGACCGGGTCTGGATGAACTGTGCAAGCCTTTTTCGCACAGATAATATTTTTGAAGATTTCATTTCATACTTCTAACATAGAGTTACTACAAAAATATAAGCGGTAAAGCATTCGGGAATTTCCTGTAACACAACCTATAAATAACGTTACTGTTTTTCCTAAGTACATATGATTCTCGATCTTACCTTAAGTATTAGATAAACACGGATAAAAAAGATTTTCAGGGGCACATAGATAAATCAATTATTTTAATAAAATTCTTTCAAAAGCTAAATTTTCACAGTCGGCACCCCAATAACATTAAAAATGAATAACGACATGACGAAACACAAATACAAAACTGAAAAATGACAGTTGACAAAAACAAAAGGCGGTTTTTTAAAGTTATAGTTTCGCTGGTATCATATATATATATATATATATATATATATATATATATATATATATATATATATATATATATATATATATATATATATATATATATATATATTATTTATGTGTGTCATTGTTATCGGTACATCAAACAGTCTGTGACAAAAAGCACCAAAGTATTGACAAAAAAGATCACGCAAACGTTCTATTAACCGAGGTCGTAGTGAGGCTACTAAAAATTTGTCATTCAATCAAAAATTTTAATCTCAACTTGTATTCAGCTGAGCTCTGTGCGGCGTTGCAAACTTTTACCCAACTGCGACAAAATCCATAGGGAAGGAAATGCTTTTTAGTTTTTATCAACTAAATTATACACAGCTGTATTTATTTTCATATAAAATGTAGTATGTAGACTTTTAAAAGATATCTTAAAGACGTTGGATATAGACGTCTTTAAAACAACGTCTATAAGACGCCTTATTTATGTCTTAAGACGTTCAGCATAATCTGGATATAAAAATGACGTCTATAAGACGTCTAGTGCTGTGTGGGATAGATCTGACTCACGTGATTTTCTTGAGTGCTAGGTATGTTGGTTGGCTAGTAGAGAGGTTTCCCGTATATGTTTTTCAACCAGCTTTAATAGAAAAGGTGACAGGGTGGTTGGTCTAAATAACTTCGCCTGAAAATAGTCCCCCCCCCCCCAAGCTTCGGCGTAAAGATGATCCTAAACTTTTTCCAAGCTAATTGTAAGTATACTATGGCTATGCTTGATCTTAGGATTCTGCAGAGCACCGGAGTAATGAGCTCTTTGTCCAACGGATTATATAGCTCACTGTTGACGGCTTTTACTTCGTTTATTATTTGCCAGCCTCTTTTTGATACTCTTCTATAATGTGATTGTCTGGCAATTGCGTCCGAAGGAGTATT
Source organism: Diaprepes abbreviatus (assembly GCA_034092305.1). Lineage (NCBI taxonomy): Eukaryota > Metazoa > Arthropoda > Insecta > Coleoptera > Curculionidae > Diaprepes > Diaprepes abbreviatus. Next base: position 5,299,973 of record JASJET010000156.1, read on the forward strand.
TCCAAGAATAATCATTTCTTGTAGATTTTGAGTCGCTGAACTCAAATCCTTAGAATTGCTCCATTACATCAGGTTTTTTAAATATACTAACCTAAAAGGGCAAAAAATACGATTTCCGCCTATATTTGAGATTATGTATCATCGCGACATTTTTTCTCAAAAAACACTACATAGCATCTTAAAGTATAAGCTTATTCTTTCAAATGCCGCTGAGTTTGCTCAAATATCTTTCTTTTTTATTCGAGATATTCAATTTTGAAAATTTCAAATTGCGAAAATTTTTCAAGTTTTGAAAACCTCCACCTTTCGTGACTGATAAGCTTTTAGGCGAAAATTCTGACAAACCATGGGTATTTAATGGCTATCAAAGCATCGCTCAATCCAAATTTATCATTAGTTTTGCAAAATCAATTTGTTTAAACAAATTATTGCAAAATTCATTATTTTTTTAAGGAAATGCTTCCATTGCATTTTACAAAGATAAATATATTCAAAGGAGTTGTTATTGTTATTACGATATATTCTATTATAAATAAAGTATTAAACAAATTTTGCAATTTAAATATCTACTTTTTAATGATATGTATTTGTAGACTTTGTATTTGTAGAATATGGTTTTCTGAATTCTGAATATACATTCTTAATTATTTTCTAATGATGGTTTGAGAGTTTTTTATATTGCAAAATTAATTCTTTATGATTTTTTTTTATAACAAAATATATCGTAATAACGATAACGACTCCTTTAAACTTCTTTATTTTTGTAAAATTCAATGAAAGCATTTATTTAAAAAATAGTGAATTTTGAAATAATTTGTTTAAACAAATTTATTTTGCAAAATTAATGATAAATTTGGATTGAGCGATGCTTCAATAGCCCCGAAACGTCCAAGGTTTACAGAATTGCCTTTTAAAAGTTTATATATCACGAAAGATGGAGGTTTACAAAACTTGAAAAATTCATGGAATTCGAAATTTTCAAAATCGAATATCTCGAAGAAATATTAAGATATTTGTACAAACTCAACGGTATTTGAAAGAGTAAGACTTATACTTTAAGATATGTACAGCTTTTTGAGAAAAAATGTCGCGATGATACATAACCTTAAATATAGGCCAAAATCGCAATTTTTGTACTTTTAAGTTAGATATTTAAAAAAACCTGATGTGATGGAGTAATTTAGCGGCACAAAATTTACAAGAAAATTCTTATTCAATATACAAATTTCACGTCGTGCTGTGTAGTTGAACACCCTGTATATTAATCACTTTTAGTTTTATCCATGGAATAATAAAAATTATACATATCAACAAAATAAGAGAATAAATGTCAACAACTGGCAAACTTACTATACACGGTAATGAGATTTGATTTCAAACATTAAAAATAATTTTAATTTTACTTCTTCAACTGACGTTATTTAAAGAGAGTCTAGTTCTAGGTTGGAACGGTGATGTGCGCGTGGCTAGCCGCGAATGAAGAGATCTTCTGCTGTATTTTTCTATGTTGAGGGTAATAATAAAAACAATTTTCTTAAGAAAATAATATTTATATATTTTTTTATCAAAAGTCCAATTGTTAATTGATCAAATTTTCAAACTCGCAACAATGATTACTAATTTTTCTCTTTAGTAAAATCTTAGCTCAGCTAAGTTACACTTTGGCCTGAACAATTTATAATTTAATATTTTTCAAGACTCATTAAGATTTTATTAAAAAAAAACAACAGAATGTTAGAATGTTACAATTCTTTAGTATAAAAAGATTCATATAAAATCTTATATAAAATATTTAAACACAATAACAACAAAAATGGCATTTATCAAGAATACTTCTTGCTTAAATCAACTAAAAATCAGTTTGCTCTTAATAATAACTTCAGAATTCCACTCTTAGTTTTCCTAATCTTCATTAGTTTATATTTAGATAAAGATTTTATAACGAAAGGAAAATTCAATTATAAATTTCTTCCAATACTGTATTTTTGACGAAAGTAACGTATGTTGCTAAATATCGAATTTTGTGCACTTTCTTTCTATAAAGTTTTGAAATTATTATTATTTATTAAATTACCATCAATGAAACACATTCAGAGAAAGATGCAAAACTTTTAGGAGGAATACTTTTGAATAAACCGAATCAATAAGAAAGTATTAATTTTTTCAAGAATATGAATACAATTCAAAATGGTTACAATTTGTATGCAAAGTTCAAAAAATTGGAACCTGATTTAACATATTTAATTGATTTTAGCATTAGTCTTAACTGAATACTATGAACTTTCAACGCTTTTATTATCTTCAGGAACTAAACTATCTTCGGAAGTAGAAACATTTTCGGAAGGAATCTTCTTTTCTTTTGGCTTCTTTTGCGCATAGCTAAGGGCTTTCTTGTCAAAGTCCAGAGTCATTATCCCTAGATCACCACTATACCTATTTTTGGCAACCTACATTAAAATAAGAACTAGCTCACACAATTTCGTTTGGTAAATTACAATAACAAGCATTAAATTATGGTAAATTTAAGAGAAATATGTTAGCAAAACCTTCAAAAATAAGACTATGAGGGATTTGCGTGAAAATTTGTTTTATTTCAAAAAAAAAAATTGTTAAAATATACATTCGCCATAATAATATAAATATCAAAACAAGGATATTAAAATTGAAGTAAACACCTCCAATCCCATATAAGGCTTTTGTCAAGCAGAGCCACTCACGGAGGGCTGATAACAGCGTTACTACAAATAACTACTACATATATATATATATATATATATATATATATATATATATATATATATATATATATATATATATATATATGTTTATGCGGCTTTCACGGATCCCTCCGTGTGAGATGCAATAGCAGTGGATATATCCACATTATGCCGTTGTAGTGCTGAAATCACATTCAGCAGACGAACAACTATATGCAGCTCCGTCCATGAATGAAGTAAAATGCGAACAGTAAATGCAAACCAAAAAATAACCGACTAAAAACATATTCAATGGTTGAAGAAACACTTATTCCTGTATGTATGTATATATATATATATATATATATATATATATATATATATATATATATATATATATATATATATAGTTCCGTGCATGAATGATGTAAAATGCACACAATAAATGCAAACTTCGTTTCAACCATATCCTTTCCGTGTTAGAGGTTCCACAGTTTGACCAAATTGCTCCAAATTGCTAAGGAAAACAATTTATCCTATTCCACCACCATCGAGATGGTGGCCTACCTGTACCACCATACCGAGAAGAAAGTCAAAACTTACCATCCCTGCCACAATGATACGGCAGAGGTACATGTTGCGTCTCTACTAGACTCATCAGGTTACCGACATGCACCTGGCTGTGCAAAGGCCAGATCAGAAGGAAGCATGCAAATACTGAATGCGGCTTCGCCGACCTCCCGCCGGATGGCGCATATATGTTTATGCGGCTTTCACGGATTCCTCCGTGTGAGATGCAATAGCAGTGGATATATCCACATTATGCCATTGTAGTGCTGAAATCACATTCAGCAAACGTACAACTATATGCAGCTCCGTGCATGAATGAAGTAAAATGCGAAAAGTAAATGCAAACTTCGTTCCAACCATATCCTTTCCATGTTACAGGTTGCACAGTTTGAACAAATTGCTAAGGAAAACAATTTATCCTATTCCACCACCATCGAGATGATGGCCTCTGCCGTATCACTATGGCGGGGAGGGTAAGTTTTGACTTTCTTCTCGGTATGGTGGTACAGGTAGGCCATCATCTCGATGGTGGTGGAAAAGGATAAACTGTTTTCCTTAGCAATTTGTTCAAACTGTGCAACCTCTAACACGGAAAGGATATGGTAGGAACGAAGTTTGCATTTACTTTTCGCATTTTATTTCATTCATGCATGGAGCTGCATATAGTTGTACGTTTGCTGAATGTGATTTCAGCATTACAATGGCATAATGTGGATATATCCACTGAAAGTCGCATAAACATATATACGCCAGCCGGCGGGAGGTCGGCGAAGCCGCATTCAGTATTTGCATGCTTCCTTCTGATCTGGCCTTTGCACAGCCAGGTGCATGTCGGTACCCTGATGAGTCTAGTAGAGACGAAACATGTACCTCTGCCGTATCACTGTGGCGGGAAGGGTAAGTTTTGACTTTATTCTCGGTATGGTGGTACAGGTAGGCCATCATCTCGATGATGGTGGAATAGGATAAATTGTTTTCCTTAGCCATTTTTTGAAACTGTGCAACCTCTAACACGGAAAGGATATGGTTGGAACGAAGTTTGCATTTACTGTTCGCATTTTACGTCATTCATGCAAGGAGCTGCATATAGTTGTACGTTTGCTGAATGTGACTTCAGCACTACAACGGTATAATGTGAATATATCCACTGCTATTGCATCTCACACGGAGGAATCCGTGAAAACCGCATAAACATATATACGCCATCCGGCGGGAGGTCGGCGAAGCCGCGTTCAGTATTTGCATGCTTCCTTCTGATCTGGCCTTTGCACAGCCAGATGCACGTCGGTGCCCTGATGAGTCTAGTAGAGGCGAAACATGTACCTCTGCCGTATCACTGTGGTGAGGAGGGTAAGTTTTGACTTTCTTCTCGGTATGGTGGTACAGGTAGGCCATCATCTCGATGGTGGTAGAACAAGATAAATTGTTTTCCTTAGCAATTTGTTCAAACTGTGCAACCTCTAACACGGAAAGGATATGGTTGGAACGAACTTTGCATTTACTGTTCGCATTTTACGTCATTCATGCACGGAGCTGCCTATATATATATATATATATATATATATATATATATATATATATATATATATATATATATATATATATATATATACATACATATATATATATATATATATATATATATATATATACAGGAATAAGTGTTTCTTCAACCACTGAATATGTTATATATTTTATATTTCAGAACGTTCCGATTCTTTCGAATCTTTTTCAACTGAGCTTATCGGGGGATTCATTTAGAACAGAGATTTATGTTTTAAATAAAAAATTTATTACAACACAACCCATTATAATCAAACACTCATTATATATCAACTTTTGAAAAGTATTTTTAAAAGTCCAACTAGGAACGTGGACACTACATTTTTTGTATTTTTTCTTCGAATTTATTTTTAACATAGTCTATAGATTTTTCCCAGAGAAGCTTTGATCTCTATAACCCGTTCAAATAGTAGTTGGCGTCTTTCTCTGCAAAATAGTTGTTTACGAAGGTGATGGACTCTTCGCAACTATTAGCCTAGGGAACAAAAAAAAGTCGCTGGTGAGTAAGGAAGGTCGTCAAGCAATTTAAAAGGAATTCTTCGATTTTCGCCATGGCAACCGTTGAGATGTGAAACGGCGCATTGTCTTGATGAAAGAATTTTTTTTATTCTGCAAATGTGACCGTTTTTCCGCAATTTCCACTTTCAGCTTGTCAAGTAATGTCGCGTAGTATACTCATGTAATAGTCTTTCCTTTTTCAAAATAATCTATTAAGACAGCACCATGACTATCCCAGAAAACAGTCGCCATCACTTTCTCGGCTTAAAGAACAGTTCTTACCTTTTTTGGAGCCGTTTCTTCTTTTACAGTTCACTGTTTTGACTGTGCTTTTGGTTTCAGGGTGTAATGGTGTATCCAACTTTCATCTAAAGTAGTTACTCAGCGACAAAACTCTGGTTTATCGCGCCTAAACTGCGCCAACAGAGCTTTGCAAATGTTCATCCGAACACTTTTTAATCCAGAATGAGCAGTCAGGCCACACAGCGGTCGATCAACTTTCTTATCTCTAAATTTTCATTTAATATGAATCAAAAACGATCTTTACATATGTTCATAGGCTCTGCTATATCTCTAAATTTAGTCGATGGTTGTCTAGCACAGCGGCGGATCCACCCTCTCTTGGGGGTAGGGGCGGTTATATCATAAAAATCCAGCATGACAAATGAAAGCAAGTTTTCGACGGCAGGGGAAAGGGATACTAGTAGTTCTGCGAATTATCGACGGAAGGGGAGATGCCAATAACATTCATATTCCTAGGTGAGAGGCAGGGTCGGGTCTACTTTTCTGAATTCAAAGCTCTTGGGGGAAGTGCGATCGCAAGCGAACGGGAGGTGTCGACAGGGGGGAGGGGAGATGCCAACAACATTCACGTTCCTAGGTAAGAGGCAGCGTCGGGTCTATTTTTCTGAATTCAAAGTTCTTTGAAGGAGCGAACGCGAGTTTCCGACGGGGGAGGGGGATGTCAACAGCATTTATATTCCTAGTGTAAGAGACAGAGTCGAGTCTATTTTCCTGAGTTCGAAGCTTTGAGAAGAGGAGCGTCTCCACCATCCCCCTTGGATCCACCACTGGTCTAGCACCATTTGGTCAACTTAAGCGATGTTATTGTCAGTAGTTTGTTTTTGACGGTCCCAAACGTTCGTCGTCTCTTAAGCTGGCACAGCCAATTTCACAGTTGTAAATGATGTTGCAGAGCCCCTATACACAGCGTCCAACCCATCTTTAATTAGACTAGGCCTTTCAAGAACAAATATCTAATGACACTTCGATACTGGATTTTGTCCGTTTTCACACGAAGACTCGAATCGACTCAGTAAAACAACTGTTAGAGAACAACTGCTTGTGCGAAATGGCCGAAATCGTTGTACATTTCAACGCATGCGCGAATCCATCCATTATATATAGACTGCTGTATGAACAACCGCCTATAGGTGTAACACCTTACCTATAAATCCCGTCAAGGAATGATTTCAAATATAATATCCAAAAATAACTAAGTACGCCAGCAAAGGTGTTTGGGAAAAGCATTGGTGGAACCTACTGACGAGTCCGTCACCGGTGTCAGAACGAAACACGTCTTAAAAATTTCGAAAATTAGCTTGTACTTATGTCGAAACAGCGCCGGCATATTTACAAGACAGACAGACATATATATATATATATATATATATATATATATATATATATATATATATATATATATATATATATATATATTAGTTATTTTGTTTCCTGGCATCGTCTTTGTCGATGATATATGAATATCAAACTTCTAAATTCCTATTCAATTTTTTTCTTCATAAAATTTAAATGGCTATGCCTAATTTTGATGGCCTAATAGTTAAATCTCCAGAAAAAACATATGGACTAACACAACTTGACTTGCTAACAAGCTTCCGCTGTGCGATTTAGTTGCTATTGCTGAAATTTTCTAGAATCTAGAACTTTCAGTTTCTGTTTTTATTTTAGTTCTGCATTTACGAGTATACTTATTAAACCTACACTATGTAAATGTATTGTAATGACTGTAATGATAAAAGTAAATAAGTAAACAAATGGGGCAATCTGAACAACTTCAACTTCCACGTTTTTTTTTCGAAAGAGGTCTGACAAATCAAAAATTTTCAGGTATATTTTTCGCCTGTTTTCCTCGTATTAACTTCGAAAGTTATAAAGTTACAAAAAATCAGTGGCGTACAGTTTTTTTTTTTAAAAAAAGGAGGGTTATCCGTATCTACGCCCATGAATGGGTTAAAAATATATTTCAGATCTACCAAACATAGATATTAAGTATCGGTTACAATGTGTCAAATTTCATTAAACCAAAAACTTCAACATCCTGTATTCCGCAAATCAAAATTTTAAAATCCATCTTAGCCGAGGAAGTTACAAGCACAGTTAAAGGCTCATACAAGTGAAGAAATTTCAACTTCAATAACAGCTTTATTCTTTACAGTCAATTATCAGTGATCAAATTGATAACTTCGTGTTCTTTTAAAACACAGTTACCATTTTGTTAAAATTAGTCTAACCTGCAAATACTTTTTGCCTCTAACGGTAGTCAGTCTTTTATCTTGAATAATCAGTACGTTATCTGCCTCCTGGGATGCCTTTGCACCACCAAAAATTGAACTCGTAGTTAAATCTTCGTCTTCTCTTTCTTTTCTAAAAAAAGTGAATATATATATGAAAACTTTCACAAAAACTACGTAAAAGACTATATTTTCTAGTTTTTGGAAAAAATGAACAAGATGTTCTTTAAATATGTTTATTACGAATATAAAAAGTAGTGTACAACTTTTAGTCCTAATGATTTTATTTGCGAAATATGAGAGGAAAAAATTCAAATCAGTCCTTCACAAAAATGCGGTTTCTTTTAAGTTACATATTACGTCTAAAGTGCTATACATTTGCGTTATTCAGAAAAGTTTCCCAGTATCGTCGAGCGCACATTTATAAAATTCACTATTGAACATCGGGAGTGAATTTATTTTCACTGATATTCAAATGTAAAAAGTAAAGAGTATTTAGTTTGCGAGATTTCTCAATTATTAGTTGGGGTTTTTGAGACAGTGTCCGTAAAATGTACAAAATCCAGTTTTAGATATATTGTTATGTATATAAACCTATGAATCTAGTTTTCACAACACTTTGCTACTTATCCTTGAAAAAAAAAATGCCATGAAAAATTTTTTACATGTTTTATTTTGTAGGATACAGGGTTTTTAAGAATTTTCTCTTTTGGGATATCCTTATATTTCCGTTACCGTAGAGGGCTGTAACTCAGCAAATAATTATTATAAAATAATATACTATTTTATAATACAGGATGTTCTCAAAGTTGAGTCAGTTATTTTAGCAGCTTGTAGAACTCAAAGAGAGAAATCAATTTACCAAAAATCGTTTATATAAAAATTGCCAAAAAAATTTAAAACTGCAATACAAACCTTATTTCATGAAATTTCCAATTACTGCATTATAAAAACTTTGTTTACTACACTAAACAGATTACATCTTGTTCTACAAAAAGTGTTCAAAATTGTCACCATTTGTTCGGTTAACGCAAAATCTTGCTCGATGTATCCATGAGTGACTTACACACGTCAAAAATAAAATCCCGATCTCCATGGAAAACATCACAAGCATTTTCAATGCGCTGTTGTAGTTCTTCCACAGTATTCACTACCCTATCGTGATAAACTAACTGTTTTAAATAGCCCCACAGAAAAAAATTGCAGGAATTTAAATCTGGGAAACGCGCAGGCCCATTTCGCCCTATCCATCTACCAGGAAACACATTATTTAAATTTTCGTGAACTTCTCGTCTGAAATGTGGCGGAGCTCCATCATAAAGAAGCCACATATTCTGTCTCGCATTTAAAGGAACATCTAATAATTGTAGTAGATTATTTTGAAGCAAGTCAATAATTTTCACCTGTCAGTCGATTTGAGACAAAGTAAGGCCCTATAAGCATGCTATTTACTACGCCAGCCCAAAAATCTACTGAAAATATGTGATAGAAATTGCTTCTTTTCACTGAATGCGGATTTTCTACTGCCCAAATATGGTGGTTGTGGAAATTATTTACTCCATCTCTTGTAACCGTCGCCTCACCAATAACCAAAATAAATTTGGTAAAATTGTCATTTACGTTTTAGGGATAAAGTTGTTCTTGTCGTAAATTTTTCCACACTTTACTATGAACAACTTCTGCTATGGACCTAGTGCTCGTTGTTGGGTCGTTATCGACAATTTCTAAAATTTCTTCCTCGATCTCCACCATTTCGCGTGAAGGAGGTCCTCCTCATTGTTCCTTTAAATACCCGGTGTCGCAACGTTTTATAACTAAATTTACAAACATCTACGAAGACGGATGATTTTGTAAAGGAAATCTTTTCGTGTACAAACGACATGCTGCACCTGCATTTTGTTGGCACTCCCCGTAAGTTAATATTACGTCCACTAGTTCATTGTTTTCATCAACGTGTACCCTTTTTATTGCACAAAACACCCACAAATGAAAAATAATATCACGCATTACTTTACTAATCATTTAGCACTGATCAAATCAAAAATCGCACTCAAAAAGGTGTACCAATTACGTACAAAAAATAGGTATACCCAGTATCGGTAGTAAACAAAGTTTTTACAATTCAATGGTTGAAAATATCTTGAAATAAGGTTTGTATTAACGTACGTGTTAACGTACGCCGCTATTGTGTGGTGGACTAATACAACAAAGCGCAAACACATTCTTCAACTTGATAAAGTTCAAAGAATGACTTGTGTGGGAATACTGAGGACTGCTCCCACCAGAGCTCTTGAAGTCCTGGTGAACCTGCCTCCTCTTCACTTATACATAGAGAACGAGGACCTGAAGACCGTTTATCGTCTCAATTGCCTAGGACATCTTGGAATTGAAACGGGCTACTCATGTGTCTGGCAAAGCGCGGTGGGGAGGTGTCCATCACTCCCCATGCGAACAGATTACATGACACCGCTTTTAAAACCCAACCTCTACCTGGAGATATTTCTGCCAAGTAGAGAGGATTGGGAGGGAGAACAAAATCTTCCGAAAAATGGATCCAGGTGGTATACTGATGGATCTCGTCAAGATGAAAGAGTGGGAGAGTAATACCCTCTCGGACAATGTGCGACAATCTTCACAGCGGAAATTTATGCTATTCTGTAGTGTGCCCATCTCTGTGAAAGAGATATAAATAGAAATAAAAATATGCTCAGACAGTAAGGCTGCGATATTGGCACTGAAGTCCAGTGTCGTAACTTGGCGATTGATGTCTGAGTGCAAGGGCGTACTAAATGGTATGACAAGGAACGGCTGCACAGTCAGACTCGTACGGGTCCCGGGTCACTCGGGCATACGCGGGAATGAGGAAGCGGACCGTCTGGCAAAGTTGGGTTCGGCAACTGAACCGTATGGCCCCCAACCAATACTATTTGTCTCAAATACTATTGGCAAAAGGGAATTAAAATCGCAAGCAAATTTATTGGATCGTGGAGGGGAGCTCCTGAAATGAGCTGTTCTAAGGAACATATAACTGGGCCTAGCGCACGACGTACTAAAGAGCTTCTTTCCTTGGGAAGGAATGAGCTGCGAATTGTGGTGGGATTGTTGACAGGCCATTGTCACCTCAGGGGCCATCTTCATAGAATAGGTGTCGAAGACGACCCGACGTGCAGATGGTGTTTGGAGGAGGATGATACTGTTGACCATGTCCTCAGAGAGTGCCCAGCACTCAACGGACTGAGACAGAGATATTTCGGAGATACAATTTTGTTACCGGAAGCAGTTAGGCAAGTTCAGCTAACGAGGTTGCTTGGATTCGCAAAAGCGATCGGCCTCGAATAACCTGCAGTTATGGTGGCATGTAAAGGGACCAGTGAAGGCCTAGGCATCGATGATCTAGTGTCACCATCCCTTTTTCATTCATTCGTTCATTCAAAGTTTATATTACAGTTTTAAAACTTTTCAAATAATTGTTAATAATTTCTTTCCTTGCCAACTGTTATATAAACGATTTTTAGTAAATCGATTTCTCTTTACGAGTTCTACAAGCTGTTAAAATAAATGACTCAACTTTGAGAACACCCTGTATAATAACTATTATCAAAAAAAAAAAAATTATAAGATCTGGAAGGAAACTAAATAATCATTAACAAATACAACAACATTCACAAAAGCTGTTTAAAATTATTGCCGTTTTATCCAACGCAATACTGATACCTCTTAGTTATAAATCGCAGCGCATTTCAAATCATAAGGGACGCTCTCGCAAATCTCGAAAAGCCTTACACAAACCTTCTATAATACAGTGGAGAGTTTCATAAATTGTATTTTGTAGTTTGAATCTTAAGTTTCATTGTAAGGTAGTGTTGAGAGTTTCGCAATGTCGAGATTTTAAAAGACGGCGAGAAATTTAAGCACAACGATAAAGAATCCCGCACTTTCCTTAGGGAAAATTGATGTCCGTTAAAATGGCTGAATTTTTGATATGTTGTAAATGTCCCAAGTCACAGGGCCCAAACCTTCAAGATTTCTAGATAAAGCTTACCGAAATACGAATTATCGTGTTGTATGGTGGTGTAATTGATTAGGACTTCATTTTTATATTACTCTTACTTTACTTCTACGGACTTAGATAGATTCTAAAATACTTAGTGACTGTCATGGTGGAATAACTGGAATGTTATATCATGTCAAATGACGTCAGGGCATACGTCGTCATAGCAAGATTACTTTTATCATCCAATATTATGTTTCAAAGGAATCTTGTTTTTCTCGGTGATTTTAATATATCTTCTTTTTCTTCACTGGTCTCTCTTGAAGCTGGGTATAAAAGCTTGCTAAATATTTGTGAATTTCTTAATCTAAAGCAATTTAATACTATATCTAATTTAAATAACCGCTTACTAGATCTAGTATTATCCAACTTTAATATCAATCTATTGCGGAACGATTTATCGTTAGTTGTAGAAGATTCACACCACCCTGCCATGATATTTGAGTTAAAAGCGACATTTCCTCACAACGCAAATTTCTCGACAAATAGGGTCGCCTCGGAACATTTTAACTTTCGTAAAGGCAGTACTCCTAAGTTCTATGAACTAATGCTACAAACTGACTAGTCCCCTGTTATTGAATCTTTGGACGCTTGCAAAACGCTTTATATAATCATTTTGCTACCTGCATTCCCCCGATCAAGTTTCGGTCTCCTGCAAGAATCTTAAAATCAAATTTACATCCGGTTCTGACGGAATTCCAAGTTGATTCGTTAAAGACTGCTCTTTTGTCTTAAGTTTTCCTCTTGCGCACATCTTTAATTTGATGTTGAAAAGATGGTGTATTTCCGGACACCCGGAAATTTGGTAAAGTTTTCTCTATCCTTTCAAATGGTAAACCATCTCTGATTGAAAACTATCGTGGTATTTCCATGCTATGTATTTTTGCGAAAGTCTTCGAAATTATATTACAAAAATTTATATTTTCAAAAATCCAGAACAGGATATCAATTCAACAACACGATTTATTCTCAGGATCATGTATGACCAATCTTTGCAGTTTCTTCTCTTTTGTCCGTGGCGCCCTTAACAACAAGAAGCAGATCAATGTCATCTACAGTGATTTTTGCAAGGCTTTCGATCAGATTGATCAGTGCATTCTATTGAAAAAGGCATCTGATCAATTTGGTTTCTCTAGTGCACTTATTAGAATATTAAAATCCTATCTCCTAGACCATCGCCAGTTCACACAGATTGAGGGTTTCAGGTGAAATCGGTTTGTGCCAACGTCGGATGACCTCAGGGTTCCAATTCGGAGCCACTCCTACTTAATATATATGTAAATGATCTTCCTGATGAGGTGGACTGGAGAAAAATGGCCTACGCTGACGAAATTAAAATTTTCCACCGCTTCGATGTAGTCGCTCAAGGTGCGACTCTTCAGGCCAGCATCGAAACAATTAGTCAATGGTGTGTGTCAAACAAACTCGATCTGAATATTTCTAAATGCAATGTAGTATCTATACTATTCAATTAATGCTTCTACCTTGAGCAGGCTTGTTTGTGCGAGAGATCTGGGAGTTGTTTTCGATAATAAATTCGCCTTTATTTCACATATTGATCAAATGGTGAGCAGTGCATCTCGATCATTGGGAAATGTAAACACTTTTTTCACTGAAATAGTTGTGTCTCGAACATAAACAAAATAGTCTATTTTTGCAAGTTTAGTAACAAAAGAAAACGATTTTTGCATTCCTGTACTATAAAAGTTCAAAATTTATTTTTACATTTGTCACCTTAAACCCTCTGTCAATTTAAACCGGTTTTCAAGTTAGACGATGTTCATGAATTTGGGGAAAATTTTCAAAATGAAATTGTCGTTTCACAGAATGTGTTAATTAAAACACAATAAAGTTAATACTAATTATTCATTAATTTGAGCCGCAGCCTACTACCAAATTCGAGATTAAACGTACCTAAATATTAAAAATAAAGATAGAGTATTAAAATAAATCCAATCAATTAAAAAAATAATATACCTAGTATCTTATTAAAAAAAACTTGTAAACTTTATATCTGAGAAAAATATATAAAAAAACTATCTACGCCACTGAATTCAACTAAAAAACTTCATTAAAAAGACACTTTTTGTTTCTTTTTAATAAGGTCGCTGGCAACGGAGATATAAAAAATGTCCCAAAATGAAAATTTTGGAAAACGCGCTGTTTCTTAAAAACTAAAACAGATAGATATAAAAATTCTGTTTATGGCATCTTTTTTTTTCAGGAAAGAATAGCACAGTGCTTTGAAAACCCCAACACTCTATTTTTACAGATAACTAAGATACCTCGCAAATACACGAAATATTGGATACCCCATAAATTTTACAGGCACTTATGTTTATTTCGAATTATCAAACTAAGTGTTGAAGATAATTCTGAGTTTTTATTTTCTTTACAAATAAGTATGTTAAAAAATACAGGCATTTTTAATATTCCCGAAAGTATAATGAATTAAATACATGTCCATCCAGAATATTATTAGGCACCATATCGCACAACTTTGCCCTAATTTAACAATTCTTGTTTCTCTTACAGTTTCCAAGATCCTCCAATTGAAACAGCCGCTTGAACGAATTTTTAAACAATTTAAATAATTCTTTATTAAACTAGACTTAATCACATGCCAACAAAATAAAATAAATATTTTTACAAGGATATGTGTATTATAGATACCTTGGATGTATCACTAATGTTACATGGCAATTCTTTCGAGTAGCAAAAGCCCTAAAAGCTGCAATAATAGCATCTTGCTTCCAAAACCTGTCCATATGCTTATTTTCATCTGACATACCCATCATGAATTGAACATTATCTATTATTAAGTGAGCTATATCGTGGACATAGGTTGCATGTTCTACTGCCTAAAAAAATATAGTGTCATATTAAACTTGTAACTTTCAAATAAACAAGTAGCTGTGCAATTCGCAAATGATTTATTACATAACACTGCGTCAAATCTTTTTGATATAGAAAATTGATTTTTTTTTTCAAAAAATAATACATTACGTTCTCGGTATTTTTTAAAAGTTTTCAAGCTAAAAACATTGCTCTAGTCTTTTCTATTCTACATCTTATTTCTCTGGAGTGGTCCCACGAATCGTTGATGTTACAACCAAGGTAAGTAAAACTGCCCACTCTCTCGATAGCTTCGTTTCTACAGTATAGCAAACCGTGTTGATCAGAGAACTTACTTCATATCTGATGTTGTTTATTAGCTCACCATTCACTCTAATGCCGTCTGTGGTGTCGTCTACTGCATTTCTAAATATTTTCTCTGAGTAGCAATTACACAAGGGTGATAATATGCACCTCCGCCGGACTCCAAGCTTGATCTCCAAGGAGCCTGACTCGCTGTTTTCCAGCTTTTTGGTTGGTGTCTGACTTCAATATAAATTGACAATGATCCTTATGTCTTTTTCATCTAGACCCATTCCATGCAGAGTTTTTACCTTTGTTTCATGTTGACAGCGGTCGAAACCTTTGCGCAGTCTATAAAACATACGTGAACAACGCAGTTCATATCCCTACAGCTCTGTATAAAGACTTATATGGCAAATAATGTTTCTGCATTTCTTATATAGGCGGGCATGAGTATATATAATCTTTAGAAAGATTTTTACAATGTATGACATAAGGCTGATAGTGCGGTAATTACCACAAGATTTGGGGTTGAATTTCTTTGGTATAGTTATAAATGTAGAGACAAGCCAATCATCTGGAATCGTGCCACTTGTCATATATATTATTAGAATGGGAAAACAATGCTGATCCATAATCTTAAGCAGTACTGCTAGTATATGGTCGGGGCCAGAAGTTTTTTTGGATTTAGTAATTTCAATGGCATGTTTAACTTCATCAATTGATATAATTGGCCCTTCTATATTGTTTGTTTGCTTAGGTTTTTCGGGAAGTTGATCATCCTTGAAGAGTTTAAGTATGTATTTCTGCCATATCTTTAGTTTTTCGTTCACTCGTAGACAAGCTTGCCGTGTTCGTCCATAATGATTTCTGTTGTTTTTTTTATGTGTCTACCTGTGATTTCTTTGATCTTTTTGTATATATTGACCGCATCATGCTTACGATCTAGTTCTTCAATTTATTGACATCTCTCACTTATCCATTTTTCCTTCGCTTCTCTTATTTTTTGTTTTATCACCCTATGAATTTGTCGGTGAGTTTCGGGATCGGCAATTTTTATTTTGCTTCTTTCATTCGTCATCTCTAAAATTTCGTGGGTCATCCACTGTTTCTTCTTTTGCTGAAGTTTAACAGGAGTTAAAAATTGATCACAAGCTTGGTTCACTGAGCGCTTGAAAGCCGTCCATATGTCTTCTACCCAAAGATCTTTTTTTAAGGTTTATAAATAAAAGATAATTAGAAAATCGTTTATTGTTGTATCACTGAATTTTCAACATAGAATATTTTCTGTTGCATAGCTAAGTGGAAAAATCTATAATTTCTGTAATATTTTATTTAATAACAATATCTGTTTCAATTTTCAAAAAAAAAAAACAATTAAAAAATCGTTTTTACCTCCATAACTACTTTTATACTTTGCTGCCCATGAAAAGTCATAAAGTAAATGGGTAATTTTTCGAATTCATCAGCAAACTCATCGAATAAATGCAAATTTTCATCCAGAGGTAAACCTGCCATTTGTTGAAGCATTGTTTTTGCTAGTCTTGCATTTCTTATTTCAAAACTACCCCATAACGTGTTTACCTAAAAATAAATAAATATGATTCTAGCCATCTTCAAATACTCAAGTAAAGTATTTCTTACAAAGAAAAAATGTCGTCAAAGACTAGAAAAAAAATTGGGGTGTATGAGATGCAAATAGGGGTCCGTAAGAGTCATAATGTACCTAACAAAGATTGTACCTATGTACTTATATTATACTTGTAATAGAATAGACAAATAAATTACCAATTGGTATGCATCACCTAACAATAGAACCAAAATTTTATATGAATGAGGCTTCTGCACCAAGATACAGGGTGTTAAAGATTTTAAATTACTTTTTTTTTTTTTTTCGAAAAATGTGTTGAAGATGAAAAAAATATTTGGTGTATGTTATACTTTTATGAAGAAAAATATTTCGAATATAAATAATAAATTCCAACTGCACCAAGGACGTACCTAAAGGTTAATAAATTATTATTTATTGAGTAAAAATATGTACGTCACTGACTTTTTGATACAATTTTTATAAAATATATTAAATATTTTTCAAAATTTACTTCTTAGTGTATTCTTGATTTTGATTTCGTTTAGGAGATAAATCTAATTGTGTCAGTCCATACATAAATGATAATAATTAGTCTTAATTAAAATTCACTCTCAATTCACTCTAATGATCATTCCTATGATATCTAAATTACGATAAAAAAATTCACTGACCCTACACAAGCATTATTATCTCGTAATGTAATCAAATTATCACTTAAGAGCGGGGTCCACACGTGCAAAATAACACTTTCACGCAAGCGCATATCGTTAAAAATTTATTTAAATTTTTAATTGAAGATGACGCTCGGTGTATAATTTTAGCCTTATTGTACTATTTTATTATTTTCTTCATATGAAACCTTTGTTACCCACTAGCTAGGTTATTTCTGCTTGAATCTGATAGATGGCAATACGTCTGTGAGCAAATAATACAATTTTAGGCTTTCATATTACAGTGTACCAATAAAAAAATATTTTTATATATAATATAAAACAAAATTAAAACCTTAAAACCATCTGACATATAAAAATAATTATTTCATTGCAAAAACTAACATTATAAATTCCGAAATTGAAAATAAAAGTCAATAAAATAAATAAAGTGCGTAATTTCCTGAGGAATATTTCATTCCTTTTCTCGTGTGAGCAAGGTAAATTGCGAGGTAAATAAATTCCATTTATTCGACCTACCCTCTATCCCGCTACCGCTCTCCGTGACTAGCGACCGGCGTCAACTCTTTTCGGCCGTTTTTAGTGGTATTTCAATACGATTTATTGTTATGGCCGATTTGATGCGTAGTGCAAGTTGTGCGATTTTTGTGTACCTTCAAGTTTTTTTTATATTACCATGTCGAGATCAACAGCAAAGACTAGAAGAGATTTTTTTGAGTTTTAAAAGAACTTGGGAAAAATAATAGAAGACCCGTAAGTACACATTTTTTGTCTGAATGTAGGAAGCGTAATAAAAATAGGGTTATAGATGCCGTAACATTTTGTCAGTAGTTTTATGTTTTGTAATTTATTGCCATATTACCCAAGTATGTATATCCAATGTTTATTCCAGTTTCATCTTTTGTAATATTGACAGATATCTAGCATATAAGTAGTGTGAGCCAATTAATAATTATTTACAGAAAGACATTTTTACAGCACTTTTTTTACTTCGATATTTACGAAAAAATCTATGATTGTGGTTCTTATAAATATTTGCCCCTTAGGTTTTGTGGTCATTCGTTTCTCAGCAGTAACAAAGTCATTCTTGTTTAACAATTTAATATTACTCATTTTGTTACAAAGCCTCATTGGTGTATACAAGTAAATCAATATTATTTTCTCTTATTTACATAATTTTTTAATATGTTTTCACACAAACTTAAAAATTTGTATAGTTTTTAACAATGTGGCAAATATATTACGGCTACTTTAAACCATATTTTTATAACACAGTTAAAAAAACTGCAAAAATATTATCAGATTCTATGAAATTTGAATCTTAAAAATCCTCAGAAATATGATCAGTTCACGTTAGTTCACTAGAATAATGACCTAAAAATAAAATAAAAGAAACTTCTCCAAGACAATCTAGACCTAGAGCAAGTTAACATTTTATTTATATTTAGTCAATTATATCAACAACCTAGAGGTATATCTAAATATATCAAGTGATATTATTTATTTATTTATTTATTTATTTATTTATTTATTTATTTATATATATATATATATATATATATATATATATATATATATATATATATATATATATATATATATATATATATTATATCATTTATTTTAATTCTGGTGTTTTTTTTCAATTTGATATTGTCTCTTTATCAGTTAACTTTTTTTCATCACCATTCATGCCAATCTTATTTATTTAAAATTGGATCTGTCAGTTTTGTAAATATCCATTGATCCAGGTTACCTATAACAATAATATGCAGACCTAAAACAGTAAGTCTTAAAAATTTTTTCATATTCTCTCAGTTGCAAACAAGCTGAGGGTTTTGTTTTTTAAAGTCTCAGTAGTATTAATATTAACAATCTCTAGATATAATCAGTCCATTACCAAAACAATATTTTTTATATAGAGAAGCCTTCAATAAGTCTGTAATTTTATGTGTAATTTACTGATTGTGTTTATTTGAAAGTATGTTTTAGAAACTTTGAAAAACTTGAACTAACCCCCCTACAAAATTTAAATTTGCTTACTTTATTCAGTATATTTGTCACTTATAGACCAACAAATATCACTCTTAAAATACTTATTGGAAGAACAACAATAAAAAATGATTTTGATGTTATTTTAAACTATAAAAATTTTTTATATAATTTTTACCAAAAAATTAGGTAATTAGTGAAATAATTAAAATATAAAATCTTAAAAACGGTTAAGAAAATTTAAGGTCTAGTTTACTATATAATAGTTGTTGCTAAAAATTAACCTAAATTGAGATAAAAAAAATTAACTACTTATTAGTACCAGTTCAAATCAGTATATATAGAGTAAAAACTGAACCGGAATAAATTCTGTGAAAAATAATTTTTCTGAAAAACACGTCAATTTTTATTTTCGATTTGCCACATTTATAGAGTATTATAAAAAATTTGCTCAAAGTCTTCTTATTTTGTTGGCAGAACCCTATTTTAAAGTAAAATTATTCCCTAACATTTTTTAACATTTCTGGAATAATTTGTTGTATCTCATGTGATATTCTGTATCGAAGATAAATTCGCGTTTCTCAAAAAAACTCTTGTTTTAAAGTGGTCTCATAAAAAAAAATAAGAAATTCAGATTTGTTGATCTTGCTGGCCATTCAATAGTAACCCTTCTACCGATTGGGAAAAACCAAATCCAGAATGTACAATGATATTTGAGTATAAGAGAGTCAAAGCGAGGATATGATGTTCGTATAGAAAATTAAATACAAAATACATTTGTAATTTCCGCAAGAAATATTGGTATGACTTGATCGCCGATTATTCCTGCCGAAACACTAACTTCTTGTGTTTTTAAGTATGTCCAATGGGGGTTTTCCTCCGACCAATATCGACAGTTTTGTAGATTAATATGACCTTTTAATTTAAAAGTACGTTCATCTGAAAAAAAGTACCTTTTTTAAAAAAAATCGATTTCAATCAAGTAAATTGATCATGTACTCACAAAATTTATGAAGATGATCTAAATGATCTTTTGAAAGCTCTTAAAGGGATGCATTTTGACAACATTTATCATTTTTAATGTAGTTGCATGATTGATATAATTCTTTGCTAATTACTTAGCAGGGGTAACAGGATTTTCCTAAAGATTAAGTAACACATCTAGTTTGGCATCCTTATTCACAGTAAGTTATCCTTCTCTTGGCACATCCCTCAATGGGGATATCTTTCTTGACACTAAAGAATCATTTCAATTCTGTAAGATCCAACTAAATAACACATTTTTAAACAAATATTTATTTTCGAGGTTTTCGTCTTATGATAATAAAAACACATTTCTTAGAGTACTACCCCAGGATCAGCTAAACCATTGCAATTTGATTGTTAATAAAAAAAAATTTTAGCAAATTTTTTTTATGCACACTAAAAAAATTACATTATCCACATATTTATGACGTTTTTAACAAATTACCGCGCAAGACACCATTCCATTAAAAAAAATTGTGCATGCAAGGGAAAACTCAGACAAATATAAAAATGAGACAAATTGAATATAAAGATTGACATTTTAGGATTTCTCCAGAAATTTAATAAGTTTTTTTCTAGGGTTTATTGTTGTTAAATTGTCCACCCTGTATGCATAGCATATAAAATCATCTCTTTGCTAATATTTTACAAAGTAAATTTACCAGTTTTAATTTTGAAAAATTTTTTTTAGATCGAAGCATTCTGAATTTAATGATAGCGCAAATTTGCAATTTTGTAAAGTTCCTGTAGGTATTAACAAACCATAAATATCAGAGCTTCAGAAACCATCTCATCTACAGTACTGACTGACACTAGTGACTCCAAATGGGAAGTGGATACTTTTGAGTCGAAGTAAGTCACACAGAAACGTCAATTTTTTACTTTTAGCGCGTAAATATATAAAAAATTATTGAACTATGTTAATTGTTTTATTAAAAAAAATGCCTGCAATAAATTTCCTTATTAAAAATTCTGAATGCGACAGCTTTGCTTGACCTGAATGACCATAAGCATGAAATATGTATAAATTTTATTTACTGGTTGTCTCCAAATTTATCTAAAAATATATTATTTTTATATGGCATTTTTTATATATTGAAATGATTCATAATTCTTGTTTGAAACTCTGCATGTCCATGAAATGTATCATAGTTCTGTATATATCTCTTTAGCCACTTTTTAGATTAATGTTTAAAAAATTACTTCCTTACATGACTTATATTACATTTTATCTTTCCAGAATAATATACATTCTTCTTAAATTTTTGTAGTTTTGTATAAGAATAATTTTTAATAAATTATTTGTAGGAACAAACACTCGAATACCGTGAATCCAGTTTATACCAAGAACTCGGTGTATTATCTCCAATGGAAATTAAAAGGTATGTGAATTTATATTTTTAGATAAAAAATTGTATGGTATCATATACCAGAGATTATAATAGTATATCTATTATCCATAATATTTTAGAAGTATTTTTTCAACTTTAATTACCTATTAAATATTATATATATATATATATATATATATATATATATATATATATATATATATATATATATATATTCCAGATTCTTGAACCATAGATTATATCATTTTCTTTTTATTTTGTTTTTCTTGGGATTAGGTTCTTTATTTAACAAAAAATCCTAAACAATTTGACGTTTTGCTCTTTATTTAAGGCATCTTCAATTTTTTTTTTAATTATTGATCTTCCTAAAAATAATTTTTATATTATTTAAAACATTCATACACAAACATATTTACAATTTTAAGAAACAAACAAACACTTTAAAAAACTAGTCAAATTTCTAAAAGAGTATTTAATTTTACCAGTACACACCTTGACATTTTGCTTCTTTATTAATAATGAAATGAAACTTTTATATCATCTATTTAGGTACTTGGGGTACATGGAATGCGAGTGTGTTTTATTTTTTATATTTTAACAATGGACCAAAAAAAATTGAAAGAAAACATACATTTAATTTTATGTTTAAGAGGATATTCAATTTTTGATTTATTAACAGGATCGAATATTTAATATTTTTCTTTAAATTAGGCTGGTGCAAATGTGGCTCAAATTTCCTATATCCGTTCTGTTGTTAATAATGTTTTTATCTTTTTTAATTTTTATCATTTCCTTTATCTGCAATTTTTTGATAATTCATATCTTTATTTTTAATTACGGTATTGTTATAACCGAAGGTATGTTTTTCATCCTCTGTGTGTTCGTTTACCGCTGTTGAGGCATTTTTCGTATATTTATGGCCATTCAATCTGTTCTTTAGCATTTGATTACCAATTTCATCCACCATTGCTCAGTTAGTAATGGACTAATTAGACGAAAAAATAAATAATAAATAAATTTTCTAGATATGATACGCAGAAAAAAAAATCGCCGACATAATTAATAAACGAACATATAAATTTTATAATAACCTAATAACAAAAAACATAGAACATAAACAGCAAAAATATGTAGCATTACCTTACACTAGTGAACATATAAAACACATTTTAGAAAAGCATGATATTATCGTATGTCACAGGTCTCATAATAAATTAAATACATTATTTACCAATTTAAAAAGTAAAATTCCTTTCATGAATAAGTCAAATGTAGTATATTCGATCCCTTGCTCAAATTATCCCAAAAAATATATAGGCATGACAAGCCAGTTGCTGAAGAACAGATTGAATGGCCATAAATATACAAAAAACGCATCAACAGCGTTAAACAAACACACACAGGACGAAAAACATACTTTTGATTATAACAGTACCATAATAAAAAACAAAGATATGAATTACCAAAAATTACAGATAAAGGAAATGATTAAAATTAAAAAAGATAAAAACACTGTTAACGACAGAACGGATATAGGAAATTCGAGCCTAATTTAAAGAAAAATATGAAGTATTCGATCCTGTTAATAAATCAAAAATTGAATATCCATTTAAACATAAAATTAAATGTATGCTTTCTTTCGGTATTTTTTGGTCCATTGTTAAAATATAAAAAATAAAACACACTCGCATTCCATGTATCCTAAGTACTTAAATAGACGATATAAAAATTTCATTTCATTATTAATAAATAAGCAATATATATGACAAATATTTACAAAAAGTTTTATTTCATAAAAAATACTTTATAAGTAAAATGTTCTTTGCATTTTAGTAAAAGTGAAATTAGTTAACACGATATTTAATTATTTACAGAATAGGTCGTAAATATTAAAATATAGAATATCTCTACATGCTGATATGGAAGAGAAAATGTAGAAGAAGAAAGGCTATTGTATCTGGAAGCATATCCTGAAAGAAACTGAAAGAAACATTCTGTTTGAAAAACCGATGTTACTGGTAAAGAAAAATTTAATTCCAATTTGCGCCTAAGCGCTGTGATTTATCGACTTGAATAAATAATACCATTTTTATTAGGTATTCTTTTATCTTTAAATGACATGTCCTTTTCTCCAATAGTTGCCAAAACACAGAAGCCTCTGGCGGTACAGCCGAGAAACATTTTTATAACAGAATGGTAGAAATTTCTAAGCATAATCCCTGTGCCAAATATCAACTTGTTAGGTTAAAAAATAAACGCAAGATGTTAAAAATAAGAAAAAAAATTGAACATTGACAGGCTGTAACTCGAGAAGTATTGAATTTTCGGCTTTTTGCTTTATAACTTATTACCTTTATTTCACTATGTAGAATCATCTCTCCAAATTTCCTGATGCATTATCTGAACACCCTGTATATTGCGAAGTAGTAGATATCTGTTGGACTTCCATTGTCTTTATTTTTATTGAATATCACGACGTTTCGGCCAGTAATTATCTCTAGCCGTTTTCAAGTGAAACTAAATAAATCCCTTAGCTACATGATACTAAAAGTAAATGCAGTAGAGTATGACTGAGACGGGTGCAGTCATGCCTGCTATGGCAAAATCATATTTTTTATGCTGCATTTAGTTTTACTTTACAATTACTAAGAAGCGATTTCCACACTTCTCTTATATCTAAAGATGGTTTACTAAAACAACTTGGGTTCTGATGTATAACCGCGGCTTCTTTGAATACATCAGAACCCGAGTTGTTTTAGTAAACCATCTTTAGATATAAGAGAAGTGTGGAAACCACTTCTTAGTAATTGCAAACTAAAATTAAATGCAGCATAAAAAAAATATGATTTTGCCATAGCAGGCATGACTGCACCCATCTCAGTCATACTCTACTGCATTTACTTTTAGTATAAATAGTCATGTAGCTAAGGGATTTATTTAGTGTCACTTGAAAACGGCTAGAGATAACTACTGGCCGAAACGTCATGATATTCAACAAAAATAAAGACAATGGAAGTCCAACAGATATCTACTACTTCGCAAGAAACATCATTGTCTATGCCCTTCAAACAAACACCCTGTATATTGTTAAAAAATATATTTAATTCATTTGCTGATAATATCTTTTTCTGCTAAAGTGGCTATCAAGCGTCTAATTTTTAAATGTAACCATTCTGTACCTGAACGAAAATTTCTTGCCATCTGTTAATGGAAATTTTAAAGTATTGATATTGACGAATTTTCGAAAATAAATTTTTGATTCATTTACGGGAAACTTATCAAACTACTTCGTTTTTATTATTTTTTAGGTTCAAGGTGAATTAAATGTATCTAAGAAGAGGATGTCATTTTGTTACCTAATACACTAAAGACAAAGTGAATAAAGATAATTGACAAAGATGAGTATTTTTGGAAGAACAAGATTGCACCCAAACTAATATTATTTTATTAAGAATTCTACGCGCTTGAACTAACCTGAAATTGTTCCGGATATGTTGGCAAAGGAATTAAACTGAAGGATCCCCCTATATATTACAAGCCACTTATAATTTTTAAGCAAAACAGAATAATTCATAATGAAGATAAAATGAATATAACCTGTTGTATTTTATTTAATATAGGTTTCCATAATATTTATTATATGTAACTGTAGACACTATTTTCCTGTGTATAAAAAAAGTATATAAAAGAATTACACCAAATTTCTGCTTCTGTAATTAATTGCTTTTGCTTTAAGTTTTAAATTCATTTTAATATATAAATTTATAATAACTGAAACCTGTTTCAGATGAGTGTCAAAAAATTAAACATTTTGCACAAAGTAGTCCGTCCATAATAAAATGATATATTAATGGTACACTAAAATACTAAACACCGAAAAAATATAATCAATATTTTGTCTACTTCTTAGAGAATATACCAAATGAGTTCCTCTTAACTTTCATAAAACAATATATAAGATTTTAACACCTTATTTTCACAGTGTAATTTTGAAAGTGTAATTTTGAAAGGTAAATAAAAATAAACATTTGCAGCCAGATTCACTAAGAAGATTTAAGATTTAAACTCGATTTAGTTGCTATGAAATTTAAATCTTATAGTGGACCAGCTTTGTTTTCTTTATAATATTGATATATTAACCTTGCGATGTAGCCTTGAAATATTTAGGGGAAATAGTTTTATCCCCAAAACAAATAAAGTTCTCCATTTTTGCCGGTTCAGTAATTATTTTTTATTCTTTAATTTTTATGGTCTAAAATTTGCTCGACGTACTGTTCCATATGTCAATTTAAGACCTCGGCTGTTAATTTGGGGCAGTTTTAAATTTAAACCATGTTAGTGAATCCGGCTGTTGATGTTAAATATGTTTTCTAACTGGAGAGATTCTCCAATTCATCTTCATTCATCATGAACATCATGCAAAGCATACCATATTATTTTTAAAACCTATATTTGCAAATATGGTTGAAATATTTGACATTTTTTTAAAAGTAATTCTCATATGAATCATGAAATAACTAACATGGTAGGAATATGTTTTTAGAATATTATTAAATCTTTGTAATGTAAGTAAATTCTCATAAAATAGTATGAACTCCCAAGAAACTCATATATTTGGTAGATTCGTAGAAAGATTTTGAAATCTCGACTTCTTATTCTGTATAAAGTCACGGAGATTGTTTTCTATAACTCCTGTCTCCTGAAATACTATGAAGTATTTGAAATGTAATATGCTTAAAAACTGCTGGTTTTCAAATGTTTATAGAAAGTTTGGAATTTTGAAAAAATAAAACATTTACGACATTTTGATTGGTAACAGTTTAGGTTTTTTAAATATCCAAATATCAATAAATATATGTTTTTGTCTTTCTAAAATCACAGATGATTTTATTATACACCTACTTTTAAATTTTCGACACTTAGAATCTTAAAAATTTGATATCTTATGTGCATTCTAAAAAATGTTTACAAGTAATTTGTTTCGCCTATCTATGGTATAGAGAGAATGAATTGTTTCTATATCTGTGTTATGAGAAAAAGGTACCGAATATAAAATCTTTCATAAGTTGATGGATTTTATGGATCTTCTGAAAGTCTGCATTGACTAATTTTGATAAATTTTGCACCATCAAACACTTTAAAGCATAAAAAATAAACCTCCATTACAACTTAATTCTTTAATGCCAATACATGTATAATACATAGTGTAATATGGTGTCTTTCTTCACACTGAGAAAATATCAGAACTATGTAATTCACGTACTTTTAACATTTCATTTCAAAAATATAATTACTGTATTTTTTGACACAACTTTATATTTATTAATAAAAATTATTGAAATACAACGACTGTTATTTCTAAAGTGGCTACCCAGCAAACAAGTAATTTCAAGTCCAAAGCTGGATTATATCCTAACAGCACAGGTAAATATGAATTGTTTTCTGGCTACGCATATTAATTTTACCCATATATTATGTTTCTGGTTAAACAAATTTTTTCGAGGTTTATTTGAAAATAATGTAATTTTCATGAAAAAGGAATACAGTGACCATCCTCAAAGTTGACGATGGTAAGAAAGTGAAAAACTCGTACTGGGGATAAGGAACATTTAACTTTGAACACACCTTCAAAAAATTTGGAATGTTAATTTTTTAAAATAATTCTTGAGCATAATAACAGTATTTTTTCTAATATATATATATATATATATATATATATATATATATATATATATATATATATATATATATATATATATATAAATAAATTATGTTGGGAAAGGCAATTTTGGGCAACTTCTGATTCTGCATAACTTGCGTCCTTCATCCTTCGAATATGGCACTCAGTTTAATACGGTGGAAAAATGTAATTATTACTCATAATAATGTATTTTGCAACGTGAAATTTCTTAAATATGTTTAGGGATATGTAACCTTAAACATTAACCCCTTTTTATCACATTCTGTAATGCAAAGTTGCAAATTGTGGCTATTTTTATTTATTAATAACATGATTACTCTGAAATATTTCATCATGAAAAATAGTATACCGTCTAGCCCTAAACTTTCATCTTTCGAAAAGTATTTTCAAATTATCTTTAGAGTTAACCGTTTTTGCAATCAATACACAGAAGTGAGGGTCTATACATCAGTTTTTATTGGACGCCCCTCGTAACGTATAAAACAAAATAATATTTCTATTTGGTACACTGTATAAATCAATTTTTCTTTACCAAGGTCGCTGCTAAAAAGTTTGTAATGTGCAGGCAACCCAACATACAACACCATTTTCGCCATCTGAGAACCACGGGCTGAACATTTTAGTTTTTTATGCACAGTCCAGTATGGTGGAAAAATGTTTACAGCTGATAAATATTTCAATTATTCGTAATTATTACCCATGATAATGTATATTGCAACGTGAAATTTCGTAAATATATTTACGGATATGTAACCTAAACGTTACCCCTTTTTTTATCACATTCTGTGATACAAAATTGCGAAATGTGGCTATTTTTATTTATTAATAACGTGGTTATTCTGAAATATTTCGGCATGAAAAATAGCAGACTGTCTAGCCTAAACTTTCATCTTTCGAAAACTGTTTTTAAATTTTCTTCAAAGTTAGCCATTTTTGCAAAGATAAGAAAGAAGTGAGGACCTATACGCCGGTTTTTATTGAACGCCCCTCTTAAGACAAAAATAAAAAAAAATAACTAAATCAAGTATCGTTTTCTTGAATTAAGACAGTTGGAACTGCGCAAATTATTGTGTTCAAGAGGAACTGTTAGTTTATATTACAGTAAATATCCTAATCGAAGGGACAGAATTCCAGCTAAAAAAATCTTTATAAGTATTACTCGGCAATTGTGAGAACATGGATCACAAAGAGTCGATTTAGGAAGAGCAAGATGTCGTCAAACGCCACAAGCTGGGGAACAGTTTCTAAATCATGTTGAAAATCACCCGTCTATTACCCCTAGAAACGTTGCTCAAGAACTATGAAATATTTCAGTTCCTTTAGTTTTAATAACCCTTCATGAGCGACAATTTTACCTCTATCATTACACCTGCGTGCAGAAGCTACTTCCTAGAGACCTTGCTCTTCGTTTTCAGTTTGGTCAGTGGCTTTTATAATAAATTAGGAATAATTTTCATTTTTAAGGTCTATTCTTTTTATTGAACAAGCGTGCTTTACCTGAAAAAGTATCGTTAATTTTCAAAACCTTCATGCATGGTCTGATGAAAGTCCTAATTTATTGAGATAAATAATATACAATATTATATTTCAATAAAAATATTGGCGGAAATTATTTGAAAGGAATTAATCGGTCTTGTGATTCTACCAAATCCAAAAAATCAAGGATATTATCTACATTTTCTCCGAAATGACAACCGAGATGTTGTCATTAAATGTCAATTTGTTGTGGTATCAACACGACGGTGCTCTGCACATTTTGCTGCGCAAGTTAGAAACTTTCTAAACTTATGGAACTTACTAGATTGGTCGAGGAGAACCAATTCCATGGGCGCCAAGGTCCCCTGATATAATATCCCTGGATCTTTACCTGTGGGGGCATGTGAAAGATATTATATATGCAACTGCAGTGACCGCAAGAAAAGAATTATGGCGGCGTAAATCCGATGCCTTTGATATTATTGGGCAAGATGAAAGACTTTTTCAGAGAGTAAGTGGAACCCTTAGAAAAATTAAACGCTTGTAATTGTAATTAATAATACCAATAAAAATATTTTGCTTTTAGCGATATATTGAAACAATTCACGTCCTTCATTTCTGCATACTCCTAAATGGGGACAAAATAGGTATGTATGTTTTGAAAGGCATTTAAAGCATGTTTACAAAAATGACATCAACAAGGGAAAAAGTCGGTGGTATAAAAATTTTTACTCTATAAATATTAATTTGTTAACCTTTAGATATGTCCCTAGTGCAGTTATAATTTAATGTTTTGATCCGAAATATTCTCCCTCATAAATGTATTACGCATGCCAAAAATTGTTTACACCGTTTAAACATGTTTTTAAAATATTACAAAGAAATTAAAATAATTTATATTCTTTAACACCCTGTATCTTGGTAACGAAGCCTCGGCGGATCCATGCTCATATAAATTTTGATTTTATTTTTAGATGAAGTATCTTCATGTAGGTGTTGTCCCATGTTTTTCGAGGCATCTTGTATATCAATTAGGTATATTTCATTAAATTATTGAGTAACTATCCGCTTTGTGGTCACACCATTTAGAAAAAATTGCACATTGCGTGTATACGCGCGATACCATACATTTCTAGGCCTGAACCAGAGCTGCAAGGAAGACGATAAGTCTTACATGGGCTTGTTTAATTCATTTATTATTAATATCAATGTCAGAGACAAACATTGTTCTTTCGTCTTCAGAATTTTGAGAAGAAAAGTAAACCAAATATTTTCAAAAATGAAAATAGATCTAATTTAACTACAAGTTAAAGTGAATCAAAATTGTCTTCTCTGGGAGTCTAGAGAAACGTTTTTTTTTTTAATAACATGGTTCTTTATTAATTCCTCGGATAGTCCGATTGCCGATCATGACTTGAGGTAAAGGTCACTTGATATTTTAATCAACCGCAGACCCGTATTATTTATGGAAATTGTTTTATTAGTTTTTACGTTTCTTTCAATCGGTATCATGTACTTTATATCTTTTATCTTTCTTTAAGTCTGAAGCTTTATAGACAAAATGCAATGGTATATGATTCCTCTGTACCTAACTTATCTAACTATTAAAGACCAACGACCGTCATATAGATTAAAATGAGGTTTTACGTGGAAAATCGTTTTCGAATCTTATCACTTTTAAATAGCCTCATCTTTCTTCGCAGACAACTGCTACTAAACATGTCCAAATTTAAAAGGAAATTTAGGCAGTATGGCATTAATTATTTGAATTTAGAAATATCCGCAATTTTCGATTCAGAGAGATATGCCTGCTACTTATCCTGCATTTGGCACGATAGCAAGAAAGTTTTTGATAGTTTCCATCTTCATAAGTCGTGGAAAGCGTTAATCTTACAAAAAAAGAACCAGATTAGATATCAAGGGCCAATGAGATTTAAGATGAAATTTGAACAATTTAGAGTCAAATATTGAAAATTTGCTCTCAAAGCATCAAGCTTATCCCTCCCATTAAAAGTATTTTATAACTATCGCCAAAGTTTATGGCAGATTGGGAGCAATGCGCCGAAAGAAAAAATGGAAGCTGCAGAGAACACATTCTGCAGGATCATGTGTGCCATATATCGGCCTTTCTGAATACGAACTTGACCACATGCAACGGGCATCCTGACTGATTATGTTATGCAGTCCGAATTTAAAAATTAGATTGGCCACCATATATCACAGGCTCAAATTCAATAGAGCACATGCACATGATTCACGATCAGCTACAAAATCCATTTCCAAGTACAATAGAAGAGCTTCAGTTTGCAGCACAATATGGATAGAATAGATTCAAATTCTACTTAGTAGCATGTCACAAAGGATATAATCAGTAATTAGAGCTCAAGGAGGGAATACTCGTTATCAATTATGGTTTTATTTTAATCAAAAGACGAATATGATATAAGTTTTCGAAATGTCGCCTTCAAATGTCTTTTCTTTAAAATAATCCTCGATTGTGAACGATATTTTTAATTATTGAATGGTTCAAGTTGTAAATTTCGCTACTTATACCGTTCTCTAATGAATCGGCCTCTTTGTATCATAGCACGGCCCGGCCCTGTATTAGCCATCCCGATAGCATTTAAATTTAAAGTAAAAATAATGAATTTTCATAACATTTAGCATCATTTTTTCAGGATTTTATTTTCATAGAAACTTAATATCGTTTACTTAAAATTGGTAAAATAAATTGTTCTTCCAAGTCCAAATGGCCGAAAGCATCAACTCTTCAAAAAGAAATTATGAAAACTTATAATTATTTGATAATTTCTTCCATGAGTGTACAAAATAGAATGCAATAGCAGAAGTAAAGGGTGTCTCGGAATGTTTTTCGTTTATGATTGTTAAAAGATAAAGCATCAGAATTAATTCAGATTTGTTTAATTGCTCTTAAATTATAGAGTACAAGCATTTAATTTTTATTTATAAAAAAGACCAACCTTAAATGTGCACCATCCGCTTCTTCACACAATTTAGCCTCACAGGGAAATTTTCAGTTACTTGCTGAAGCATCGGTCTTGGAATCGCGTGGCTTTCGTCTGTGAACCTTTACTTTAGAACATTTAAGTTGAGTGGTAATGAGTCGAAAACCTTACTTTATAAGTAGTCCCAAAAAAAATCAACAGGTGATAAATCTGGTGGTCATCATGAAAAGCTGGCAAAGAATGATTCATAACGTGGGAAGTTGCTCTATCTTGTTGGAAAAATGTAGTCCGGTTATAGCCAACGTGGTTTTGCTTTTCTGCAGCCAAAAAAATCCGGTTCATATGGCAATAACGATCGAAATTAACAGCCTGATTTTAATCACGGTTATCCTTAAAAAATAGGCACCGCTTACTCCTTGGCTTGATATGGCAGCCCAAACGACAAACTTAGGCAAGTGTAGGGGGTTTCTAATGCAGTTTCAGCAGATTGTCAGAAGCCCAATATCGGCAATTTTGTTTCTTTACGTGGCCGTTGATATGGAAATTCGATTTATCAGAGAACCATATATTATTGAACCTCCTAAAACGGTTTTTCATTGTCCTGCAGAATTCAAGTCGTTTAGGGGTGGAAATGTAAATCTTTGCGAATAAAACGATTTACCGTGGATCTGTGCAAATTTAGAGAATCTGCACGGAGCCGTGGAGACGGTCATAGATCGTCTCTAACAGACTGGTGAACGCGGTCAACATTGCTTTTCGTTCTTGACTCTGCATTGTGTTTCCAGTCTCTTCAAATTTGCGCTTTAAATTCGCATTTGGCACATTTCTCATGGTTTCGAACAATAGTGTAGGAATCGTTGTTTTTATGAAACGTTCGCACGCAAAATGTGGTCCTGTGAAACGTTCCATCGCTACTAAACTTGAAAAGCCAATCAAGCATTTGACACCACTTCCCTCCTCCCGCTATAGGTAAATGGCGCATAAGAGTCAAAACAAAAATGAAAAACATTCTCAGACACCCTTTATAAAAGGAAAGTTTTCTGTTTGGTAAGATTTTGTTGATATTAAATAAACATATGTATTTGTAATGAGGATTAAATTATCTTTTTTTGAAAAATAGCCACTTAACCATGCTTAATCATGTATTTTAATGCCTAAAACCTGACACACCAATAGTGTATATACAAAGTAATCTTTACTATGTACTAGGTCCTAATATCAGCTGTAAAATAAGGACACTACACCAGTAATTACCAGATTACGGTTTTTACTGTCTTACAGAGAAATCTAGCATGTTAATGTTCTGCAAATAATGAGTAGAATGCTTTGTTCATTTTACTATTATTGAATGTAACATAAAAACTAATAATAAAAATAAAATAAACCCCTAGAGGCAATGTAAAATGACATATAGGAATTATGGTATATTCACTTAATACAAGAGAATGACTGAAAGCACTAAAATATGAATACATATAACTTTAACTACAACTCTTACAGCCAAGAAGCAAATATAAGAAGGTTCTCTTTTTTGTAAAGTATTTTAATTAAACCAGAAAGAAATCAAGGGAACACTTTATGCTATTATGAGGACTATACAACCAAAGATTTAAAAATATGCTTACATTAAGAGCAAAATTTTGATTTCACTAGGTGTTATAGAAGAATGTTTCTTTTACAAATATTGAGCATTGGCCCTTGTATGTATGTATGTATGTATGTATGTATATATATATATATATATATATATATATATATATATATATATATATATATATATATATATATATATATATATATGTGGAGATGGAGTTATTTGCACTGAGATCAACAAGATCTCTCATATCATCTTCTGCTGCTAGATCATTGTGAATGCTATGCTAACCAATAAATTGTATACTAGGCAGTTATATTTTTTTTTGTCGTGTCTTTGTGGTTGATAGGACTGATTGGTGAATGTGCAGTCATGTGGAAATTGTATATGGTTATGTTTACTTTTAATGCACATACAGGTATTTCATACCTAGGTGCAAGATAAACCCTGTGATTTGTGTAAAATTATTATCAAGACTAATGTACTATTTGTTTGTTTATTGTAACTTAATATTTGTGAAATAAATTGAAAAATTGAATTGAAATTGAACTTCAGCAAGTCCTCTATTTCCTTTTGACCCTTGTTGGAGAACATTCAAAAAAATAACAAGCCATATAATAAAAAAAAAAAAAACAGTCAATTTGTTTACCTCTTAACTGTAAAACTTGAGTGTACTCTTATTATTTAACTAAAATGATCCAATTTTTAAATATATCTGGCTTCACACAAATTTAAGTGGAAATTTGAATTAACAAATGAAAGATTAAACAAACTCAGTTTTGAAACAATAAAATAAATTTAATCCTCAAGGCAACCCAAAAAATTTAAATTTCTTATGTACCTAACATTGACAACTTTAAGACCAATTTCCTCAATCTGAGGTTAAAAGTTTAGTTACAAAAAAGCTTGAAATACTTACTACTTGTTTCTCCAAGACTTCAAATATAAGATGAAAAGACCAAACATTGATCACAAACACTATTTATATACTTTATAAATAAATAAGGCTTATATATATATATATATATATATATATATATATATATATATATATATATATATATATATATATATATAGTGTTTTTTTTTGTAAATGACTGTCTTACTAATAACCACCATTAATAGTTAACTCACTAACAATCACAAAGTTATATGTAGACCACAAATAACTATTGAGTTTCCCTGGAAATAGCTGTAGTAGCTAAGTTTCCAGTCTACATATACTTACTCCTTGCATAGCCAAGTCTAAAGAATATTCACTAATGAATGTTGTCTTTCCACAACCAGTGGGTCCAGTTAAAATGGTGAGTTCCCCTCTTCTATGTCCTCTTAAGATTTTGTTTAGACTTGGATACCTTTTCCATTTTACTCCTTGAACCTAATAAAAATATATGAATATATTTATTTTTAATTATTCCCTATTTAAATTGAAAAAAGCCTATAATTAAGTATTATTAGTATTAAGAGAAAAGTTCAAAGTAATATGCACACAGTACCTTATCAATATTTTGCAAATCAGATAATACATCAGCTCTTAAACTTCCAAATGTAGTTATACTTTTATGCCACATTGCCTGAGCCCCTGCGACAACACTTTTAAAATCCTGTATTTGATTTAAATGAGGTAAAAGTTCATTGGGTCTCACTAAAGAACACCGTTTTTCCCCTAGTTTCCTTGCAAAATGCCGTGCAGAATCCCATGACCTATTATCACTTCCTAACCACAAAACTAATTTTTTAAAACGTTCAAGGCTTGGTAAAGCATATTGTGATAATGTACTTACACCATCTGGTAAACACACTATATTTGCACTAAGTTTTGAGTTCACTAATACTAAAAAATCTGAAATATTGGGTACTAAAATGGCAGTATCTTTGCTTTTAGGTACTCGAACTGTTAGAAGACCTCCACACTGTAAGTTTGGTATAATATTAAGCTGCTGACTATATGAATGCAAAGTCCTGTAACCAACTATTTCATTTTCCACATTTTCTAAGGGAAAATATAGGAGATTGTTTTTCTCATTAGTTCTAATATCTAAAGATTCTATGGAAGCACTTCTTACTACCTACAATAAAAGCCAAATATATACTAGTGTTTGTAATTCATTACTACAAATAAAATACTAACTGGTAACTTGAACTTATTTAAAATCTCCGAAAGTTCTTGGTCATTCAGTAATTTTAGTTCTGTAGTACTTTTTTTGATCTGCTCTAGAGATTCGTTAATTCTTTTTAACTCACTAAAATCATTTACAATTTTTTCTTTGGTTTTAGATTTTTTGGTCCTCTGCATAGTTAACTGGGCTTCCAATTGACCCCATTGTCCTGTGTGTTTACAAAAACTACACATATACATTCCTAAAACATATAAATATATGTCTGGTAAGGGAAAGTTAAAAATCATACACTTCATGATGTTACCTGTGGTTTTATTTATGTATAATTTATTTGTAGTAGTTTTAGTCTCTGTTTTAACATTTTTACAAATAGAACACTTTGTTATAAAACATGTATATCCTTCTTCAAAACCTAAGCCATTTATATTTAGAGTTTTCTTTATTAAAGCAGTCGATACCTCTGGAATATCTTCGAAAGCTACATCTTTATATCGTCTTATTGTCGAATTCAAGAATATTCGATTTGATAATAGAGTGACGTTCATTATTTTCATCAAGTGCATGGTAAAAAAGTTAAAATAAGAAGAAAGAACATTATTAAAGAAAGAAATTCAGTAAAATTAAATAGTACACGAAAAAAAAATTGTATAAATATCCTTTAACATTGAGGTTATACTGCACATGTTGCGCTACATTTCATAATAAAAGTGAAGTTTGCTAGATTATGCAAGTTTTGGGTCTCAATCATAAAGCTTATTAATATGTATGGCTTTTGTTGAAAGTGTTAGTTAAAATAATGTGTTGCAGTTAATTTTTTTACAGGAGTTGAAGTCATGGCTGTATTCTTTTGAGTAAATTATCACTGATCAAAGTGAAACGGATAACTTCACGTTCTTTTGAATATGCATTTACTTGTCATTGGGTCGAAGTGATCATGATTACTTCAAGTGATAGAAGTGAAACTGATAATGACTCAAAAGAATAGCCTTAATATTAAAATATTTTTTTTAGTAATAATTCGGAAAAGGGTAAATCTGTGCCATTTTGATTTTGTTTGTTTTGATTTTTGATAATTTTCTTGATTTTTCTAATAAAAAAAAAGTACACACTAATAGAAGCATCTGTATTATATAAAATTTCATAAATTATAATTTGAGTTAAAACTAAAAAATTGTCAGCTTAGGAAAATGTGAAAAGGAAACAAAAATTAGGATTCATTTGAAAATTATGTCTGAAAATACAAAATTACCAAAGCTATGGAAGTCTGTTGTGCTATAGTCAAAGTATTGAATAAACCAAGAAATGACATATGACATTAGTGACCGGCCTGCGAGTGGTTCTGGTTTATATAATTTTATTTGATTTTATCATGTCGGGATAAAATCAGAACTGGACTTAAAATTTTCTTCTCAATTTGATTTACGATGATTCCAACCAAAGACATTAAATATATAATGGCTATATTCTTTTGAGTAATTATCAATTGATCAAAGTGAACAAAGTGAAACTGATAACTTCATGTTCTTTTGAATATGCATTTACTTGTCATTGGGCTGAAGTGATCATGATTACTTCAAGTGTTAGAAGTGAAAGTGATAATGACTCAAAAGAATAGCCCTATAGCGTACAAGAATAAAGTAGAGAGAAAACCAATTTTTTTTTTGGATTTTTTTGTGCACAAAATTATTAACGAGTTTAAAACACTACAATTAAATAATAATTTCTGTTCTTTGGGCTACTACGGCACACAACAATAACTTACTGATCTAGAAAAATTTCGAACTCCCTATATATTATGATCGATGTAATTTTTACATCATATATCTGTCAAATTGATTAAAGAACAAGTTTGTTTACATGATGAAACAATATTGTAATAAATAGTCAGCCACATTAGGAGCCACACAAATGACCAAAATTTTGTTAAAATAGGAACTTCAAGGGACAGACCCGACTATCTGAAGGTTCTACCCATGAAACAAAGGAGACGTGTTTTAAGCGGGTTGCTGAAAAGAGGATATAAACCTAAAATTACAAACGAAGAGCTGGTCAAATTACTCTAGTAGTAGTAGCCAAATAAGGCATTGCATACAAATTTTCTTTTAACCTGCTTTTGAAAATCACAACAAAATGTCAACCCTAAAAGCTATTTGGAATTGTATGTTTTCCCCTAAATTAATAAAAATATATGGCAATGGACCTGTAGAGGTTTGTAGATTCTTGGAAAATTCATACTAACAAATTATTATAATACTTCTTCATTTTAGCGTTTTTACGAGCCACAACCTTTGGAAAAATGGGGCGACCAAGTCATCAATTCAGTAAGTTCAATGTTTTATAAATGTATTTTCAATATTTAATTTAGCGAATGCTTTACGTAAACTATATGTATGATAACTAGTAAATTTTCGATAGATATTTTAAAAGGTCACTGTCAAGGTCTTAATATTTAAATTTATTTGAGTATAAGTATTTATTAATACTCATACAAATTTATTTTAATTGTATTTGATGCAAATAGTGAACTTTACAGTTCACATTACATGATACAAGAATAGAGCTAGAAGGACAATAACATTCTCCACATTTTTGAGAAAAAAAGTTTAAGGGGGTCTAAAACCTAAAGGTTCTTTGAAAAAAAATTGCAGAAATATTAAATGAGCAATTAAAGAACTATGATTAGAATTAAAATTTTAAGCTAATATGCCTAAAAGTATATTTGACCAATATTAAATATTTAAAGAATAAATTAAAAATAAGCTGATTAATATAGTTAAAAATGTTTTTTCAAATTGAAAAACACACTATATATTGATAAAAATTATATGACAATATCCCAAGAGTTTTTAATACTCGTATAGTAAGACCAGATATTTAGCATTAGTTTTTGATTGCTGATAATCTATAAATCAAATAGTGTAAAACCCGTTTGTTTGAATATGGGGACAAATATATACTGCATGTTACAAGACACACAATTTTTAATTATTTTTTATAGCTTTAATCAGAGATGGTGCCAGGATATAAGCTTCTGCACCCATATTTATCAATGGGAAATAACCTCAGCTTTCGATGTAGATTATAAAAAAATACTAAAAATGTCTTTTTTGAGATATAACACATTTTGTATTTTTACAAGGTCAAAATACTGAATTCAAAATCTTTATTCAAAAATTTTCCCTGATTCACTTTAATTTTAAAAAGGAGGTTTGAACACAGTATAATTTATTTTGTACTTTAAGTGATTTATTAGTTACTATTTATGATGGTTAGGACATTTTATTTTTATTGTAAATATTTAAAAATGGGGACATTCCGTAAATAAATAAATAAATTTTCTCGTGGACGTAGCGCTACGAGAATTTACATAAAATATCCCATGTTAGAGTTGAATTTATAACCTTTTGAAATCAGTTCAAGATTTTAATTATTTAAAAAAATAAACATTGAAAAAAGACAATAATGAAAAAATAAATCATTACTTTTATGGAGTTCTTTATTATTAAGTATTATAAAAGATTCAAAATAATTTTATCTCGTCTTATTACTGAAGTAAAGTAAGCATTTCTATAATCAGTATTATAAATCTATTTTGTTATTGTTTATGAGTTTTTCATGTAAGTTTGGTACACTAACTTTGTGACATTCTGTACAATCAATAATTTCATTTCCAGCTTTACATTATATGGAAACTGGGAATCTATACAACTCCATTTTGGGGATCAATTCTCTATCATAGAGGGTACTTTGAGCCCCAAGGTCTAGCATTCCTTACAAAATTCGTCACCGGCGTTGGTGTTATTTTAATTGTTTCCTTCTGCATAAGAAGTTTCAGTAGGGCGCAAAATCCTACTTACCAGCAATTTCTAACTGTATTACAAAAAGCAGAGGACAACATTGTGTCTGAGAAGCCCCAGTTGGTCAAATATGATTTTGAGTTCTGGGCGTGGCCTGTTGAATATGATTTAAGTAGCAATGGCAGGTAAGATTATATGAAAAATTTGTTTATAGTAAAACATCTGATACAAATGGTAAAACTTAAGTATTTTCAACAGGTGACAAAAACGGGAAAAAATTGTTGGAGTAGACTTCTGTTTAATACTGTGTTACTTCAGAGATAACAAATTTAACATCTAGAATTTATTAAAGTTGTTCTGACGATCATTTGCATGATAACAGAATAAGTAAATTTTTTAAGAATGTTTTCTACACACAAACCCAAAAACCTAATAATTTTACATTTTAAACTTGACTGATTAAAATTAATTATTGATCGTTATTATCCGCTGAAAACGCTCAAAAACTCAAGAAAAGTACCTACACTTACACTCTTGTATATTATTGTTTCAAATTGAAATGGGTGGAGGCATTAATTAAAGGCTTGAGCTGATTTTTATTAACAAAGTGAAGCTTCCCCATGCTTTATTTGAAAATATATAAACACCAGTAAAAGACCGTATTTTAAAGTTAAAAAAAAACACAAAAAACGAACAGCGTGTTTTATACGCGATCGTAGATCATACCTGTTGATTGACGTTGGCTCCGTCCCCAATATATATATATACAGGGTGATTCAAAAATCGATCACGAAACTTAAGGGGGTGATTCTACTTGACAAAATAAGGGTAGAGCTTCATATAATTTTTTTTCAAAATGTCATTCGTTTTCGAGTTACAAGCCGTCCAAGTTCAAGTTTTTATTTTTTGTTTTTTGAATTACTCGCTTACAGGAAAACCGATTTGACTAATATTTGAAAGATAGGCTAAGTCTTCTGCGCTTCATCATTTTAGTAACAATTCACATTG
Organism: Diaprepes abbreviatus; assembly: GCA_034092305.1. Classification (NCBI taxonomy): domain Eukaryota; kingdom Metazoa; phylum Arthropoda; class Insecta; order Coleoptera; family Curculionidae; genus Diaprepes; species Diaprepes abbreviatus. The sequence continues at coordinate 5,340,317 of JASJET010000156.1, forward strand.
ATTGTTTGCCGCTAGAGGGCACTTTACCTACATTGAAAATTGTTTTTTTGTCATAATTTTTTAGTGTTGACAGCTACAGTAGTTTTTGGCATAATTTCTGAAAGACTGATGCCAGGCCTTTAAAAAAGGTGCTCTTTATTTACATCGCTAAACTCAACGGTTTAGACGTAAATCACCCTTAAAAATTAAGTGGTAAATTTACTTTTCTCATTTCATTACCACCAGCTACCAGGTAAATAGCTATCAAAGTATACTAGAGCTGTCAGTTTAACATCAAATAAATTCGCTTTTTAAACTATTTAATTTATAATCTTAAAATAACTAATAATGGCTAATCAGTAAATATTCATATTATGGATTATTGCGATATACATTTAATTGATAAAAATTAATGAAACAGTACTAAACAAACTAAAAAAGATTCTCAAAATGTCCCCCATTTTCTTCCATACATTTCCTAACACTCTTCAAAAAATGTCGCCTAACTCGATGAAAAATTTCTGGTGTTTCTTTAATAATTTGGCACTTTTCGATTATCCTGAAGCGAAGATCCTCGACGTTGATTACTGGAATATCGTACACCAATTGTTTCAAATGACCCCAAAAGAAAAAATCCATAGGATTAAGGTCTGGTGACCTCGCTGCCCATGCCAATGGTCCACTTCGTCCTATCCATCGCTCAGGATACGTTGCATTCAAATATATATATATATATATATATATATATATATATATATATATATATATATATACTTCTCTTTTCTTGAGCATTCAGTTCGGCAGTGGAATAAAAATTAATTTATTTTCTCATAGATGGTTTATTGTTTTTTTTTTATTACAAACGTTTCGACCTTATTTCTTTGTCTTCATCAGTGATTTCTAACAATATCAGTTTCTAAAAACATAAAAACACAAATCATTAAAAGTTCCTCACAAAAGTCGTCACATTTTTAAAGTCGTCTCCTAATCTTAATAAGATAATGTATATCAAACTGATATATTTTGAATATTTTCATTTGTATATAATTTAAAAAATGTGACGACTTTTGTGAGGAACTTTTATTGATTTGCGTTTTTATGTTTTTAGAAACTGATATTGTTAGAAAACACTGATAAAGACAAAGAAATAAGGTCGAAACGTTTGTAATAAAAAAAAAAAACAGTAAACCATCTATGAGGATATAAATTAATTTTTATTCCACTGCCGAACCGAATGCCCAAGAAAAGAAAAAGAAGAATATATCTAAATAACGGTTCAAGAAAAATAAAAACAAAAAAGTAATTTAAGTATATATATATATATATATATATATATATATATATATATATATATATATATATATATATATATATATATATATATATATATATATATATATATATATATATATAAATATAATTATTTATTTCAAGACATTAGTTATTTTTACAGACAGAATGATTTTTGGTAATGAATTGCTTATTTTGACATTACAAATAATTTAAGATTGTGTATTAAAAGATAAGATTTTCTTTTGTCAATATCCAGATTTTGTTGACTATCCATTGTCCTTGTTAGTTTCATATCGTGCGGGCATCAAGTCCACCAAATTTGTAAGTGATTCAGAGGAATAAATTATGTTGTGTTGTTTAGTCGAAACACATTTCTTTGAATATATAAAACTCTTTACCGCTAACTAATTTAGGACAGGCGGAGAACAATACCCTCCTGTTTGTTACATTTTAAAATAAATATTCCTACTTTTAGACATCTTTAAAAATGTTCTGAAAAGACTGACATTCTCAAGTCTTTTGAAAAACACTCTGATACATTTAATTTAAAGAATAAAATAAAAACCTTATTATAGGAACTATTTTCCTATATAATGGCGTTACTAAATTTTTAATGGGTCATGTTGTGCTTTCTACACTCGATCTCATACCAACCATTTTAACCACCACTAACTCATATTCGAGTCTATAGCACTTTTAACTTTTATTCGATGAATCATAATATCATCTACCCCATTTAATCTTAATACCTGCCGACAGAAGATCTTGACGTTTTATTTTCTTTTTAGCTCGCTAACAAGAAGAACTGATATCTACAAACCAATATTATATAATAGCACTATTGAATACTTGACATCTCTACCTCTTAGAGCAATTGCTTATTTTGCTGTGCACACTTTCGGCATACGGCTAGTCTATCCTGGTAGTGTTAGCCTCCTACAGGCTATTTTAGGTATGTATTTTTGGAATTAAGAATTTCTGATATTAGGTAATGTAAACATCACCAGAGAAAATCTAAATCCATCCTTGATTCCATTTTCAAGATTACTATATAAAAGGAAACAAAGTACTTTTAATATCGTGTGGTATATCATGATATTTTGCGCATACCTCGTAACAGAAAAATATCTGTGACATGTCTGAGATGTTTTTAAGTCAAAAAATTTATTAGTTATAAGTTGTATTTACTGTGTCTGATATTTTTCTATGATGTTTTTTTCCTGTATTCCCGTTTGTGTAAGTTGTCTTATGAGTTAAATTGTCAAAATGAATAAATATGAAATAACCAGTTAATCTTTAAGGGGCTTGCCAAAAAATATTCAAACGTTTTTGCTCCTTTAAAACTTCCCAGCTAAATTTCCTGTCAATGTTTAACTTTTAAACCTAATCTAGTTGCTATTAAAGTTAAATCTTCTAGTTAGTTAGTTTTATTTTATATATGATATTGCTATAATTTGTGTTACACTTTTTGTCCGGAAATAAACAGATTTCTTGGGAAAAAAACCATCAAAGGTTTTTTACTCATCAATATTAATTTGAGCCCCTTCAAAGTTCTCTCCATTCCAAGGCAGGCGATACACATATGCCAACATGTTTTTCAGTTTCAAACGTTTCTACGCCTTTTGATATATCCTTAAGTTCATGCAGCAAATTTCTTACTCTGTCTTTAATGATCTCATAACCTATCAGTGGTATCCTACTGATACGTTGCTGTGGATTGATATTGATTGAGTTTTTGGCCAAAAACCCCCGAACATCGATTGAAGCGTGAACTGGCGCATTATTGTGCAATAATCAATTGTCGTGCTACATTTTTGGCCGTTATTCGCATATAGCCTCACGCAAACAACGCATAGCGGCTAAATATTGTGCTTTAATTGAAGAAAGCAGTAAACATGACGTTATTTGTTGACTTGCTTTCTTTTTGGTTTTTGCTTTCTTCTTGGTTTCTATTATGATCGTTGCAAACTCGTACGCCCACATCTTATCGCTAATAATGATGTATTTCAAGATGTTTGGGTCGCTCACAGCGTTAGAAAACATCTCAGACAGACATTCGATGCTGCTTTTACAGGAAATTTATTCTTTTGGCAGCATGCAAGAAGCGATATATTTCATAACCAATTTTTCGTCCAAAATCAGATGACATTGAGTGTTTTAATTTCCCAACACACTTGCTAGTTCTATAATCCAGATATGATGATTATCGAGCACCATAGCGTGTGCGACATGATCATTGTCAGCTGATGATGATAGCCGTCCTAGATGCTGATCGTGTTCGAAGTCTTCACGGCTTGAACGCCTTATGCCACTCAAACTCCCGTTCAGATAGGCGCCATTTTTGACATAAAATTTAAAATATGACAAAAACAGTTTGACTTAGGGGTATGAATCTAAAAATGAAATAAAATATAGGGTTTTTAATTCCAAAATAAGCAAAAAGGCATCAATTTCCGTTATAACCGGAAGTGCCGCCACAATCTTGAAAATATTTTAGCCAAATTGCGCCCATTGACTTTGGTAAATTGCTAAACTTTAAAAATTTTCCAAAGTCTATTTTCCGAGGAATCGGTCGTGGCCGTACGTGTATGTTTGTATATATATATATATATATATTTATAGTGTATAAAACTATGTGGACTATCAGTAGATTACTAATTCATTCGTTTAGGAAGCAGCTTACTTCAAGGAAGATCCCGCCTAATAGAGTCATACAGAGGGGAACGATTTAAGTTAAAAACGCCAGATGGAAATTGTATCGATGGTATGTTTGTTGATAAGAGGAATTCCACACCAAATGGTAACACCTTAGTCATCTGCTGTGAAGGAAATGCCGGATTTTATGAAATCGGCACCATGATTACGCCGATTGAAGCAGGGTATTCCGTTTTAGGATGGAACCATCCAGGATTTGGAGGAAGTACTGTAAGTAAATTTCTGTCAAGATAACTGTTCAATTTGATATACTCATAAGTAATGTATGATCCTGATTTAGTTATATAAGGGGCAAGTCGCGAAAGACTTACTGAGAAACATAAAAAATGTACGGTTAAGTCCGCGGCTGTATATATCTATCTTTTAAGAATGGGTGTGTAAATTTGTCTATTCTATTTCTTTTCCATTCTTTTTGGTTCCAGTAAGGACATACATTGTTATATTTTGTTCAAATCCTTCAATTTTTTACGAGGTGGTTACTCCTCCTCATCTATTGTTTGCGGACTTGGGACTGGTGTAGTGGAGTTACTTTTCAACATTCTGTTAAAGTAAAAACAGACGAGGCGTTTTTCAACCAAACGACCGACGATTCTTCTATCGATGCTGTATCTCGTTAAGTTAAAAACGACTAATCGTCGACCCATATGCAAGACCTGATGAAAGCGGTTTTATTACTTCGAGCGTCGGATAGCCTCTTTGCGTACTGTAGTTCCGTTCACACGAAGGTTTTTTTTTTTATGTTACAGCCCCGCAATATTTTACTGAGTTATTTTCTTTTTTTTTTTTTGTAAAAATCAATTGATATTAATAAAATAGATCAAATAATGATGTGGAAAAAATTATCGGTAAAATTGAAACCCGTTCTACAATGACCTGCCTAAGTCCTCACGTCACGCGGCATTTAACCTTTCCAAACAAATCGATACTAGCAGGTAAACCAATAATGGATGGAAGACTGATATTCCAAACGTCATTGGATACCTCTGTCATCGGACTGCCATTAGAAAAAGGGTACTAGTCATCTAAAATCCTCTGTGTCTTTCTAAGCGTAAGCTAATTTGCTTGTATAGGATCTGCAATCTATTTTTTGGAAAGTTTAAATGGCGCGTGACGTCAAACTTAGGACATGAAGCATAAAATAATAATAAACTCTTCATCCAATTCAGATTTAATTTTTAGATTTTACTACAGCAAAGATCTATCACGCACTGACAATGTTGTGTGTGCTGTAGCAATCCTCGGCCGCTCCATCGAAAAATGCCTTTTGTGTTTTTACCATTAGATTTTTACGTGGAAGAAGCATCTCTGGTTAATTAAAATTACTTTAGAAACCCGTTACGTTTCTAGACGCTAAGTTTAAAGTTCACGACCGTCTTCACAGTCTGTACATAAGTGTACAAGTTGAAAAATAAATTATTATTTATTTCAGGGAATGCCTTATCCTCCTCAGGAACAAAATGCTGTTGATTCTGTAACGCAGTATGCAATAAATAAATTGGGTTTTAAAATGCAAAATATCATGTTCTTTGGATGGAGCATCGGGGGCTATACTGCGTCATGGGCCGCCATGAATTATCCTGATATAAAGGGTGTTGTAAGTTTATTTGTTTTAACGCTTTATGTTAATATATAAATTATAGTTAATTTTTAATATCTACTGAGGCAATAGTTCGCATTCTTAAGCATTAAATGGATTTCACCATATCAACATACATTTATGTATAGTGTCTTAATCTGTGAATTCTGTAAAAAGTGTCTATATTAAGTGGCGACATTATTACTCCGAACGGCAGGAGCTACAAAGTCAGTTAAATTTCATTTTTAGGATTTGCTCAGAAGATGTTGTAAATTTTCCTTCAGTTTCTAAGATATAGGGCAAAATCTAAATAGCGAAAGTTAATTTCTTCAATAAAAATCTGTCAAAGCTAGAAGAAAACTCTGAATACAAAAGTTTTGTAATCTTTTTTTATCAACAAAATGACAGTATTCACATTATCATATGGCTAGGCTATTTTGACATTTTTCATCACTTTGTTGTGAAAACAATTTGAAAATCATTAATTAGTTCTCCATTAGACTAAAAATTTTAATATTAAAACTCTGGCACATGAGATCTTTGCCCTTAATTACTTTTGTGATATATTGAAATATATGCCAGACCAGTAATCTGAGTGTGCCAGACGGTAGCTTCACGGAGAGCGAGGAGGAAAGAGCATTACTTTTACTCAACACTCACTTTCCGGAGAGCAAGCCTAGCATCATGAATAACGTAATAGAACATCGCGAAAAACCCACCAAAGAAGCTATAGGAATGGCCAGACAAATATGCAGTAGCGGTGATTTAAAATGGGCAACCATTTAAAACCCTAGGAGTTGATGGAATAATCACCGCACTGCTCCAACGAGGACAGGAAAAGATTTTACCATACATAGTACGCATCAGTCAAAATAGCCTGGAACTGGGCTATTTATTAGAAATATGAAGAAGGGCCAGTCACCTTCATTCCGAAAGCGAGGGAAAAGAACACTACACACCCTAAATCCCTGCGACCCATCAGTTTCACATCGTTTATTTAAAAACGATGAAGAAAGCAGTAGATAATTATATCGGAAGAGAAATTTTTGAACAGGCGCCACTACACCCTCATCAACATGCGTATCAAGCATGTAGGTCTACTGAAACCGCACTGATGCAATTAACCGATGAGTACTGAATTGTAGGAAACTGCCTTTCTTGATATAGAAGGGGCTTGTGACAACACTTCACATGAAGCAGTCAAAAGAGCACTAAACGACAGGGGATTGGACGAAACGACATCCAAACAGATAGCACGACTTCTCTCCACTAGAATAGCAGAGACAGAGATAGGATAGGACACTATCGCCCTCTGTACCGCCAGATGATGCCCTCAGGAGGGAGTAGCCTCTTCACTTATGTAGAGCTTAATTGTAGATCGACTCCTCTGTGATCTGACTGATCTTGTCAAGGCTATGCCGATGATGTGGTCGTGATGGCAAGAGGCAAATTCGAGAATACCCTCTGTGACATAGTTCAAAAACAGCTTGAATACACCAAAACCACCCTAGTAGCCTTCACAAGAAAAATAAACCTCAATCTGAAAACCAAAATGAATGGGAATGTTTTTGGGTACAAACCCAAAAATCTTGCTGTGAATGTACCCTGCAATAGTGAGACAAATGGTCACACATGGGGCAGTGATCTGGGGCAAAAGAACCAGTCTGGCTAATACGAGAGCTAGCCTATCGAAAGTTTAAAGACTGACCTGTGCGTGTATAACAGGGACAATGAAAACCTACCCAGCGGCCGCCATGGAAGTAATCGTAAACCTCACACTTCTACATATACTTGTAGAGAGTATGACGTAGAGGACAATTTATAGGATGATGAGAGATGAAGTCATAAAACGAAGGCCCAATCTTTTATCCAGAAATCAACCAATCTGGGACGTGCTCCAAGTTGAAATGAAAAAGAAATTCAACTTTGTGAAAAACTTCAGCACAAAGTTGTCTCGCAAAAGCGAATGGGGCAGAAACTCCATTGAAAAACTCAACAAGAAATCCATTATATGATATACACATGGCTCTAAAACAACGGAGGAAACGGGAATAAGAGTGTATGGACACGACACCAGACACTACCAAAGCTTGGGTAAGTCATCAAGCATTTTCCAGACAAAAATACTTGCCATTAGGATATGTATTCCATTCAACAAAGGAAAAAACTATCACGGCCAAGAGATTATTATCATATCGGATAGTCAAACAGCCATCAGTGCGCTGAGCTCTCAAGTTATCAGCTCCAAGATGGTCTGGGAATGCCTAGAGGAATTAAATGATTTGAGTAAGAATAATAAAGTCACTCCCGTGTGGGTACCGGGACACACTGGGATAGAGGGGAATGAAAAAGTAGACAGGCTCGCGAGGAAAGGGTTGAGACACCATTTCTGGGGCCAGAGCCTTTCTGTGGAATCAGCAGCCGCGTAATGCTGGAAGAACTAAAAAATAGAAGAGAGCAGGAGTTCCAATTATTGGACGGAGCTGCAAGGATTGAGACAAACCAAGGTACTTCTTGGGAACTACGACCAGAAGATATTCAAGGAATGCTTAAACTGAAGTAGGAACCAACTCAGAGTTCTGATGGGGCATTACTACCTGAAGGGACACCTCAAAAAACACGGATTGGTACAAGGAGAAGAGTTCAGATTCTGCGAGGAGGAGTACGAAACCTCTATTCATATCCTTTCAGAGTGTAGCGCTCTAGAAAACCGTAGGATACGGTTCTTGGGAACACACCGAATCGAAGAAAGGCAGCTTGAAGCCGTCCAACATCCTAAGGTTCCTGAAGGAAATAGAACTGGAGGACCTGCTCTAGGCGATAAGGCAACTCTTACGACTTGGCAGCAGTAGGGAGGCACAATAGATCTACCAGGTCGCAATGTACAGACCCCAATTCTACGCACATACACATGCACAATCTGAGTTTGTATCATACGGAGAGGCATATCTAAAATTTTAACAGCCAGATTCACTAACATGGCTTAAATTTAAAACCGCCCTAAATTGACAGCAGAGGGCTTAAACTGACGAGAGCAATAATAAGTCGAGCAAATTTTAAACCCTAAAAATAGAAGAATAAAAAAATAATTTTGTGTTACTACTGAACCGGCAAAAATGGAGAATTTTATTTATTTTCGGGATACAACTATTTTTTTTCATATTGCAAAGATTTACTGTACGGTTCTGATCCTTAATATCTTTATATAAGGGTTTACTTGTTTACATATGTAATATAAATTATGATAATGTCATAAGCAAAACAAAACTGTCCGACTATAAGATTTAAATTTCATGGCAACTAGATCGGGTTTAAATCTTAAATCTTCTTAGGAATCTGGCTGTAAAATTTAGCGTTGCCATAGAAAATCCGATTCCATCAATAAGAAAATGTTATTTACTTTGACCAAAGTCACTTAATATGAAGTCAGTTTTACTTCAGCGATCCTGTTTTAATATTTAAACATTGTTAAATTAAGTACGAAACACGTAACTGACAACTAAAAAACTGGGTATTTCTTCATTTATAAAAAATTCTAGGTCATAGATGCAACATTCGATGACATCTTGCCATTAGCTATCAATCAAATGCCGAGATGGTGGGAACCAATTGTAAAATTAGCCATTAGGGAATATATAAATTTAAATATCTACGAGCAACTTTCACGTTATCCTGGACCCTTGTTATTGATTAGAAGAACTGAAGATGAGGTTATTTGTCTAAGGTAAGGACCATATAGGGTGTGTCGCTAATTTTGATTAATTTCAAACCTACGCTGTCTGAATGACTCTGAAACCTTGATAGCACTAGCTTCAATTTGTCAAATCAGCAAAAAAAGTATTTATTACAACTAAAATGTTTTGGGCTTGTGAATTATTTATTTCTTTAATTTAATTGAAATTAACAAGGGGGTGGTAATATTGGGAAATTTAGGATTTAGATGAATCTACATTCGCTCACTGGTTTTCACTGTTTATATATTGGAAATATCGACCACCTTATGGTCGCGTTACTCTGACATCAAAAAGTCGGCAAAGTTGTATTTGCAAGAAGTAAACTGTTTGTATATATTATTTCCTTTTTTCTGCTTGAAAGGAGAATACATATAGGTAACTATTTAAACACGGTAGAAATAGATTTACTTATTTCTTGCTGAAATCTTATTTTTTAAATTTCGCACTACGGTGAATGTATAGATGTCGTTCGATTGGCGATATTTTTCAGTCTGACATCGAAAAGTCGGCAGGTTTAATATTCTGCCGACATGTACCCGAATTTATATATTAATAAACAATTGTTTCCTGCGTATGTTGCTCTCGGTTCGATACAGTTCCACTGCGGAGATCATAAGTAAGATGGTCGAAACGCGTATGGGAGAGGGAGAGAACTAGAGTTGAATTTGCAGGAATTAAACTGTTTGTATTTATTTTCTTTTTTTTTTGCTGAAAAGGAGAATACATATATGCAACTATTTAAACACGACAGAAATAGATTTATTTATTTCTTACTGAAATCCTAATTTAAAAAAAAAATAAGAGTTTTAAATGACCCTGAAGGTACCATAAATGCTCTATTTTGTTCAAAGTTTTTCTCCATAACCCTTTGTTTTTGAGTTATTCGACCATTCCGGTACTTTTATGCCACCCTGTATTTATTTTCAGTGATTTGAATTAAATATTTAGTAATGTAAATGGCAGGACAGTCATCCAATTAATGAAAAATTATCTTCGATATTAATTTCTGCATAACAAATTACTAAAAAGATGATTAACAAGATCTTTCAAATCCTTCTGAAAGCCATTTTTCAAAAAACAATTTTTTTCTAATATGGCGCAGACTTTTTCCCAAACACTGTACAAAATGGCAGTATAGCTGCTCTACACAAAGTATGTATTAAATACAAAAATAAATATAATTAAACAATGTCTTAAAATCAATACCTGGGGCATCGTTTTATTACTTAGGGCCGTCTATCTATCGTGCGAGTTGTCGAAATATCTTCTATTTTATATGTGTCTAACATAATAATCGTTGTGCCAATGTTTTTATTTTATTTTTTTTTAGGGAAGGTAATCTAACTTCCAATAGAGGTAACGATCTCCTTATAAAAATGTTGAGAAATAGATATCCATGTGTTTATGAAGAAACACAGCTTCAGATTCTAAAAGACTATTTAGCTGTCACTGGGGCACATCAAGGTAAATACCTGGAATTTTTACTTTAGAAAGATTCCTATTTTTAATTAAATATAACAAATTTAATTCTCAAATGGTTAAATTTTTGTTGTACAATCTTCTGTTTTGTTTAGTCTTTTTAAATTGCTTATACTGTAATCATACGCACTCACAATATGTGAGATATTTTTCCAAGTTTCTCAATCAGTGCCAGCACTGGTGCATAAAAAAAGTAGGGGTTGCAATTCCAATGGTACATTATAAACATAGATATGTATAAAACCTGCTATAGGCACAGGTGGATGAAAAAATAAAAGTCTTTAAAGACTGAGTTAGTATGAAACTAAACAGTGTATTTTAAACAACTAAACATAAGAAGATAGTAAATTTTAAAGATATAGCAGTCAAAACAAAATGCACATATAACTTACTGTGTGAATTATTTATAAAGAAAATCCATACGCCGATCTTTGGCATTAGCAAACTTATTAATAACGCGATGATTGAAATCGGATATGCTTTCGATAAGATCCCTTTCTTTAGAAAGCATTGCCAAAGCAGAAAGTCTTTCTTGGCTCATAGTATTCTGTGAAAACATTTTTATCTCTTCAGTCGATGCCATCGGAATAGTAATGAACAGCTGGATTCACTAACACGGTTTAAATATAAAACCGCTCTAAATTCAAAATAGATGGCTTAAACTGACAAGAGCACCAATAAGTCAAGCAAGTTTTAAACCCTAAAATTACAAACTTAAAAAAAGCATCTTGTTTCATTACTGAACTGGCAAAAATGGAGAACTTTGTTTATTTCCGGGATGCAACTATTTCTCTTACATATTTCAAGGCTTTATCACAAGGTTCTTATCCTTAATATCCCTATACAAGCGTTTATTTGTTAACATATGTAATATAAATTATGACAATCATAAGCAAAACAAAACTGGCCGACTAGAAGATTTAAATTTCATGACAACTAGATTGGGTTTAAATCTTAAATCTTGGTGAATCTGGCTGTAAAATTTTTTAAAATTTTAGAACTTCACTAAATGTCTCACTTAGCTCGATATTTTGCGGAAGATAGTAATAAAGTACAAGAAGTCCCGAAATTTATCTAAATTCTTCAGTTTCATATATGAAAGTCGGTTCTGTACCGAGTTTTTGTTCGATAAAAAAGGGGTAAATTTTAGTTGTATCCTTAAATTTTTGTTCGGGAAAAAGATGTACTACATTTGACATACTGTTCTGAAGTGGCCTGTACAGCTAAATCGTTCTTTTGCTTGACAAATAATTATATCACAAACTTCTTTTGCTTCCCGAGAAAAGTCCGCGCAATCATCGAGCATACGTCGTTTTGGAGTAGATGGAAATGGCTCAATGTCGTTTGAGATAATATTATTTCTAATTTCTGTTAATTTTGATTCAAATGAAAATATAATTTTATTTGCGATAACAGCGTCAATTTCTCTTGTTTGAAACTTACCAAATAACAAATCAACTTGAGGCATTGTTTTGTAAAATAAGTTTAACCATGAAAGGAAACTCTTGATTTTGAGAATTTTGACATACTTTGATGATTGTTTCGTGGTACTAACGTTTCTACTGCCATCTACGATTTTTTCTATTGTCTTTAGAATGCTGTCTTTGTATTCGAAAACGGTACAAACAACTCTAGAATTAAAATTGCGTCTTGTTGGGGCCGAACGAGGTAAGCGTTTGTTAACAATTTGATCTGGTATTGCGGTCCTTTAAGAATCATTAAAAAAAAAGAACAAATCCCTTGTAAATTGGAAAAAAATATGCAGATATTTTTATTGACGGATATAGCGTTTAACATTACCAAATTTAATTGATGCGCATAACAATGCACGTAAGCAGCATGTTCATAGTTTTTTTTTATAATTGCTTGCACCACATTCGACGAGCCACTCATGTTTTCTAGAAAATTAAAAATCGTTCACTTGGTTTTACTTACACATACAGGAAGATAAAGAAAGGAACTGCATTATATTTGATTGTTTTTCTAAAATTTCTTACAAAAGATTCTTAAAAATGTTTAACACATACACGATGGTTTTTATAAATTCCTTCGTAACTCGGAATCCTTTGAATTCGGAAACTGAAATCAGCCAATCTATTTGTCTGCAGAGTTTGAGACAGCACTTAATTTTGGACGATTTTTTTCTCGCCAACCATTTTTAACCTCTTTAAAACGTAACAAAATATCTTGATCAAAGTAAAAACATAGTCACTTTCACAAAAATTAAAATACCGGTACAGTAGACATCACCCATAGAAACACCGGCACAGTAGACACCATGGTTGTATTTTAACCCGAACTAAAGGAATAGTTTAACTGCTGCTTGAAGAAGAAACATTTACTTGATACTGGCAGCGCTACGCGTAACTGGAAACAAAAGTTCAAATATTCGTCCAGTGGGTTGCATAAGAGAAATTTTTCTAGTAGAGGGTTATTTTGTGGGGCAAACTAGATACAGGTTTGTAAGTCGACTTGCAACCTACATGAAGCTTATGAGACGAAATTAATCTCTTCCAACTTCCAAAATATCACTTTGTCAGAATTGATTATGCTATACTATGCTAATCTTTGGCAACCACTACTTTGTAACATCAAATCATTGAGGTGTGTACAATGAAGCGAAACTTTGCACTTCAATGGACACAGTCCTTATATAAGCTCGTAGTCTTAAGACAAAACATTCAGTTTATACTTGATGACGATTAGAGATACAATAATCGAAACGTCGTAAAAATAAATAAAAACAAAGACAATGCAAGTCCGACAACTACATTTTAGTCTATGCTATACTTGTTTGATCACCAAATGCATGTGAACAGACGAATATGTTCAACTCCGATTTATAAAACGGGGGTACAGAGAACCAATCACCTCAACCTATTGAATAGATTCAAATCCCTATCCCTCCAGCAGAGAGTGTATCGCTCCTTGCTTCGGACATACTGGATAGTCTGACGAAGAACGGGTACACAATCAGGCACGTGTGGGTCACGAGGAAGCAGATCATCTGGCATAGATGGGGTCTGCGATTGAAACATTCGGACCCCAACCACTTCTACCCGTTCGATAAGAGGAGACTAAAATTGTTGCTGGAAAGCAACTAACTCTTGGAGAAAATCCCTGGACTCAGGTGTGCTAAGAAACTAAAACTGAACCAAATGCACGAGAGGAACTACGAGTTGTATTGGGAATACTAACAGGACATTGTTACCTACGGAACTATCTTGGTAAGATTAGCATCATGGACGACCCGATGTGCAGATGGTGTCTGGAGGAAGATGAAACTGTTGACCATATATTCAAAAAACGTCCAACACTAAACGTACTCGGACAGAGACATTTCGGAGATACAATGTTAGCACTGGAAGCCTTCAAGCAAATTCAGTAAACGATGTTGCTTGGATTCGCAAAGGCGATTGCCCTCGCAAAGGCATTTCAAGCTTGTACTACTATTGATAGTATTAACAGCTAGCTGTTGGAGGACATTTCTAGGAAACACTATTTCATCTTAAGTAACCAAAGAAATAATGCACCACGAGTAAAAGCCTCATGTGAGGTGGACTTTTCGCAGAGTATCTACTTGTATGTCACTGTGATGAGATAATCTTTATTGGTGTATTTCAATACTTTGTTTGCGATATTAAATGCCTAATATAGGTTAATATTACTTATGTCTGGTTAGAATGTCGTATGTTTATTTAGTCCTACATATACCAACAAGCAAACGCTTTTATAGGAAAATTAAGAATAAATACCTAGAGATAAAGCCTTTGACCCGATAAGAGGAATACTTGTCTCACGAAAAGAAACAAAATTTTCAATTTTTGGTGAAAGTTATAAATAGAAATATTTGTTCGTTTATTTTTGATTAAAGTCGTGCCGGTACGGAGATTATTTGGCAAATGTACTTACAGTTTAACGTGGGTTCCCAGCCACGGTGACGCGATCTTCCCAAGCGGTCACCCATCCAACTAACCACACCAGGCGCCAGATCACTTCAGTGATCAAACGGCATAGACACGGAAATGAACAGATGCGTAATAAATATTAACGATTTTTGATTTAATCTTGTATTTTTAAGGTTCAAAACTTGTTCGACTTATTGCTGCTCTTGTCAATTTAAACTCTGTGCTGCCAACTGTAGAGTTAGACCATGTTAATGAGATAGAGGATAATTATCTTGTCTCATTCAGTTTTAAAATTTAAGGAAGCTACGAAATTCCAGTCACTCTATGACGAAAGTAAAATAAAATGATATATAAAGTAACGAAATTCTCAATCCGTATTTATTGTTATAAACTTCGTGAATGGAGTATCCATTGTTAAATAAATAAATTAATTAATACTCTGCTTAAAGTTACCCTCAAATTGTTCTAGATGACCTAGTACTTCACGTTACGTATTATTAGCATGTTGATAATTTATTAGCAGTAAATAAGGCATTATATTTTCCTGTTTTGTTTTGTTTTTCAGAGAGGATACTTAAAAAATATAATGTTGACGAAAACGTTTGTGTCTCCCTGTTGCAGTCTTACATATCAGAATTCTCTAAATCTTACCCTATGAAAATTGGAGAGGAATTCAGTACCGCAGACAAAAATCAGATGGCACTGTTTCTGGTAATTAATTTATTTAGTTTTACGTCATTTTATTAGTCCGTTCTTGCTTCATTTCTGAGATACAAAGCATTAAATATATCTAATTCCAATTATATTAGAGAAACTATTTTAGTTCTTAATCAAGTGACAAGATCTTATAGTATAAGGGCTGGCGTACTTTCATGTAATACAGTTAAAGACAAAGCATTTTCTCAAATTGCAAGGATTATACCAGGAAAGGGTGGAAGCCGGCACAGTGTTAATTTAAAATAATTTTGCAATAATTTTACCAGGAAATGTAGGATACATTTTAGCATTATAAAGGTGTGGACAACTTCAACATGGGACATGTGTACAGGCTGGCACATACAATTTTGAAGAAGAAAAAACATGAAAATAAAAAATATCGTGTATCTCAGAAAGGAAACAAGAGTTGAACCCATTTTGATAGGAACTATTTGTTTTACTTTTGTATGAATAATCTCCCTGTGGACATGTTTTTTGAAAACAATTTTTATGTAATATGTTTTTAATTTACTTTCTTGTAAAAACAAATCTCTAACCCGTTTTACTTGCCATATATCGACTATTTTGTTTTAATTTCCCCAGAAAATTATCTCTTTTGCTATTCCCGAAATATAAACGGCTACCCCGTCTAATTAGCTATATATCGCCGCTCTCGTAGAACAGTAACATACCTGAAAAATTGGTCAAAATGGAGTTAAGTGCTGCATTGTGTTTAGAAATAGCTAGCTCTTGAGGCATAACAATAATGGGACTATAGTTACGTTCAGGATCCTATCTCACTTTCATATGCACTTCCATTAATGTACCACAAGATTTTTAATTAAAGTGATTTAATTTTTTCACGTTTCCTGTTAAAGTGCTATTTTAATCATTAAAGATAATACTCCATGGAAAATAGACTTTCGTCAGTAACAAAAATGTAACATTGTTTTTTTTGCTGGAATGTGTTTATTTCGGCATCCTATAAAACATATCTCGATGGTAACTCTGAAAGATCTGTGCAGAAAAAATGGCGGGCCAAAAATGGTTACGATTTTCGGTTTTTTGAGTATATCTCGAAAAGTAAAAGTTGTATTGAAAAATGTTTCAAAAAAAAGTTGTAGAGAATTAAAAAACCTATCGATTCATGTATTATATATGTTATAGGTGGTGCCACTAGTTATCGAGATATATTTTTTTTTCGATAAAATTTACGTTTTTTTTTTTAAGACATTAACAAATTACCGATATAAAATTTAACATAAATATAGGTATTATCATTCTAAAAATGTATGTCAAACCCGGAATCTGAGTTTTTTTATTTTCCCATAAATTCGATGTCAAAGTTGAAAATTCAACCTCAATTTTCCGTTTTCCTAATTAAGATACAATGCTCAATTTTATTGGAAATTGTTTGTATTGTTTTATATTTTGAAGATCTATTAAAAAAAAAATTTCAATCGTGGACCGAGAAATTTTGCAAAAACCAATTTATGCACCAAAAAAATTGCGATAACTTTTCACCGGAGGGAGATAAAATTTTTTTAATGTGTGCATTGGATTTAGATGTATCATTTCCGATCAAACGATTTTTTTTTTCAAAAATTCATAATGGCGTGGCAAATGAATATTAAGGGCTCAAATTTGCAGAAGATGCTTTTTAATACTTGTACTTTACCCGTGATTTTTTTCGATCGAAGAAATATACTTCCATACGATCTGTGAACCTTCGGAAGTTGGGCCAAATCTAATCGAAAATAGCTGCTGCAGGACGCTGTCGGCGGGTTGTCATAGTTCAGGCGCATTATTCATTGGCGCTTCAAGAAAACTTATGCATCACAAGTAATACTTATAATATTGGTGTTGTTTTATTCATTTATATGATAGTAACAATTTGTTTAGTCATATTAATTATTAATTTGTTTATTAGCAAATTTTTTACAAAATATAGAGAAAATCATACAAATATTGAATTATATATTACATATTCTACTGTTTTTCCTTTATCTTATTATTAACAGTTTATTAACAAAATTTTTACCAAAAATTACAGAGAAAATCATACAAATATTGAATTATATATTACATATTATACTGTTTTTTTCCTTTATATTATTATTACCTAGTCATTTATTAACAAAATTTTTACGAAAATTTCTATAAGCAAATCATATAAAAATATAATAATAACCTATAATACATCATATAAATATTTAATAATATATTAATTACGTGCGAAAATCATACAAATACAATGTATCAATTATACCTTCATCTTTCTTTTTTTTTCTATCACTTCTATGCAATCGACGTCCATTTTCTCATCGCAATTATTACTCTCACTTACATCGCACATACCATTTTCATCATTATTAACATTATTATTAATATGACTAAACAAATTGTTACTCTCATATAAATTAATAAAACAACATCAATATTATAAGTATTACTTTTGATGCATAAGTTTCCTTGAAGCGCCAATGAATAATGCGCCTGAACTATGACAACCCGCCGACAGCGGCTTGCAGCAGCTATTTTCGATTAGGTTCGGCCCAATTTTCAAAAGTTCACAGATCGTATGAAAGTGTATTTCTTGGATCCAAAAAATTCACAGGTAAAGTACAAGTATTAAAAAGCATCTTCTGCAAATTTGAGCCCTTAATATTAATTTGCCACGCCATTATGAATTTTTGAAAAAAAAACAAACGTTTTTTTCATCCAAATTTTTTTTTTTTTTTAAGATCGGAAATGATACATCTAAATCCAATGCATGCATTAAAAATTTTCATCTCCATCCGGTGAAAAGTTATTGCAATTTTTTTGGTGCAAAAATGGGTTTTTGCAAAATATCTCGCCTCACGATTAAACAAAAATTTTTTTTAGTAGATCTTCAATATTTAAAACAATACAAACCATTTCCATTAAAATTGAGCATTGTATCTTAATTAGGAAAGCGGAAAATTGAGATTGAATTTTCAACTTTGACATCGAATTTCTCGGAAAATAAAATACTCACATATTGCGGATTTTACATACTTTTTTAGAAGGATAATACATATATTTATGTTAAATTTTAAATCGGTAATTTGTTAATAAATGTCTTCTTTTTTAAACGAAAACCGTAAATTTTGTCGAAAAAAAAAATCTTGTTAACTAGTGACGCCACCTATAACTTATATTACATGACTTGATAGGTTTTCTAATTCTCTACAACTTTTGTTTGAAACTTTTATCGATACAACTTTTACTTTTCGAGATAAACTCAAAAAACCGAAAATCGTAACAATTTTGGTCCGCCATTTTTTTTTGCACAGGTCGTTCAGAGTTACCATCGAGATATGTTTTATACGATGCCAAAATGAACACATTCCAGCAAAAAAAAAACAATGTTACATTTTTGTTAACAAAACAGCTCTTTTTTGATCTACTTTCCACGGAGTATAATGACAGGATCATGAATAACAGTCCACGTATTTCGATTCTCTTTCAATTGGCTTTATTAACAATAGGCGATTTCAAGTGAAAAAAGACCCTGACGACCTTCAAGCTCATAATCCCTCTAATCCAAACAACTTTTTTGTGAGCAATTTTGCTCTTTTTAGCTTAGTTGACGATATAATCGTCTGGAGAAATTAAACTGAAACACCCTGAAAATGTACCATTGAATATTTGTGTAATATTTTTGATATTTATGTAAATATTTTTGCATGGGTGAATATTGTGTAAAGAAAGGAATTAAACATTATATCGTTCTGATATCTGTTATTATTTTTTACAGGCCAGCAAATATATGAGAGATTTTAAATCGACTCATTGTATATCTCTACCAGGGGAAATGTTCTCAGTACCATGGGACATAAGCGTAGAATCGGATTTTGTTTTTACATAGAACCTATTAACTTAAGACATTTTGTTGTGTTTTAAATTATATTAAGTAATATAATATGTACATGTGTCAGAGTGTTGGATAAAATATTAATTATATTTATTTTAGTGTAAATTAGGTGGAACAATAATAAATTAGTATGACAAAGTTAAAAAATATACGTTGTTGGTGAAAACTGGTAGTGTATGTCAATCAATTGTAGCAAAGAAAATCACCGAACCTGTAAAAACTTAAAAGTCGTTTTGTGTTGTTTTCAATTTGCGTTGTACAATTTTTTAAGTTTTGTTGTTTACTAAATACGAAACTGAAAGAACCAAAGTGTGAGCAGTGATAAAGTATTTTTTATTAAATGTTTATCTCTTAAGGTGGGTTTAGAGATTACATTAGGAAATATATTCCTTAATTTACAACTGTAAAAACATAGCTTTCGGACTTCAAACATTGTGACAGAATTTGGTCGCGAGCTACTACGAACGGATTATTTTGGTAGCGTGTGGCTGTTACGCCCACGATTTACTGCTGTTCCATAATATTTATATTTTATAAACCTAAAAACATCCACTGTGGCAAAGGTACTCTCATAGTCAGGTCGTTTTTTTTTTGGATTTTTGAAGTTTTACTACTAAATGACTACAGGTTATTAGAGCTTATCATTATTACAAACACAGCTGCAGGTTTCAGGAAAAAGTTTCAATCGCTTCGTCTGTAGAGGGCGTTAATCATCCGTATGTAGAGGGCGTTAATCATCCGTATGTAGAATATTTAATACTCGATCTGACCTAAGCTTAATCCAATAATTTTTATACAAAAGTTAATCTAACTATTTTACGTCTTCCTAAAATAAAAATTCTTGGCAGCGACCATAGAAAAAAACCGTACTCGCTTTTTTAGCCATTTTCACATTTTCTTGTTCTTATTTTCTTCGAATAGGAAAAAATATGATCAACAGACAAGAGCTTTGTACGTATAAATAATTGCATTGTAGCGATTTTATTTACAAATTCTTTTGTTTCCTTAAGATGAGAAAATTTGCTCAGTT
The DNA here is from genome assembly GCA_034092305.1 of Diaprepes abbreviatus. NCBI lineage: Eukaryota > Metazoa > Arthropoda > Insecta > Coleoptera > Curculionidae > Diaprepes > Diaprepes abbreviatus. Next base: position 5,360,625 of record JASJET010000156.1, read on the forward strand.
TACAAAGAACGTTTCTTTGGTGGTCTCTACTTCAGGGTGGTTATAAACAAATATTAGAGTTTCTTTGACATATTTATTCTACAATATTAATAAGGGTACGTTCGTTTTGGTATTATGTCTCCCCAATTTGTCGGGATTTCAATATATTTTCTTGAAACAGATAAAGAACACCAAAAATAAAAAAGAAGGGTCTGTACTTAATTTTGATAGTCAATTAATCTTTCTTTATGTATAATGATTTTTGGGTAGAGGTATAAGATATACGTTGCATTGGTCCGAATCTATATACTGAGTGGCCTAAAAGAATTTCTCCGTTTAGCAGAATATATGTTAATATTGTATTGACGGATGGATATGGCCGAATTTTTATTTTTTTATGCATTTTTTACTATTCCATGATTTTAACGAAACGTCAACGTATGTCGCAATCTTCGGTATTTTAGTTATAATCCACTCCGTTATATGGATCTATTTCCGAATTTACGCATCTTTATTAAGTACTTTTGTCCCGTTGTCAACACTTAGAGTTCGATTCAGTCAGGATTAATTATTTAAGGCTTTTCAATTTTCGATTATTTATGCTAAGTCCGTTACTTAACATAAATCAAGGGGCTGTTGATGAGGTTCCACCAAACCTACCGACTATGTTAGAAACCATAGCCGCCTTACCTTTCCTCTCGCTCACCAGGATTGAAAGGGAATGAGTGAAGCTCCAAGTTTCTATGATGATTATTTAATTTTTTATTTTCAAGAACACATCTACCGAGGGAGTTAATTTGGAAGAGGTTATTGATGTAACACTCATCCATGGATCCAATTTAATCTTCTTCGGGTTTTAACTTTTTCTATTTTTTAATCGCTTATTTTCCGCATTGTCAAGTCCGGGATTTGAATCTCACTGTCATGTTCAGGATTGTTTTTTCAATTCGGCTTTTTCTCGATTTGGTCACGTTCGGCTCAGTTAAAGCCTTCACAGTTTGCTAGAATTAAAATTCTTTTATACAACTTTTACCAAGACCTCGTTTTATTAAATTAGGACTCGTTTTTACGGGATTAATTCAACACTTATGGACCGGCAAAAAATCTATGTTTTTCCAACTTTTTTAACGAGTATTTTACAAGGTGCGATGTCGCATAGCAAATTAAATAAGATTTAATATCTGAATTCGAGCTGTAATCAATTCGTATCACTAGTTCTCGCGGAGTTTTCCGACGGTGTAAGTCTGTAGATCTTACATTGACTGAACAACCTATATTGAGAACCACGATTTGTCTCAATTGAGAACATTTTCATGACCCATGTCAGCTGAGCTCGATCAGGAAAAGGACAAATTATCCTAACTAGAACAGCTTCCAATGTTCTTAATTTGCAGGCTCTGGTTTTCCTTTTATATTGAAGATGGCGCCACGCTCTGAAATCAAGTGATGTTCCCAATCAGCAGCAGCTACCAATTGATGAGTAATTTTGCCAACTTAAAAACACGAAATTTTTTGGCGTTGTAATGCTGTTTTTTCGTTTATTTAGCGAGTTTGGGGCAATAGTAAACCTGTAATTTAATATTTTATCGTAAAACAAGTGTGCATTTACCATAATATAAAATAACTACAAGTAGTAACTAAAGTTTGTTCTCTTATAACATGGTCGTACAAGTGCTCTAGATGTTGAGTTTTCTGGAGCACAATCGAAGAAGTCGTCCAAAAAATCCACAAAAGCATGACTGATGCAAATAGCTAGAATTGCTGGCATATGGAAAGAAAGGGTACATTATATATTAACTGATACCTTTAAGAAGAGAAAATTGTCAGCAAGGTAGGATCAATTGAAATTAAAAATAGGGGAAAAAGCCAGTTCTGGCAAAGAAGTCCTCTTTCATCAGGACAACGTTCCCAGCTTCATGGTTGCCATGGTGATGATTGAAGAATGAAGTCGTGCCAATGCACTTTCTTCATCGGATTTCATCCTCTTCCCAAACTTCAAAAAATCCCTTGTTCATATGTACTATCCTTTCAGGCAGAGAAAAGGAAGGAATATATATATATATATATATATATATATATATATATATATATATATATATATATTTTCTTGTTTCTTGAACCATAGATTATATCATTTTTTTTTATTTTGTCTTTTCTTGGGTTTAGGTTCTATATTTAATAAATACATAAAAACTGTTTGACGTTTCGCCTTTTATTCAAGGCATTTTCAAAATGTTTGCCTCCTAAAAATATATAATTAAATTACATCATATAAAAAACATATTCACAATTTTCGAAAAACAAACAAGACACTTAAATAATAGTTAAAACTTTAAAATCTCTTAAAAATACTTAATTTTACTGGTACGCACCTTGACATTTTGCTGTTTTATTTCTGAATAAAATTTAAATTTTGCATCGTTTACTGAGGATACGTGGAATGCGAATGTGTTTTATTTTTTTTAAATATTTTTTATATTTTACAATGCATAAAAAAATAAATATGGTATATGTTTGGTTTTATGTTTAAGAGGATATTCCATTTTTTGATTTTTATTTGACTGGATCGAATACTTAATGTTTAAATTAGGTTTGCGTAAATATGGCTCAAATTTCCCATATCTGTTCTGTCGTTAACCGTGTTTTTATCTTTTTTAATTTCAATCATTTCTTTTATCTGTAATTTTTGGTAATTCATATCTTTGTTTTTTATAATGGTACTGTTATAATCAAAAGTGTGTTTTTCGTCCTGTGTGTGTTTGTTTAACGCTGTTGAGGCGTTTTTTGTATATTTATGGCCATTTAATCTGTTCTTTAGTAATTGGCTCGTCATGCCTATATATTTTTTGGGACAATTTGAGCAAGGGATCGAATATATTATATTTGATTTATTCATTAGAGGAGTTTTACTTTTTAAATTTGTGAACAATGTATTTAATTTATTATGTGACCTGTGGCATACGATGATATCATGCTTTTTTAAAATGTATTTTATTTTTTCTGACAGCTCACTAGTGTACGGTAATGCCACATATTTTTGTTGTTTATGTTCTATGTTTTTTGTTTTTACGTTATTATAGAACTTATATGTTCGTTTATCAATTATTTTGGTGATAGTCTTTTCGTTGAAATTATTGTTCATTAGTGTCTCTTTTACTTTTTGCAGTATTTTTGGTCGGAATTCTGGAGAAGTTAGGGAGATAGCACGATCAGATAGACCGATTATAACGCTATTTTTTTGAGTTTTTGAATGATTAGAGAAATAGTTCAGATATCTACCTGACCAAGTTGGTTTGGTGTACCATTCAGTTAAAACTTTGTTCTTTCTGCGTATAAGCGTCATATCTAGAAAATTTATTTTATTATTATTCTCTATTTCGGACGTGAACTGTAATTTTTCGTTGAAACTGTTAAACTCTTGGAGAATTTCATTTATTTTATTTTGTGGTACAGCTGCTATGCAATCATCGACAAAACGTTTAAAAAATATTATGTTAAAGTTTAATTTTTCTAAAACTTTTTCCTCTAAATATTCCATTACTAGCTGAGCAATGGTAGATGAAATTGGTGATCCCATAGCACATCCATTAAGTTGTTTATAAAAGGTATTTTCGTACTGAAAGTAATTTGTATTTAGAACGAGGTCAATAGCATCCATAAAATTATTTTTTGATAGCGATGTATGTTTTTTTAAAATTTCCCATTTTTCTGCTAAAATAGTGTGGACAAGTTGATTTGGTATGTTTGTATACAAAGATATAACATCTAGCGAAATGAGTTTGTAATTTTCAGGTAGGTTTACTTTATCAATAAATTTTTTAAAGGCGAATGAATCTTTAATAAAAAAATCGTTTTTGCCTGTAATATTTGAAATGCAATCTGATAAGAATTTTGATAAACTATAGAATGGCGATTGTATACAAGAAACAATAGGTCTTAGTGGTATATTTTGTTTATGTAATTTTGGTAGGCCGTATATTTTTGGTGGAATAGCATTGTGAATGGTTAGCCTTTTTGCATCTTTTTCAGTTAGTTCTTTTACATTGAGCAATTTTTTTATAAAGGTATTATTTTTTTTTTGATATAGGTTGGTTGGATCACTCTTAATATTTTTATATGTATTTTCGTCATTTATATATTATATATATATAATACCTTTATAAAAAAATTGCTCAATGTAAAAGAACTAACTGAAAAAGATGCAAAAAGGCTAACCATTCACAATGCTATTCCACCAAAAATATATGGCCTACCAAAATTACATAAACAAAATATACCACTAAGACCTATTGTTTCTTGTATACAATCGCCATTCTATAGTTTATCAAAATTCTTATCAGATTGCATTTCAAATATTACAGGCAAAAACGATTTTTTTATTAAAGATTCATTCGCCTTTAAAAAATTTATTGATAAAGTAAACCTACCTGAAAATTACAAACTCATTTCGCTAGATGTTATATCTTTGTATACAAACATACCAAATCAACTTGTCCACACTATTTTAGCAGAAAAATGGGAAATTTTAAAAAAACATACATCGCTATCAAAAAATAATTTTATGGATGCTATTGACCTCGTTCTAAATACAAATTACTTTCAGTACGAAAATACCTTTTATAAACAACTTAATGGATGTGCTATGGGATCACCAATTTCATCTACCATTGCTCAGCTAGTAATGGAATATTTAGAGGAAAAAGTTTTAGAAAAATTAAACTTTAACATAATATTTTTTAAACGTTTTGTCGATGATTGCATAGCAGCTGTACCACAAAATAAAATAAATGAAATTCTCCAAGAGTTTAACAGTTTCAACGAAAAATTACAGTTCACGTCCGAAATAGAGAATAATAATAAAATAAATTTTCTAGATATGACGCTTATACGCAGAAAGAACAAAGTTTTAACTGAATGGTACACCAAACCAACTTGGTCAGGTAGATATCTGAACTATTTCTCTAATCATTCAAAAACTCAAAAAAATAGCGTTATAATCGGTCTATCTGATCGTGCTATCTCCCTAACTTCTCCAGAATTCCGACCAAAAATACTGCAAAAAGTAAAAGAGACACTAATGAACAATAATTTCAACGAAAAGACTATCACCAAAATAATTGATAAACGAACATATAAGTTCTATAATAACGTAAAAACAAAAAACATAGAACATAAACAACAAAAATATGTGGCATTACCGTACACTAGTGAGCTGTCAGAAAAAATAAAATACATTTTAAAAAAGCATGATATCATCGTATGCCACAGGTCACATAATAAATTAAATACATTGTTCACAAATTTAAAAAGTAAAACTCCTCTAATGAATAAATCAAATATAATATATTCGATCCCTTGCTCAAATTGTCCCAAAAAATATATAGGCATGACGAGCCAATTACTAAAGAACAGATTAAATGGCCATAAATATACAAAAAACGCCTCAACAGCGTTAAACAAACACACACAGGACGAAAAACACACTTTTGATTATAACAGTACCATTATAAAAAACAAAGATATGAATTACCAAAAATTACAGATAAAAGAAATGATTGAAATTAAAAAAGATAAAAACACGGTTAACGACAGAACAGATATGGGAAATTTGAGCCATATTTACGCAAACCTAATTTAAACATTAAGTATTCGATCCAGTCAAATAAAAATCAAAAAATGGAATATCCTCTTAAACATAAAACCAAACATATACCATATTTATTTTTTTATGCATTGTAAAATATAAAAAATATTTAAAAAAAATAAAACACATTCGCATTCCACGTATCCTCAGTAAACGATGCAAAATTTAAATTTTATTCAGAAATAAAACAGCAAAATGTCAAGGTGCGTACCAGTAAAATTAAGTATTTTTAAGAGATTTTAAAGTTTTAACTATTATTTAAGTGTCTTGTTTGTTTTTCGAAAATTGTGAATATGTTTTTTATATGATGTAATTTAATTATATATTTTTAGGAGGCAAACATTTTGAAAATGCCTTGAATAAAAGGCGAAACGTCAAACAGTTTTTATGTATTTATTAAATATAGAACCTAAACCCAAGAAAAGACAAAATAAAAAAAAATGATATATATATATATATATATATATATATATATATATATATATATATATATATATATATATATATATATATATATACAGTTCATTTCCTGCAAATACCACTCTGGTTGCAGGAAATGAGCTGTTTGTATATATATTCTTTCCTTTTCTCTGCCCGAAAATATAATATATGGACAACCGTTTAAATATGGCATATAGTTTTCTTTATTTCTTTAGATTTTTTTTTAATTCCTCGCTGGAAAAAGTCCATTCCGAAATCATCGTAGCAACGAAGGCCCATGCCTACGCGTACCTGTGCTTGGATCCCTTTTCCGAGCATTGGTAGCGCAAGTGTATATATATCTTTAAAGGAGATTCTATAAAAAAAAATAGGTCAAACATATGTTATTTCTCTATTTTCCTTGTTAATGCTGAAACTTTTTATCACATCCTCAAATAAATGGTTTAACTTTCAAAATGATCTAAGTTAACAATAAAAGAATTAAATTGATGCAACAATAAGTCAACTACTTTTAAAACTTTAAATACCAGAAATAAATGTGTTTTTTGTTACTAAACGGCAAAAATGGCCAATTTAGCGATTCCAAGACTTTATCTCTAAGTTTTTAGCATCAAGGTTTGTTTATACATATTGTAACAATATTATAAGCAAAATAAAACTGGTTGAAACCTCAGATCATAGCCTCGCTAAATTAGAGGAGCACATGTCTCTTTTGCATTCGGTCCCTCATTTAATCACAAATTATTTCAAAAACTGAAGTAAAAAATCTGAAAATTTTGGTTTGTTATAAGTAAAACACATGGACTACGAGGTTGATTGAAAGCAGCTGTTGCGTTGTTACAATGTTTATGTGGCATCATCAGACGCCAAGATAGAGTTACCCACGACGTTGCTACCCTAGCTCAGATCATTTACTAACTACGAGGATGGGGTGAAAAATTTCCGACCTAACAAGGAAAATATAAAAGATCTATGTCCTAATGCTGCAGCGCTTGTAGGCACTTCCATCCAAGTTTGCAAAATAGGCGTTTGTCGCTGTCATGACTTCAAATTACACTTTTCCCAACAAGGAGTTTTTTGTGGTTTGGTAAGAGGTTCAAGTGTGAAAGGACCAACTCGAGTGAATACGGTACATGCGGTATGACTTCAAACTCAGTTCACGAATTTGCGCCATCATCATGCCTTCATAAAAGAGGAGTTTATTTTTCGTCAGACCTAGCATTTTATTCTTGATTCTTTGTTTTAATTAGTCCAAAAGAATAGCATAAGATTCATTTAGTGTCGGTGTTGGTTCTTCCTTCTTGTCCACTGTTTTGATTGTTTGTTGTTTTTTCTCAAAACTATAATGATGGATGCAGGATTCATCTACAATAAGAAACCATTGCAAAAAATTTGTTGGGTTGGATTCGTAGAAAGCTAAATACTGTACTAACAGGATCATACGTTGCAGTTTTTGGTCCGGAGTCGGCAACTTCCACCTTGCTGACAAGTATCTCGTCCCCAAGATGTGTTAGTAAATATGTAGCCTTTGTTTCGAAATGTTAGCAATCTCAGCTACTTCCGTCAGTTTCAGTCCGAGGTTATTCATAATGCTTTTGTGGACTTTTTGGACGACTTCTCAGTTTTGTCAAATTTAGGGCTCCTTCAACGCGCAGTTTTTGAAGACTTGTACGACCACTTTTAAGTCCACAACTCACAGTTTTACACTTGTAAGTGAAGGGTAGCCTCACTCCACGTACTGTAGTAATTCCGCTTTAATATGTGTAGGAGATAAACTTTTGATTCTTTGTGAAATGTTAGCAATCTCGGTTCCTTGCCTCCAGTTTCAGTCGGAGGTCATTCAAAATGCTTTTGTGGACTTTTTGGACGACTTCTCTCAGTTCTGGCAAGTTTTGGTCTCCTACAACGCTGTTTCTGAAGACAATGAAAAGTAGCTTTAATCCGTACAGGAGATAAAACTTTGATTAATAAATATGTTATTAGGGTTTCCCATTATTGGAAAACAACACTTGAGAACTTTGTAAAGTCGCAATCGAGTAAAAACAGCTCGTTCAAACACTCGAGTAAATACTGCAGATGACGATTCAAGCCGACAGTCAAAAATAGGGCTGCAATCTTTGGAGGATGTTGAAAATTTTCGTACTATTCTCGTAAATGTTTGCTGGGGAAAGGATTTCTTATCTTTCTTCTCAAGTAACCAAGTCGTAAAAAAAAATTGTAATTTCCCACCAATTAACAAAGGGCCAAAACACTAATTAAACTAACCACCGGCAGAAACACTAAAATATTTTTTATTTAAAAACATTTTAATAACCCATATACATCCTAAAAATAATTATATCTACATAATATAAAAATATATAAAAATATTTGTCTATCTATTAATGCAACAAAAAGACTCGTTACAGTTTACTCTTTTTACTATTTAAAAACGCCATAACTGCTTGAGAAAACTCTCCAGAATCTATACATGTGCTTAAGCTTTCAATTTCTCTATTATTGCAATCAGTTAAAATTTGCTTCAAATTTTTCATAACTAATGCCTTATTAATCTTAAGAATATTAACCGGTAATGAACCATATTTATATAAGCTATTCACAAAATCATCAAGCTTTTCATGTGGAATTACTTCGGCTACTAATCCAAAAGATAAGGCTTCTTGAGCTGATAATTTCTTATTTAAGAACAACACCTCGGAAGCTTTACTTCGTCCCAAAATTCTTGGATAAGTGTAACTGGATGCTCCTTCAGCACATAGTCCCAATTTGACAAAAGGGGTGTCAAAATAAGCTCTTTCTGATGCATAAACTATATCGCAAAGGGCTGCAGTAGTGGCAGCAATGCCAATGGCTGGACCGTTTACTACAGCTAAAAACACGAAAAGAATTACTCAAAATTTGAAACAAATCAAATTCTATAAAGTAAGCAAGTGCATCCCAGGTTAATGAAAAATAAATAGGATTAAAATTAAAATGGTGGAAGGAAGAAACATAATATTTGGGATTATTTTCTCTTTGCAACATCCTAAGTATTTATGCGAAACCGGATTTTCAGCTGCAGTTGTAATAAAGAGCAAATATCGCTCAAAGATCAACGTGGAGCAAGAAATGAGAGTGGCACTATCAAGATTTATCCCTCGGTTTGAAAAAATGTGTGATCACCAGCTAACCCATTTCATTGACTTTTTTTTCCTATTTTCTTTAATAATGATATATTCTGGTGCATCAGTTCAATATGCGAGTATACCTATATATGAGCCTCAGATTGTGGTTGTTTTCATTTCTGGGCTTGATCATTAGTGTCAATGTACAGTCATATTCAATGAAGTGTTGTGGTTTGCTACTATGTAGTAGGCAAGTTGTAAAGCAGAAATCTTGTAGGACACTTTGTTGAATACTACTGTATACATATTTCGACTAGGGCGCCGTGACAAAATACTAAACCTGCAAGTGTGTCGCTAACTGAAAAATTTTGGGAACCTTTGTCTTAAGCATTTACTAAGAATCCTACTTTCAAATGATACTGATAAAAATTATCGTAAATTTGATCGTAAATTACACAAAAAAAAACGAGCCACGAATGACCAATTCATAAAGTGATCATCTAATATACCAAGGGCACTTTGGGTCTTTATTTCTCTAGTATTGCTGGAAAGATAATATGTAGTTTACCGTGAGATTGTAAAAATTATATGACATTTTTGAAAGGTTAAATATTAAGCAAAAAAAGAACTTCACGTTCAGAAATGTTTCTTACCACGAAATTAGATATTGTCATTGGAATGTTAAAATTTTGTCTGGTATTATAGGGTTTACTAAAACAAAGGCCATCAAGGTGCTTTCCAAATTTTTTATATATTAAGTAAGCTGTTTCTAATATAAACAAACAACATAATGTCAATATTTTTAAGTCCCTAAACAAGGGCCTACAAGACTCTCTAAGGGTTCTAGAGCTGATTGCTCTTTTTTTGTAAAATAAAAACAGAATTAGGGATATTGGCGGCAACAGCCATTAATGCAGTAACGAGTTTAATGCAGGGCTGTTTTGAGAATAAAATGTATGATCAGGCATGTTGATTTGAGAAAGGCCTTTGATTGTGTATCATATGATTTGTTGGCTTCAAAACTTATTAAATATAACATCCATTCCAGTGTTCCTGCTCTGATAACATCCTACTTAACGGATTGACTCTAGTATTGCTAATACTGGCGAAACTAATCTTCCAAGAGCATTATTAAGTATAGTGTTCCACAAGGCTCTTTATTAAGCACCAGTTTACTTCTGTTATATATCAATGAAACACCTGGATAATGGGGTGGTGCTATTTGCGGATGACACTGCTGTATTTGAGAGTGCCAATGATTGGCAAAACCTTCAGTTTAGATCGAATGTAGTATAAGCCTCTGTAAGCGAATGGTTTATGTCAAACAGGCTTAGTATGAATGAGATCAAGACCCAAAAAGTTTGTTTTTCATTGTGTCCTCTACAGTTTACGCACAGTCACATAAAATATTTGGGGGTTTACATTGACTTCAAACTGATTTGGGAAGAGCAGTGTATCCAGTTAGCCAGAACACTGAGTCAGATTACTTTTGTTTTGAGAAATCTCAGGAACAGTGTTTCTGATGCCATTTTAATGAATGCCCTTTATGCATACTTCCATACTCACATTTCATATGCCATATTTTGTTGGGGTTATTCCTCACATTGCTCGAGGGTTCTTGCAGTTCAAAGATGTGTGAGAGTGATGACTAGTTTGGGTTTTAGAGATTGTTGCAGAACATCATTTACTTCTCTAAAAATACTAACTAACCATGTATGTATATATTGTATAGCTTGAGAAAGAACTCTGAAAAGCACCTCATAAGTAGTGACTATCACTATCAAATCAAAAAAAAAAAACAAGACATTATCAAATATTCCCATCTTACAAGGGCAACGGTTAGACAGATTCCTTTTTGGGATATAATTATACAATATCTTCTTTGATTAGATAAGATCTCTTCCATTTTCACGATTTAAACACACTCTCTTGAGTAGTTGTGACGAATGAGTTTTTACAGGTTCGATGAATATTTGTGTAGCAATTTTAAAGACATTGAGGAACAACCCCAAACATATGTTCTATTTTATTATACTAACAATTTTAAGTTTATTCTTGTGTAATTATTAAGTTTATTTTATATTTTGACATGTGATAATGCTGTATTGTATGTATAGTCATAAATAAAGATTAATTGATATGAAACTTGGTACTATCCACTAGCTGTACGAAAATACTGAATTGATTATAAAAAAGTTTTGTTACAAGAGAATATTTTTATATTATTATGTAGGTATTCCTGTGCGAGTAGTTTCCTAAAATTTATGAACAATGACGAGCGCCATTTTTTCATCTTTGGAGACGGTTTTAAATGTTATATTTACTTTCGAATGTAACAAGTAACAAATTTTGCTTTTAACTAAGTGCTTTTATAAGTTATTATACCCACCTATAAGAAGTTTGGGATAATCAATAAATGCCTGTACTAACTTCTTTGGTGCGTCAAAAGATGGCTCTTCTGACATAGCACTTTTTATATCATTGCCACTTGAGTAGTACTCTCCAGCACCTGTTATTATTGTTACCACTATTTCATCATTGTTAGCATCTTCATTCAAAATTTTAGCCAAGCTGTAGTACATTTCTTTATTGATAGCATTTCTTTTTTCAGGTCGATTAATAATAATCTTTCGAACTCCATCGTAAAGGGAAAATACCAAATTTCGACTAGCCATTTTCTTGGCGATATACTGATCTTTGAACTGAAATATTTTTCTTTATTATTTGTACTTTGAACCTTTCGAAACAGATTATTTCATAAGTTGAAATAATTTGTGCTGATATTCTTCGTTTTGATGGCTTTGCTACAAGGCAATTCACCAGTGTTGATATTAAATATTTTTTATTTACTGTCGACTACCGGTATGTCGTAAATACACAAGCGTCTAGGTGCAGACCGTCGCTATCTATTTTCAAGCTTCGCACATGCGTCAAGTGTTATTCTTTTCCGCCAATGTTGACACAAACATAACCCCAACATTTTGTTTTATATTAAATTTTTGGTTCAGTCAGGTCCGCTTTCGTTAAGGTTTGAGAAAACGATGAATAAATTTCATTGAAAAAGGAAAGATTTGTATGGAAAAGATTTAGAATACCCATACTTAAAATTTATATAACTGTTTTGGTGTTGAAAGTCTTAAATAATTTAGTTCATAATGGAAATGATTAAACATTGGATAATAAATACTTAGAAGAAAACTAAATGATAATTTTGAAATATCAAGTTACTTATTAATCAAACAAATTTTGACATCTGAAAAATATATGAATTAAAATATAGTAGCTTGTATAAAATCAAAGTAATTCTTTTATTTATATAATATTCTAAATACGTAACTATTTAGAACTTGACCGCAATGAAAGTTTTAATAATCAGCCATGTGAGATGTAAAAAAAAATGATTAAAATAAAAACACATTGTTTCAATTTTGTAATAATTTATTATTTTGATAAAAAGTAATACAAAACATTTGATTATTGTTGATTAATCCATAGTTTTTCGTTGTATTTTTGGATATTTTTAAATAACAGATACTTGATGTTTCAACATCTAATTATTTCTCATTACTTTTATAACAGTGGCAAAATATATCCAACACCAGATTAGCTTTTGAAAAGTCAAGTGTTTCTTATTTAGAAATATCAAAGAATACAAAAAAGTTTTTTTTCCTTAGTTGTATAACGTAGTGGCGAAACACTCAACATATCTCAAAAATCAATTTTATTGTTGAAATCTTAGGGTTTGAAAGCTCTAGTCCCCTTTTTACACCTCTCTGCTTTTTATAAATAATTTATTTAAAAATATTTGAGATTTTATTTCAGGTTGCTCACTTCCTAAAAGATCATCTACTTTTCATTTTAAGCTTATTCTGGGATCAATTCAATTACATAATCTTTAAATTAATTTGTGAAAAACATATATTTTTCTAATGGCATTTTTTTGATAAATTGGCGAAGGACATAAATATATCGCCTATATCCATGGAAGTTCCCTACAAATCAATAAATTTAACTCCAAGGGAACATGACAGAAAATCTAGGCTGGAAGGTTTGGAAAAATCCATTTTATATTCCCCACAGTATGCCATTTTTTTGATTCACAACACTTGGATACGATTTGAAAAGCAAGACAAGTTGATTATAGAAAATAAGTTTATTATTCAGGGTGCGAAGCGTAGAAGAGTACACATACACAAATGAAAGTAGTCAAATACACAAACTCATTAAAAAATATAAAGGAATACAGAACAAAGCCAACGTTCGCATTCGTTAAATTTAAACTAAAATTGTGGGGTTATGTTTGTTTCGAATTTCGTTGAATCCCGTCGGACATTGGCGGGTAAAAGCTGCACTGGATTCATGCGCGAAGCTTTAAAATCGACAGCAGCGGTCTGCACCCAGACGCTTGTGTAAATACGTATACATCTCCTTACTATAGACATAATATAAAGACACTAGACTAGTAAACCACGGAACCTATAGAAGAAAGTTGGCTCACGCTTAGAAAGAGATAGAGCGTTTTTGATCAAGGAAGTTAAAGGGGGTAAAGGGAAGGGGAATACTCAAAAATAAATTCGGTCGGGCATGTAAAGCTGTACTTCCCTTAGAGCCGTTTTATAGACACAAGAATTATAGCCATAATTTATCTGAAAATTATGTTGAAAATTTTCATAAAACTAATTTGCTGTAAAGAATTATTGTCAAAATTTTGGTGAAAATTTTCGGCATAAAAATATAGAACGTGTTCTATATTTTTATGACTAAAAAGCAGAAAGTGCGCGAAAATCGACGCAGAATAAAATCTGTGAATTGATAACCCGGGTTTGATAATCAATCAAAAAATTTCAATATATACTCATTGTTTCTTGCACAAATGGTTTCTTGATTATATATATTTGAAAACTTTCATATTTATGACATTTTAAGGTTATCCATAGATTATATACACGCACTTATAAAGTACTGATCGCCAAATAAACAGAAAATGTCCGGACCATGCTATGCGCCATTTTGGGTAAGATGAAGTTATAATAACAGTGAATACGCTGTCGCCGCTGAAAAATTATAACGACTAAACGTAATCGTTTACCTCCCATTGACAAGGTTTGAAGCAATTTGCATACCTTTCCGAAATTTCATCGACATAAGTAGTTGAACGAAATGAATGGTAGAAAGAGATAAAATGACAGGATTGCGTTGTGACCTTACCCAACTTATCCAATTTGTGTCAATTGATTGTTATGTGTGGCCGTCTGTCATACTATTGGTCGGTCGTAAAAATAAATTAAAAATGTTTATTATATTTTTGGTTGTTAAAAATAACTAGTTCTTTAAAAAAGCAATATGTTGACGAACCGTTTCTTCAAAACGATTTATTTTTTGAAAAAACAGTTGAAATGTTAATTAGGTAGTACCCCGTTATTTTCAGTATTTTCTAATTAAAATTTCCTTAGAAAGTTGAATGTTTCGCAAATTTCAAGTAAATTTGAGATTGTAGACATACAAAATTATTACACTAAATTCTGTTCATATCTCAATAGTATGAGCGTGCTGTTTAAAAATTGTTTTTCAACGGCTAGTTCTCTTATGGATTTAACATAAACACTTGTGTCCCTATATCCCCAAACGCTCGAGTATCTTACTTTGAAACAGTTAAGTGTAACATAATTGTTTTCATCAACACAACTTATAAAAAATTTGAGAAGTAACAATTTGTAAGATATTTAAAACTTTTATTTAAAGAAGTAACATTCAATTTTATATTCAAATAATGTTATATGCAACATTTTACTTCCGTAGACTGTGTTAAACACTATACTACACTACAACTAAATAAATATTGATTATAATTTATTAGGACATATAAATTTGAACCCTACAAGCCAACAAACGAGGTCCTTCAGAATAAAAAGCTTATTTATAGCACGTTTGGTCTTCAAGCCCCTACAAATCTTCACAAAATAATAACAAAAGTATATTAAAGGTTGAATAGTATCATTAATGGGGGGTCTTCGGGCTGGCCTATGGTTCCGGCCCCTGGTCGTACATAGTTCCTCTATCACCGGTCAAGTTTCAGGTTTTCTTTCAAACTTACTTGTCAGGACAGGAAGTCTTGCAATAATCGGCTAGATGTTCAGTGAATTGATACAATAATTGATTGGTGGATAGTTAGGACGATGGATTTTAGTAATACTACATAGAGCAGTGGTTTCTACCGTTTCAAGTTTTATGAGTGCTGGCTTCCTGCAATTACTGTATATAGGAGGTATGTATTACTATTAAAGTCAGTACATTGCTTTGTATATATGAGTTGTTTTTCTTGATATGCCTTTTTCTTTGTATATTAGACTCCTAAGGTATTTGGCCCTTTGTATATATTTTTTGTTTAACAGTTCCAAAGTGCCAATTGAAGATAATTTTGTGGTCTATATTTACACCTAAATATTTGACTGATGGCTTGGTGCATATTACTTGGTTATTAAGTTATTTAAAATAAATTTAATCCAAGTAAAAACAAAGATTATTTCACAATAATAACAACAATGACACTATTTTTTGACTTTTAACGGTTAATTTGACGTGCCAAAATGTCACTTTACCCAAAATGGCGCAGAGCATACTCCGGACATTTTTCGTTTGACAGCTCCATTACCACCTGTCATCCATTTATTTTCGGAAATCCGTGATTATAGGGTTATTCTTTTGAGTCATTATCACTTTCACTTCTATCACTTGAAGTAATCATGATCACTTCAGCCCAATGACTAGTAAATGCATATTCAAAAGAACATGAAGTTATCAGTTTCACTTTGTTCACTTTGATCAATTGATAATTACTCAAAAGAATATAGCATATATATTCCTTTTTAACCTCTGGAACGTCACATGTTTTGAAAATGCGCATGAGCAACGACAAAATTATCATCAAAATTATATTCAGATTGTACGTATCAAACAGAGTGGAATTTTATTTTTAAAATTATCTCCAAAGAATTTTCGGCAAAAATTTGCTAAAAATTGCTCTTATAATTTTCGGAATAATTCTTTTGTGTGTAAAACGGCTCTTAAACATAATTCTCTGAGTAAAAATTTACGTAATGGGAAATCTAAGAAAACGACGTTTTTTTGATAAAAGTTTGGTACTTCCCACTATTTCGAGGTCGTAGAACACGATTCTGACTTCCATTTTCCATAATTTTTCTCAGTTTTGCGGAAAACAGTGAAACGCACTGTTCATTTTAGGTTCATTTTTTTTTGTACTAAATCGTTAAAATTTTGTTACAACCACAAATTCCACACTGATAGAAGCTACTGTATTGGCTATATTCTTTTGAGTAATTATCAATTGATCAAAGTGAACAAAGTGAAACTGATAACTTCATGTTCTTTTGAATATGCATTTACTTGTCATTGGGCTGAAGTGATCATGATTACTTCAAGTGATAGAAGTGAAAGTGATAATGACTCAAAAGAATAGCCCTGTTATATAAAAATTCATAAACTTGCACATTTTTATCGGAAATTTTAAGAAAATGATCAAAAAAACAAATCAAAACAATATTGCTTCCGCCATTAAATATTGGTGTGACTGGTTCCTAAAACCCGAAAAATTAGCGATGTTGCCAGATTGCGAATACGATTTCTGTGAAATTCACATATATTTTTTTCTTTCACAGATGGTCTTGCCTTTACGTGGTCTCTGCTGGACAATAATATTTTTAATTAATAAATCTGGGTTAGTTCGGGTTACTAACCAAAAACTCTAATGTGCAATTTTTCCAATAACGTAATAAAAGGTACCTCAAGTCCAGTCCTGTCCCCTAACCTACTGCGCAAGTACAGTATAGCCCCTTTAAGGGGAGTACAGCTTTACATGCCGGACCGATTTTATTTTACGGTATTTCCCTTCCTTTTATCCCCTCCAACTTCCTTGAGTTTGAATAAAATCCATCATCCTAGCAATCCACTACATAAACCACCAATCAATTATTGTATGACTTCTCTAACATCCAACCTTTTAATGCAAGACTTTCTGTCCTGATAACTAAGTTTGAAAGAAAACCTGAACCTTGGCCAATGATATAGAAACTGTGTAATATCAGGGACTGAAACCAAAGGTTGGTCAGAAGACATTCATTAATGATACTGGCAGATCTCACTTCCATCCTTAAATATACCTTTTTTTATATTGTTAAGATTTGTAGAGACTTAAAGATCAAATGTATTATAAATTAGGTTTTTATGCTGAAGGACCTGGTTCGTAAGCCTGTAAGGTTCGTATTTATATGTCCTAATAAATTATAATCATAATAATATTTATTAAATTGTAGTGTAGTATAGTTAATACAGCGTAAGTAAAATGTTGCATTTAACATTATTTAAATATAACATTTAATGTTGATTATTTAAATAAAAATTTCAAATATCTTTCAAATTGTTATTTCCCAAATTTTTTATAAGTTGTGTTGATGAAAACAATTACGTTAGACTTAACTGTTTAAAAGTAAGATACTCGACCATTATCGACATATGGACACAAGTGTTTATGTTAAATCTATAATCAGAACTAGCCGTAGAAAAACATTTTTAAATAGCACGCTTATTCTATTAAGATATGAAAAAAACTTCGTGTAATGATTTCCTTGAAATTTGCGAGATATTTAAACAAAGAGGATTCATTATGATTCAAATTTCTAAGGATATTTTAATTAAAAATTAGAAAATACTAAAAATAACGGGGTACCACCTAATTAACATTTCAACTATTTTTTCAAAAAATAAAACATTTTGAAGAAACGATTCGTCAACATATTGTTTTTTTAATAACGAATTATTTTTAGCAACCAAAAATACAATAAATTCTTTAATCTATTTATTTTTACGACTGACCAATAGTATCGCAGACATCCAGAGATTATAGTCGATTTGTCGGGCGGGTTTAAAAGAGGATACTATCATTTTATCTCTTTCTACTATCCGTATCGTTCAACTACTTATGTCAAATTCGGAAAGCTATGCGTATTTCTTCTACCCTTGTCAGAGATAACCGATTATATTTAGCCCGTATAATTTTCCTACGACGACAGTGTATTCACTGTTGTTTATAAGTGAACTTTCCCTAATATAGCATGGTCCGGACATTTTCAGTTTATTACACGATGAGTAGAATTACTTTACACGTATGTGTTGCGGATATTATAGAAGCATGTTGGCTCACGTTTAGAAAGAGACGTTATAGGATAGCCCTGTCACCTCAGACCCCGGCCTCAGACCACGAATTTGACATAATGTCATGTTCGTGCCTCAGACCGCTATTGAAAAGAAAGACACTACTCACCGAAAAAATTTTGTCTCTTTCTAAGCTTGAGCCAACTTGCTTCTATAGGGGCTGTATTCCTTTGAGTAAATTATCACTGACCAAAGTGAAAAAAGTGAAACTGATAACTTCATGTTCTTTTGAATATGCATTTACTTGTCATTGGGTCGAAGTGATCATCATTACTTCAAGTGATAGAACTGAAAGTGATAATTACTAAAAAGAATATACCTAGGATCTGCAGTTTATAAATTTGACGTCTATAACTTTTATGTCTATGCGTTTTCCCTTCCTTTTGATGTTTGAGGTTATAATGATATAAACATGTTTGTCTAAAAGGAAAGAATTTCAACAAAAAATGGACGAACCTTTTACAAAAATAGTATCGCAGATATTTAATAACTGGACTGCTCTTAGATTGGCCGTTGAACATTCCACGGGTGGCCCCAATAGCAAGCAGGTAATACTGTTGTAAATACAATTTGTAAAATAATTTTACAAACTGGATTTATCCATCCTTTTTATGTACTATGTTAACTATCAACTTGTATGTTTTTTCTTGAAATAGGTTGCTATAGATTTTATGAACTATATGGTTCAGTATTGTCTTAGCGAGCAAAATATAGAAGTTGAAAATATTCAGGATGCCTTGGAGGATATTTTAGATGAGGAGTTTGAGACAGTTTGTGAAGATGATTCACCTAAAGAAATTGCTCAGTTGTTATACAGGTTTTTGAATTTGTTGAAAGGAGGTAAGTGTAGCACTTCTGATAATGTTTGAAAAACATAGTGATTCGTATTCAAAAAGGATTTTCACCAGTCTGCAAAATAGTGATCTTTCTTTTTGAATCCTCTAAAATTTATTTATATTGAAAATAAATAATCTAGATAGTCTATATTTCTGAGAAATTTTGGTTTGTAAAGGAAACTGCAACCTACAGGAGCACAATAATAGCCTAAATATCTTACTTTTTAAATTATTTTATTTAGCTATTAAGTAACTTTCAAAATGTTCAGTTTTATTCTAGTAACACTGTAAACAACACAAACAAGTTGGGTATGTGTATGAGTTTTACCAAGTTTAAGTTAACAGAGTCATCAAAAGAATAAATGTCTGGTGTCAAATTACATGTAAAGATTAGTAGAACACCACAACCCAAGTATCATAGTATCTTTTCCATAAGGTAACTATTCATTAAAAACTGCAGAATAATAGTCTTCTACACAACAATGAACGATGACATAAAATCTTTTTTTTTTGCTTGATAAAACTGTATTAGGGGAGGAAATTTTACCTTTATTTTATTTTGTTTATTACCAATCCATTAGAAAATTCACGTTATAGTGGAGCAGATTTTGACTATTTATGAGCATATTTTAAAGTTGTAGAAAATGGATTTAGAAGTTGAATTTGCCTGTTGTAGACAGAAGAAAATCTCTGGGTGTTTATCACCCAAGTTGCTAAGAAAGCTGAATTTATTATCGTTGAGGATTACATGATATTGTGTTCTAAAAAGTTTAATGATGTGAATAAAACATGACAATCTGTAGCAGATGAACCCAACACTACCCAGTCTAAATAATAATCTGGACAGTTATCAGCAGAATGCAGTAACCTAAAGAAAGAAATAATGAACCTTAAAGCCAAACTTGATCAATGCAAGAGCAAGATTGAACTGCAAGCAAGCTAACTTGAACATATGGAATCTGAAATTAAAGAAAAATCCAAGGCACTGGATAAACTTAAGGTCAGAACTGCAGATGCAACAACAAGAAAATTTATCAATTCAACTAACCCTTTTTGTTAGGCAACAGCAAACAAAGAGTGAAAAAAACTTCAAAAATACAAGAACAAAAAACACCAAAAATAGTCTGAAAGAAGTTGATTCCCTAAATAAACAACTTTTGATATCTATAGAAACATTCCAAAGAAATAGAAAAACTAAAGTAATTAGAACCGTTGTTTTTTTTTTTAATTACACAGGTTTACAAAAAAAAGTTGCCAATGCCTATTTGACCAGAGCATTTTACTCTTATGTAATTAGACGCCCTGAATCCAAATCTGGGGGCCGCCAACCTCTATCACATCAGGTTTAAGGTCATCTCAAGGTTAAATGCAGTAAAATTCACTACATAAATCTGAAGAAGTAGATACATACTCTTGAGGTCGCTGAATACGAATTCGTGGTTTGTTTAATCCCCCAAGGGCAGCCAAAGATCGTTTTAGGACCGTTTCAAGGTCAAATTGAGAAAAATTCACTCAATGGATTTAAAAAGGAAGATATATAGGTCTTTGGGGTCGCTAAATCCAAATTCATAGTTTGTTTAATCTCCCAAGGTTAGCCGTAGGTCATTTCAGCATCATTTTAAGGTCAAAGTGAGAAAAATCTACTAAATAGATCTGTAGAAGAAGATAGGTAGATTTTGAGGGCGCCGAGTCTGAATGCGTAGTTTGTTTAATACCTCCAGGTTCACCAGAGATCATTTCAAGGTCATATTGAAAAAAAATCCACTAAATAAATCTATAAAAGAAGAAAACCCATGTGCAGCTTAATCAATATCCGTGAGTTAGAATTTCAGGATCATATCATCACTTGGGAGAAAGCTGGCTTATGCCTGCTATGCTATCAGAGTTGTGGCTGATTGCTTAGCAGGAGTCTACACATGCATTTCGAAATATTCTAAAAAGGGTACCTTCTAGAAAGGTTTATTATTTCCTCGAGGAATATTATGCTAATAATTTCTGGTTTAAGGGGTAGTGATGCGTCTCAAATAGCCTCTCCTACTCAAACGTCAACCTTACCTTCTCGCCGGCTTACCCTGTTTCCACAGACGAGGCTCTGACAACCGAGTACAGGCGATATACCCTTAGATCGAGGATGAAGGAAATGTCATCCCCAAATGTCATCGAAAATAACGGGAACCTACGATGACCACAATCAAGCAAGTTTCCCCAGGATGTCATTTTGTCCACCCATTCTTTATTATCATATTATATCAAGAGAACTCAAACAAACGGCCCTCAGTCCCGTGCAGGTGTTAAGTCACCAGATGGTGCTAAGAATCCTCTGGCTTGACATGAAGACCGAAAAGCGAATTGGAACCAGGACCAGAAGTCTCTTTGCGGCTGGAAATCTTGATAATGCGATTCAGGAAATGAAAAGAATGGATATTGACATTCTTGATATAGCTAAGACAAGATGGCCTAATGGTGGAACATGTAAGAAGGATGGAACAACATTTTATTACTCCGGAAACAATGACCCAGATCACAGAAATGGAGTGGGCTTTATTGTGTCCAAGAAGATAGATAGGTCTGTGAAGAATGTTGTAGTATACTCAGAGTTATACTTCTGCAAATAAGTGTCAGACTGATTAACGTCAATGTAATAAAGGTGTTTGCACCTACAGCGGACAAGTCAGAAACCGAAGCTGAACAATTTTATGAGCAAGTCCAAGAAGTTTTGCATTCATTAAAGCCTCAAGATATCAATATAGTGATGGGTGATTTCAATGCAAATGTCGGTAGCAAAACTGAGGAAGGTGTAACAGGGGCATTTGGGTTAGGTGACAGAAACGAACGAGGTGAAATGCTAATCCAATTTTGTCGTGATGAAAAATTGGTTATCAAGAATACTTTCTATAAATTACACCCTAGAAGACTCTACACCTGGAAGTCTCCTCAAGAGGGACAGGAAAATATTGTACACAACCAAATTGACTTTTATTCTGATCAATGAAAGATATCAGAATAGCATTACACGTGTTGCCGCCTATCCAGGAGCAGACATCAGCTCAGACCATAACCCTCTTGAATTTCTATTTTCGATGTAAACTACTATCAAAACGACGTAGACCCCGAAAATATGATATTCAGGCATTAAAACAACCCGCAGTGCAGAGGAGCAAGAAGACTACATATTTTTTAGCATGAGAATAATATTTATCAACGGTCTTTGTACGCATAGCCGAGAATTTCTTATTTTATTTTAAAATTTCACGGACGATAACTTCTCTTTTTTTTTATATTTGTTGGCTTAAAACACACACAGCAGCTCTCTTGGGGAGATCGTTGGTGCGATACGAACTTAAACTGTGGAATTCATAGTTAGTTTGGTTGCCGATGCCGAATAATGCGACCTCTATCCTTGGAGTGGCAAGTTCGTGTGGTGTCGGGTTTTGACATGTTTCTTTTTAATTCATCGTCGCGCCACCACATGGCGGTTTTATACAACACTGTTGATTTATATTCTTGTTATTGAGTGAGCCATCGAGATGTCGCCACTGTGTCTTATTTACTATTTTTCAACCGTGAAATCTGTTTATGGGACACAGATGCGAGATGATAGTTTGTACCGAATGCAATGGCGTGATGAGTCCCGCTGGGACGAAACAGCGCTGTCGTCATTTTTCGGACCCGGAGTTTTTCCATGTTCTTTGGAGTTCTCCGCACTTTTTAACATGAGAATAATATTTATCAACGGTCTTTGTCCGCATAGCCGAGAATTTCTTTATATATATATATATATATATATATATATATATATATATATATATATATATATATATATATATTTGTCTCAAGTACTCTGTAATACACTTTGGTTAGTTTTGGGCACTTTATTTTTAATGTCATGATTTCTTTAATTCTTTAAAGGACACGTTCAGGAGTGTGAACTAGAATATCAAAAGTTACCTACTGTAAATGCAGAATGGTTAAATCAACAGAGTCAAATTAAACAAAATGCGAATGGACAAGAATCTTCAGATGAGACTACAAGTGATACAGAAGAGGAGAATAAAATGGAACAAGGAGGTTCTATGGAAACAGACGGATGGACTGAAGTAAAAAGTAGGAGAAAGAAATAATTTCGTTTCAAAAATGTATTTTTTAATATTGTAAATAAATTTCATAGATAACCAACAACAACTCATTTCTTTTTATTTGAATACTTAAACATAAAAATGGTGATTATTTGGAATCAATCACAGTATATTTTTGTTACCTACCCTGAGTACCAAGTACAAATTATTAACTAAGAACACATGTTTTGACTCTAAATAACTATATATTTGGTTTCTAACTTTATTATAGACCTTCAGGTTGAACATTTAAATCTATTTTTATGCCGTGTCTTGTGACTGACATTTTTAGATTTTTAGATGAAGTTTGTTTTAAAATGTCATAAACATCGCCGGCACTTTTAATTTGTTTCCCATCTATGTGAGTTACAATATCTCCTGGTTGTACACCACCACTAAAAGAGAAAGAAATTAAATTATTATTGGAATTCAAAAAAATTAAATGAAAACAAACTAGAAGTTTAACTTACTTATGAGCGGGTGATCCTAAAATAACTTTCCATACCAACACGCCCCCTTTAAAATCATTAGGAATAAACATTTCTTGTTTTTGCGTTAACTCATTTACAATTTGAGGAGTTAGTGTTAACATTGTAATGCCCATGTAAAGCCTTTTTGGTTCATCTGTTACTTTTTTTGGGCCTGAAGCACTCTTCAGAAATTTTTTCACATAATCTATTGGAATGGCGAATGAAATACCTAAAAAAGGTAGGAAGTATCAATAAATTATTAAAATTATATAAATATGTGTAAATCATGAGCTTAATTTGGGGAAAGTTTGTATATTTCTATTTTTAACAATAATACCCATTTTGGCATGCAATGGCCAGTAAAAGTCTAGACACACCAGTATTTTTCAAAAAAAAAAAAAAAGTATATAATATAAATCCTAAGACAAAATTAAGAAGATAAATATACCAGAGGTTTCACGTTACAACGGTTTAATAAAAAAAAAATAAAAAATATTTAAAATTATAAGAAAAAATTATACATTCTTTGACTTGCAAAAGTCTAAGCATTTATTAAAAATTTGCGGTTTAAATTGCCTAGTAGATATTCACTTATTAACACTTAACAGGGTAACATTTTAAATCGAGTACGTCTTGGCGATTTGGGGCGAATCCAGGGGGGTGTCAATCCCCTCGAATTTCGAAAAATATTTCACGTTGTTCCTATATTCAAGAGAGTATAGATTTAAGCTTCCAAACAACCCCTGAGAAGTGTCTCATGGGCTTCAAACACCTAGTTAGTCTGTATGTAACACGTACATAGTAGCCATTCCCGAACAATGAAAACGGTATGCTTGGTATCGTTATCTTGCTAGAAATAGTAGTCACTTTTCTGCAATCTGTTCTAGATTTTCTCATAGGCTTGAAACAACCCAATTAAGTATCTTTGGGATGTATTAGACAGTTGAATTCGATGTCATGAAATAACGCACAAAAGTAAATAACTAGTTTTAGTTCATGACAACATAGGGGAAGAAGAAACAAAAAAAAAGTTGGCGCAGTGTACGTGTATCGTGGTTAATCCATTCAGTATATCTGCTGACATTTAATCTGACCGACGTTTTCATTCGTCTCGGCGACGAGAATGCTCGCTTTGCACTGCAAGAACTAATAGGAATGTTGCAAATATTCTTAAAAGAGTATTGGTGATAGATAAGGGTAGTCTCTGTCTACCCCGATCTCAATCCGATTGAGTATCTTTAGAATGTATTGGATAGTAGAATTCGATGTCATGAAATAACAAGCAAAAATAAGCCACGAGAAGTTTTAGACGATGGATAGCAAAACATAAAGGAAAAGTAGCACAAAAGTTGGTGCAGACTAGGTCAAAGAGTCTTCGAGACGTACGCGCTTTAAGAAGTTACCCTGCCAAGTATTAATTAGTTGATTTAAATTGATATTTTATTTAAAATGCATTGAACGTATAATTTTCCTTTTAATTTGTAAATTTTCTGTAATAGTTTTTGAAAATATGTTTTTTGTTTGCTGTTATTAAACCGTTGTTAACATTAAATCTTTGGTATATTTTTATTAACGATATATCGCAATTTGTAAGATATTCCAAATGTCTTCTGTACGCGAATCATTTGAAGATTTTTAAAAAATAATTAAATCTGAGAACGACTGTATGAAACTTCAAGATGTGAACGGCTTATGTGAATGATGTAATTTTAAAACTATTCAACTTAATGTAAATAAATGTTTTGTATTAAAGTTCCATTAAACAAAAAAGGCTTTTGAATTCAACTATCGAATAGGGAATGATATACTGAAAAATGAAGAACAACTTTAGGATCTCAGTGTGTATTTTGACAAAAATTTCAATTTAAATTATTACGTTAATTATATAACCAATAAAGCTTTAAAGCTATTGGGTTTTATTAAAAGAACTATGAAAGACTTTAATAATGTATTGCGCTTCAAAACTTTATTCTGTTCTTATGTTAGATCAGTTCTAGAATATGCTTGTCCAATAGTTACCTTTCTATAGGCAATATAATATATTGAGCAAATTGAAAGAGCTCAGAAAAGATTTATTAGATTTGGCATACCCCGGGATGACATATATGGGGAGGTACTTAAAACTACCCTTGAAAGTCGAAGGACTTTCATTGATTTATGCATTTTTTATAAGATTCTGAATGGATTTGTGGAGTGTCCTGAACTGTTTCATGAGTAAAATTATTGATTCCGTAAAGATCATTAAAATAATCCAGTCTGTTTAGTGTTTCCTATCACAGAACAAATTATGGCATTTCATCGTCCATCACACGCTGTTCCTCGGAAGCTAACAGAATAAGTAAGGCTATTGATATTGATTTTTTTAATGATTCATTCTTCTTCTTCTTCAAATGCATATCCACTAATGGATGTTTGCGATTACATTTTCCATTTCTTCCCTACTTCTCGTGGTGTGTATCAG
The DNA here is from genome assembly GCA_034092305.1 of Diaprepes abbreviatus. Taxonomy (NCBI): domain Eukaryota; kingdom Metazoa; phylum Arthropoda; class Insecta; order Coleoptera; family Curculionidae; genus Diaprepes; species Diaprepes abbreviatus. The sequence continues at coordinate 5,386,903 of JASJET010000156.1, forward strand.
TGTCTGAATATCGTGCAACCCCGTCCACTGTCTAATATTACGGAGCCAGGACATCTTCTTTCTTCCAATTTCTCTCTTCTTGCTCTCGATCTTGCCTTCAATCATCAACTGTAGGAATTGGTATCTCCCATTTCGCATGATGTGCCCTAAATATGCCGTCTTTCTTTTCTTGATTATGTTGAATAGTTCACGTTCTTTCCCAATACGTGGTCATTCTCGCTGTCCATGATATCTTAAGGATTCTTCTGTATATCCACATCTCGAAAGCCTCTAATTTATTGATAGCGCTTGTCTTTAATGTCCAACCCTCCACACCATAAAGAAGAATTGACCATACGTAACCTTTTATGAACCTCAGTGTTAAGTCTTAATGATTCATTAACATTATTTAAAACTAAGCTAAAGAATGTTGTGTAAGTCTAGACTTGTTATTTTAATTATTTAATTGTTTGTTAAGAGATCTGTTGATTTTGTTATAGATATGTCATTTTATTTATTGAGACTGCAAAGTTTTAGTTATATTTTTTTATTTATATATAGTTTTAAAAGTCTGTTGTATGTATGTTGTGTTTTTCTTTTCATTGTAAATGGCCCGTGAATAAACATTCATTTATTTATTTATTTTCTTGATTTTGTCAGGTTCATATTATATACACTTTTCTTTTTTAAAAATAGTGGTGTGTCTAGAGTTTTGCTGGCTACTGTATATAGAAAATGAAATATTTTTAATACATGTTCAATGTTCAATATAAAATTAAACGAAAATGGAGAGTTATATTAGTTCTTAAATATTATATACCAAAAAGAAAATTACTTTTTCGAATATCCGTCACAAGTTACTTTTTACTTTTAAGATAGTTCACTGGCAACAGTCGTAGACAAAAGTATAGCCTTTAAGTAAGTACCAAAAGTTAAAGATTCTCAGGCCTAAAGAATATTGTTTTTGTACGAGACTGTACCCAACACACGTTAACTTTCAATATACAGACACATTTTTATACAGTAATAACTTTAATTATAATAAATCTGGCAGCGCCGCAAATGTCTATATTGAATGGTCTATAGAGTAAACGTGTATATAGTGACATTCATATAGTGTAAGTCTCATACCTATATAGTTTGTTACGTTGACATCCCAACACATTGAGAAAGTAAATAAAAATATCGAGAAATATATTTAAACAAATGTCACATTCTGAAGAACTAACCTAACTAACTTAGGTTTGAATTATCGCGCGTTGCCAAGTTGTGATCACTGTACCCCACTACGCGTCAGATGTTTTCAATTTATTTTCATTTAAAAAACCTGTATTTTCTAATCAAAACGGTCAAGAAATTCCGTTTTTTTTCTAAAAAGATCATAATTTTTGGATCTGCGCATATTTTAATTGTTAATATTTCGTCTCACAGACGATTAAAAAATTTCGTTTTTTAATTAAATAAGACAATTTTGTAAACTATATATTCAAATTCGATCACATTCCTAAGAAAAGCCCTGTTACGAGTGAATTACCTTAAGTGATATTTACTTCTTTGTTATACAGGGTGTCCATAAATTCCGTTCGTATACTTTGAAGGGAGATTCTACATATCAAAGCATAAGAAAATTTCATATGAACGTAGGCCCGTAAATGCGTCATAAGGGAGCTAAGGCCATTTAAAGGTTTCCCTCGAACACGGGTTTTAATTTAATATCTTGTGATTCTTTACTATTTTGTATTTATCACAAGTTCCTTGATATTTTTTTGCTTCAAATTTATAGTTGTCATAAGCCTACTTTGATGTTTAGTTTAAATGCAAATAAATCAGAGTTGTTGCATTGATTTAATTAAAGCGGGTTTTCTCCTAAACTATTTCTGTAGTGATTTTTTACAGGAGTAATCTTTTTTATGTAAATAGTTTTGTGGAATTATAATTTTTAGGTAGAATTTTAAAAAAGTGTCATGTAAAAAAATAGGAATAAATAAACCATACCGCCCCCTATACATCCCTGACTAAATTTGCCACTCTCTTAATAAAAAAAGGACCATTTGTCGATGTTAATTCCTTCCTAATGCAGCAGGTAGGCCAGTCTATTTCTGTACAGGATATTTAACATTTAATGTGCATGTGTTCGCATTCCCAGTATCCTAGTAACCCGCTTTAGTATTACAAAGATATTCTGTGTTTTTTAGTTCAATGCCCAAAAAATTATGCCAAACCTCATTGCAGAAATCAAAACCTGTAAAATACAGTGTCCTTCTGGCTGCTGCATTAAAATATTTCAAAATCACACAGATACAATAACACGCACCCTATTTATCACTAAGTTGTTTCATGCGTCCTGAACAATCTAAAAATTCATTAATATCAAATCCTAAAAATTTAGTATTGTTTCAAATACTTATTTCTTTCTCGTCGATAAATTTTTTTTGGATTTATATTCTTGTTAAGTTTAGTGCTAAAAATTAAGAATATTTTATTTCCATTTAATATTATTTTATTTTTGCCAAACTTGTTTTTACATTGTTTAAATAAATGATTCCTACTTTTAATAAGATTCCTAACCTCTAAATTGGGGACTGACAAACTCAAAGTTTAAATCAGTCATAAAAATTGCAAAATGGACCCCAAAATGCTAGTTTGTGGTATTTCCAGTACATTTAATGTATCTCCTTTCCTATAATTAACTTTTGACTTTAATTACCTAGGTGTGATATGAACCATTTCAAAACAGTTCCCTAACGCCCCATAGCTCCAGTTTTCTTTTAGTCCAAACCAAAGGTAAATATAGTGATGTAAATTCCGAGATGGATGAGACCTACCCAGGGGTGTTTAATGAGAATGTAAGAACAAACCCTACATGAAATGTAACAGCAAAAAATAGGTTGGGGCCAAGAGGGGGGTCAAAGTTGGCTAAAACAGGTTTTTCGAATCTATTCGCCAAGAACGCATTTTGGAAAAAAAAGTTTTAAACAAAAGTTGTAGATATTTTAAAAACCTACAACTTGTTATTGCAAAAAACCTCTCAAAATCGGCCATTTTTTCATATCAATTATTAATTTCATAATTAACTTTTTTGCAGTTTTTGCTTTTAAAGGCAAGTTCTCTTCTTCCTGAACAAAATAATATTTTATAATAGTAAATCGGATAATTTGTTGCTGTAATATTTCTAATTGTTTATCCCGAGACGCAAAACGTTGACTTTTTTTTGAGTGAACATTTTAACCTCCACAAAGGTTCTATCTCTTCGTGAAGGCCTCAACTTTCATATCTTGTTAGGGGCAAATCAAGAAATTAATTTTCAACCCGTTAAATATCGCTTTACACACACACACACACACACACGATATAATGATAAAAATGTTACACAACGCTAACATTAACGAAAAAAATATGAGTTATTCAGAACCTCTATTGGAACCAAAAAGCACGAGTGAGGCTAAACAAGTCAACTAACACAGAAGAATTTGAAATTTTAGGAGGGATACGAGAGGGGTGTATTTTGTCTCCTATGTTGTTCAACCTCTATGTGGAGAATGTTATTGCGGAGGTACTTGAAGGGTCTGATTGCGGTATAAAAGTCAACGGATACCCGATAAATAACATTCGTTACGTAGATGACACTGCGACAATAACAGATAACGAACAAGAGATGCAGTCACTGCTAAATAAAATAAATAGTGTAGGGAAAAAGTACGGCTTGAAGATAAATGCACTAAAGACCAAATGTATGGCAATAAGAAGAAACGCAACTCTAAGAGCACAACTGCAAATAGATAATTCTCCAATCGAACAAGTGAAAACATTTAAATACTTGGGAATGACCATAAATGAGCAATGGGATCCTCAACAAGGAATAAAATGCCGTGTCTAACAAGCAAGACGAGCTTTTGTCAAATTTAAATCACTACTAATTAACCGCTATCTCTCTGTTAATCTACGCTAGAGAATGGTTAATGCTATGTGTGGTCCATATTGCTGTACGACATTGAGACATGGACGTTAAAAACATCTTCCATTAATAAGCTGGAAGCTTTCGAAATGTGGACCCTGCGAAGAATGTTCCGCATATCATGGACTGATAGGGTGAGGAATGAAGAGGTCTTGAGAAGAGCGAATACTGAACGATAACTGTTTAACTTGATCAAAATATGAAAAACAGAATATCTGGGTCATATTCTGAGAGGAAAAAGATATTCAAGCCTTCAACTAAGTATTCAATGTCTATAATTGAGACAGTTCTCAGTGTGCAGAGGAAGTTTCCGCTAGTCATGTCAACGTTTTTGCTCATTCAATTCAAATTTTTGATATATTGGAGGAGTTAAACAAATTAAACATACATAAAAGCTCTGGGCCTGATCTTATTCATCAGATTTTGCTTAAAAATTATATACTTGCTAGGCCACTACATATAATATTTAATGCATCGCTGCAGTACCGTTATGTTCCAAATTTTTGGAAGGCCAGTTATGTTGTTCCTATACACAAGTCTGGTGACAGGGCAGACGTGACGAATTATAGGTCTATTAATACTATAAGTGTCATACCGTAGGTTTTTGAAAAGCTAGTAACTAATCATCTATCGTCTGTATTGTCGTCTGAAGTGATTGGCGGGCGGTTTGGCTTTTGTGGGGGCAGAAATGCTGAGTTCAACCTTTCGACTTATATATCTTATATTACAGAGGCCCTTGAAGGTGGCTTGGAGGTTCATTCCATGGACACTGACTTTTCAAAACAATTTAATAAGATTCCTCACAACATATTGTTGAGCAAACTAAAAAACTTGGGAGTGTTTGGATTGTTGCTTGAATGAATTGAGTGCTATTTTGATGGTCGAACACAGATAGTTCGAGTTAACAATTTTGTTTCTATGGAAATTCCAGTCCCTTCGGGGGTGCCGCAAGAGTCTCACATCGGACTCCTACTGTTTAATCTTTTTATCAATGATGTTAAAAAGTTTTTAAAAATATCAACTTTCTCTTGTTTGCTGACGATTTCAAATTGTTTAGGGGCATTGACAGTTTGAATGATTGCCGGTTGCTTCAGGATGACCTTGCCTGGTTTTGGGCATGGTGTGACAGAAATGGGATGCTTTAAACACTACTAAATGCAAATTTATGAGGTTCTCTCGTAAACGTTGGGGAGGGGGTGATTTTTGAATACCAAATCGGGAGTGATATTGTGTCATCTACTAGTCTTGTGAAGGATCTCGGAGTTAGCTTAGATCCAGAGCTCTCATTTACTGAGCATATAGCAAATATTGCCACCACTACCCTTAAGATACTGGGCTTTATATAAAGGAACTCTAGAGATTTTTCGCAACTGCAGTCCTTGAGACTTCTTTACCGCTCTCTGGTAAGGTCCTTCCTTGAGTTCGAATCGTCTGGGTGGAATCCATATTACACAACTCACAGCAGAGGGTGGAGAGTGTTCAAACAAAGTTTATGCATTACATTCCCTTATAAATTTTATAACAATATTGAATTCGTAATTTCACAAGTCTTCCACAACTTTCTGTTACCAGAGCGCATCATGACCTGCGTCTTTTTTACAAGGTGGTTCACTCCCTTGTTGACTGTCCTGCTTTGCTTGCCAGTGTGGGGTTGCGTGCCCCCATCAGACCAACTCGGTAACTGCTAAATTTTTGACGTTCCTTACCATCGCACTAATTATGGAGGAACTCTTTCATCTCGCGCGCCTCTTTTCTGGCTAACACCCATCCTGAGTTCGACTTTTTTTGTACCCATAGGAAATTTTTATCCCAGTTTAAATATATAGACTTGATGTTAAGTAGTTACTTACTGTTATAGTTATTTGTAGATAGTAATGTTCCGTCTTTCCGAATTATTAAATTTAAGTTAATTTTTCTGGGTAAAATTAACATGTCTCTACGTTAACTGAAGTTAAGTTTATTTTAATCCCTTTTCGCGTCATGTATTGTTTCGCGCCATATATGACAATCTCTTCCCAAAATGGCCAAGAAGTGTCGCACGCACCTCAACGTTACATGGTAGAAAACACGATCATCTTACGCTTGAACCTTCAGCGGAAAACACGTGTTGCGAACACTAATATACCACGCGAGTGTTAAAACCTCTATATGCCGGCTAAATCCGCTAAAACTAAAAACAATTATTTATTCAATACAGTGCCAAAACCCAAAGGACTCGGCTCCAGAAAAGTATCCACAATTTCCACATCATTGGGCAGCTACAAGGTAGGCCATTTTTAATTGTTCGAGATTTCCATACCTTCGTCGTATATTTTGACTGAAATTAAATTTTTTCTCAGCGCCCAAAATACAGATCTCTACCATTTTCGTACAATTAAGTTCTATTGTTTTTGTATTTTAATTTAAATTCTTTGTATTTGTATTAGTATTTGGTGTTTGTAAATTTGTTAATGGACATCGTTCGTGAATAAATAAAATAAGGGAAGATCGAGAGCAAGAGAGGAGTGAGTCGCAAATAAATGTCGTGGCTACGAAATACAGAGCACTGGACAGGCATAAATAATACTAGCGAGCTTTGTCATGTCGCTAAAGACAGACGTCTAGCCTTAAGATAATCGCCAGCGCACTATAGGTGCACCGCACTATAAGAATAAAAAATTAATAATTTTTGTAAAAAAAGTGGCGATCTGTACACTACTTCCTTATAAAGTAAACTGATTCTATGACGTTAAATGTTCAGCGAGTCTAAACTAGTTTTAACTTTAGACACTTGAGTTATTTTCACCTTCTAAAATTCCTCGAAGTAATTATTATTGTAAAGGGCTGACAAAGTATCTAATGTAAAAGGATATTCAACTATACCCTTTGTTAAGGCTATGACCGGTCCGCACGCTACCCGCGTTTCGGGCGGAAGTAATTTGTATTGAAACGCTGAAAATATTCCTAAACATATAAACAGTTTAATTAGCACAAAAAATAGATTTTTTGAAAATTTCAAGGTGGTGTAACCTCTTAAGTCTAAAATTATAATTAATTAATTTGATGTAACTGGTTTTATCATTATTTTGAATGTTTGAATACCACACCATATTAATGTTAATAAAAAGTTACAAACTTGTTATTTGTATGTATTTTTTTTATTTTATAGGCTACTTTTAAATTATATTAAAAACTAGAATTAGTTTTCTGTCTTGCTGACTAAAAAAGTAAAAATATTTTACCTTCTATCACCGTATCTGGTGGTACTGTAAAAGAAAAAAATTAAAAACTTGACAAAAAGGTAAAAAATTATTAACACTAGAGAAAAAAACAAACAAATTATTTCTAAACATAGTTTCAAACAACTGTATTAACAATTAATAATATCACTTATTATTTACCTGGTGTCACTTTCATACTATTAACGCCAATAGCTTCGCCATCTAAATTCACCAAAGGACCCCCTGAATTGCCAAAAGTTATAGCTGCATCTGTTTGAATGTAGTTCATGTCTTTACCTGTAAGTCCTAGTTCATCAGAACCCCTTTCAGCAGAGCTTACAACACCTTAAAAAGTATATAATTTATACTATCAGTATATAAAATTTTTACTGCAAAAAATTATACCTGATGTAACAGAATTGCTTAATGCTAGAGGACTACCGATAGCTACAACAAATTCTCCAGGTTTGAGATCACCAGAAGTACCCAATTTCATGACTGGCAAATTTGTAGCTGCAATTCTTACTGTTGCTAAATCACTTTTTATATCAATGTCTTCCACAATACCATTAAATATTCTACCATCTACAAGCTTTACCTAAAAAGTTTGCGAAAAATATATCAGGATTAGAATTTTTTAAAAGCAAGTTATAAGATTACACTAGAAAAATATTAATTTTTTAGCTGACAATTTCAAAAAATTATTATAAAATCCTTGTTTCATTTCTTTTTCTTCTTAATAGTTACTATCCCATCTGCATAATTGGCTCTCATTTCCTGGTTAACCGCTGTCCAAAACATTTAAGTTACCACTTAAGTGTTTTGGATAATGGGCATGGAAAACGAGTTTCTAATGCTTTTCAGCTTTGAGATTATTCTCCTTCCTACAGACATCTTCCCTAATACCTTCTCTTGTAATATCATCTAAAGAATTATCTTTTCAAGTATAAACTGATTACTAAGGGTCAACATGGATTTCAGTCTGATAGGTCAATGGAGACGAAAGCGACAGAGTTTGTGGGCTAGTTGGAAAGAGAAACGGGTGATAGGCGTCATGTCGCTGCTGTTTTCTTTGATCTCTCAAAGGCTTTTGATAGCATCAATATCAATTTATTAGATATAAGCTTTCCAACTTAGATAAAAGGATGAGTGTGCTTGATTGGATTGTTAGCTTTCGAAAACTGTTTGTTCTTTTAAATGACTGTAAGTCCAGTGAGTATGATGTTGATATGGATGTCGCTCAGGGTTCTATACTAGGGCCACTAATTTTTACTCTGTTTGTAAATGATTTGCCTTCTTATATAACTAGGGATCTCGTGGTGAACTATGCGGATGATACATCAATAGCTCTATCAGAAGTAACTCCTGAAGAACTTGGGGCATCCATTAAACAGGTCGTTAGTGACATGTCTAAGTGGTATGAAAAAAATAGACTCATATTAAATGTAGATAAAACTAAATGTGTATATTTTAACAAGAATAACTTAGCGATTCCAGGAATTTCGTGTGCTTCCTATAGCAACTTTTTGGGTCTGGCAGTGGATAACGGTACTATGTGAGAGTTACATATTGGGGAGTCGGCGCTGTCTTACCATGTAATTCTTTGGGGAGCTGCATCAAATAGAGATAATATTTCTAATACAGAAGATAATTATTAGACTTTTATTTAATTTAAAAAGGATAGAATCATGTATGGATGTTTTTAAGAATATGTGTTTTTAAGTGTTGTCTTTATGTTAAAAGCAATATTAAACGTTGTGAAACGAGTTCGACTTTCCACCAGTATAACACTCAAAGTTTTACATTCGCACAATACGACTCACTTTGAAATATCTGTCAATTATCACTCTATTCATATCTACAACAAACTTCCTCAAATTATGAGGTCAGCCAATAACTACAATGGCTTTAAGAATAAGTTATGAAAAAAATTAATTGGGAAGGGTTTCTACTCACTCGTGGAATATTTTGAGGATTCTTGAAATAATAGGATAATTGACTTAAATTATGTGTTTCTGTTTTTATTCCTTGTTTTATTATAGGTAACTAGTTTTTAATTTTTAATAAGTATAGCTAGTGTTTCATGTATATTGTATAATTTTGGTATGTATCTGACCATATGACGTCCTCCACGTCAATTATGATTTGATTTGCTAATGACAATAGCTTTAAGGATAAATTTTTTAAAATTCTCAAAATTGAAGCTGTGTTACTAAAGTTGTTGTCCCCATTTTTATTATTTATTGCTTAATACAGTGTAACTAGTTTTTAATTCTTTGCCCCCTCTTGCTAGTGTTATTTTAATATATATTTGAATGTGATGAACCTAAATATCAATGTAAATTGATCTTAAAGGCGAATAAATAAAGTATAAAGTATCTGCTCTCCTTTCACATGATATGCCCAAGATACTCGAATTTTCATTTTGTAATTTTTTTTCATTCATTGAAAAATCCCTTCATTTGAGGTACTCAAAATTCTGCATTCCCATTTTAAAAGCCTCCAACTTTTTATCTATAGATCCAAAATTAACAACATAAAACAGAACGGAAAACACATAGTAATACAGAAATTTTATCTTTATGGTTACTGAAAAGTCCATTCATTCGGTTGAATGCTTTAGCTTTTAAGATTCTTGATTTTATCTCCTGAGAATGATCTGACTGATCATGAATTATGGCACCAAGATATGTATAATTTTTGACTCTTTCAATGGCTTGTTAATTTATTTGAAGATGACGATTGGAAATGTTTTTGCTAATAATCATAAATATGATTCTATTGACGTCAACGTCGAGTCCATACCCGCGACTGCTTTCCGTTATTCTATTTATGAAGAACTGTAACTTCTCCATACTGTTTGCGAATATTATCGTGTCGTCACCTCGTTATTTATTTTTTCTTCATTCATAAAAATTCCGCAGTTGGTATTCTCGGGAATCTATCTGAAAATAAGTCCCAAATATACATTGAAAATCATAGAGGACAATATGCAACCCTGTTTAACAACTCTTAGAATTTTCATATCTTCTGTATTCTGTTTTTCCAATCCTAAACCTTGTCCACATTAGTAAAAAAAAAGTGCGTTGTATGTTGAATGTTGGAATCGGCACATAAATATTCATGTTCTACACCGTGTGTTCTTGTTCAAATCGTGGAAGCAAAGATAATTCGTAGTATACAATACATTACATAATCAATAACTAGAACATCTAAAATACATGCGTATAAATTACACTGTCACAATTTAAAATTCTAGTTCCAAAACTGTCAGTTACGTTGTCCCTAAGAAATTCTGGTATCTTATAGTAAGAACTAGAAATCAATAGGCTTTTGAATCTTGATTTAAATCTTCCAATTTCCAGGTTTCTTATATGTACTGGTAACTTAATGTAATTTATTTTGATATGTGAGATATTGATACCAGAGTACTTGGTGTATCCATGATTATAGTTTTAACATGTTGCGTCGTGGAGGGTTGACTTTTCATGTTAGATTTTTCAGTTTGACTTTAAATACATCAACTAGAGGATTCTGATCTGATGGTAAGTTGATACCCGGATGTCTTTGCTAAGGTGCAACGATTCTTGAATATTTTTTTATAAGGATATAATCAATCTGATTTTGAATTAGTATCAGCTGAATCTTGAGACGTCTAAGTATTCGGATATGCAAGTTTTTAAACATTCCATTTTAATTCTTTGCTTCTTGACATCACTCATTATCATTCCTCCCGAAGATCCAATTGGGGACCTTGAAACTTCGTAAAATTTAGCCATGAATACAATAATTTTTTGTTGAAACTAGAGATTATTCTTTAAGATCTTTAATGCGGTGGATTCTCCTAGCCTTCCACGTTTTGTTCACCATATAGTTGGATCGTCCATCTTTAAGACGAATTTCTCAGTTTTAGGACAAAAAAGTGCCCTTATACTTACCAAATTGGGGCTGTTGACTGGAAAGTGGGGACTATTTATACAGGTGGTCAATCAGTCCGAGTGCCTTGTCGGTTATCTAGGAGAAGATATAGGAAGGGATAAATGGGAGTTTTTAGGAAGAGATGTAGATTGAACATAGTTGCCTTTCAGGATTTCAGATGCAGGAGAGTAATATAGGCGCCCGTGGACAGGATCGCATCTCTCAAATAATACTCTTTCTGTAGGGCTGCAGAGAGTGCCTATCTGATTAATAGCTATTTTTAGCCTGTCTTAATACATAGCACTGAAGAAGTTTCTAATTCTATTGATTATGAAATTCAAAGTGTTTAATGTCTAAAGATAAAAAAAATCCATTGCGAAAGTAGTCTAGGTTATCATAAATCAATATAATAATAAAATTTTAGTTTAAATAAATATAAAAATTTCTGAAAGCCTGTATAAACTTGGAAATAAAATTAAAAGTGAATTAGTGAATAAATAAGAGTGGTAAACTAGATCTTCAATGCTTAGGGCTCGTTGGTCCCATTACAATCCCACTATAAACGCAAGTTATTCGAGGCCGATATACTTGTGTGAATCCAGTCCAAAATAAATTAAAACTTAAAGACCTAAGAAAATACAAATCGATACCTTACGGCATAAATCTAAAAAGGGTATAATAGAAACATAAATAAATATAAAAAAAATTATAATAAATGATATAAAATTATAAAGACAAAAACTAAATTAATTAAATTTAAAAGAAAATACTAAAAAGCCTACAATTTAAAATTAAGAGGTTAACATTGTATAACAAAATGTTTACACATTTAAAATATGAAACTACACATTGAAAGTAATCATTAACATACTAATATATGGTAGTACTTTTTTTTACTAGTAGAACCTTTTAAATTTTTTAAAAGGTTCCATTACTTTCACTCAGTAGTAAGCAGTTAAATATTTTTTGTATCATTACAGAATACAGAATTTTCACTTTTGTAGTGTAAGGTATCAGCAAGGGTATCAATCCTATTTATATTTTGTGTTGTTGTAGTTGTAGTATTCTGTGACTAGGCCATGGAATTTTCTTAGATCATCGAATTTAACAGAGGAAGTATATTATAAACCAAGGATAATCCCATATTTTTTGCTTTTGGAAAAAAATAGATTTTTATAGAAATACCACATAAAAAATGCATTGGGAAAAATTTCATCTATAACAAAATATTAAAAGTTACAGAATGCTGCAGAAATTTTGGAATTATTTTGTATTAATATCATTTAAAATAACATTTATTTTGTTATTTTATGGAATTGTACTTATATGTATGCAGACGGTTTCTAACAAATTACCTGTCTTTCTATATGTAGAAAGTACCTTATAATTCTCATAATTAATTTATGGTTAGAGGTTGAATATTTTCAACTTTTCTGTTTTTTCACAAGCAATACATTTTTCATTCATTATTTTTATCCACTTTAATCAAGAGTACCTATAGGTGGCCATTTTTATTGCATTTCCTACACAATTTATTATTTGTGACCCAATATTTTCTTATAGAAGTAATAAAATAATATTAAAAGCACTTATATTGAATCAAAAGTAACATAAAAACTAGAGTTAGAAATTGACATGTTTCCAAAATATAAAAGTAAATTTGTGGCCATTTCTTGGGATGAAGATGGTAAATAATGGTATTAAATTTTCTGGCTATAAATATAGACAGTGTATTCCCTTTTTTGTTAGTACATGACAGCTTCTTTTATTAAAATATTTTTAAATTTTATACACATAATTAGAGATGATGCAAATTGTTAATAAATATACAATAACTCTAAAAATTAACATATAACATACCTCTACTTTGGTAGATGCTTTATTAGTAACAACATGGGCAGTTGTTACAATAAGACCATCAGCTTCAATGATAAAACCGGAACCATTAGATATAGTTAAAGGACGGCCAGTAAAGAAATCTACCCTCCTAACAAATAAAATAAAAACATAATTTTAGCTTTACAATGTTTTAATTAATTAAGAGTACCAAAATAAGCTGAAAATATTTTTACCTAGAATCTTTGATTTCAATATAAACAACTGCAGGTGCTGACTTCTCAACGACATCGGCTATAAAATTAAACTGAGCTCTTCTTCCAGCTAACTGATTACCTTCAAATCTTGAAGCTGCATTTACACGTGGTACTAGAGTAAACCTTTCCTTTATTGTTTTATATGTTAGATAGCTCGAAGATACTACTACAAAGGCCTTAAAAGCACTACTTTTAGATTTTGATACATGTTGCCAGGATTGTTGAAGGACTGTAAATGTAGGCAGTTTTCTTGACTTTCCATGGTTTGTACTGTTACTTATAAACCGCGATACAGTTGTCCTAAAAAGAAGTCTTTGAAGTATGGACATTTAAATTTTGAAAATTATTTTTTATTTTTTTTTTTAATGAAAAAAGTGAGGTTAATACATGGCCCTGAACAAAACATAGACATAATATATAAAATAGATTGTGGGTGCTAACTACTGCCCTCGATTTTGCCCGGAGCAGCTCAGAGCTGTTCAGGTGCAAGAAACGCTCGCTTTATTCACGTAGTGAATGTCAGAGTGGGTTCACACGATAAGAAAAATCTGGGCGTAAGCGTAGCGTAATAAGACTTGTGTCAAATTTCAATCATTGTGATTCGTTAAATTTAAAAAAAATCCGTCTTTTCCAAGGTCATTACGCAAAATAATGTTTAACTTTTCAGCGGACTGCTTTAAAAATGGCTGAAACTGTTTATTTTTAATATTTTGTATGAACATAACCCATAAGTTTTTTTTTCAGAAGTTTGTTCCTTTATTTATATATTTTTTTATTTTGTGAGTTTTGAGATAATGGGTATTTATGAACTAAGTTAAATTGTTTTAATTTATTAAAAATGCTTGTTGCCGACGATCATTACTGCTTGGCCCTCAAAAAAAATAATTCTTGTTTAATTTTTTATATATTTTATAACAATTGCAATAATACAGTTGTTCGTTATATAAATTAAAGCTTATGAAATAAAGGTCGTTATATAATACAATTTCTATTCAACGACAATCTCTGATATCGAGACGCTAATCCACAGATATGCCCTTAGCTATCTTTACCAGATCAAACAATGAGATTTCCTGACAATATCCCTGACTTTTCAGTAAATATCCGGACATTTTATCTGAATGTTGTATGTGGTTTGTTAAGGCAGTGAGATTTTCAAAATATTTCCAGTCGAAGCACCAAATGCCAATATCGAGCGAGTGTTCCCATTAATGGGAAAGTAGTGGACTAAGGAGAGAAATAGGCTGTCTATATTGTAATAAGATTTGATTTTCGCGGCCTCCAATGTTATAATTTTGCTGGTTCTGCTTTTGGTTTATCACTGGTTTCGATAAATTCAGGTAAATCTTCTAATATTACTTTAAATATTTTATTAAAATGTTCACTAAATCATGAGGTAACAACAGTTTTTCTTCTTAGTAATTTAATGTCACTATTGTAGTTTTTTAGTTTTAGTTCCCCCCGTCTCTATGTTTATGTTCTAGTTATATTCTATTTCTGTATCTAAATTATTGTTTAACAGTCATAGGCGTACTAACAAATATAACATAACTATTTATTTACATGATTACTGAAATGAAAAAGTATATATTTATCGGACAATGACAATATGAACAAAGCTAATGGTCTCTGTAAAAAGTAAATTTTAGATTTTCGGAGATTAAGACATGCTCTTGTTTGATCCTATTAGAATATAAATTTACTTAAGATAACTTCTTCTTAAGAGCCGTTTTACACACACAAGAATTATTCCGAAAATTCTAACAAAAATTTTCAGCAAATTTTTTCTGAAAATTCTAGAGATAATTTTTACAATAAAATACGATTCTGTTTGATACGTACAAGAAATTTGAATATAATTTTGGTGATAATTTTGTCGATGCTCATGCGCATTTTCATCACATGTGACGTTCCAGCAGTTAAAAAGTTAACTTGCTCTGGGAATAACCTTAAAATGTCGTAAATATGAAAGTTTCCGAACATATATAATCAAGAAACTACAAAATAAGGGATATTTTGTTCAAGAAACAATGAGTTAATATTAAGTTTAGGTTAATTACCAGACGTGGGCTGTCAATTCACAAATTTTATTCTGCGTCGATTTTCGCGCACTTTCTGCCGAAAATTTTCACCAAAATTTTAACAAGAATTCTTTGATGTGTAAAACAGCAAATTAGTTTTATGAAAATTTTCGACATAATTTTGAGATGAATTTTGGCTATAATTCTTGTGTGTGTAAAACGGCTCTAAGAGAGTATTAAATATTAGACTATAATTATCCATAAGAGTAACTTAAAAATATTTATATATAGTAATTTAATAACTAATAATTTGTAGTAATAGTTGATTTACAACAATATATTCTGTTAAGGTTCTAGTCTAGACACAGTTTAACTTAAAGAACATATCATGTGAAGAATGTCATGAAATGGTTATAAAAGACTAGCAATTACCAAACGAAACATCAAGCAATAAAAAGTACGAAACTAAATTTCTTTATATACTAAATTAACAATTCCCTCATTTTGTTAATGTTGAATTAGCTCATATTTTCTTGGTAGAATGATTAATAAATATTTTTTTATTACTTATTCCTCTTTTAATTTAAAAAAAATACTAATAATTGTAGTTTTTTCCTATTTCTCTAACAGGGGGCTAAAATTTCAGATCATTTCAGACATGTGAGGAAAATTCCTGTCTTCTAGTACCCCTACCCTTCGCAAACTTTATATAAACCTATTATAAACAATTAAAAAGTAAAAATTAACATTGATGGAAATTTAATAACAGAAATCCAGTTAGTATCATATATAATGTATTCTTCTAAAAACTACAAACAATTGTGAAAATTACACTGTTATATTGAAATTCTCGTCTGTGAACTCCTTGGCAATTCTTTACCAGGTAGAAGTGGTAAACTTTGGAAATAAAACTTCTTTTAAAGAGTCTCATATTACCGCAGAAGTAACCTGAATAATCACAGAAACAGTGTTTACCGACTCGGAATTCGCACTGTTGCTTTCATATGCTGATTTCATCAGCTAAATATCACAATGTTAATCCAACCTAGTAATAAGGGTATAGCTGTACACATTTCCATATCGTGTTTCCTAATTTTTGTCCCAACAACAGCGAAGAGCTCTTCAAATTCACCAATAGAAACTGGAAAGTATTTTTAAAAAATCAGGATCAATTTCTCACATTTCTTGAATTAAATTATTAGTTTGTCCAAGCCTTTCTCCAATCTTTTCCTCAAATACAGACCGGACTCAATAGCGACGACTTTCCTGTTTCCTTTTAATAAAGAATATATCAATATTCTCCTTACATTTTGTAACTTAATTTTCAATATTACAATACTGCCGCAATTAATGTTTTATTTTGCTTAATTTTGTCAAATGTCCGGATATTTACTGAAAAGTCAGGGATATTGTTAGGAAATCTCATTATTTGATCTGGCAACCATAGCTAATGGCATGTCTGTGGATTAGCGTCTAGATATCAGAGATTATCGTTGAATAGAAATTATATTATATAACGGCCTTTATTTCATAAGCTTTAATTTATATAAGGAACAGCTGTATTATTGCAATTGTTATAAAATTAATAAAAAAATGAACAAGAATTGTTTTTTTTATTAATTTTTTGAGGCCCAAGCAGTAATGACCTTCGATAACAAGCATTTTTAATAAACTAAAACAATTTAACATAGTTCATAAATATCCATTATCTCACAAAATAAAAAAAAACATTAAAAGCATAAAAAATCTCTATTTAAAAACAAAAACATTTATTTGCGTTCAACGCCTCATACAATTTCCGACCAATTATAATAATAATAATAATCTGTCTGGCCGGCAGTGTACTGCAGTCAGCAGTATACTTGTCGCTACTGTAATGCGTTGACAGTACAGCCAGTAACGCCAGCTCTCCGCTGACCTTTAATCACATCCTTTCTCTACCTTTTAAAGATCCCTCTGTCCTGATCCACCTACCCACAATTCATATTCAATCCCTTAGGACCACATTCTTTCAGATTTCCGACTGGATCCGGCTACGAATAGATCCAGGGTTTCCCTCAACCAATCGTAGGAGGCGATTAAATGGAGAGAAATTTCAGATTTTTAATATGAATATGTCGATTATAAAACATAAATTACCCCAGGTGGGTAGGACTAATAGTCCAGAATCCCACACCGCAAAAGCGGTCTGCCCCACGGATTCTGGTGGGGGGGGGGGGCAATATTTCGACATCTCCAACTTTAAGTGGCAGGGTGTTGAGGAGGCGGACCCCTGTCGCACAAGAAGCTACTGCCCAACCACAACAACATAAGAGCCAAACAACAGCAAGAGCTCCACCCTCCGAAGGTGCTGCGCAGGAACCTCAGCCAGCGCTCACTCAGGCGGGATTTCCAGGACAGCGCATGAAATGGACAACATCCATGAACGAAACAATAATGCGCATTTTTTATAGGGTGACTGAACTAGGGCGAGAAACGGTCGGCTATAGACAACAACTTCATGCAGAATTTTGTAGGAAATATCCACACCTACAAGTGTCACAACAGAGAATAGCAGACCAATACAGAGCTATTCTCCGAAACAAACTAATCCCAGAAGCGCGACTTAACATCATCAAAACGGAAATCGAAGGAGAGATAAGAAGCATCGACGACATCAATGACCAAATCGCAGAACCTGCACCACAGCCTGACCCCGAGATTGAAGAGCAACCAAACAACGACACTAGAGCGGACATCGCTGAAGACCAACGACAACAACAACAACTACATCAGCATGAGGGTCAAACAACTCCAAGAGCTCCACCCGCCGAAGACGCTACGCGGGAACCTCAACCAGAGCTTACTCAAGTAGGACGACCAAGACAACGCATGAAATGGACTACACCCATGAACGAGTCACTAATACGCAACTTTTACAGGATAACTCACCTAGGACGAGAGATGATCGGCTACAGGCAACAACTTCACGCCGAATTCTGCAGGGAGTATCCACACATACAAGTGTCACAACAGAATAGCTGACCAATATAGAGTTATTCTCGGAAATGGCCTAATTCCTGTAACACGGCTTAATACCATCAAAGCGGAAGTTGAACGTGAGATCAGGAACGCTGACAATAACGATCCGATTGCTGAGCCAGAGCCGGAACCCGAGGTCCAAGAACAGCAAGAACAGCTGAATGACGATACCCAACAGGACAACGCTGAACTCCTTTTTCAGAAACTATCAACAGAAATGAGTGCTGCGATATTGGAGTATACTGGAACCAATCCGTTATACAGACCGGCACTGCCAAAAATTAATTCATCCAAAAAACTGGGTATCATATTGGACATCATGAACAATCGGATTTACCAGCTTATGTTTCAGAGACCTATACCCTAGAGTCCTTACATACAACAATCTATTGTGCTGCGATTGCGATAGCCAGAGCTTTAGAAATTAAAATTATAACAGAGCTCCGATCAGCAAGAACGGAACCCAACACTCCACAATGGGAAAGACGGCTAAATAACAAAATCGAAGATCTTCGAAAAGATATAGGACAGCTGACGGAGTATATTAGGGGCACGAGGACAAGTAAACTTCAAAGATGAGTTAAGGAAATAATGGATCGAGCCCGGTACCATTCGCAATACGATCCGGTGAATGGTACGGCTCAACAATGCCTCGACACGCTGAAACAGAAGCTCTCTGCTGTTGCAGGACGGCTAAGGAGATACAAGACCAGTAATAACCGGAAACGAGACAATGCGCTGTTTCAACGATCCGAAAATGTTTTCTACCGTAAGCTAAACTCTCCACCTAACATGGCAGATAATAGATATCCCAGCAGAGAGCAGGTAGAAGAGTTTTGGGGAAACCAACTTTCCACACCCGCTAATTGCAACATCGCAGCCGGCTGGATCAATCAAGAACACCAGATCTGCCAAGACTACAGTCAGATGCAGTTTGGGCCATTTACCACCGAAGAAATCTCAGGAATAATCAAGGAATTCCATAACTGGAAATCTCCAGGTCTCGACAGGATCCATAACTACTGGCTCAAGAAGTTCTGGTGTATACATCATCAACTGGCTAAACTTATTAATGATGTTTTTCTAAATCCAGAGAAGATGCCATTGTTTCTGACAGAAGGCATTACGTATCTCTTACCAAAGGACCAACATAACACACGACCCAGCTAAGTATAGGCCGATCACCTGCCTTCCCACACTATATAAGGTAATCACCTCGTGCTTGACTCAACGCATCTATGCACATTGTGAAAAAAATAACATCATCGCAACTCAACAGAGAGGATGCACCAGGGGAAGCAATGGGATGCAAGGAACAATTGATTGTTGACTCTGTCATATGTAACCAGGCCTGTACCAACCGAAGAAACCTCTTTGCTGCCTATGTGGATTATAAGAAGGCCTTCGACTCAGTACCACATGAATGGCTCAAAACTATACTGAGAATGTATAGGGTCGATGATCATTTTGTTTCCTTTTTAGAACGCATCATGTCAACCTGGAGAACTAGGATCCAACTGCAAGTTCCATCCAGCGATACCATCGAAACTAATACAATCCCAATACGACGAGGAATATTTCAGGGCAATTCACTGAGCCCATTGTGGTTCTGCCTTGCAATGAACCCTCTGTCACGCCGTTTGAACTCCACCAGATACGGCTTTAGTATTAGAACAAACAACGAAGAGGTAGCAAGATTGAATCATCTTCTATACATGGATGATCTTAAACTGATGGCTGCTACCAAAAACCAGCTGGAGCAAATGCTCAAAATTGTCGAGGAGTTCTCCGGGGATATCGGAATGCAGTTTGGACTTGACAAGTGCCGTATTTTGAACATCGTTAAAGGAAAGATACAACCGGGTGCATTTGAGATACAGAACGGTGAAACCATTGCTGCAATGGAAGCAGAACAAACATGCAAATACCTAGGTATGAAACAAGCTAAACGAACTGACCATCGCACTATGAAGGCCGAATTGACAACCGAATTTATCAGGAGGGTAAGACGGGTGTTACGAACTAGTCTAAATAGTAGAAATTTGTTTAAGGCGCTCAACACGTACTCATGCTCTGCCCTTAGCTACTCTTTTGGTATAGTAAAATGGAGCAAGACGGACATCGAAGGCCTGCAAAGAAAAATAAGAACACTCCTAACAAAAGCACACAAACACCACCCTCGGAGTGCTATTGAACGTACAATGCTTCCAAGACACCAAGGAGGAAGAGGATTGGTCGATATTGGTAAGCAGCTCGATCAACAAATAAGAAACTTACGTTCTTATTTCCATAGGTTTAGCGGACTCTTCCACACTACATCGAGCAATATGCGAGGCAGACGATTCAACGCCGCTACAGCTGAGGGAACGGGATATTGCTTCTCACCACCGAACAGACCAAGAGAAGTTACAAGCTTGGCTGCAGAAGCCACTTCATGGACGGCATCCAAATGAGGTCAGCCAGGACAATCTCGACAACTTAGCGTCGAAATACTGGTTGATTTCAGGACAGATGTTTTCGGAAACGGGGGGCTTCTTGTTAGCTATTCAAGACCAGGTTATTCCGACGAAGAACTATTGGAATTTCATTATCAGAGATCCCTCAATAGAAAATGACCAATGTAGATATGGCTGTCGAACATCAGAGACGATCCAGCACATAACTGGAGGATGCCAAGCGTTTGCCGCAACCGAGTATAAGGAAAGACACGATTCAGCCGCTAAGATACTACACCAAGAGTTAGCAGATAAGTTAAAACTATTGCAAGTAGGAAAGGTGCCTTACTACAAATATAATCCAGAGCCTATTCCTGAAAACAACAAGTTCAAGTTATACTGGGATCGAACGGTCCTGACAGATCAAACAGTTGCTCATAACAGGCCAGACATTATACTAACAGATAAAATTTCCAGGCGAACTACACGAATCGACATCGCTGTACCGAACAACAACAACCTAAGGTCAAAATACAACGAGAAGATCGCCAAATACAGAGATCTGGAGGTGCAAATCCGCAGACAGTGGGCAATGAACAGCGTCCACACGATTCCTATAATAATATCAACAACTGGAGTGATACCAAAGAACCTCCTGCAGAACATCAAGGGACTGGGCGTTAGTGAACATCTGTATAAACCGATTCAGAAAGCGGTTCTCCTTGCAACCGCGCGAACCGTCCGAAAGTTTGTAGGAAGTGCAGAAGACCACGCCACCTAGGACCCGATAACATGGAAAGGGTCCCCACAGAGCTTCATACTTTTGGTGTCTTTGCATACCTGGTATGAGTGAATAATCCCTGGAGGGAGTGCGAAGCCGTTTGGCTTGTAAATCATAATAATAACGCCCGATCTTACTTTCTTGCTGACTTGGTTTCTCCTCGCCGCCCGCCTTGCCTCTTATCCTCAAAGGGAATGCCGCCATGTGAAATACTGCTTACAGTCGGCCATCCTGCAAAATTAATGCCCGCATTAGTTAAAACTCAACTTTCAAGTAGATCAATCAAATCTTGACGATCTGTGATGTTGCCTTCACCATCACTCTCGCATGAGATATTTGTCACCTTCACCTGTTATAGTACTACGATAACACCGTCAAGAGTCGATCGCTACAACTGCTTTAAAGGACTTATAGCCTCGCACGCCTTTAACTGCAGTTACCAAGTACCTGTCATGACCAAGGATCTTAGCAATTCTATAGGGGCCATTATACTTATTGATAATTTTTCGATTCACACCCTTTTCGTTTGAACAGGTACACGCCTTACGCCATAACACCAAATCACCCACCCTAAAGGTGTCGCTATCAGCTGCAGCTTTACGCCGTTTATCGACTCTCGCCTTCATTTTTTGTTTCGCCTTAGTTAGGTTTTCACTCGCCTTTGGAGAAGAGTAGCTTGTACATTTTCATACGTTTCGCCATTAGCCCCTACATTGGCTTTTTGCGCCTCACCAGATAAGTCTGCATTTTACTCCACTCGTGTTTGCAAACATTAATTATGCAGGGGAGTACCAGTAATTTTACTCTTGGTGTGATTCATACCCCAAAGAATCTCGGGTAACTTGGCGTCCCAAGTAACCTCTGATTCAGCACTAGTCTCTATAGCATTCAATTATGTACGATTCTGCCTCTCCATCTGATAATTCGCCCTAGGAGTTGCAATAGAGTTTCGCACATGCTTTACGCTTTTTTCGCTAGAAATTCAACAAACGCCTTGCTATCAAAAGCTAGTCCACGATCTGAAATAATTCGCCTTGGATATCCAAACTCGCCCAATACGCCTCGAAGATTCCATATCACCTCCGAAGACTGTAAGGTCCTTGTAGGTTTCGCCAATGAATACTTAGTATATGCATTTATTATCAACAGTACATACTGGTATCCACGTTTACTTTTGGAAAATGGCCCCAGGGTTACTACAGTAATTTTTCCCGAGGTACTACCTTCTAAAATATGATTTCCGTTCGTCACCAGAGCACTGTTATTTTCATATCGCTTCTCAGGGATCCAACACCGTTCGCCTTGGTGCATCCCATCAACGACTACCTCCACCGTAGCTTTACTACGTGGTTTTACGACTACATTTAGCAGCGCCAACACTCGCCTTGTGATGTTTGATTCGGTGTCGGTCTCGTCAAGGGTGATTCTTTGAATTGAATTCTTCAGCACACTTAGTGTTTAATAACCTCGCCTTGTCATCTTGCATTGTGAGCTGAACACTTTTGGTAGCTAACGCTGGTTGACCTAAAAGTAGATCAGCGCCAGCAAGATCACGGTCAGCAATTAACGCCTTAATGCTAGATGAGATCATGTCCACTGTGATTGGTAAAGTTACCTCGCCTTTCACAGTGCATATGTCACCTCCAAAGCCTGAAGATGGCTCCACACAGTACTCGCCTAGTGAGTCGAAACATTCACATGTAATAATGTTTCGCTCACTACCCATATCGATGTACGCCATAATTCGCATATCATCTTCAGTGACATCCATTTTTTTATAAGTATCATCAATCACCTGATAGCGGTTTTGAGAAAACCTCTTTCTTCCTTCTACGGATTCATTCGCCTTGAACCCGCCTGAAGTTGATGATTTTGCAGCAGCTGAGCCAGCACCACGGCTAGAACACTGGATTCTGTTGTATCTAGGCTGTTCACATCTCATGCACCTATCTGCCTTAGGCTTGAGACAGTCCCGACTAATGTATGAACCAACTTCCTGGCAATTGTAGCACCGAATTCCACCTATCGGAGCTACCTTATCTTCTTGCCTTCTTTGAACCTTTGATACATTCGCCGTTGATATTGGAAGACGCCTTTTCAAGTTTGAGGAAGTACTCGTCGCCTGGTACCTGTCGAATGAAGATAAAAACCCAGTATATAGCTTATTAAGAGTGTTACACCTGAACGTTCTAGCATTCGCCTGCAGATCTCGAGGTTATTTAGACACGATAGTGCATTTGTGTCTTTGAGGTTACATCTCTGAATCAATGTTAGCTTCTTGTGATAATAATGAGTCATGATTTCGCCATCCATTTTTACCCTTGCTAACATCTCCTTTAATAACTGAACAAAATTGTGTTCTCTGGGAAACGCGTGCAAAATGGCCATCTTCCATTCGCCCCAGGTCAGATCATACGAGTCGAGCCCATTATACCAGTTCCTTGCTGCACCTTGAAATTTAGTCCGCATAAAATAGTCTCTCTCATATTCCGTCCAACAATGAATCCGAACTAGCTGATCAATTTTACTCAGCCACTTTGCAATATTATTGTCTTTATTGCCTGGGCTCAAGAATCTCACCGCCTACCCTTGCCTCCGACCAAGAATACACTGAACTACATGTAGATTTCGCCTTATTACATTCATTAGTATTAATATTAGGAATGCCCTCACCTGATTTTGATGTTTTCGCCTTGGCAATTTCGCTTATCGCCTTAGCAGTCTCCTTCGCCACAATCTGCTGGATACGTTCTGCCAATCCGCCTTACAGAAGCTTGGCGACGATCGCCTCGTTGCTATTTTCGCCCTTACTTTCATGATTATCATCCTTAAAAGGTTCATAGTCGTATTCGGAATCTTCACCCTGATTCCCCTTTTTTGCACTAGCCATTTCATCAATAAAACTAATAAATTCACCACACAAACTTTTTGACGCCTTATTTAAAAAACACAAAAACACCCGTGGGCTTATTGCAGATATAAATCGCACTTCTGAACTAAAACCATAAAAATCTATTTTAAATAAAAACATTTCTTTGCCTTCAACATTTAATACAATTTCTGACTAATCTTTTCTTGCTATCTTGCTGACTTGGTTTCTCCTCGCCGCCCGCCATGCCTCTTATTCTCAAAGGGAATGCTGCCATATGAAATATTGCTTACAATCTTATACTTAATCTTAGTTAAGTTACTATAGTACTGTAATCCTTGAGTTACCGCTTCATGATATAGAATTTCCCTTCGATATTGAGAATTTATGTCGTATTTACACTCCGCAGATTTTTTTACCAAATATGACCCTGGTAGCAAACATTTCTCAATTCTGAAACAAATCTGCAACTGTAAGCTTAATCCGAACCATATCTCTTCTGTTTCCGACTTTTATATATTTACTTACATAAAATGCTGCCGGATAATGACGTGACAGCAGCTTTGAGTAAGTTCATCATACGATTTAAAATATGCTCGCTCTGATATCCAGAATCTTACTGATGTTTTGCATACGTTTTACTTATGAATCTGCTCTACGGTTCGAAAAAATAAATTGGAAGAATCGTACTTAATTCTGCTGTAGATCGTCAAGAATATTTCATAAATTGCAGTGTCTTACGGATTTCTGATGTAAATATACTCTAAAGATAGTATGTCATTTCTTCAGCATTGTCTGCCGAGCAGGGTGTGTTACCAGGGTGAGCACCAACACTGAATTCTTCGCCGATTAAAAATATCTGGGGTATTCTTGATTTATGGGTAACAGGACGTCGATCTTCCCGAATGTGACACTGATTAGGAGATTTCATTCCATATTTTTGGTTCTTGCTGATAAATTTTGTTATATTTTTCCATTATTCGAATTGCATCAATCATGTCCCTTTTTACCTTACCTAGTTCGTTCACTTCATCGTTTATTGCCTAGTATTCATTATTTATTGCTACAATTTTCTCCTCCAATCTTAAATTGCGCTCCTTTGTCTTTATAATACATATCTTATTAATTAAACTATTTTTGGTACAACGTCTTGAATTTAATTTAGAACTTTAGTTTCAAAGTTTCTGATATCCTCTAAATATAATAAAGTTTAAGAAAGACAATTTTTATTACTGCTGTATACCTGGATTATTAGATAGAACGTGGAACCTTTAGGTAATCAAGACCCAAAATGTATGACAAAAAAAAAACAAAGAGAGAGCGAGAGATCAAATGAATTCAATATTTAAATCAAAATTTTAGATATATTAGTGTAATTAAATATCACCTATAATACATTTTTGAAAAGCTTGAAATAGTGGAAATCGAGCTGTCAAATAATATACAGAGTATTTAAAAAACATAATTTTAGTTCATAATTCAAAATCTCATACCTTTAGAAAAAAAAGTAAGTACGTCAGTGGATTTTAAGCAAAAAACTATACAATATCCATTTTTACTTTTCATTAACTAACATATTAACCAAGAAATTAGGGGGGGGGGGGCTGTAATGGTAGAGATATTTAATGGTGGAGGTCTATAAGGGCCGCCTATATGGCCTATATCTAAAACCGCAGACTATACAATACTTGAACGTGACCATAATTACAACAAATTGAGTGTAAAGAAAATGATGGAAAAAAAAGAAAAAATGCAGTTAACGACACAACAGACAAAAGTAACGCTAAGTCACATTTACACAAATCTTATTAAATATTGATATACCCTCTTAAAAATCAATAGATGGGAATATCCTCTTAGAACATTTATATGTTATCAGTTAAAAAAAACCAAAGACTCCATTTAAAAAAATAATTTATAAAAAAAAGAATTATTTTCCCAATACCACAATCGGTACAATTTTTCTTTCAGTATCGAAACAGAAATTGCAAGCTCAAAGTGCGTGCCTAAATATTTTTGTGAAAATTTAAATATTTTAAAAATTATATAAAGTTTTTAACTATAAAATAAGTTTTTCTGAATTGTCTTTTAACTTTTTCTGTTAATGTGTAAGATTTAAAAAAAAATATGTATTTAAATTTTAGGTTGGAAAATGTCATTATTATTAAATTAAAGAAAATAATATAAAAAAAAACTTTTTGAAATGCCTTGAACAAAAGGCGAAACGTCAGAACATGTTTTTTTTAACATCCACGTATGAATCTAACCCAAAGAATACAAAAAAGAATATATATATATATATATATATATATATATATATATATATATATATATATGTATATATATATATATATATATATATATATATATATATATATATATATATATGAAGTAAACTACGAACCGTAAATGTGAACTTCGTTGCATCATATCCTTTCCGTGTTAGAAGTTGCACAATTTGGATAAATTGCTACAGAGCACAAAGAAAGTCAAAACTTTTTGAAATGCCTTGAACAAAAGGCGAAACGTCAGAACATGTTGTTTTTTTAACATCCACGTATGAATCTAACCCAAAGAATACAAAAAAGAATATATATATATATATATATATGAAGTAAACTACAAACCGTAAATGTGAACTTCGTTGCATCATATCCTTTCCGTGTTAGAAGTTGCACAATTTGGATAAATTGCTACAGAGCACAAAGAAAGTCAAAACTTACCCTTCCCGCTACAGTGATACGGCAGAGGCATATGTTTCGTCTTTACTAGACTCATCAGGGTACCGACATGCACCTGTTTGTGCAAAGGACAGATCTGAAGGAAGTATGCAACACTGAACGCGGCTTCGCCGACCTCCCACCGGATGGCGTATATATGTTTATGAGGCTTTCCCGGATTCCTCCGTGTGAGATGCAATAGCAGTGGATATATCCACATTATGCCGTTGTAATGCTGAAATCACATTCAGCAAACGTACAACTATATGCAACTCTGTGTATAGACGAAGTAAAATGCGAACAGTAAATGCGAACTTCGCTTCATCCTATCCTTTCCGTGTTAATGGTTGCACAATTTGGATAAATTGATACAGAGCACAATTCACCCTATTCCACCACCATCAAGATGATGACCTACCTATACCACCACATCGAGAAGAAAGTCAAAACTTACCCTTCCCGCTACAGTCATTCGGCAGAGGTACATGTTTCGTCTCTACTAGACTCATCAGGGTACCGACATGTACCTCTAACATGGAAAGGATATGATGGAACGAAGTTCGCATTTACTTTTCGCATTTTATTTCATCTATACACGGAGTTGCATATAGTTGTACGTTTGCTGAATGTGATTTCTGCACTATAACGGCATAATGTGGATATATTGACTGCTATTGTATCTCACACAGAAGAATCTATATATATATATATATATATATATATATATATATATATATATATATATATATATATATAATTATGTGTTTAAATTATAACGAAATTATAGCGAAACTATAATTGATTATGTGAACTAGGTGAGCACCTGTAAGTACACTTCCATTTCCCTTCATATATAGCGTCTCGTATGTTGTAATTGATGAAACGCTCCGGAAGCCCTTTAAAGTCGACTCTTCAAAGTTTGAATTCGAAACCACTAATTCGGTAAACAATCAGTTAACACCCGTACGTCAAAAGAACGCCAAATCAGCCAAGAACATCGTCGCGGCTCTTGAAAGTGTGCAGGAGAAGCCGAGGTAGTCAATTCCTCGCCGTGCACAAGAACTCCGCCTTTCGCAGATTATAATTTGACAAATTTTGCGTTAGGACCTGGGCTTACTCCCGTACAAGATCCAACTGACCCAGAAGCTCAAAGTTAATGACCATAGACAACGCCGTTTGTTCGCTGACTGGGTTTCAGAGCGTTTGGAAGAGGACTCCAATTTTGATCGAAAAATTATCTTCAGCGACGAGACGCATTTTTGGATGAAGCGCTATGTTAACAAACAAAATTGCCGTATATGGGAAGAAGCTAATCCAGACGAGGTTCACCAAGTGGTAACGCATCCACAAAAAGTTACTGTTTGGCGCGGATTTTGGGCCGGCAGCGTCACTGGTCCGTAGTTTTTTTTCAGACCGTCAACGACGAGTGCTATAAAACTATGCTAACTGATTTCTTTTGACCCAAATTGAACGATATGGAGGTAGATGACATGTTATTTCAGCAGGATGGCGCTACGTGCCACAGAGCGGACGCCACGATGAATATTCTGCATGAACGATTATTATTGAGTTATCTCTGGCAGGGGTGATGTGAATTGCCCACCAAGATCGTGCGATTTGACCCTTTTTGACTACTTCTTGTGAGGTTTCTTGAAGTCGCAGGTTTATGCCAATAAGCCGCAATTGACCGATGCCCTTAAAGTTAACATAACTAATGCCTTCATTCAAATTCAGCTAGATCTATGCTGCAGAGTCATTGAAAATAGGACTATTCGGATCAGTGCCACCGTGAGAACCGCGGTTTACATTTGAACTTATATTCGATATATAATGGCATACATGGGCTTTTCAAATAAAAACAGAATTTCGTTATTACCTCATCCACATCTTGTTTTATTACATTTCCACATCGACCCGCCTTTATTGAAAAACCCTTTAAATAACAGTGGCGACTGAACCATGATATCTCCAAAAAAGTAAGACTTTTTACAACTTTTTAGGTAATTATATTTTGGCAACACTTTTTTGTGGAACTAATTATATATAAATCTATTTACTTTTAATGAATTTAACATACAAATTTATTTTCTTTTATAACTTAAACTATATATGACCAGAAATGAATGTTTCTGGACTCCATTGTGCGAAAGTAGCATAGGGACTACTGTTCCCTACATAATTTGAATTTTATCGTCATTTCAAGTACACTATTTTGATTTAAACTTTAAACTTCAAGCGATGTTCTAATTAAAAAATATAAATTTATACCACTTTGAGATTGGCTGAAAATGATTAAAACTTTGGGAACGCCCAAAGGCCCAAGTCGCGGGCGTCTGGGACGAGTTACGACCGTAATGGGGCACGATTCACCTTTGAGCTACATTTTAAATTGAATATAATTATCAATTATGAGCTGCACTCTGTGATTTTCTCAGAGGATTAATTAGATACTTTGATAGAAAAGCTGTCTGTTATCGGTTTTTAATTAGAGGAGCACGACTTCGTCTTTAACACGATTAATTTTTTAAAATGTTAAGTCGTTTTGTAGGTGAAGCAATAAGTTTTCAAAGAATAATTTTCATAAAGGGTATAAATAAAAAATAGATAAAGTTTGGAAGACAAAGCCAGAAAATAATTCGTGATATAGAATTTATATCAAAATTACATAAGTCTTTTTACTGTTACCGATAATTTTCTGGTCGATATCGGTAAATATCGACATATCGATAATTTTTTTCAAATTTTATTATGATAACACTACTTTACAGCTAATTTGCGATTGTAATGTAAAAGGCAGTATTGGGTTAATTTTTGGTCTCTAAATTCGAAAATGAAATGAAAACTTCCTAACACGTAAGATTTTTGAGTTATGTTTTTTTTTTCAAAAATGAATGAGTATTTTAATCATATTATTTTAAAAAGTAATTCGTAATATACTGGGGCGCTGCATTGCCAAATTTACATTTTTCATAAGTTAGGGAAAGTGTACACAATTTGGCAACACCCCGTGGGGTGTCTATGGATGAGAAGTCAACCACGAAGTCTCAATCTCTTAAGGCTTAAAATAACGGAAGTACCCATTTAAACCCATATAGTTTCAAATTTCATTCTGCCCCGCAGCCGAATCGCTTATAGAACACCCCTGTATACGAGAAGTACGTCATCGCTTTTCGAACTTTCGATACCCGATGTTTCTAGAAAATACCAGAAGTACGGAACAGCTATAAAAGCAGCTGGCCGGCAATCGTATCATCAGTATTGGTTTAGCACGAGTAGTGGTCAGTATGAGATAGAGATGCAAAGTACGCAAATAAGCCAATAGTTAGAGCTTTGTATGAGTGTTATCTTTGTGTTAAATAAAGCTAGTTGACGCCTGTAAACGTAGTATCACATTCCTGAACAGGCCTACGCGACAGCAAAAAGATGTCTAAAGTACACAAACGTGGCTGTGTTAACCCCGCTGATAGTTTTTGCTACATATGTGTCAATTTACCCCTAAATCGCAGAAAGGAATAATTAATAAATTCATAAGTATTTTGGATATCTTGTTGGAGACCAAGATCGGGACTGGGCTCCTCACATATGTTGCTAAACCTGTGCAGCAAATCTAAGTAACTGGTTAAATGGCAAACGCTCTTCTATGCCTCTTGCAGTTCCAATGATTTGGCGATAATCAACAAATCATTTTGCCTACTGTTATTTTTGCATGACAAAAGTGTCCGGTTTTTCAAGAAAGAGCAAACATAATAATGAATATCCGGATACTCCCTCAGCACTAAAACCGGTTCATGGAGAAAGTTTACCAATTTCACTGCCCCCCGTAAAATGGAAGGAAGATTTAGAACTGTGTGATGATAAGGCAAAACTCGATAATGTATCAGAAAAGGACACTCCTTATTTTACCGAAAGTGAAGGAAAAGCACCTCATTTAATCGAACAACCTGAATTAAATGATCTAGTTCGGGACCTCCACTTGTTCAAAAAAGCATGCTGAATTGTTAGGGTCTAGATTATAACAATGGAATTTCCTAGCCACTGGAACCCAAGTTGTAATATTTAGGAACCGTAACCGGGAGTTATCCTCGTTTGTTACTCTTCAGGATTAAATGTGTGTTTGTGTTAATGCACATAACACCGACGAATGGCGCTTATTTATAGATTCTTCTAAAATAAGTTTAAAAGCAGTTCTGCTCCATAATGGCAACAATAGACCCTCTATTCCTATTGGACTTGCGGTTGACATGAAGGGAACATACGAAAGTATGTCATTTATTCTAAATGCAGTAAGCTATGATACGTATAACTGGCAAATATGTTGTGACCTAAAAGTCATAAGATTTACTTAGTATTGCTGTTTTCTTTGTTTTTGGGATAGTAGAGCAACACAGAGCCATTACCAAGTAAAAGAATGTCTTTCGAGAGATCAATATATTCCAGGTCAAGCTAACCTAAATAACGCACGTTGTGTTGATCCTAAAAAAGTACTATTACCACCATTACACATTAAATTGGGATTGATTAAAAATTTCGTGAAAGCATTAGATAAAGAAGGAAATGCGTTTAAATGCCTTAAACAAATTTTTCCTAAACTAAGTGATGCTAAGCTTAAGGAAGGAATATTGTTGGACCACAAATTAGAAAAATAGTAAGGGATCAACAGTTTGATCCCTTCTTCGTGCAGGATCCGCGCTCTTCTCTTTCTGCCAATCCGAGTTTCTTGAGGTGTTCCTTCAGGTGGCAATGCCCCGTGAGGATTTTTGTCAGAACTCTGAGTTGGCTGTTACTTAGGCTTTTGCATTCCTCGAATCTCTTCTGATCGTAGTTCCCAAGAAGTATCTTCGCTTGTCTCAATCCTTGCAGCTCCGTCCAATATTTGGATTTCCTGCTTTCTCTTCTCTTATTCCTTAGAAATGCTTGAATCGCAGAAATAGCGTCTCCGCCCCTTCCCTCGCGAGTCGCTCTACTATTTCATTCCCCTCTACCCCGGTGTGTCCCGGTACCCACATGAGGGTGACCTTATTATTTTTACTCAATTCATTTAATTCCTGTCGGCATGTTCAAACCATCTTGGACCTGATTACTTAAGAACTCAGCGCACTGATAGCTGCTTGAATATCCGACATGATGATAATCTCCTGTCCGCTAGAGTTTTTCTTTGTTAAAGTGAATAAATTTCCTAGTGGCATGCATTTCTTGTTAACTGTTTCAATTGTGTTTCTGTCCCATTCACGACTTAACTTAGTGTTTTTCTCAAAGTTAATTTTAATTTTCTAATTTCGTCCTGGGGCATGTCTCAGGTTTGCTGATTTATGGATGAAAGATTGGGTCTTCGTTTTATTACCCCATTTCTCATGATCCTATAAATTGTCCTTTTCCCCATAGTTTCCTTTAAGTATATGTAGAGGTGTAAGGTTTAGGATTACTTCCATGGCGGTCAATGGACAGGTTTTTCACTGCCCCGGTTATACACGCATATACCAGTCTTTGAACTTTCGAGAAGTTGGCTCTCGTATCTGCCTGACTGGTTCATTACTGCAAATCACTGCTACATATGTGATGATTGGTCTCATTATTGCAGTGTACATCCACTGCAGGATTTTTGGGTTTGTGCCCAAGCTTTTTCCCCCAAAAAGTCTATAGACTATCAAGGCTCTTGTAGCGTTGTTGATAACATGTTTTTCGTGTTTGTTCTGTAGAAGTTAGGATTAAGTCCAGATATTTAATCTCTGACTTTCACTCAATACCGTTCCTATCCATTTTGATGGTTTTCAGATTGAGATTTCTTTGCTCTGTGAAGGTGGGGTTGATATTTAGTCTCATCATCTGGCACGATTATTTAGTGTGTTCAAGCCCTCTCGGGACTATGTCACAGAGGGTATTTTCGAATTTACCCCTCACGATTACGACCACGTCATCGGCATATGAGAAGATACGCCGAGGTCAGTCAGATCAGAAAGAAGTTGATCTACAATTAAGCTCCACATAAGTGGCGAAGCTACTCGCTCTGAGACCATCCTTTGGTGGTACAGAGGCTGATAATATCCTGCCCTATCTCTGTTTCTGCTATTATAGTGGCGAGAAGTCACGCTATCCATTTGAATGTCGTTTCATCCATTCCCCTGTCATCAAGTGCTCTTTTGACTGCCTCTTGTGGAGTGTTGTCAAAAGCCCCTTCTATATCATGAAAGGCACATACTACAGTTTCCTTACTGTTCATTACCTCTAGAATCTTTACTGTTGTATCAGTAAACCCACCCGCTTGATACGCATGTTGATGAGGGCTCAGTGGCGCCTGTTCAATAATTTCCGTTCTGCTATAATTATTTACTACTTTTTAAAATAAACAATGTGAGACTGATGGGTTGCAGGGATTTAGGGTGTGTAGTGTCCTTTTTCCCTGGTTTCGGACTGAAGGTGACTCTGGCCCTTCTCCATATATCTGGTATGTAGCCCAATTCCAGGCTACTTTAACTGATGCGTACTATGTGTGGTAAAATCTCTTCCTGCCCTCGTTGAAACAGGGCGGGGATTATTCCATTAACTCCTGGGCTTTTAAATGGTTGGAAGGTGTTCATGTCCCATTTTAGACGGCCGTTACTGCATATTGTCGGCCATTGCTATAGCTTCTCTGGTAGGCTTTTGTAATGTTCTATTGCATTATTCGCAGTGCGAGGCTTGCTCCCCGGAAAGTGAGTGTAAAGCTTCGTTTGGCTTTCTAAGTGTCATTGTCGTGTCGATCCCACCCTTCGCCATGACTTTGTCTAGTCTAGCTACGATAGGTGTAGATTGAATGTCCACAGAATATTTTGGAGCTGTTTATATTAGCTTTCCTAATTTCTTTGTTGTAGGTTGTAAGTTTTTTAGTGTAGCTCTGCCAGAATTCTCCGACACGCTTAGCCATATAAAAAAGTTTGCACGTTTCTGATCTTCGCTCTGACAGATGATCATTCCACTGAGGTGCATTTCTATAACTTTTACTTATTTGTAAGGGGCAGCTCGATTTGTAGGCTCCGAATATTGCCTCATTTACGTCTTTCAGCTCATTTTCCAGCTCCAGATGGTGCTTATCGTATCTTCTGGTCTGAAAAAGTGCTGTATTTTTCCCATTCTGTTTTCCTAGGATTTCTTCTGAGGACTGGTTTCTAAACTGAATGCAATTATTTTGTGATCTCGAAGAGAAGTTTCATTCAATAACCTCCAGTTTTCTACTAGGCCTGTATTTAGTGTGATATCAAATTCTTTTTCCCTTAATCTTGTTATAAATGTAGGGATATTTTCTATATTGTTTATGGAAAGATTACATTTAAAGATGTATTCGAGAAGTCCGTAATTACAAGTATTTGCGTCATAAATTATAAATTAGCAAAGATAACCAAATCCAATAGATATACCGTGTGAATTTGGGATGGACAACTATTCGGAATCTAGGAGATAAGTTACAGGTTTAGCTGTCAAGGTTCCTAAAAAGAGAAATCTATGAACAATGCATCTTGACATATAGAGCCGAGACACTCATAATAACAAAACTGTTATCAAACCAACTGATAGTATCCCAAAAGGTAATGGAGACAGCCATGCTGGATATCATAAAGAAAGATAGGATAATAAACAAAATGGTAGATGTTATAAAAAAAATCGCTTAGTTTAAATGGAGATAGCGTGAAAGATTAATATAATGGAGACCCTGAGAGGATAACAGGAATAGGGGTAGATCGCCGATTATTTAGAGCTATGACATGAGCGGCATAAAGTTAGGTCAACACTACTCAAAATAGAATGGAATTTGTGAGAGGAGGCCTGTATCCAGCAGTGAATGCGAACGGCTCATGAATGATGATGAGTAGTACAATTTCTTGGGATCGATTTATTTTTTATAGAGAGAAATATATCGTAGCACTACCATTAAATGTTTCTTAATTTGGTCTCTAAAATTGTGCTTAATGTTATTTATAAATGTTGAGCCTTCCAACTGTTATTATGAAGACGTTGATTTCCAACGAAACATTGAACAGTTTTAAATTTCCAATGATATTTCTTGAACCTGAAATGTTCACTTTTATTGAGGGCTTTATAATTTACCATTGATACCAGCCTCACCACAAAAAAGAACGTCAATAAAAACATACCAGGTTATTTAACTCATCTTGAACTTTTAATATATCTCTTCTAATGAGATAAAGAAAAATCCATTTAGATACAGAATTACTTTGGATCCGCTTAATAATTTCTTCTCGGTATTTGAAAGTGGCCACTTTGTACTAACTAGATAAACATTAAAATAATAACCATAAAAAAGAACTACTGTTTTATATCAAGCAGTAAAAAATTATGGGCCGCGAAACACCTGTGGCATAAATAATTATATTCTAAAGTGTCGATTTTGGAAGATGGTATCGATTGTAAATAATAAATATTAAGACGTCCAATAAGAAACAGTTTCTTGCAGTGAATTATTATATAATTTATCGCATAATGTGTTATAAGACATAACATATGGCTTTAAGTATGGTTTAAAAATTTTGTAGTGAAATAATTCCTATCAGAAATATTAATGCAAAAAAGAGTTCCAATTTTATGTTATTTAATTTTACTTCTGCGATAAAATAATTGCATATTGAATATCTAGTTCTTTTCCAAAAAGAAAAAACACGCGCGATTTGAGCTCATTATTACTAAGATGTATTGAAATTATTTGCGATTCATTCTTACAAAAATCCCAAATAGCTTTAATGTTATAAAAATTGTTCTTGTTAACAAAGCTGTTTAAAAAAATGCTAATTATTTAATTAAGTTTACAAAATACCATTATATCAAAATTCGTAAAATAACAATGTTCAAAGTGTTTCCTTTTCCCGATTTCGTGGCCAAAAATGCCAAAATCGAAGAGTTGGCATTTCGATTTTTTCCACTCGGATATTGTGAAGGGGGCTTTGGGATGTTACAATCCCAAAGCAGAGGTGGCTAGGTTTATGATCTGAGGTAGACGAATACCTCAAATGTTGATATTCTAGCAGCAGCATGTTAAGCGCGCTTGGCCCTTTGCCTAATATTTTAAAGTGGATATTATTTTGACTACTTAATTGCACTGTACAACAAGGGCTAATTAATAGAAAGTCTAGTATACTTTTCCGAAGGATAATAATAATAATTATTATTATTATTATGTCTTTATTTTTGGCTCCATAGAATTAACAACATATTATAACTAATTAATATACAGGATAATGTAGAGACAGAAAGGGCGAAGTCCAGATGTGGATAACACCTAAGTGACATCCACCCAGATCAACTCAACCCAGACTGAAAGTAAATAGGACCTAAATAATAATTAAACACAGAAGAGAAAATAACCAATACTTATACACCCAAGTTAGATACATTGATAGAAATTCTGGATTTTTCTTCATTAAAATTCAAAAGAAAAAGAGGAAACTACAATTTTCTTATTTGTTTATCACATGCGTGTTGGGAGACAACATATCTAAATTTTATAGGCGTGAGAGTTTTGAAGAAGTCCGAAAGAGAATTATATAGTTTAGCGACATTGTAGGTAAAAGAGCGTTCAAACAGAGAAGATTTATGCAGGGGCGGAGTTATTGTTCCTCGAAAACGAATGTTGACGTTATGCACGTGGGATCTAAAAATGATTCGTCTGTATAGATATTGTGGGCTTATATAACATATAATTTTATGGTAAAAACAAGCTTCATGTAACCACCTCTTGCTCTCCATATTCAGCCATTTTAAGTCGAGTAGCTTATGAGATATTCTCTCATATTTACGAACTCCATAAATGAGTCGCAAACAAGAGTTTTGCACTTTCTGTATTCTTCGTTTTTGAATGGCTGTTAGGCAGTTTCCATATATTACATCTCCGTAGCTAAAAATAGAGAGCACCAGCGAGTCACAGAGCAAAGCCTTAAGTTTTATGGACAAATCATGGCGGTAACTGTAAAGAAGTTTTAGTCTAACATAAGTCCTCTGAACACAATGGGAAACATTCTTATCAAATTGCAGTGTACTGTCAAAGACAATACCTAGATTTTTAACACTATCTTCAATAGGCAGAACTGAATCACCAATCTTTACATTAATAAGATTTTTAACAATCTCTTTATCAGTCTGTTTTCCAAATATCGTTATACAGCATTTTTTCGGATTAAGATACAAGGAGTGCTGCAAAGAGACCGAATGAATTACTTTAAGGTCTTGGTTAATAGCGTTGCAAGCCTTAAGAACATCCTCTCTTCTAAAAGACAAATATACCTGGGTATCATCCGCGTAGCAATGCGACTTGCACCTTTTCAAGGCATTTGGTAAACACGAAGTGTAGATTACATATAACAAAGAACTCACAATAGAGCCCTGCGGTACACCAGAATTTATGGGCAGCTCCTCTGACATCTCGCCACCCAGTTTAACGCACTGCCTTCGACCCTCCAGAAAACACCTAAAAAACTGAAATGGCATGATCACTATAGTGAAGTATTGCTAATAGCAATCGGCGCTGAATCTGAATCTGGCTTCAGAATTACTCCATCACATCAGGTTTTTGAGATATCCTAACCTAAAATGTAAAAAATACTGCTTTTCGCCATATTTTAGGTTACGTAAAATCACAAGGTAACTTTTTTCACAAAATTGGTAAGAGTATCTGAAAGTACGTTCCTCTTTAAAATCAATTCTGGAATGTCTAGGTATCTTTTTTTTTTCATCGTTTCATCGATCTACTCGAATGCAAGCCAAAAACAGAGTACAAGCTACCTCCTTGCATGCACCCTCCTACCGATTTGTTTTGGCTGTATTTTTTTGTTTTTTTTTCTGTTTAACATTTTAACAAGTTTTGATTTTCTTAATATAACTTCAAAATGCAATATAACGAAACAAAAATATATTGATTCAAGAACAATTCAAGTGAGAGTTTGTTAAAATGTTCATAGCAAAAATATTTTATTTATAATAATTGAAATGTTAATTTTTGCAAGTTTGGATCAATTCATCAGGACTGTTATTTATAATTATTCAGAAAATATGAATCTACTAAAAAACTATTTTGTGTTATTTTCCTGAATATGTAATTTTTTTATGTGGTATATTAATATTTTGACGTTTTATGCTTTTGTTGTATTTATTTCTGTTAACAAATTTTTTAATAAGACAAACGTAAAAAACGTCAAAATGTTAATATTCCTTAATAAAAAAATAATAATTTCCCTCGTGCGCATTAGTTATAGCAATACCGTTGAAGCCGACACCATCGATTTTTACGTTACCGCCGTTTCGACTAATTAGCACGTATATAACGTTTCTTATATTTCGTGTTTTGTGGTCCCAAAGAAAAAAAGGGTTAGTTGTACTGACCTTATATTTTTTGTTTGTGGATTTTCTTCTCAAATAATCAAGTAAATGTTTTAGTTTTCTTTAGTTTCAGTTGAAATCTGGAGTTTATATTTAAACTTTCACTCTTTTTCAGATGATCTGTCGCAGACTTATAGAAAAATGCATTTAACCTCTTTAATGTGAACAATCTTGTATAGAGGTTCATATAAACTTTGAAAGAAAAACATTATGACCACTCCAAGAAATATGCAGGAAATTTTGGATGATTTGAAAGGCAACCCATATTATGATAAATATGCAGAAAAAATAAACCAAATTCAAAAAACATCCCCAGAAGAGTTTAAATCTCGAGTTACAGGAATGATAGAAAAAAAGTAAAAATATTGAAGCTACTTAAGAGCGCCAGTACTCTTAGCTGCTTAAACCTAAAGATTAACTAACGAGTGAAATTCAAGATAAGAATATATCGCTTGATAAAATTATGAAAGTTGATTTAATTAAGGAAAATCCACTGATGAAATTAAGGCTTATTGGGGAGGATGCCGTTTGCAGAAGCACTGTATTGTTACGACAATAGCATCAAAAGATTTTGAAAAGTTAGAAAAAATATCTACAAAATATCCCAAATTTTTATTTCATTTACCAAGAAGTCACGGCTATGAATTTATAATGTGCCAATTTGAATCCAACAACACTGTTCATGTACTTTTCTAAATTCTGTTATTTTAATGAAAATATCAGTATTTAAGGGATATTTTCAAAGAGTTTACAACTTTAAAGAAAATTTATGCCATTTGGAATTTTTAAAATTCGACAGTGGACTTGTCATCAACAACCCCTAGAATGCTTATAAAGTTATTTTCATCAAAATAACAGAATTTAGAAAAGTAACTCAAAGAGATAGTTTTTATTATGTTTTTGGCTTGTATTCGAATAGTTTGGTGAGACATAAAATTTAAATTAGCATATCTTGATGAAAAAGAGATATTTAAACATTCCAAAAATAATTTTAAAGAGAAAATACCATAGTTTCCGGTGATTTTACTAGTTTTGTGAAAAAAAAAAATCTTTTGATTTTACATGTGTGGCGGAGCAAATCTGAAGCCAGATTGGGATTCAGCTCACCAAAATCCTTCGGAAAAGTTTACTAGAGTTTTTGGTTACAATAAATCAGTCAAATATTGTTGGCCTGTATTGTTCTTCAAAATTTCTTTTGTTCATTGTTCCTAAAGGTATGTACAGAATGGGGCAGAGCAACTTGCTTATTTGAATTTGGCGCACTGAAGCGATGATTGCTCCGAGGTGAGTAGAGGTAGGTACATTCGAGAGAGCTGGGCGTAAAGTTATAGTTCCGATTGGCTTAGTTAGCATTATGAAGTGGACGAAAGATCACCCGCGCATGCGCGCTACAGCTGACATGACGCAGTGGTTGTAGACTGTCGATCTTCGGCAGTTCTTTATCTTGTAGTATCTAATTGAGCTTTTCAACGGTCGGCGATCCCATACGAATTTTTTTGGTGAATTTTTCTGATAGGCTGCCTTTTTGCGTTAACATTTGATGGTTAAATTATATGTAGTTATCAACTGCTTCGAGTGATGTTTTTTTATAATATAATGCTTAGATGCTCAGTTGTGTTTGTCACTATTTTTATTTTCGTCTTGAGGCTAATTTTTCTTAAGCATCTATTAAGTTTATCAATCATTTCTTATAGTTTTTAGTGGTCATTGCTGAAAAGCACGAAGTTGTTGGCAACTCTCAAATAATTTAGGTATTTTTTCTCTAGATTTATTCCCTTATCTAACTAGTTCAATTTTTGAAGCATATTTTCCAGCGTTATGATAAATATTTTCGGAGATATTGTGTCTCCCTGTCGAACACTTTATATACATATATAATAACAATTTTATATACGTTCTTTAATTATTGTATATACCAACTGTCTGCTCTACAGTTCTCAAGGCAATAAATATGGCTCAGACTGCCGTGGAGTCAAAAGCCTTCTCGTAGTGAACAAAAGCTATATTAGTTGGGTGTTATATTCTTTACTTTCATCAAAATGTTCCTCGCTGTTTGAAATCCGGATCAGAAACCCGCTTGTTCTGTTAATTAGCATCAATTTTGTTGAATATTGCGTTAGTAATTTTTTCTGATGAACAACTTATATATTTTTGAAATCTCATGGGTTTATAGTTGACTAAATTTGTGATGTTAAACTTTTTATAAATTATTTTCAGTTCAGCTATGTGCCATCTTCTTATAATTTATTGACTTCCTAGGCATCTGTTGTATTTTCTTGCTAGTTCTTACATAATTTTAGATACGATATTATCTAACTCACTATTAAGCATAACAATACCAAAATAAATAAACTAATTAGACAACCTTGCAGGATTTTGGATTTTTCTGCGGTCTGGATAGGACCGATCATTCCCTATGTATTTTTGTGAGCTAAACTCGAACTTGATATCAGCTCAGATTTTCAAGATAAAGGGTTTTTCAATAAGACGGGTCGATGTTGGTAGCTTGTAGTGGCCATGTTGTTTATTATTCCGTTACAGATGCCAAGTAACAATGACAAGTTACACGATTGAGTGGCACGTCCGAATGTGTATTATCAAAATGTGTGTTCGTTAGTGAAAACGTTGCGCATGTTGAGCCCGTTTTACGGCACAGGCGGTGGCCCTTCAAAATCGACTCTCTAACATTTAGTGGTCAAATTCGAGACGACCAGTAAACAATCAGCTAACACCCGTACATCAAAGGAACGTCAGATCAGCTGAGAATATCGCAGCGGTTCGTGAAAGTGTGACAGCATTTGATCATAAACTCCTGCAAACAGAATATCTTGGGTAGCGTTGGCCGTTCCGTCTATAATCATACTGGTGTTCCATATTTGTAGCTATTTTAAAAACCCTATGATTAAATTTTACAGTAACAAAGACACTCTGGAAGTCTGGTCGTTCATCTTTTCTTTTGCAGTCTTAGTTCTAAATAACTACAGATTAGTTAAGGCTTACCACTGTCAAATCTCAGGACTTCAGGACCCAGGCCAGGCTACTAACTAGTTGGACAGATAATTTGTCTTGCTTTGAGGCTTTCACAGTGGCGTGACTGCAAGGTTAGTCGCATAAAAGTTTTTAATTAAATTAAACAAACCAAGTTTATTAGCAAAAATAAATAGGAAACGGAATTATTTACAATGAGAAACTTGAAATTAGTAATAAATAATAATATCAAGATACTAAAATAATTAGTCCCGTTGGCCGTACTATTAGTAAAAATATAAAACCCAATTCAGAAGATAAAGCGTACAAATAGCTTTTTAAAATATTAAATAGAAAAAAGAATAAAAACGCGAAAAACAGCTATTTATATTATTTAAGTAAACAATATTAAAGGTGCTAAATTTCCAAGTAAAATAACACAAGATATTCCCTTAATTTCCCAAAAACAAAACAAAACAAGGAAAATCTTCATTCCCGCTGAATATACACTTTATGTAATTCCCTATGACCTATTCCCAACGTCGTACCGCAGTTAACGAAGGCCAAATTCTAACTGAAGTTTATTATTTCTTAAAAGGCCAAACTTGTACTCCCTCGGCACCCCGTTAGCACCCATATTACTCCATGGAACCGCGTAAACGTCAATTTGATTCATGAAATGTAGAGGGCGTTAGCCATTCTATACATAATACTTAATTTCCGAATTAATCTAGACTGGAGCATCTTAATTTTATTTTTAATACAAAATGGTTACTATAACTATTCTAGGTCTTTCTATAACGAAAATAATAATAAAATACCCAATGGGAAAAAATGACATTTTATTTTGCTGGTATTTAAATAATTCCTTTTTGCAATTAGGAAAACCAGTAGCTATATTAATTCTTTGTACATATTGTCAAACGATATATTATATTATAGTGAGTTCATTTGATCATTCTTTTGTTTCCTAGTAATGGGAAAATCGTTCAATATTTTAATATATTTTAACGGTATTTTCATATACCACATATAAGACCTTCCTTGGCTCTTATCTCTTCGGTTATAATTACATAACCAGGGTAGACTTTCTTGGACAGATTTATTTAACAACCTTAAAGAGGGTCTTTTAGTTTATGTCGCAATAAATTGTCTAGGTTTATATATTTTTAAGAAAATATTTAAACGACTTAAAGGTAATAAAGCTGAGATTATGCTTAAGTACGGTAATTGATTTATTTTTCCTTTACACTTTTTTGGGTGGTAATAAAAAATATATACTATCCCGTTTTCACGGATAAAATCTATCCACAGAGTGATTATTTATTTACTTATTTTTTCAGAATACATACACACACGCTAAACAGTATAAAATAATTAGTATTTGTTCCATTACAAAAGTGTGCAGGAGGACTGGAGGCAGTCAATTCCTCATATACGAGAACTCTGCCTTCTGCAGACTATAACTTGGCGACTTTTACGTCGGGCTTGGGCCTACACCCATACACGATCCAACTGATCCAGGAAGGGAACGATTTGAGGGTATGGTTATCTTTCGCAGAGGTGACGTGAATTAGCTACTAAGATCGTGCGATTTGACCCCGCTACACATTTTCTTGTGGGGTTTCCTGAAGTCGCAGGTCTATGCCAATATGCCGCAATCGACCGTGAGAAGCTGCGACGGATATTTGAACGATGTTATATTTCAGACATAATGGCATGTACGAGCCTTCCAAACAAAAAAAAATTCATTAATATCTTACACACAGCCTGTTTTATTCCATTTCATCATCGACCTGCCCTTATTGAAAAACCCTTTATATAAGTTTCAAGGTAACAAAAATAACGAATTCAGTTTTACTATGCATATACCTAGCACTAGTATGCATTTAAAACTTGAATAGCCAGATTCACTAAGAAGATTTAAGACTGAAACCCAATCTATTTTCCATGAAATTTAAATCTTCTAGTCTCCCAGTTTTGTTTCGCTTATGAGAATGTCATAATTTATATTGCATAACAGAATAAATGTTTATATAGGGATATTAAGAATAAGAATCTTGCGATAAAGCCTTAAAATATGTAAGAGAAATAGTGTATCCCTTCATTTTTATCGGTTTAGTAATTAACAAAATGATTTTTTTATGCTTGTATTTTTAGGGTTTAAAACTTGCTTGATTCACTGTTGCTCTTGTCAGTTTAAGTTCTCTGCTGTCAATTTAGGACGATCTTAAAGTAAAACCGTGTTAGTGAATCAGGGGGGGGGGGGAGAATTACCTAGGAACTGAAACATTATATAGAGACATAGTGTTTTGAAGGGCAAGATTCCTACTCTACAGTGAGAAATACTAATACTACACGAATAAGGCTAATAGCATAATTCACGACTCTTTTTCAATCCTATTTAGCTCGGAAACTTGATGCGATCATAATTGGATTAAATCTGACAAAAATTTGTGAGAAATACTTTGCTCCATACAGGACTGTTCTACTTGGGTCAAGAAATAAATATATTTTAAAGGAATTATTTAAATTTACTTTCACCATTTTGTCAAGAATTGTTAGGAAAACTAGCAAATATGTTTAAAAACCGGAAGTTGTCAAACTACTGAAAAGTGTTAAATTGGTTTGGACCTATGTCGTCTCAATTGATTGTCTTCATTCCGTGAAATAGTTTAAAATGGAAAATAATATTAAATTAATACATATAAATTATTTATTCATAAATATACAGAAGATTTTTCTACTATTTAATAAAGTTATAAACGATGTTTATGCAAAGTATGAGAAAATATGAAAAGTATTATTGTATGGAATATAAATCTACAGAGGAAAATATGAAAAATTATATTATTCGTGTTCTGCCGGAGGGTGTTTGTATGGCAAAAGCATTGTAGTTCAAAATTTTTTTAAATAAACCCTTTCTTTGTCTTTTTAGATTACATATTAAATGTGAATTTATTATGTATATATTAATAGAATTAGTGAAATCATTTAATTAATCTAATATTGTAGAATTAATGTTTTTTTCTTGTTTTTATTGTATAGGTCTTGATACTTATTATATATAATTCTTCCAATATACACGGTGTTCGGTGAGTATACGTCAAGCTCTTGGCAGTGTATAAAAGGGGTCTAAATAACCCCAGCGTTTCATATCATTTTTTTAATGTGCTCCATAACGAAGATTAATGCCCAGGCCTGTATATTTTAATAAAATTTTTGCATGTTGTATAATCGATAAAGAAGAATTCAGATAATAAACAACCTTTGACACAAGCAAGTCAGGAGCGGACTCAGCACTAAACTAGTAGGCCCAAAATCTTGACAGGTGTTTTAGATACTTTAGACAATTATTTAAAAAAAGCCAACAAAATATATTAATTGATAATTAACATGGATTCAGACGTGGGATGTCCACAGAAATGGCTATTTTTAAGGC
Source organism: Diaprepes abbreviatus (assembly GCA_034092305.1). Classification (NCBI taxonomy): domain Eukaryota; kingdom Metazoa; phylum Arthropoda; class Insecta; order Coleoptera; family Curculionidae; genus Diaprepes; species Diaprepes abbreviatus. The sequence continues at coordinate 5,431,662 of JASJET010000156.1, forward strand.
TGAGAAAGTTGCAGAGCTTTATTTTAATCTGTCAAGGGTATTTGATACAATAGGCATGATGACTGATTTTGGAAAAATACTCCGCGATGCACCTACTTTATACAAAATAAATCTTATTTCCACAAAAAATTAATGTTTTAAATGAAAAATTGACCTTTTTAAAATACAATTTAAATTTCGCACCAAAACGCTAGAATAGTAATGGCGTCCGTCTGTGACGTCACCCTTTCGTAAACACTTGACAAGTTGCATCGTATTGCTTCTCTCCATTCATATTTTCCATTATTTTGTGCGATAATCATGAATTCTAATGTGTATCGATGGTATGCAGTTCTTCGATGTAATAGTACATTGATAAAAATAAATAAGATATTTATTAACGTGCCAATGAAGAAAAATATCAGAAATATGTGGCTAAATTTTGCAAGACGATACCCAGTTTCTGTATCTGTTAATTCAGTAATTTATTGCTGTGAAGATCAATCTAATGTAAGTATTTACTTTATTTTATATAAATAAGGGGCGAAGTTCGCAAACAAAATATATGTAAGGTGAATATTTGCCAATAACACTGTCGATTCCGTTTGAGGTTAGATCTCATTTCTTTATTACTGTATTATATTTAAAGTTCCAAACTAAAAGTTTTTCTTTTTCCAGTTACCAAATGATATGGAAAATTGTATATAGTACCACGTAATGGATTCATTTTTACAAGTGGGCATGAAGTTAGGGTCTATAGCCACAAAATTTGAATACCAACCAGTCAGAAACAAACGAACATCTGACACCGCTGAGCGTCCCTATGTTCTCGAAAAATAAAGAAGGTGTCTAATTGAAGAAAGTGAGAAAAATATAGCAGAAATAACAACACATGCGGAACATTTAGAACTTGCAGGCATTTTATCAGAAAGTTCAGGTACATACCCATTGCTTTTTTATACCGGTAACCTGTTTTATTGAATTCAAGTGTATATCTTTTCTGTTTACTGGTTTAATCATAACATTATAGATAATTATGATTCCAAACAGTCTTTGTGGTAACTATTATTATTATTATTATAGTCTGTTGCAAAAATTATAGTATATAATAATATGTTAATAGTTACAGTTTGTTTACAAGTACTTATTTTTATTTTTTAGCTTTGCACACAATTGAAGATCCTGAAGCACTTACCACCTTTCCAAAATCAGCTGATAAATCAGTACAAGGATATATATATATATATATATATATATATATATATATATATATATATATATATATATATATATATATATTATACAAATTCAGAAGTAAAGCTCTCCAGACTGAAGTTAAAACAATGCATCAGTTAACCTAGCATCAAGGAGTCGATTCTTGGGAGATTTGAGCTATTGGCCTTGATAAGTCCTTATTCCATGGTGTTGTTGTACTTATGGAAACACGAAACTGACACACTTGATAGTTTTATCCACAAAATATCTGATTATCGATGCAAATAAAGACAAATTCGAACGATAAAGACAATAAATAATGATGACTGATGTGATGTTTACGAAAGCATGACGTCAGGCGCTTCTGATTGGTGTTCGATCTAATATGGCCGATTGATCATCAGTTGATTATGTTGAAACTAGAAAATTATGGGCTGAGGGGTGTTGCTGTTTTATTGTTAAAATCATATATCACAAATAGCCAACAATCTGTCTATGTTGCCAGTAATGGTAAATATTGGTTCTCTGGGATCGTTGAAGCGGAGCGAGGTGCCCCACAAGGCTCTATATTGGTCCCTATTCTGTTTTCTTTTGTATGGGAAAGGTTTCGGTGATGGCTTTTTCTCTGAACATGTTTGTCAGTATACCGATGATACATCGGTCATATTGAGGAGCGGGTCTGTGATGGCATTGTCTGGAACGTGTTTGAATGTAGCAGAGAGAATGTACGTGTGGTGCCGAAATAATTATTTAACAGTTAATACGGAAACGACTGGAGTCATAACATTTGATAAAGCATCAGCCAGAAATTATTCACTGTACGCTAAAGTAAGCGGTAATAAAACTTTTTGGGGTCGTTATCGACTCAACTCTAAGCTGGGAACATCATATCTGAATGTTACAATCTTGACTTAATAGTGCGTGTGCATTAAATCGTAGGCTACGGACTCATTTTTTACGGACACCATATGTACCTTTTATTGTGCTTCTATTCAGTCACTTATAAACTATGGAATTTTGTTTTGGGGCTCATCAAAATATGCTATCAACATTTTTAAAGCGTAGAAACGTATCACAAGATGTATTTTAAAATTACACCCTCGATCTTCCTGCAAACCCCATTTTAACAATTTGGATATTGTAACCGTTCCTTGTTCGTATTTCTTGGCTCTGGTGATGTTCGTAGCATAATTTTTTTTGAAATGGAACCATACCACCGTGTAGTCAAGTTAATATAATTTATTACTTTCAAATGTTACTGAAATTAATTACAAGGATAAGTTCAGAAAGCCTGTGGTTCTGTTCTTGCAGGGTAAATATTTTTATTCTTTTAATTTTGACTTTTAATGGTTTTATATTTTGTTATAATCCTTTTAATTGTATGTTTATGCCGATTTTATTGTTTTAAATATTATAAATCAAGGCGCCAGTCACAGCCCACTTTTTAACGTTACTGTGTCATTGTCAAAATGATCTGTTGACAATAAAAGAAATTATTATTATTATATTTATTTCCAAAAAATCAACCCTTTTCGAGAAAAATTAATTTGTTTGCGTCCAAGAAAAGTAATGAATCCTAAGTTAGAAGAACACATTCTGGATGAGATTGTTGATAATCCTTCTAACAACGTAAAAAAAGCTCGTAGCTCAAATGGGCACAACAAAGTGTGTGGTCCATGGAACTGTAGATGAAGAAAGTTTGAAATAAAGATCCTCTATTGCTTTCACTTTGTCGTTTTTTTTTTGTTACTATTATATAATTTTTATTTTTTATTTTGATTCATTTCGTTTTTCCCCTTGAAAGTTTATGCTTCAATACGTTCATATATCCATTTTAATGGTTCTCTGAATTAATTTTGTATTGCATGTTCTTATATACTTGCGTTTTGATACTTTTGTTTAATTATTTATATTCCTCTGTAGTTTTTTCAGCATTTCTTCGTTGATTTATGAAATCTAGTATTTATGTAAATAATTTGCTGCTTGCTGTTATTTACATTTTAGAACATATTCTTTCACATTTGTCTAAATGCTTGTTTTTATATTTTGAGCTGGTTGACCTTTAGTTATATTATATTATATATTAGCAATTTGTATTCTTCTATCGAGTTCACCCTGATATTCATTTTCGTTACGCTTTAAGTTAAAATCAAAATGATCCCTATTTAACCTAAGATCGCTACCAGTGCTAAATTTACTTAGCACTGACAGGTCTCCGAATATTGATTTGGTGTTTGAGACTATATAGTCTATTGTGTTTCTGGTAAATCCATTAAAGTGGTTTTTGGGAAAAGACAGTAAAGATTTTTTTAAGAAGTGAATCAGCATCTCGCCTCTGCTATTTCAGTGACCCAATCCAAAGTTTATCATATTCCCTGTGTTTACTTGTATTTTCCATTCGATTCCAGCGTTAAAGTTACATGTAATAATAACAAATTTAGCCTTCTCCACCTCTCTCGCCCGTGATACGTCTTCATATAAATGTTCTATTTCGTTTTCTCCTAAACAGCTAGTTGGTTCACATGTATGGAATACTTTAAGTGTGTATATTGAATTTAGTTATAAAACAATGTAGATGACACCGTCCAATATTGTTTTGTAATTTATAATTTGACGTTTAATAATTTTGTTAATGAAAAAGGCGACACCTCTTAAACGGTGGTTTCTATCCGAGTTGTTTTGAAACAAAATGTGTCTCGATTTGAAATTAGTCACTTTTTGAGCTGGCAAGCAGGTTTCGCACATTCCAATGATGAGTCACTTAATGTTCTTCTTTGAAATCTGTTAGGTGTTCTTCGATTCTCATTGTTTTAATGTTATATGTGGCCATGAGTAAAGGTCTTGTCTAGATATTCGTAGCTGAATCTTTGCTCCTCAGAATCAAAGAGTTGGCTGTTGAAACACTGTGAGAATCTGAGCCTTTGACTCTAGTCATATGGGGTATATATTTCGTTTTAATGTTCAGCATTGAATTTGAAAAAATATTTAGAAATATCTGGCAATTAAAACGCCGCACCTGCCGAGCGTGTTAACGAGTGAGCTTGGTAATCATATTTCCTCATAGACTCATTGGAAATGTTATACCGCCGTGACTCATTGTCAGTCATCGGAGCCTCGCAAGTTTTCCCGCAGGGTGTACCGGATGGCTGAAAGTCATCACACGAGTTGACAAGTAGATTGGCTGTCACTTGCTCTTTGTTTGTCATCAGTCTTACTGAGACATTATGTTAAAAATAAAAATATCAAAATTGGTTAAGTCATTTTGTTTATTGTTAAAGAGGAAACTTTTCTATGGCTGATTGGTTCCTTAGTTACTTCATTATTAGCCAGCTTTTGTATGGAATATTGTGTCTTAGGTGGCCACATATAAAGTCCAGTTAGTCAAGATGAAGTAATCTGGCAGGCTACTCAATTGGCTCCCTTCTTCCAATCTATCCACTGAAAAAATTTTTTCCAGATATTGGCGGTCATATATGGAGTAATTTCATGGTGCTCCGTCTTGTTGAAACCATATTTAATAGTCAGAAGGTATGTCCCCACTGATTAAAAATACACTGTTATTTATGGTCGCTAAAAAATGGTTTATTCAATTAATTTTAAATTTGTTTGCTTTCTACTAATATATTTTTCGTCGTCAAAGCGAATTATTAAAATTAACGTTTACAACACTTTTCCCTTAGTATTTTAAAGGTTTGGGGCTCTTAAATCTTTAAAAGATTTTAACGTGAGATTCATCTTAAATACTCTTCTAACTTTCTATCTGTGATTTATTGGTAATTATTGAGCCGGCACCTAATTGCTTTTATTACATAAAGTTAACCGCTGAGACCTCAGCTATTATCACAAGTTATAACTATTTTTTATTGGAGATTACGAAGGTGTAATATATGGTATCTAACAATAAGTTAATAATTTTAAATTTTTTATTATGTAGATACAAACAAATATGCTTGCTTTTTCTTAGTTGTTAATATGTTCTTACCTTACAGTGACTTAACTGATTATTATGAATTCAAGTGTAGTAAATAAAAAATAAAGTAAAAATTTGACATTTTTTTCTTTGTGTCTTTCATTCATCGTTTTGAAGTCTTTATTTCACACCTAATAAGCTTTATTATTATAAATTAAACCCAAATTGTCTTTTAATTTTCAGACTTGCTTTAAACATAACCTCTGCATAATTTTCTACAATTTTGGTTGATAATAAAGTTATGTACAGATGACACAATAAATTAATGAAAATAGACAAAAACGCAAATATCATGTCTATTTTTTACACAATATTTTTTTTCCTTCAAAGGTTCGTCCTGAAGCCGGATGTACTGCGGCAAGTATAGGCCCATTATGCTCACCCTTAATTTACAGCCACTCTGTTAACTTAACCTCCTGAATCAATTTGTACAAGTCCATTAAGAAATGAGTTAGTTAGTATTTCATTCAGTTCCAAATTCGTTGACCCGAAAGTTTGTTGTCTTTTCCGATCTAGCGATTCGCTTTACCATTTCCTTGGCTTGGTCACACAGTCTGCAGCTGAGATTATCATAGTTACCATTAACGAAACTACTGGAAAAACACCTGCTAGCATAATATTGTCATTTTGCTTATTGGACGTCCACCCGATATTGAAACAACTTGGGAAAACTATATTAATTAACTTAGTAAGCAGCTTCAAGTCATACACGAAGTCCGTCCAAAATTACAAATAGAAAGCAACAGAATGAGGACCCGCTATGATCTCAAAGACAGTACTGGTGGATTCATGGTTGGTGAAAAGTTTGGTTCTACAATCCGAAAAAAACCGAAGGGCGTTCACCAAAGCTTCAAAAGTTCTGTCCGTAAAACGTAGTGGCCCGACTAAACGATCCGGTGTACCGAATTCATAAAAGCCATCATGCGAAGATGAAAATCGTGCATCATCGGGACTATCAAGACTTAAAAGGGGGCGAAGTATCGGATATTATACATTTTGCAGTATTAATTTGTGTTTGTAGTTTGTAAGGTTTTAGGTTTATTGACTCAAATAAAGTTTTTCACGTAAAATTCAGTGTCGTTAGTTTTTCTGATATGAAACAAGAATTAAAGACAAGCCAAGATGATATGAAACAAGAACTGATGACACTAAAGACAAGCTAAGATGACATGAAACAAGAATTAAAGACAAGCCAAGATGATATGAAACAAGAACTGATGACACTAAAGACAAGCCAAGATGACATGAAACAAGAATTAAAGACAAGCCAAGATGATATGAAACAAGAACTGATGACACTAAAGATAAGCCAAGATGACATGAAACAAGAATTGAAGACAAGCCAAGATGATATGAAAGAAGAATTGATGACACTGAAAACAAGCCAGGAAAACATGAACCAAGAACTGAGAGAGAACATTAAGAAAAATCAAGAAAGCATAAAACAAGAACTAACAACAAGTCTAGAGGACATGAGACAGGAACCTAAAACAACTCAAGAAGGTATGAAACAAGAAATGAAAGAAGACATGATGCACATAGAACAAGAAATGCAACAGAAGATAAGCAAAATTTGAGAAGACGTACATTGCGAAGTACAACATGAGGTGGCGGGAATCCAGAAACAGATGCAATAACTACATTTTCAAATCGAGAAGGTAGCCAGTACAGGTACAATAAAGGTAGATGGTCTTCCTACAACTAGTGTGATGAAGCCACCTATCTTCGACTGCGAAATACCTTGGCTTACCTATGTCCATCAGTTCGAAGCCGCCGCTACCGGCAATAACTGGAGTTTACCGGAAAAGGCACGTGCTCTTGTTTTAGTGCTACGAGGTGAAGCTATGGAAGTTCTAAGTAACATTTCTGAAGAAAAACAGAATGATTACAAATTTATTGTTACTTTTCTGGAGATGCGCTATGGGGAAGCCCACCTCCAAGAAGTTAATAAACTACAACTCCAAGGAAGAAGACTAAAATACAACGAAAGTTTGCAAGAATATGAGGTGGACATAATGAGGCTAATAAATTTGACTTACCCAACATATCCGGAAGAGATAAAGCAAGAGTTAGCTGTAAATAGTTTCATCGAAGGTTTACGTGACCCAAAAACAAGCCAAACTCTAAGATTGGCCAGACTGAAGAAAATTTCTGAGGCTCTTATTTATGCCCTCCAGTTTGAGATAGCCAAACAGACATCAAGGAACCAAGAACGAATCATAAGAAGAGTCAATGTTTCCCGGGATTATTGCAAGATCAACGAGAAAACTTTCATGAGGCTTATGAGGGAGTTGCAAGAATTCTTGAATGAAGGGAAAACACAAGATAACAAAAATACAACCTTTCGTAGCAGAAATAGAATTCATTGTTGGAAGTGTGGTCAAGAGGGGCAGCTACAAAGCCGGTGTAATCGCAATACTGTTCCTGACAGAGTCCCTGATGGCTATCGGCTTCATATTGCTGATATAGGTGATGATGTTCGAAGAAGAAACCTGGAGAAAGTCTTTGCTCCTTATGGTGAACTTAAAGAAGTCTGGTTAAGTAATAATATTCCCAGTTTTGGATTCGCTGTTTACAAAGATAAAAAAAAATGCTGCAGTTGCTGTCAAGGCTTGCGATGGACTTGAAGTATGCGGTTGCCGCATTAGAGTAAATTATGCCAGACCGAGAAGGAGGGGTCAGGGTCGCCGGTACTATTCGAATAACATGCGTTGCTACCAGTGCGGATACAACGGTCACTTTTACAGAGACTGTCCGAAAATTATTGCTGGTAGAGGCGACAGAAGAAAGGACCATTATGGAAGAGATAAAAGGAGTACTCGCGGCGACCGTGGAGAACGAGACTAGAGGAACTGTGACCGCGAAAGGGGTTACGGAAGAAGAACGTTCTACAGGTCATCCTTGAGAGGATACATCGTGAGAGACTGTGATCGCGGAAGCAGGGGCGGATCCAGCCTCTCTCTTTGGGGGGGGGGGCGGCGATATCACAAAAGTATGAAAGCGAAAGCAGGTTGTCGACGGGGGGGGGGGACACCAGTAACCTTCCCATTTCTAATGTAAAAGGCAGGGTGGGTCGAGTCTATTTTTCTGAATTTTAAGCCCTTCAAGAGTGGGGGGGATGATCACAAAAAAAAACAAGTTGCCGACCGGGGAGAGGATGCGAGCAGCATACACATTCCTAATATAAGGGTCTATTTTCTTGAATTCAAAGCACTTGGTGGGGGGGGCTATCGCCAGAAAAACAAGGTTGTCAACGGAGAGGGGATGTGTCAGCAGCATACATATTCCTAATATAACATGCAGAATCGGTTCTATTTTCCTGAACTCAAAGCTCTTGGGAAGGGGAGGAGCGATCGCAAGCATACACATTCCTATACTCTATTCAAGAACTAGAGAGAGTAATAAAACTGTTACCGAAACCTCCAATATATCTGCTCCAGTGCGCAGATAACTGAAAACTGCCGTAAATCTAATTATATTTAATTATGTTTAAATATTATAAGCTTTTATAAATTTACTGCAGCAATAAAATTTCGGATAGTTAAATTTAATTTCTGTCAGTGAGCAAAGTACGCCTTACAAAGTGTCCTTAGTGATTGATCTTGCTTGTGCTTGTTTTTATATATTATTTGAGATTAGTGAGATACCCAAAAGATATAGCTTCCACATCTATATTTATTCCAAAACCGTTAAACTAGGGCATTTTTTCCTCAACGAAAAACTTATTACGATGAATGTTTATGATGCCTTAATATATCAATAACTCGATAATAATGTTAAAAGCTCTATTGAGATGTATTCCAACATGACAGGAGTTGGAAAATCTACTATGTACCGAATACTGAAGGAGACAAACACAACTGGAATTGTTAGTACTCCCAAGCTACATTCGACCACACAAAAACTGTAATCAGAGGAGTTGTAATACATTTTATTATGAGAAGCAAATCCCAACTGTCAACAAAATTCTAAATAAAATCAATGAAGATCGGGATTTACCTGAAACTAAAAGAACTGAGCTCTAGAAATTGCTCAGAGAACTTGATTTTTGCTGGGAAAAAACAGATATGAAATCTGTTCTTATAGATCGTCCGGAAAATGTCCGTTGGAGAAGGAAAAATTTCTCTCAAATAAAAGGTAGAGTTGCTAGAAATAACACAACTTACAAAATTAGTAATTTAACTGAACGTTTGAAGGATTTTTTTGAATAAAATTAGTGCAGAAAATTGAGAAGAATCCAGATAATAAAAGAATAAAAGAAAATGGGGAAACTCGATCTCATGAGGAACCAATTATAATTAATTTGAGCGAAGATAGCTTCACTGACTTTGATTACAAATTAGATATGTAATGTTTACCAGCGTAAACACAATTTATTATTTAAATTTTAGTATTTAATTTTAATTCTGCAGATGGTTTATGAAATAAATAAACTGAAACGTTAAATATCCTAAAAATGTTTTTATTAATAATAAAATCACCGATAGCTCCAAACAAATTTTAATATTATATGGACGAATTTATTTTTTATATATGTTTAACTTTTAGTATTTTTCACAATGGGTATTTTGTAAGTATTTAAATTATAACTTAGAATTTTTTGAGAGAAAAAGGCTGCGTTTTAGTCTGAATGTACATAAAATGGTTTCTATGTCAAAAATTAAAAATATTGCTGTGATTTGTGTTAAATATGTCAAAATTATCTATATTTTCTAATGTATGTGAATTATTAAGAAATCATAAGAAAAAGTAAATAATATAAAAACTTTTTATTTTAAGTTTTTAACCGAAATAATATTCTATGCTACTTAGTGATAAAATAATCCTCTTTCCGACGTCTATGACAAGGATTAAAATCCTTTGTAACACTTCACATCCAAATATTTATTGTTATCCAATCCAAATTGTCCCTTATTATAGACCGATATTTTTGATTATAAAATTTCTAACCCATTACTATGAAAAATATATGTGTCTAACAGATTTTGCCAAAGACATCGGAATAAAGAACACAGGTAGTTTGCGAAGAAAAAAAGGTAAAAAATGATTTATTACTCTCTCTAGTTCTTGAATGAACTATAGTATAAGAGGCAAAATCGGGTCTATTTTCCTGAACTCAAAGCTCTTGGGGGGGGGGGCGATCGCCCCCCACCGCCCCCCCCCCTTGGATCCGCGCCTGCGCGGAAGGGACTGTGGAAGAAGGGCATCCTCGGAAAGGTACAGGGACGACTGTAAATAAAAAGCGATGGAATGAAGACCTTCTATCATCTCAAAGCTAATACTGGAGGATTCATGGTTGGTGAAAAAGTGTGGTTGTAAAATCTGAAAAGAACCAAAGGGCATTCACCAAAATTTCAGAAGTCATGAGAAGGTCCGATCAACGTAGTGACATGATTAAACGAGCTAGTGTACCGAATTCAAAGATGAAAGTCATACATCTTGACAGGTTAGCCCATTATCAGGATCAAGAATGTTGATCGGGACGACCCAGGCTGGAAAGGGGGCAATGTAATGAACTTTATAGCATTATAGATTTCATAGTATTAGTTTGCGTTTGTAGTTTGTACGGTTTTAGGTTTATTTTCTAGGAGTTTATAATTTATTTATTTAATTTCACCTTTTGTTAATTTCCTCATGAGACGTCGATGAAAGAAGGTCTGGAACTTTTTAGTAAATTCTATTTACTTATTTTGAACATGGAATGCCTATGACAGAAGTTCTAGAAATCGCTGGTTTACTCCTTTTCCTTATTTTCATTACACCTTTCTAGAAAGATTCGTACATTTCTGGTATCAACCAAAAGGGTATATAAAGGGTCCAGATCGGCTTTCGGGGACAATATAGTTTGAGGGCTTCTCGACGCAACTTGAAATAGTTTGAGAAGTGTCACAATCAAGGTTAACAATAAAAAGCTTTCAAAATAACAAATTGTGTTCAATAATACAGTGTGTGTTCAAAAATCGGCCGTCCGGAACAGTTTAAACAATTTACCAACCCAAAAAACAAAATTTTTTTAATCTCATGGTTGGAGAACCTCATAAACGGGACATGATAGGCGGTTTTTGCGTACAATAAAACTTCTAGCCCTTTTACAACCTGATGTTTTGTATAATAATGTATGGATTAGAAGGGAGTTAATTAAAAAAAAATATTATACACATATTTAAAAAATGTATTAACAGTACTAGTCTGATATAAAAAATACCAAGTAACATTCTTAAGTCTACGTTAGCATCAGTAATTTATATTAAAACATTTTTAGAATATTTTAAATTTAAATTTTAAAATGTTCGAGCATCGACTAAGATCATTGAAATATTTTTAATCGATCATTACATCATAAATAAAAGCCAATCTGTAATACGATTATACCGTCGTTTTATAGAAAAACACGGTAAAACGACCATTTCTTCCTCTCAGCTCCGGTAATTACCCGACAAGATTCACGTGGCGCGATCGATTTACGAGTACGACTCAGCGGGAGCCTAAGTGGTCCCCATATGGGGCACCAGGCCCCCTTAGACCCGAGGATCATTTGTCGCAAGAATGATATTTCTGGTCTGATTTTACGCTTCGTAGGGGTGATTTATAATGTTATAAGGTAGATTAATAAATGTGGGTGAAATTAACAAAAGTATCTCTATACGTACAGAGGGAATTTAAATTGGTTTATTGGAGTTCATCAATTTGTTCTGTTGTGTCATTGCATTATAAGTTGATTAATGAAAATACACTGAAGTACTTAGGTAAACACTATGGATATAAGTTTCGGTCTGTTATTATAAAATTGCTACACTGGTATTTAAAGACAAAGCCTCACAGTTAAGTGAGAAGAGATTCAATAAAATAAATTAAATAAAACTGAAGCCAAACCACTAGAGTATAGTTGAAGACAATGGCGGCATTTTCTTGGGTTTGCGCAACCCCCAAAAGGATTGTAAATTAAAAAAAAAATTCTATTAAAAAAAACGTGAAAAATAACTATAAATTTTTATATGAAATTGAAATTTTTGAAGTCGGCGTCAAACTAATACCTAACAAAATATGATTCGCATACTTTGTTAATTGTAATAACTTTCTTACCTTAATTTGTATATATTAGTAGTTATTTATTGAATTTATAAATAATTTGGCGCTGGCTTCAAAAACTTCAATTTCTTGTAAAAATTTATGGTTTTTACTTTTTAGCGTACTTTTAGAAGTCGGTTCAAGTTTCTTTTAAACATTTAATCATAGTAAATCTACTCTCTTAAATTTCAAATTAATTTTAGATTGGCAATATAGACACCACAACCTTCAAATATCGATATTAAAAGAACTTGAGACGTAAGTTTCTTAGCTCGATATATTTTACACTGCATATTGAGTATACGCTCCAAGAACCCAGCAATATTAATTTTAGACAAAACTGGTAAATGTAAAATGTTCAGTCCCTCGTACTGTATCTTATCAACCTAATAGTTTTAAAAAATTAAATTCATATTCGTAATACACGACCCCGAAAATCCCCTAATACCAAATCTGAAAAAAATGCGAATAAGGTAAAATTTTTAACTCACCATATTGGATCCACCCTAAAAAATTTAATTTAATCTAATCTAAATCTAAACCTTTCACAAGCCCCCTAGTACAAATTTTGGATGAAATCTAGAAATATAAAATTTCTAGACCGTCATAGTGCATTCGACATATTAGATTTTCTTAAAATAATTTTATATTCGCTATTTACATTCTCAAAAACGATTCAGTCTCACATTTGAACAAAATCGAGAAATGTAAAATTTTTATCCCGCTATATTGGATTCGCTATATTGAATCCTGAAAAAATATTTTTAAATTCATAATTTACACCCTCAAGACCCTTCTATATCAGTTTTGGAGAAAATCGAAAAATATAAAATTTTTAGGACGCCATATTGATTCTGCCAAATTGAGTTTTTCACACTAACAAAAATCCCCCAGTACTGATTTTAGACAAAATCGAGAGATGTAGGATATTTAATCCACCATCTTGGATCCGCCATATGGGATACGCAATATCGCTCAAAATTAATTTTTTATCCGCCATATTGGATAAGCAATATTGAGTTTTTTAAAAATAATTTCAAATTCGTTATGTGCGATCCCGAAAACTCCTCCATACCAATTTTGGAGAAAATCCAACAAAACTGATTTTTTTGCCCGCCATATTGGATCCGCCATAATGAATTTTTTAAAAATAATATTAGATTCGTTATGCGCTACCCCGAAAACTCCTCCGTACCAATTTTAGAGAAAATTGGACAAATTTGATTTTTTTGCCTGCCATATTGGATCCGCCATATTGAATTTTAAAAAAATAATGTCAGATTCGTATTACCTCGAAAATTTCCTCATACCAATTTTGAAGCAAATCGGACAAAATTAATTTATTGCCGCCATATTGTCAGCGCCATCTTGGATTTTACTACACCAATTTCATCCAAAAAAATATGAGACCACCGCAGCAACTTCCTGAACATAACGTAAAAAATTTGATTCAAATTAATCTTGCCGATCCGGAGTAATCGGTGTACATACATAAAAAAAATCATAGTTGATCAATTGAGAACCCTCTTCTTTTAGAAGTCGTTTAATAAAACATAATAATAAATATAAGTACAATTTTTTTTTTATTTCTACTGATAATTTAATGATTAAATTTAAATCAATTATTTTACCTAGATTATTAGGAAACAGCAGTCAATTATTGAAATAATTTAACTTACTTCGCCTAACTGTCAAGAAAAATATGTCTGTATTATAGTATTACGCCTGGAAATGTTATCGATTTTCTGGTGTGCAAATTTTAATGCAATCCAAGCTAATACATTGGAGCGTATATGAAGTTGCCTATCTAAGACGTGGATATTAATTTCGTCTCTTAAACTTAATGAATGTTGCAAGTCGGCTTGTACACCTGTGTTTAAGCTGTATTTTCGCTTTTAATCTATTTCAAGCAGGTGACGTCACAATAAAATTGTTTTCATGTGTTTTGAAATAATTATTGATATGCATTCAAATAAATGAACAAACGCACTTCGTAATTATCTTATTCGGGCCATCGGAAATAGTAACGTCATTTCAAATGTGTTTCAAAACAGATCTAAATATATATTAAACCGGGTCATCCCGCGAGAAAACACCTCTACTTTGCCTGTCAATTTGGAGTTGTTGTGTGGTTGTCGTTTTTTTGTTGCGCGGTAAGCTATTATATTTTTATTGGTTTGGTTTTGGTAAAAATAAAATAAATTCCGCTCAGGGTTTAAATTCTGAGCCACTCTATTGTCGGTCGTTACGTGATAAGACTGAAATAAAAAGGCTCGGAAGATCTACTTCAAATTTAAAAATAGGACAATCCGTGTCTAGCAAAAAAATGACTTTTACTAGGACGTTTAATTCGAACATTTATAATAAACATACGTGGCTTTGTGGTTGCGAAATTAAAAATGTTTTCCTTGTTTATTATTTGGAGGGGGAACCTCTTGGACAAAAGTAGTTTTGTCGATTTAAATCATTCAGGGGACGCATTAAAAAACATACGTTGTCGGCAAAACGTATTAAAAATGTTTTGCAATATTCACTTTTTGGGACTGTTAACGTAGCTGCTCAATTTCGCATAATCGATACATTTTAAACATTATAATTAATTATGTGCGTTTCTGTGGAGCTTTTAAACTCACATTACGAGGACATGATGAGTATATGTCTTCCTCTAATCCAGGGGTTTATCGAGGTTTGATTTTAGAGTAATAATTAGGATTAGAATAAATCTAGAGGTGGGTACCATTTTGGTTTTGTTTGTTTTTGATAATTTTCTTGATTTGTCCGATAAAAAAGTGCACACTAATAAAAGCAACTGCATTATATAAAAATTCATCAATTTGCACTTTTTTTTATCGGAAAAATGGAGAAAATTTTCAAAAACAAATCAAAAGAAACAAAACCAAAATGGTATCCACCTCTAGATTTACTCTAATCCAAATTATTATAGATTTTAGTGCTGAGTTGAACGGTGCTCTGAAACATCATTTGGAAAAAGCATCGGTATTTAGAGGTACGTCAAAAACCATTCAAAATGAAAGTTTACAAGCAATGTTTATTGTATGATAAGAGAAAATTTCAGGACTTCTTATACTTAATGACTATCTTTCGCAAAACATCGAGCTGAGTGAGACATTTAGTGGTGTTCTAAAATTTTTAAAAATTTTAATTATTATTCCGATAATATCGACTGAAGCAGAACGCTGCTTTTCTACACTTAAACGGATAAAAACGTTTTTACGGAATACCATGAGCCAAGAAAGACTTCTTGCTTTGACAACGCTTTCTAAAGGGATCTTATTGAAAGCATACCTGATTTCAATCAGCGGATTATTAGTAAGTTTGCTAATGCCTAAGATCGGCGTATACATTTTCTTTAAAGATAATTCACACAGTAAGTTATACGTACATTTGGTTTTGACTGCTATATTTTTAAAATTTACTACATTTTTTATGTTTAGTTACTTAAAGTACACTGCTTTGTTTCACATTAACTCCATTTTTAAAGCTTTTATTTTTTCATCCCCCGGTGCCTATGGCAGGTTTTATACATATCTATGTTTTTAATGTACCATTGGAATTGCAACCGCTACTTTTTTAATGCACCAGCCATCACTGGTTGAAGACCAATAGCAGTACCAGAGAGCAAAATTGCTGAGCTAACTCCTATGCCGGAGAGTAAGGGTAGGTTATTCAGGACGCCACTGCATCTGTAGCTAGGTTGAATGCTAAAATCTTCCGCGATGTTGTTAGGAACTAGCTTTCAATTTTATATCTACAGTAAACATGTGGGACAAATAAAACTCGGTTATAAATAATAATAATAATAAAAATCTTTAATAAATAAAGGTGTTACTGTAGGTTAAGCTAGATGTAATATTATAAAAAAAATCCGCAGTAATAAATTCACAAAAGGAAACAAAAATAAATCACTTATAATTTAACTAATGCATATTATAATCTACCGGCGTTAAAAAAACACAAAGCTTCTAGGATCAAAGGATATTATTTCGCAACGCCTTACTATTGTAAAACTTTATTATTATAAAGAATAGATTAAAATTTTTACCAATTAATAAGTTGTGATTAAAACTTAAAAGTTATGAATAAAATTGCCTGTCAAATGATGTGACTGTCGATAGAATGGTCTCTCTGCTTCACGGCGTAGACACTATCGTAATATCAACAGTCAATTCATGGCAGATAATGCATATTTCATCTTCGGTGCCTGAATCAATCGTTGGGGTAATATCTAATTCGTCGTCATCACATAAGTCGTCTAAATTTATTTTAGTTTCATCGCTTTCTAAATTATTAAAGTGCACTTTCCTTCTAAACGCCTTTTTTTTAGTCCTCGTTCAACTTTTTATTTTCTTTTTCCTTTTTGTTGCGAACTGTTTCAGCTTTTCTTTCTATAACAGCAGCTCTTTTAATTTCATTTTCTTCCAATACAAGTTTCATTGGAGTGCCGGTCAAAATTTTAGAATGTTTTCTTTTGTTACTTGGCTTTGGAGCATTTGGTTGTGGAATTAGAGCTAAATTTAAGAATAGAACTACTATTGAATCTTGCAAAATATGATCTGGAGTTGTATGATTGACTTCTTTCAATGGACGGGGTTGTTTCTCTTTTGAAGACGAAGGTTGCGGCTCGCCTACAAGTTCTAACTGTACCTCCTTGGAGTAACCAGGCTGTGCACATTCTGACAGTCCAGCTTGTAAATTTTCTCTTTTTAATGAGCAGGGGCAAAATTGTTGAAATTAAATTTATCTGGCTGAAATGGGAACATACCAGCAGCTCTAACACCTGCTTGAGCTTTTTCTAATGTAGCTATTTTAATACATGCTTTATTAAATAAATCCTCCAGCTCATAGAGAACAATTTTTTTATGAGGATTGGATCTAAGATAGGCGTCACATTCTCTATTGTGGGCGTTTTTTATTGGACCGTAAAATGGTAGGTCGAGTGGTTGGATTCGGTGTGAGGTATGTGGCGGATGAGACACTATAACAATTCCATTGTCTTTAAAATACTTATATATACCTATATATATATATATATATATATATATATATATATATATATATATATATATATATATATATATATATATATATATATATATATATATATGAAGTAAAATACGAACAGTAAATGCAAACTTCTCCACATCTTATCCTTTCTGTGTTAGAGGTTGCACAGTTAGAACAAATTGTTATAAAACGCAATTTATCCTATTCCACCACCATCGAGATGATGGCCTACCTATACCACCATACCGAGAAGAAAGTCATAACATACCCTCCCCGCCACAGTGATACGGCAGAGATACATGTTTCGTCTCTACTAGACGTACCGACATGCACATGGCTGTGCAAAGGACAGATCGGAAGGAAGCATGCAAATACTGAACGCGGCTTCGCCGACCTCCCGCCGGATGGCGTATATATGTTTATGCGGCTTTCACGGATTCCTCCGTGTGAGATGCAATAGCAGTGGATATATCCACATTATGCTGTTGTAGTGCTGAAATCACATTCAGCAAACGTACAACTATATGCAGCTCCGTGTATAGAATGAAGTAAAATACGAACAGTAAATGCAAACTTCTCTACATCTTATCCTTTCTGTGTTAGAGGTTGCACAGTTAGAACAAATTGTTATAAAACGCAATTTATCCTATTCCACCACCATCGAGATGATGGCCTACCTATACCACCATACCGAGAAGAAAGTCATAACTTACCCTCCCCGCCACAGTGATACGGCAGAGATACATGTTTCGTCTCTACTAGACTCATCAGGGTACCGACATGCACATGGCTGTGCAAAGGACAGATCGGAAGGAAGCATGCAAATACTGAACGCGGCTTCGCCGACCTCCCGCCGGATGGCGTATATATGTTTATGCGGCTTTCACGGATTCCTCCGTGTGAGATGCAATAGCAGTGGATATATCCACATTATGCCGTTGTAGTGCTGAAATCACATTCAGCAAACGTACAACTATATGCAGCTCCGTGTATAGAATGAAGTAAAATACGAACAGTAAATGCAAACTTCTCTACATCTTATCCTTTCTGTGTTAGAGGTTGCACAGTTAGAACAAATTGTTATAAAACGCAATTTATCCTATTCCACCACCATCGAGATGATGGCCTACCTATACCACCATACCGAGAAGAAAGTCATAACTTACCCTCCCCGCCACAGTGATACGGCAGAGATACATGTTTCGTCTCTACTAGACTCATCAGGGTACCGACATGCACATGGCTGTGCAAAGGACAGATCGGAAGGAAGCATGCAAATACTGAACGCGGCTTCGCCGACCTCCCGCCGGATGGCGTATATATGTTTATGCGGCTTTCACGGATTCCTCCGTGTGAGATGCAATAGCAGTGGATATATCCACATTATGCCGTTGTAGTGCTGAAATCACATTCAGCAAACGTACAACTATATGCAGCTCCGTGTATAGAATGAAGTAAAATACGAACAGTAAATGCAAACTTCTCTACATCTTATCCTTTCTGTGTTAGAGGTTGCACAGTTAGAACAAATTGTTATAAAACGCAATTTATCCTATTCCACCACCATCGGTCGGTACCCTGATGAGTCTAGTAGAGACGAAACATGTATCTCTGCCGTATCACTGTGGCGGGGAGGGTAAGTTATGACTTTCTTCTCGGTATGGTGGTATAGGTAGGCCATCATCTCGATGGTGGTGGAATAGGATAAATTGCGTTTTATAACAATTTGTTCTAACTGTGCAACCTCTAACACAGAAAGGATAAGATGTAGAGAAGTTTGCATTTACTGTTCGTATTTTACTTCATTCTATACACGGAGCTGCATATAGTTGTACGTTTGCTGAATGTGATTTCAGCACTACAACGGCATAATGTGGATATATCCACTGCTATTGCATCTCACACGGAGGAATCCGTGAAAGCCGCATAAACATATATACGCCATCCGGCGGGAGGTCGGCGAAGCCGCGTTCAGTATTTGCATGCTTCCTTCCGATCTGTCCTTTGCACAGCCATGTGCATGTCGGTACCCTGATGAGTCTAGTAGAGACGAAACATGTATCTCTGCCGTATCACTGTGGCGGGGAGGGTAAGTTATGACTTTCTTCTCGGTATGGTGGTATAGGTAGGCCATCATCTCGATGGTGGTGGAATAGGATAAATTGCGTTTTATAACAATTTGTTCTAACTGTGCAACCTCTAACACAGAAAGGATAAGATGTAGAGAAGTTTGCATTTACTGTTCGTATTTTACTTCATTCTATACACGGAGCTGCATATAGTTGTACGTTTGCTGAATGTGATTTCAGCACTACAACGGCATAATGTGGATATATCCACTGCTATTGCATCTCACACGGAGGAATCCGTGAAAGCCGCATAAACATATATATATATATATATATATATATATATATATATATATATATATATATATATATATATGTCAAGAGATGTGTGGGACACATGATTGTCAAGTATTAATAACACGCTATCTTGTCTAGACAACTCAGAAAGTGTTTTAGCCACTCAAAAAATAGATCTGCATTGATCCAACCATTTTTGGAGAATGAGTACTTTGCACCTAATGGTCCACTATTTTCTAATTGTGAAGAATACCTTTGCCAGGGAAAAATTAACATCGGTGGAATAAATATTCCTGAAGGGCTAAATGCGCAAACAATTGTGTTTTGCCTCGTTTCCACGAAATGGCCGATCCCATTTGTTTACGGCCTTTTCGACTTAAAATTTCAGAAGGTTTTTGAACGGTGGAGATCTCACTTATTTGCATTAAAAATCCGATTTGGCTCAAAATTATGTTTCTTCAAGACTTCTTTCAAATTAGCAAAATACCTCGTTACTAATTCCTTGATAATGACCTGGATCCTGTTAATATTAATACCTGCTGGTTTTTTAATACTTATATCTTTGTTTCTTTTTAGAAGTAACCTTAACCAGTCCTTGTCAGCTGTTCGTGATTGACGGTTAAATTTGTGAGATGCTATTTCTTTCTTCAAAACTAAATACCAATTCCCTAAGTTTTAACGGAGTTACTCCAAAAAATATGTTTGCTAAATTCTAATATGCTCTGTTAATTCTTTCCCTTGGTCTGTTGTAAATACTGTTTTTCGTCCTATATTTGAATCCGTTACAATCGGTACTTTCAGCTGATCTCGCAAAGTTGATTCAGGAATATTAAATTTTCATCCTACTGCTCGAATTGGTTGGTCAAATTTTATTTCTGCAACAGCTGCATTTAGTATTTCCAAGATCCAGTTGCATTTATTGGATATTTTTTCGTATTTTCTAGGCATCTGCAATAAAAAATTATTTTAAAAACGCAGCCTTATATCATGATGGGGGTAATTTCGCGCGCGCAGAATTACACCTGCGACATTGAACGAAATAACCCCATTAGATATGGCTGCAATTTTTTTCTAATAAATTTGTTAAAAATGGAGAAAATTAAACAATTCAATCACAAAAATACTTGGAAAAGAATACAGTATAATTTAGTTATATTTAAAAAAATTATTTTGATGATAGCCTTCAACCTACCGTTAAAAATCGTTGTTCAACTTTTTATACCAAAATATGAGTCTTTATTGCGGCGGCTATAAATGAACTAATAGCTTCCCTGTAAAGCACAAAACACGAATTATTAGAAACGTTATGTACGTGTTAATTGGTCGAAACGGCTATGACGTAAAAATCGATGGTGTCGGCCCCAACGGTGGTGCTATAACTAATGAGCACGAGGGAAATTATTATTTATTTATTAAGGAATATTAATATCTTGACGTTTTTACTTTTGTTGTATTAAAAAATTAATCAACAGAAATAAATACAACAAAAGATTATATATTCAGGAAAATAACATAAAATAGTTTTTATTGGATTTATATTTCCTGAATATTTATAAATAACAGGTTTGTTGAATTGGTCGTCAAAAGTTGCAAAAATTAACATTTCGATCATTACAAAAAATTTTTTTTACTATGTACATTTTAACAAACTCTTTCTTGAATTGTTTTTGATTTCATTTATTCTTGTTTCGTTGTATAACATTTTGAAGTTATATTAAGAAAATCAAAACCACCTTTATATTAAAACTATTTAAATTGTTGAAATTGATAGTTTGAAAGTGTAAAGATTATCATACCATCATATTTTTGTAAAGGTTAGGGTGTGTTTTATAAAATTTATTGAGAAAATGTGATATGTTAAACAAAAAAAAACAAAAAAATATAGAGCCGAAACAAATCGTTAGGCGGGTTCTATAAATTTCAACAAGTATGTTTTGTTACATATAAAAAAATATGTCTATATACAAATATATATATATATATATATATATATATATATATATATATATATATATATATATATACTTTTTTGTAATATTTTCTTAGGTATAGGTTTTTCATTAGATAAACAAAGGACAGCAATTTTTCTGATGTTTCGCTCTACATAGTGAGCTCCTTCAAAGAGCTGGTATAAAAAGAAATCTATCCATATGAATTACATATCAAGTTTCATAATTTAATTTATTTTTAACCACACACAAAACTATTTTCAAGGTATGTACTATTTTATAATTTTTACTATTTTAACCTGTTGTTTTGTTTTAAATTTTAAACTTTAAGACTGTTGTAAAACCTGTTTTATTTTTATTAATTTTGATTAAATTGAAAATATAAATGTAATGTGTAAATACTGTGATATATGTTTATTAAGGAAAAATTTGTAATTTTGTAGGATTAAAATAAAAATACCAGCTCTTTGAAGAAGCTCACTATGTAGAGCGAAACGTCAAAAAAATTGTTGTCCTTTGAGTCTCTAATGAAAACCCTATACCCAAGAAAATATTACAAAATAGTATATATATATATATATATATATATATATATATATATATATATATATATATTGTTACGAATTTTACAGCGTTGTACATTTCATAGTATTAGTTTGTGTTCGTAGTTCGTAGGGTTTTAGGTATATTTTCTACGAGTTCATAATTTATTTAAGTAATTTTACCTTTTTTAATTTCCTCAGGAGGCGACTACTAAAGAAGGTCTGGAACTTTTTAGAGAATTCGATTTCCTTATTTTTAAAATGGAATACCTATGCTGGAAGGTCTAGAAATCGCCGGATTATTCCTTTTTCTTATTTTGATTACCCCATGTAGTATGGAAATCCTTCTAGAGAATTAGGGAATCTTCCGGTATCGACCAAAAGGTTATATAAAGGGTCCAGATCGGCTTTCTCGGTCAGTATATTTTGATAATTGGTCGACGCAACTTGAAATAATTTGACAAGTGTCACAATTAAGGATGACAATAAAAAGCTTTCAAAATAACAGAGAGTGTATTCAATAATACAGTGTGTGTTCGAAGATCGGCCGTCCAGAACAATATATATATATATATATATATATATATATATATATATATATATATATATATATATATATATATATAGATATATTAAATTATTTCATATTAAAGAGAAAAAACAGAATAATTATATAAGGTCTACGGCATAATATATGCACTGTTGATCCTAAATACAGAAATTTCACAACTTTGCTCTAATTGTTTAAAATCTGCACATTTAAAAGCATATGTATTTAGCAAAATGAAAAAACATAATTATAATTTCTAGTTGCCTTTACGAAAAATATTAACAAGATATATAACAAGATAAATAATAATAATATAAAATATATTTTAAATGACTATATAGAAAAAATAAAATACCTTTAAAAACAAAAAAGAACTAGAATTCTTTGGCACCGCATAAATGTATAGTCATAGTGCATGTCGCAATCAAGGTACAGGTAACACAACACGAAACAAAAGAAAAATTGGACAGAATCATCTTATACATTTACAAAGTGAATAAGTATCACAAATTGGGTACAAAAGTCAATATATAAATATCTAAAACAAATAAAAAATAAAGGTGAATTGATTATATAGCGTAATAGTGGAAAAGTGGTGGATGTGCCACATACCCCTTTTAATTTTTATGTTTTTTCATTCTGTAAATATAATTACCATGCGAATAAAAAATAGTA